>OU744809.1:20412168-21076560 GCA_916614155.1 Mesoligia furuncula | reverse complement strand
AGCCGCGTGACGACTCCCGGCCACCGTAGGCGCGGGCCTGCTGCGGGCGGATAGTAATGGGTAGCTCACAGAGCGCGAGCTTCCACGCGCGCCTCAAAGAGATGTCAGCATCAGAGAAGGGGGGCCCGTTAGAGCCGAAGCCTGCCGGGTCAGCGGGAATGTCCGAAAGGGTTACCGCTGGCCCGGAACATAAAGGGCTAAGGAAGGAATACGGGTGAGTTTTAGTCAGTAAGAGTCTGACACTCCCTTCCGCTCCACCCAGAGCGGGAGGAGTCATTTGATGATTTCCCGTCCGAAAAAAAAAAAACAAAAAGAAAAACCTCTTGTCAGCCGCCTGATGTAACATAATTTCTTCAAAGTAAGAGTGAACAGGCTTCTTCTGGGTAAGCTCACTCCATCGTCGACTTTGTCTCTGTCACCTCTGTCCTAGACTAGAGTCAAGAGCAAACCCATTTCAAATTAAAAAAAAAAACATTTATTCGATAGACTAGCCTCAACACCCAGGACGTTGATATGCATTCGTGAGATCTAGCTTAGCGGATACCTAACCGCTTTCCCTCATCCATTTTGAGAGTTGCTTTTGAGCTGATACTAACTGCAATTAAAACGAGTACCTACTAAGCCCTGATCTGATATAGCAAACCAGAGCCAAGACCACATAGATATCTTCCTTCTAACCACATATCTGTTTTTGTCCTTAAAAATTTGCCAATGTCACGGGTTGACCAAACAGACTATTAACAGGCTGCAGAAGAGGCTGATCATGACCCTATTGACCTCCCCCGCGTATCTGACTTAGTTCAATAACGTAGGTATATTTTTGTTTTTTTTTATAGATTTCGTACTATAAATGCACTGATACGATTGGCATTATCAACAATGGTGACCTCATGAGGCTTGCTGATTAATAATCCTCTAACACTCGACCTTGTTAGTAAATTGTTATCGGATATTATTAACGTAGTACTTAGGAATACTTCCTAGTATTAAAAAAAGTTAATCCCACCATAAACATTTTCATGTAAAATGTTGCCAAGACGGGTGGTTTGGCGGTTTCGCTACCCTCAAAAAACAATTTTCAATTAATCATAAAACAGCCAGTTGACCTTTTTGTGATAACCCTAAAGGAATTTTGACCTTAGTTCATAAAAATCATTTTCTACAAACCTAGGTCCATGTTGAAAGTAATATTTTTGTAGGTGATAAACCTTAGTTAAGATTCTAATTGTACCAGATACCAGGTCGCGCATTCTCGGGAATTCCCGCAGTAGCAAGCTCGTATCTAGTTTGTGCGTTAGACAATTGACATAAAGTTCATTTTGCTATTACGAAAACTCGCTTCCATTCCGTTCCGCGGCGGTGTAAATTGAGCCTAAAAGTTTCGCGTTTCTAATCTGTTTTATAATGTATCCTTATCATTTTTTAAAACCTATAAAAATACATAATTATCCAAACGATATCAATCTTCGGCGAATTATCTGTTGCCTAAGATATTTAAGATAATAATGTGCATTGCGACCGACTAGCATTAAATAATATAAAGATTTCTTTGAGACCACTTGGTTGGTATCCCGACAACTGGCACTCAGCGCCGCTCCTCAACATTTATTACGTCCACAATCAAAGTGTGGTAGGTACTAAATTCTTGCCAGATTCTGTTTCCTAATCTCCCAAGTAACACATCAAAGCAGTATAACGGCCGACTTACAGCATTTCTATATCGTTTTCGCATTTTGAGTTAGTTCTATAGTAACATTACAAACGTTTATACGGCTACTGTAATGCTTATTTGGGCACAAATTATACGGCTTCAGATCCTAAATAGGTTCACAATAGTCGTTTAATAGCATTACAGTCGCATTATATTAGCATTATTTTGGTCAAAGAAGTTACCAATCGCATTCAAAAAGAATTATTACGGTCAATGAAGTTGCCAATCGCATTACAGAAGAATTATACTAGCAATATTATTGATAATGAAGATGTTAATTGCATTACAAAAGCATTAGACTAGCATTAGAATGTAGTAAAAGAATTATTGGAGCTATTTTAGTGTTCACAGTTAAAACTTAAATAAACCCTACATCATTGCAAAAACATCTCTAATACCACGGTACAAATGTTATAATACAATTAACGTTGTAATTTAACTACTTTGTATCGCAACCTAATATCGACGAAGACGGTCAAAACTGAGTGACACCATATTTGTTTGCATCAAAACAAAATGTATAATACTGGGTTAATTTTTGACTTTTGCTATTTCATGCCATCAAATATTACTGCGCAATGTAGTTTACTGTAAATGTATATATAAGTTTCATTGAGAATTTTCACGCGCCTTCGATATTTTGTGGTTTTGATATAAAATGTTATATAAAGATATTGTGTGAAATAACCAAAACAATTGTGTATTCCTACAGAGAACGAATTTTGCATAATTAACATAATATTATTGATTGGGTAGTATTAAATTAAGTTATATCATTATTTTATAGGTCTATTGCTTTTATAAATAGGTCCGAATGATAATGTTTTTAGGTTATAAAATATTTACAAAATGGTGTCGGTCTATAGCAGCCCGGCGAGCCTTTAAAAAGACTAATTAATGCCGCCAGCAGTATAAATATTCACACGTGAACAATTATTAAGCCAGAGGCCAAAGAGAAGACTTTTGATGAACAGTGTAGTGCCATTGCCTATAAAGTAGTTTTATATGGGTTCACCGGTATACCAGTAGACTTGATGTAGACTGAAATACTGCCATGGGGATCCTTCAGTAAAACAATCACCTATCTATCACGATAGTTGTTTTCTTATTTTCAGTTAATTTTTGTACCAACCATACAATGCCGTACAAAATAAAACATAATATATCAGCTTGCCAAAGCTGAATTATGCCAAAGCTAATAATGGAAGACAACTGAATGTTTAGACAGCTTTACGCATTACAATAACTCACTTATATTTGATTAAAGATCTTACTAACAAGAAAAATAGTGTCTAATTACGAAATTGAAAAATGATCATTCGAAATAGAGTAATTCGTCATAGCAAACTTTCGAAGTTCCGTACATCGCGATGATGAACATTCTCAATGAAGTAATTCGTCATAACAAACTTTCGAAGTTCCGTACATCGCGATCATGAACATTCTAAATCAAGTAATTCGTTATAGCGTACCTTCTAACTCACGTAATTCGTAATTTTAAACATTATGAATACAGTACATCGGTATTTTGAACTTCGAAGTTCAGTATGACAGTCAACAGAATTAAGCATTCATTTACTACTTAAAAATGCTACTGTAGATCCAAATGCACTAAAAACAGCTGCGTTGTGGTTTACTGCAATAAAACTAAAGGCTTTTCAAAAGCTTTTTGATAGGCCACTATCTAACCGTTATACAATGTAAAGCGTCATAATGGTTTTTAAATGCCAATATAAAGCGTCAAGATGCTCGGTGAACGTATATAAGAGTTTATATGGACCTTAAGTTGTACATAAGTTTACTATTCGTTTGTTAAAATGCTTTCTGTGTTACTTGGGCTATAACCCGTAAATCTTCAAAGCATGAGTAAACAGTTATCTCCTGGGTACGTTAGATCCATCCTAGAACTCAACCAGCATTTTCCACAAGGCTGGATCGAGGTCAAGAGCGGACTCATAATCTATAACCCGTAAATCTTCAAAGCATGAGTAAACAGTTATCTCCTGGGTACGTTAGATCCATCCTAGAACTCAACCAGCATTTTCTACAAGGCTGGATCGAGGTCAAGAGCGGACTCATAATCTATAACCCGTAAATCTTCAAAGCATGAGTAAACAGTTATCTCCTGGGTACGTTAGATCCATCCTAGAACTCCACCAGCATTTTCCACAAGGCTGGATCGAGGTCAAGAGCGGACTCATAATCTATAACCCGTAAATCTTCAAAGCATGAGTAAACAGTTATCTCCTGGGTACGTTAGATCCATCCTAGAACTCAACCAGCATTTTCCACAAGGCTGGATCGAGGTCAAGAGCGGACTCATAATCTATAACCCGTAAATCTTCAAAGCATGAGTAAACAGTTATCTCCTGGGTACGTTAGATCCATCCTAGAACTCAACCAGCATTTTCCACAAGGCTGGATCGAGGTCAAGAGCGGACTCATTCGATGCCTTTTACTCGTAATTTTTCTGCCGAATCACTAAGTTCCGGGCAATAATCTTACTACAATATTAAATAATCCTGTTTGAGACCAAAATGACCGAAGTAAGTATTAAGTGGTCTTGCGTCACTATTTTTTTTTTGTTCTTTAGGTTCATTGTAACTTACTTCGGTCATTTTGGTCTCAAACAGGATTAATTAATATTGTGGTAAGATTTTTGCCCGGCACTTAGTGATTCGGCCATGATTCGGCAGAAAAATAACGAGTATTAAAAGATGCTTTAACGAGCGAATATAATAGCTATCTGTTTCGGAAATCCAGTTCTTATGTGGTTAGAGATAGAGACTGCGGATTTAATACATCGCGCACGCTCGGTGGAGACATGCTAATAGTAATCACTAATCACAGAGCATGTGATAGTAATGATGCGGAAGTTTAAATATGCCATGAGATTGCGCTTATTGAGCGAAATTCAAATACTTAATCGTTGTGTTTTGGCGTATAGATAATGATGTTAAGCTATAATAAACTCACCTTTTTAATACTTAAGCAATATACTCGGTTCTGATATTTCCGGTCGTAATTCAAAAGGACCACTAATTTTAATACTAAACTGTAGGTCAAATCCAGTAATTATAACCGGACAAGAGCGAGTGAGATTGCGCACCGAGAGTTCCGTACCATCATGTTTTTAAATTTTCATTGGCGAGGCCTAATATTCGTCAGAGAATTTAAACACTGTGTAGAATATTGCAGTTTTATGTCAGCGCTATCTCTTGACCGATAGTAGAACTAATGTAACTTTTGTTGATGATTTCTGATAAAGTGTGCTATTTATTGACTTCGTTTTATTTTTTCTGAGATCTTTACATACACTTCTATCACATAGAATAATTTCAGATTTTTCTCGCGGCCTGAAAAAAAAGAAAAGTATTTGAAAATGTACAAACTGCGCTCTTTCATACGATACAACATGCCCTAGTAGCCCCACTTCGAATTTTTCAGACCCCCTTTCAGTTCCTGTTGCAAAAAATATACATATATTTTTATTTCTTTCATATTTGATAAATAGTTGGGCAAACGTCATCTAAAACTATTACAAATTTCAAGTTGATAGCATTAGTAGTTCTTGAGATATCCAGCTGTGACAGACAGACAGGCTGAGTCTCACCATGAGGGTTCCGTTTTACCATTTCGGTACGGAACCCTAAAAACGTTCAAAATCTACTCGCAATCTCATCTAAGCGACGATCAATGTCAAAAATGTTGAGAAATTAGAGGTATTTTTGACAGATTGAGACAGATCAGACTGTGAACGTTCTTAAAATTACGAGAAGAGCTCTCTGGTTCTTTGATGCATTTAGATACTTACTTCTAGGTAAAGCCGATCATTATCGTGTTAATATAGGGTCATAGGGTCCCCCCCGCACACGGGCCACCGGCCACAGCCACAAACGCCGCCACGAGAAGCTAGAACGACGATTTGTAGCGTGTGGCGGCCACCGGGCGGCGTCAGCCGTGTGCGGCGAGTCCATATAAAATGTATGAAAACTACAGGAAATATGCCGGTGGCGTCGTTTTGTGGTTGTGGCCGGTGGCCCGTGTGCGGGGACCCTTTAACAAGGTATGTCGCAATTTCGTCCAAGAAATAAGTGTTAATCTGACTACTTTTCCAGGCTTGAAAACTGCATACAAACGTTTCTACGTTGACATAGGCAGCGTGGTGGGGCAAAGCGACAAGATATGGACGATATCGCTGAACGACGAGTCGCCGAAGACTCCGCTGGTGCTCCTTCACGGCATGGGCGCAGGCCTAGCGCTCTGGTGCCCTAATCTAGACGCGTTTGCCGCGACCAGGCCTGTTTATGCTATAGATTTGTTAGGTAAATATATTTTTAATTTGTTTTTCTACCTCGTTGCGTTAGTGTTGCAAGCGCGACTGCCATGCTCCAGGTCTAGCACAATATTATTAGGTTATTCCTTGAGAAAATCCTCAATAGAGTCAGCAGTTTGGATTTGTGATCCAAATGACGTATCTAGGGTTGCCAACTTTTTTTACAAGAAATAAAGTATATTCAGGTCTATGAATTTAGAAAAATTAACAGTAATTTAATTTATTTATTGTTTTAAATACATATTTTTAGAGCTTCTCGCACAACATACTAATTTACAATATTTTTTAAAAACTTCATACGCCTCATCACAATTCATCATCATCATCTGCCTAGCCTTTTCCCAACTATGTTGGGGTCGGCTTAAATGCTCATTTTTTATTAAATTAATAGATGCTCTATTTCTATCCTCCCGCCACTTAGCATTCATTACTGAAAAAACTCTTTCAGTAAATGCTGAGGTGGCGGGAACAGAAAGTAGATATGAGACAATTTTAGTTATGTTTTTAAATTCTTCTGAAGTGTTTACTAATCAATGGCTCCACTTTTCGCCAGTACTTATTTCAAGAAAAACTTTGTCTTCTGATATTCCGATAAATTTGCGTGAGCGTCTAAGTATAACACATAATAACATTTGCATTTTGATGCTGAAAACAGTATTTTGTATACTTTATTTTTGTTCAACAGTAAAAAGTATAATTTAGTGGAAAACAGTATAATACTGTTTAAAACAGTATAGTTGGCAACCCTAGGTATCACGTACCACATTGGGCACCCGCTTTAATGGCACCTGAGTGAATTTGCCGCTCAGGTGCATTCAGTCAGGTGCCATTTAAGCGAGTGCTCAATGTGGAATACGTCATCCAAATGTGATGGCAAAAGAACCCCGTATTATTTTATTTGCTATGGATGACTTACAGCTAAACAAACAGATTATAAACTAGCATGTGAGACTGACAGCCAATTACAAGTCATCATCACTTCTAAAAACAGATTGGAAAGAAAGACTGTAAAGAACACAACAAAGCTACCAAAAAAAGAAAGAGAATTATATGGGACTTATAATTAATTGTGTTTGCCAAGCCCAGTACTGCAATATTGTCCACCTCCGTTTCCTCTCTTGACTCAATAGAAGTGGTGATTATTGATACTGGACATAATTAATTGGTGAAATATGGGTATAATACACACCTCTGCCTCCTCTTGGGGAAACACATGTTATGTTTTCATGGCATGTTGTCAACGGCTGCAGTTTTCTGCCGTAGACGCGGGTCGCTTGTGTGTATTATGCTTTTTTTATTTTTATTATTTGAAATGGGTTTGCTCTTGACTCTAGTCTAGGCCAGAGGACTCAGAGGTGACAGAGACAAAGTCGACGATGGAGTGAGCTTACCCAGAAGTTGCAACAAAGAAAGGTCGTTATAAATAGAGTCCACGTGTAAATCTGTAATGCGGAAACGAATTGGACTTGAGCCAGGAAGTGTCACTCACCCAAGTAAAATGTCAACAGACGACACTGGGGCTAAGAAAACTTATTGAAGCCAGACTGTTCCAGGTCGGGTCGGTTTCCGGGCTCCGACTTGTCTGGGATCAGTGACCGCTTATGTCACTGGTATACTAAAAACTGGATGATACAACCAGTTTGTTTCTCGTTCCTGACAGGAATTTGTACGACCTGGAAACCGGAAGGCCATGTTTTTTTTTTAATTCATAGTTTTTGATGTAATTCGCATACCGTATGTGATTCTGGCAAAGATCTAATCGTTCATACCTAAATTAAGTGTGTATAATTGTGAATGTGTTGTCCTGATTCGTAGTCTTATTTATTTTTGTGCTTTTCTTTTGGACATTTCGAAAGATCGTTGGTCGTTCTTTCGAAATGTCCAAAAAATTAAAGTGTGTATGGTTGTGAATGTGTCGTCCTGATTCGTAGACTTATTTATTTTTGTTCATTTCTTTGGGACATTTCGAAACATCGTTGGTCGATCTTTCGAAATAGTTATATTTTGAGATCCAAATAACATAGAGGTACGACAGTTAGTGAAAAATGTAAAGATAGAGATAATATATAATAATAGTAGCTGTCCTGGTTCAAAACAGCTAAAAAATGAAATAGGACTTTTAGTTATGCGAGCGACGATATGCGCCTCGCCCAACTTTATTCTAAATCACGGATCCGCTTGGCCTGTTAGGCTAAGAAACTACAATGGGCAGATGACTGGGGCCACGTATGTAATTTGGGCGTATACCTACAATGTGCTCCAACTCACATGATTTGGTTGCATACAAGATATGGTTCACGGCTTCCTCAGGATTGTTGTCATCATTCTTTCTAATACCAAGAACCTTAATTTAAATAAATACCTATTCAGCTTATTTTTGGAGCAGCCGTGCGGGGTGCACGGCTGCTCCAACTCTACGCCTTCAAAGGGAACCCACGTTGTAGATAGATGTAATGCATAAATGATTATAATTTTTCCCCAGGTTTTGGGCGCAGCTCCCGTCCTAAGTTCGCATCAGACTCCCAGAAGGCGGAGGCACAATGGGTGGAGTCGGTCGAGGAATGGCGGCGCGAAGTTAACATAGCACAGTTCATCCTGCTAGGTCACAGTCTCGGCGGGTACATTGCTACGGCTTACGCTATCAAGTATCCTGAGAGGTAATTAAGTAATTTATTGTAAACTAGCAGCACCCCTTGGTGTAACAGAATGAACGCAAGTCCTGGAAGTAGTTTGTTCATAGTTGACTACTGAATCGATTTCAGTAACTTTATAGGATTTTTTTTAGTAATAATTATGTATATTGCTCTATACTGATCGCCTAACGAGCCAAAGAAAACTCATTTTCTTTGGCTCGTTAGGCGATCAGTATAGCAAAATGAAATCTTATTCCAAGGCAGTAAGACTCAATTTTAAATGCGTAAAGTAATGCTAGAGTCAACGCGATTTTCTTAATAAAAATAGTTAGCTTTAAAAAAAATAAGTTTTGGTCATTGTATTATGCTTTGAACTCAATAGTAATTAATTAACAAAAATTATGTAACTCAACTCCTACTCTAATTGGGGTAATGGGGGTAATTGGGGTATGAGGTCTTGCGTTAAGTATGTTACACGTTGTTTATATAAGTATAAGTTCTCGATCCCGTGGGAATATCGGGATAAGAACTATCCTGTCTTTTCCCGGGACTCAAACTCTCTCCATACCAAATTTCATCTAAATCGGTTCAGTGGTTTAAGCGTGAAGAGGTAACAGACAGACACAGACACACTTTCGCATTTATAATATTAGTACGGATAAGTGTGTAAACACTTTTTCATTTCTCCCCATTCTGGCCTTTTTCCAAAGTAGCATTCTGCTTTAGGATACGCTTGAATTTTAATATTTTTTAACTAGCTTCCAACTGATTTAAGAGCTATATCATCTAGTGCAGAAACAGATTCCTTGGAATGGCCACTTGTAAGATAAACCTTTACTATCAGACCACAATGAATCCGTGTATCCGTGAGTATTAGTAAAGAAAACTTAAAACTAATTTTAGTATCCAAATAATAATCTTATACTGTTTTTGTTCTTGCTCCTATGTGCTATACTATTTTCAATCTAGGATGGTGCATGGCTGCCAGTAGATAAATGAGCATCAACATAGCTATTCACAACCGTTCGACATTCTTCCGAGTCGAAAATTACACTTTCGGCTACCTAATTTGGCTAGTCCCCGACAGGAAATGGCCGACGGAAGAATAGCGGTGGCGTATTCGGGTTAAAATGTATACATTTTCGGGTTTTGAATTTGTAATTCAGCTGCATCCGGTTAGACTGGAAGCCGACCCCAACATAGTTGGGAAAAGGCTAGGTAGATGATGATGTTTAGAGTACTCCTTCGATAACATTGATTGCTGTTCGATTCGACTCGGCAGCGTATCCAACAGTTGTGAATAGCAGTGCAGATGGGCCAACTTCCACTTCCTTATCTTACTCCTAACAATTCCCTTGCAGAGTCCGCCACTTAGTCCTAGCCGATCCATGGGGCTTTTCGGAACGTCCACCAAATGCCTACGAGAAGGCCCAGCTTCCATTGTGGGTACGGGCCATCGCCACTGCCGTCCAACCTCTCAACCCACTGTGGGCCGTCCGCGCCGCCGGGCCGGCCGGCAAGTGGCTCGTCAGTAAGACCCGCCCCGATATCTCGAGGAAGTACCTCAACTATGTGCCCGACGCGGAGAGGGTTATACCTGAGTATATTTATCAGTGTAACTCGCAGACGCCTAGGTGAGTTTTAGATATAAAATTTTACTGTAATACTCTTTAATATGAACAACTTATACTAGAATGGTTCCAATCCATCTCTGAAACACTGAAAACAAATCAGCTGTTCCACATATTTTGACCGGGAAGATATGACATTTTTGCAAAAATCAACAACCCTCACATAAATGCCTTAAAACATCAGTCCACATAGATGTTTCAAAAACATCATTTAACAATTACTACAATTTTGAGTAACCCATGTTCTATGTTCTATGTTATGGGTTTGGTTTCCGCACTTAGTCCTGCAGTGGACCATTGTGCGTGGGCCATGGCGGCCGTCGGTGGTTATTCCAACCAGCCCACCTCCCTCCAGAAGCTGATCAAGTCTCCTGGTCTGTTTAGAACATCTGTGTACGATCTGGGTGTCCCGAGGGTTTCTGACCTTATCTGGGTGACGCCTGTGCACTCAAAGAGCACATGCGCAATGGTTTCATCAGCCTCCATGCAAGCCCTGCACAGGGGACTATCTGTTATGCCCAATGTGTGAAAGTGTTTATTTAGCGAGCAGTGTCCCGTGATGGTCCCCGTCACCAGGCGCAGTCCTTTCCTGTCCAGTCGTAAAAGACGCCTGGTTAGCTTGCCATCCAGTGACGGCATGGCTTCTTTGGACTGCCTGCAGCCTGGTGACGACGTCCACCAGCTTTCTGCTTGTGTGTGGGTGTGCTCCTGTAGCCACCTGCGCAGTTGGTTGAAGGGGATGGGCACGATAGGTTCCGGTCCACAAACTGACATGCTGGAAGCCCTTCTGGCCAGCTCGTCAGCTGCGTCGTTGCCTAGCGATCCACTGTGTCCTTTTATCCATTGTAGTGTCACTGAATTGCGGTTCGATACAGTTACCTGCTCAAGCACATTGTGACATTCTAGTATTAGGTTCGATGTGATGCATTTTTTATCTAAGGATTGGAGGACTGAGGCGCTGTCGGAGAGTATACGAACATGGGTGTTTGTAACTCTCCTGGCCGCTAAGGCATAGGCCGCCTGCATTATGCCCACGCACTCTGCCTGATAGACCGTGTTGAGCATTCCCAGCGGCTTGGATATTTTTATGTTGAGATCGTGTGAGAAGACTCCGACTCCAGTTCCGCAGTCGGTCTTTGAACCATCTGTGTAAATTCTCAGTTCTTTCGGTCCTGAGTGGTCGCACTGCTCCTCTTCGAGCACTATGTTATAATGCTTTTGAAAGCAGTATTGTTTCGGGGCTTTGTCGCAAGGTGATGCCATCATTGGCTGCCGTTTGATCGCATCTTCTTTTAAGCGTGTGTGTTTGACCCTAGAGTCTTTGCTCAGGGTCCCTGATTTGGAGAGCCTAAAGGCAGCCAGGGCCGCCTCCTCCCGCACTATAAGGTGTAGAGGCGGCAGTCCAAGCATAGCCTGTAGGGCAGCAGTGGGTGTAGTTCTCATGCAGCCAGTGATCGCCACACACGCAAACCGCTGCAGCTTTTCAAGGTCTTTTTGGGCTGTGCTCAGGTCTGTTCTGGGCCACCAGACTAGTGAGCCGTATGTAATTATCGGTCGGATGACTGTGGTGTATAGCCAGTGAGTGACCCTGGGGCTTATCCCCCAATTCTTGCCAAGCATTCGCTTGCACTGCCACAGGGATATACTGGCTTTCGTAGTAATGTAGCTGGTGTGTTTTGCCCAGTTCAGCTGTTTGTCCAGAAATATGCCCAGGTATTTGGTTTCAGTTGAAAGGCTTAGGGTTGTACCAAAGAAACGTGGTAGCTGTAGTGTCGTCAGTTTCCTCTTTTTTGTGAAGAGAACTAATTCGGTTTTCGTGGGGTTCACTGATAAATGGTGTTTACCACACCAGTTTTCTATTATTTTCAGTGCCTGGCGCATTAGATTGCACAGGGTGTTTTCGTGGGTGCCATTTATTATTACGGTTATGTCGTCGGCGTATCCTACGGTGTAGTAGCCTTTGTCGTTGAGTTCTTTTATTAGACTGTCTACGACCAGGTTCCATAGAAGCGGCGACAGGACGCCCCCTTGCGGGCAGCCCTTCGCCACTATGGCCCTTGTGGTGTCGTTTACGGTCACTTGTACTGCCCTCCGTTTGAGCATGTTGGTGATCCAGCCGTTCAGGGACGGGTCTATGTTGTGTCTCTCTAGGGCCGTGCTGATGCTGTTGAAGGTAGTTTTGTCAAAGGCGCCCTCGATATCAATGAAGGCTGCCAGTGCTGAGCATTTGTGGTCCACTGCGCATTCAATTTTGGATACCACGCTGTGTAGCGCAGATTCCGTTGATTTGCCTGTGGAGTACGCATGCTGTTGTTTGTGGAGTGGCTTTGCTCGAAGAGGTCCATCTCGGATGTGTCGATCACAGAGCCTCTCTAGGGTCTTTAGTAAAAAGGATGTGAGGCTTATGGGTCTGTACGCCTTGGGTTGTGTGTAGTCAGCTTTGCCCGGTTTTGGTATAAAGATGACTTTCACTTCGCGCCAGGCCAGGGGTATGTACCTGAGTGCTATGCAAGCCCGATAGATTTCTACCAGGCTTGGTGTGATGAGGTCAACACCCCATTGTAGTAGGGCTGGGAAAATGCCATCTAGTCCTGCGGACTTATATGGCTGGAAGGTGTTGATGGCCCACTTTACTCGGTCTTCTGTTACCAGACTGTGGGCGCTGGACCAGTCTTGTGCCGTTGGGGTCCAATCTGGCTCAGTATCCCAGGTCCTGTCCTCCAAGAGTTTGCAGTCCGGGAAGTGAGTCTCGAGTAGGACCTTGCTGGTTTCATGGTCTGTCAGTGTGTATGAGTTGTCGGGTTTCTTCAGCGCGCCAAGGGTTCGGTCCTGATCTGTTGATAAGATCTTCCTTACTCTTGCGGCTTCATTGTTGGTTTCGATGGATTCACAGAATTTCCGCCATGCTGTCCTTCTGGCAGTTCTGATTTGCTTTTTGTATGTGTATTGGGTCTCTTTGTATAGCTCCCAGTCTTCCGGGAGTCTGGTGTTTTTGGCTCTGTTAAATTGCTTCCGTAGTGTGTTTCTGAGTTTACTAAGTTCGGCGTTCCACCAGGGATTCCTCTCACTGTTGGTTCGTGGTGCCCTTAGTTTGCAGCATGCATGGTATGCTTCGGTTAGGTATTCTGACAGCTTTGTCACAGTGTATTCAAGTTGTGCAGGTTCTCTTATGGTTATTTGTGATAGGTGCCTAGCTAGTAGGGCGGCAAGGAGGCGCTTGAACCCGGGCACATCGGTGCGCCGTGGGTTTCGTCTCGATATGGGTTTCCTTATATTGGTAGTTAAAGTGAAGCGGATTCTTCTATGATCTGAGCAAGAAGGTTCGTCCGATACGTGCCAATTTGTTATAAGATTAGTCGCGTTTTCTGTAGCAAGTGTTAGATCAATGATCGTTTGTCCTCGGACTGTAACCCAAGTGGGTTCAGAGCCTCGGTTAACGATGTTAAGGTTAGTAGAGAATAAATAGGTGGATAGTACCTCTCCTCTGGAGTTTGATGCGTCGCTGCCCCAGAGCGGGTGATGAGCGTTCGAATCGGTGCAGATGATCAGGTCTAATTTGGTGCTCTCGCAGTGCTGTACCAGGTCGGCCATTTCTTTCGGCGGGCAGTCTGTGTCCTCGCCCGGCATGTACACCGAGGCCAGTACAACGTCTGGGTGTTCACCTTCGGTCTGGAGCCTGACAGCTGTCAGGTCTCTGGAACAGAATTGAGTGAGTAGCGTGGTAGGGATATCTTTGGGTATATAGGCGCAGGATCTGGGTTTGTCTGAGCTGTGTGTGTTGAGAATTAGCTTACCTCCGATGTTACTGAGACCGCATATCCTGTTGTTCCTGATCCACGGCTCTTGGATCAGTGCAATCGTTCGGGGGTTAACCTCCAGTGCCCTGCGTAAGCTAGCCGTAGCAGTTTGGCTATGTTGGAGGTTAGTTTGGATAATGTTGAGTGTTGAAGATGGTGATGAGGGGGGGGGGTTAGTCGGTGATGGATCCATCGGACAGAACCTCCGCCTCCTCTCTGTACTGGCCTTCGTGATGTTCACCCGGCGACGATGCTAATAATTGCTCGTTCCAGCCGGGAGATGCGGGTGGTATACTGGCTACGTCATCAGCCATCGCCGCGCGGGCCATGACCTCCTCTAGTTGGGCGATGTCTGTGTCGTCCGTCTGTGTCACTGTCGGTGTCGTCGTCGTCGTCGGGTCCGTCTTGTTGTCCGAGGGCTGGGTCGTGGGCCAGAAGCGCACGTATATCGAACCCAGCAGGTACGATATACGTCGCTCCCGCCCCATGACCTTTTCCACTTCCTCCGGTGGCACACCTAGGGTCAAATAAGCACCGTAGTTGTCACCACCGACGGTAGTTGCCCTGTATAAGGACCATCTGGCAATGTCATACCACCTGTTCTGTCGAATCAGTATGCTGTGGAGCTTCTGTATATCACCTCTATAGCGAGGGACGAAGAGGGAGGCTCTGACGCGGGTGGGCACGTCTGACTGCCTGAGCACTGTCAGTGTACGGTCGGTGTTGGGGATCTTAAGGAGGGGTACATTTTTGGTCAACCAGGTCAGGGCGTCGTCGTCCTCGCACCATATTTGTACTGTGCCCTCCGCTACCCGTGGGTATCCGCGGAAGGCAGGGAGTGGTGCTGTCGAGTCCGTGTCCATCATTAGGTTTTCCAGGCCTGCTTTAACAAGCTCGGCCTCGTCGTTTGTCAAGTCTCTGGAGGGGGGAGGGAAACAGATTGCTACGGCGAGCCGCGCAGGAATGTCCTTTGTGGCCCGCGCGTAGGTCCTCGTCTCCTCCTGGGCGGCGTGGACCCGTGCACGTTTGGCATCCCCCTGGAGCGTGCTCGGTGAAGCCGAGTCATCGGGACGCTCCCTCTTCGCCGGCCCTGTACCACTCGGTCCAGGTTGCTGGTCTGGGTGCACGGATCCACCTCGCTTACCTCTGTGGTGTCTGGGTCGGGAAACGTCGTGGGATGTGTCAGTGTTAGCGTGGTGGGGTCGGTTGGCGCCCCCGGCAGACTCTGTCGTGTGCAAGGGTTTTTCGCGCCGGGTTTCCCCTTCGCGGACTTGCCCCTGCACGCGCGGTTCCGCGTCCGGCTGCTTTTCGCGCTGGGTTGCCCCTTCGCGGACTTGCAGCTGGTCGCGTGGTCCCACGTTTGGCCGTTTTTCGCGCTGGGTTTCCCCTTCGCGGACTCGCGGCTGTTCTCTTTTTTCCGCGTCCGGCCCTTTTTCGCGCCTGGTTTCCCCGTCGCGGACTCGGGGCTGGTCGCGTACTACCTCTTCGGCGTCCGATCGCGCTTCGCGCTGGCTAATGCCTTCGCGGGTGCTGCGCTTTCGGTCGCCTACTTTCCTCCCCCGGGTGATTTTTCCGCGCTTCTTCAGCAGTCGTACTCTATCAGCCGGGAGAGTGGTAGGGTCGCCAGGTTCGTCATCCTTCCCCAGCACTTTCTGTCTGTGTCTGTCAATGTCTGGGTTGGTGATGCTATTCCGCACGATGCTCTGTTGCCAGAGGCTCGAGGGAGGCATACACGTCGTTGTGGGTATTGGCGCGTGAGTCGCAGCCGTGGTGGTGGTTGTTGGCGCGTTGGTCGCAGCCGTAGTTGAGTTAATGGGCGCGTGAGTCGCTGCCTGGGTAATGGGCGCTAAATCAGCAGCCGGCCGTGCTGAAGAGCACGGCAATGTTAAGCAGTTGGTTGCCCCCCCCAGAATACGTTGGGGGCTGACCGCCGTAGCGGTGTGGGATTCCCCGGCTTGGCCGGGACCCACCTGGGTAATTTCTTTTACCTGCTGCATTATTTTCATTTTTTTTTAGGGGGTGGGCTTTTTTGGAATCGAGGTTACCCATCCTCTGGGACCGATGGGATGATGTAGGAATAGGAGGGAGGGTGTTTGGTGGTAGGGTGTAGGTTGCTGGGGGGTCACCCTAGGTCTGGGATTTGGCCTAGGGATTTTAGGGATTGACGGGATTTTATGGATATGGAGGGGTTGGGATGATCAGGATTATTTGGTACATAGGATAAGGTATGTGGGTTACCCTAAACCTGGGACTTGGTGTTCGGGCACTTCTCTTGTCCGGGATCTTTTCTAAGATGCTCCGGGTGCGAGATCGGCTGTTTGCAGTCGGTCCCGCAGCCGGAGTTGGGCTATCCGCAACCTGCCCACCCGCTCGGTTGCAGGAGAAGAAGTGCCCGGCAGTCTGGGTCGCTCCACCACGGATGTACGTATACATTCGCGTTGGTTCGGTCCAGCTAGCCCCGAGTGAGTAACCCATAAAAGCTGATTCATGCATTTCCAATATTGGGAATCGACTGGATACCTCAAAATCGAATTCTTGATTAGATTATTATTATATATCAGTATTTGATTTTTGAACTACAGCATTCCTAACTAGACAATCGGGGATATGTCATCAAAATATAGTCTGAAATTACCATCTGACTTATAAAATCATCTTCCACAGCGGTGAAAGTGCCTTCCACACCCTAATGACGGGTTTCGGCTGGGCCAAAAACCCGATGGTACGTCGCGTGGATGAGATCGACCCGGCGCTCCCTATCACCGTGTTGTACGGCTCCCGCTCCTGGGTAGACAACACCACGGGGCAGGTGCTGGCTGAACATCGGGGAACTGCTAACACTTTTGTTCAGGTAAAGATTAGATTTCGTTTTAGATTTGGTAGAAAATCTGGTTGGAATTAGATATACCTTTCAATATATACCGTTAATAATATATTATATGTAATATTAAAAAATATAATTTAAAGTGTGTGTATGGATGTTATTAAAAATGTATATTATGAAATGTGATTATTAAATGTGTGTGTTGTACTCCAAATAAATAAACAATAAGTAGAAGTGAAAATTCGGGCGCCAGGAGCACACACCAAACTATGCCAAGGATAGACTAACCTGCGGGAACTGGAAACTTTTAATCTTCAAGCGGGGAGTATCAATAAAAATCAACACAAAAGTTATTGAACGATTTTATTACCCGAAGGCTGCTGGTCTCAATATACAAGAAAATTCCTTTCTAATATTAAGTTCTAAGGTGTAAAACTAAGATGGAATAGAAATTAATTTGTGTCCTGTCATTATTGCACTTTTGTCAATTTAAGTTAAGTTTTTATAAACCATACCACATTCCGGCGAATAGACTAACAAACCACGCTCATTTTGGTGATTTTGATCTTCGCGGGGACGTCAAGGCGGTCCATGATATATGTCGGTAGGGGCTAGCGTTAAAAATTTAAGTCTTGAAGTAAAAATAAATAAGAAACGCCTCACGGCTGAAATCAAACATGAATAATTGTTAGCTGATGCTCAGCGTCGACAAAAATGCCGATCGGAATGTTTACGACCAAATGCAAATTAACTCACCGTTTCTTTTCCAAAAAAAGCTTTTACATCAGTAGATGAATTAATCCAAAAAATATATAAGGTTCAAAAGATCCTGAAACAAATATCGAAAACTATTAACGTCCGCCATCAAAATGACCACGCGACACGTGAATAGGTTTGAAACCACGAAGAATTTTACCAACCTTTTACAAAATATGGCCAATCCCATCATGATGCTGGCAAGGGCAAATCAGCCACCACATAATTAGGACTGGATGTAGTCCATAGGAAGCCAGCTTTTGAAGATGAAATGAGGAGCTCTCAAAATTCCTCCATCTTAGGCAAAGCTTGGGTCGAAAAGTGGCCTGTCAAAATCAACTGACAGCATCAAAAGAAAAAATCAGTGTGACCACTACACGATTCCGATTCAAAAAAATAAATTCTTACATGGCAACACCACCACGTTGCCTTCAAATTAAAGCAAAGAACGCGATATCATGTAACAGGCTTAAAAGACTCGTTACATTACATCCCCTCCCGAAAATAAAAGAAAGGAACTTTCTTTTATTAGAAAGAAATCTTCAACCAAATAAACCTGTCTTAACAACTTTCTAATTCAAAAAAAGAAAAAGAATCATATAAGATTCAAAGTGCAAATCAACTCTGAAAATGTCAAACGACAAAATCTCTAGAATTTAATAAAAGTAAAAAAAAATGTAAATGACAAAAAGTCAAAAACGAAATAGTGAAAAACAAAAAATTGTAAGTTATATAAACTCATTAAATGAAACGAAGAGAGAAATCTCTTAGCGCTCCAAAACTCCAAAACAGTGCAGTTAGGCACTATAGCCACTGACTAAAAATTTCAAACAAATTCGGACAATTTACCAAAACAAACTACAATTTTTATAGTGCAGTTAGGCACCATCGCCACTGACTAAAAATTTCAAACCACTTGGAACAGTACAACTTTGAGTGCAGTTAGGCACTATCGCCACTGACTACTATGTCAACCGCTTCCAACTCAACCATCTCTATGAGTGCAGTTAGGCTCTATTGCCACTGACTAACTCCGTATTCAACAATCCAAAAAATTTGAAAACTCCGAACAAAAGTTTTTAAATAAAGCTGAAAGACCTTATTTAAAATACTGTTACAGGCACAACCTGCAACGAGACCAAGGAAAGCATATTGTGATCGGCTCATCACCACCGAATTCCCGAGCACAATAGCTGTAAAAGAATGTGAATGCTGTGACTGGCTCAACACTACCAATCTCCCAAACACAGACAAACACCAAAAACATTGAGATCTCCAATGAGAAATCTCAATAACAAATAGGCGAAAGCCAAAGTTTCACAATGCGACCGGCATACCACCACCGAACTTCCGAACGCAAAGGAAAAAGGATGACGAAAGTCAAAACAAAATCTCGCATCGTGATTGGAACAACAAAGTCCAACACAATGGAAAAAAGTCGAAATCAAGGTCAAAAACTACACCAAGATCCAAAAAATAATAAGGCATTTTGTAACAAAGGTTACAGAATGACCCCCAAAAAGTAAAGTCCAGGATGAACGCGTTACTAACAAAGTCAAATCCGATCATTAAAAAGAATGAAACTCCAGTAAAAATGAGAAACAATTCTGTCAACGAACAGCACAAAATAGGTTTAAAAATCGATTACTATTTATGACGAAGAGGAAATAGAATGATTTTAAACTATGAGAAAAAAAGATTACAAAAACTTGAAATTGAATTTAAGTTTTTTAACCTCAAGGTAGAAATTACCTGAACTGTAGGGTTGTATAAGATCTTAATAAAATATAAACAGGTAGGTTACCCTTAAAAAAGAAGAATAAGATCTTAGACAATCCAACAAAAACAAACAAAACATAAAATAAGATCCTTCGATGTGAAAAACATTTGGTGTGAAAAAAAAATAGTATTAAATTAACCAGAATGACCTAAGTTTTATTTTTAGAATGTCTCAAATTCAACAAATTTATAAGAAATTACCTAACATACATCTTTCAAATCACCGATAACCTATCATCCATTAACCTATCATCCATCCTCTCGTACATCACACTGTCAAAAGTGACCTTCAAACAAAATTATCAAAATCAAGACTAACACTTGGAAACCAAATTAAAATTTAATAATATCTTTAACATGATAACGTCCCACTGAACCTTTATTTAAATCTTTCAAAACATAAACGTTATCTGAAACCTTTTCAGTTATTTTACATTTTACAAACTTAGGTGCAAGTTTAGCTGAAAAATATGCTTGTGCATTAGATTGAAGAAAACTTCTTCTCCACACCACATCACCCACATCAAAAGAAATGACTTTCCGACCCTTATTATAATAAGCGGCATTACGCTTATACCCCTTTAACAAGTAAGCTTGAACTTTAACAAAAATATCACTAAGTGAATTAAGAGAAACTGCATAAGCATTTCTATTCGAAATTTCTAGTTGAGATAAGTTATCAACAGAACTACTAAATGATAAATGATAAATGATTTTATTTTTGTAAGTAGGTTTGTACAAACACTTTTACACGTCAATCATGTTTTTTTTTTAAACTAGATGAGGTCGGCGTTTCCTATCTGACTACTCTGAGAAGAAAGGCCGAAACAAACTCAGAGGTCACAGTCTCTTTTAAAGTCCAGACATAATCTTGGTCAGGTTATATGAAGACCATGTAGATCGATGTCTGAGATGGTCTTTTGAGGAAAGAACCACACAGATTGAGAGGACCTGTCCAGTCAGTGCACGCATTTGTCAGAAATCGTGCAGCTCAACTCAAGACTTAAGGAGCTCAACGATTCGACGAACAATACCAAAGAAAGGACATTTGGGTAGGCCACATAAATTACTCAAACTGCCAGACCATGAGAGAAAAAAAAAAAAAAAAAACAAGTAATAGAACAGAGAGAAAAATAAAACATAAAAAATTAATAAAATGACCCACATCGTCTTCACATTCACAAATCACAATGTAAAAAAAAAAAAAAATTATATATATAATACTTTACAAAGTAAGTAAATGTCATTGTTTATAAAAAAAAATCATTAATGTCAATGTGTATATAAAAAAAAAAAAAAAAAAAAGTCATTCAAAATGCAGAAATTTGAAGCAGCTCAATCCCAAGCCTTTTTGTCCTCAATATAATCTTTAACGGTATAAAAGGCTTTCTGGCACAACTTACGTTTAATGAATGATTTGAATTTATTGAGGCTTAGATCTTGAACGTGGCTTGGTAGCTTATTATAAAAGCGTATACATTGGCATCTGAACGAGCCACCTATTTTTTTGAGCCTTGTTGTAGGTACAACAAATTTGTGTTTATTTCTAGTATTTATATTATGGATATCACTGTATTTTTTAAACAATTTTATGTTTTTATGGGCATATAAAAGATTTTCATAAATATACTGAGAAGGCACAGTCATTACATTAATCTCTTTAAATTTGTCTCTGAGAGAGTGTCTCGGACTTAATTTATAAATTGATCGAACAGCTCGCTTCTGTAAAACAAAGATAGTCTGAATATCGGCGGCATTTCCCCACAATAGAATACCGTACGACATTACACTATGAAAATAGCTAAAGTACACTAAACGGGCAGTCTCTATATCAGTTAAATTACGAATTTTTCTAACAGCATATGCTGCGGAACTTAGCTTTTTTGACAATTTATCTATATGTGGACCCCACTGAAGCTTAGCATCCAAAGTTATGCCCAAGAATACTGTGTTGTCTTCAGGATTCAATTCCTCGCCCTTTATCAACACATTAGTTTTCACCTGCCTAACGTGGGGTAGCGTAAACTTAATGCATTTGGTTTTTTTCTCATTTAAAAGCAAATTATTAACATTGAACCAGTGGACTACTTTCGAGATCGCGCTATTTACATCGTCAGTAACCAACTGCTGACGTTTAAGTTTAAACAAAAGAGAAGTGTCATCTGCAAACAACACTATATCATGATTATCCTTTATGAGGTACGGCAAGTCATTAATATAAATAAGAAACAAGAAAGGACCAAGAATTGAGCCCTGTGGGACTCCCATTGTTACTATAGATCCGGGTGATCTTTTTCCATTAACGTCAACGCTCTGAATCCTTTTACTCAAGTATGAAGTAAGAAGATCCAGAGCAGTGTTTCGGATCCCGTAGTGGCGGAGTTTCCTGATTAACGTTTCGTGAAGAACGCAATCGAATGCCTTGGACAAATCACAAAAGATGCCCAAGGCATCGCATTTATCTTCCCATGCATTATAAATATGTCCTAAAAGTTCAACACCGGCATCAGTAGTTGAACGACCCCTTGTAAAACCGAACTGTTTATTATGCAGTAATTTATTGTTATTAAAAAATCTTTGCAATTGATTCAAAATAAGTTTTTCAAAAATTTTACTAAAGGTAGGTAGTACAGAAATAGGTCTATAATTTGTGGGGTCTGATGTACTACCTGATTTAAACAAAGGTATTATTTTACTATTTTTCATAAGGTCAGGAAACTCCCCATTGTCAATACAACTATTAAAGATAAGAGCTAGAGTAGGTGCCACAATGTCAATAATAGACTTAGCTACTTCTACAGAATTACCCCACAGATCTGCAGTCTTTTTTACATTTAAAGTGTGAAAGGTTTTAATTATATCTCTACAGGTAATATATTCAAAATTAAATTCCGAATCGCAACCATTAACATTGTCCTTAAGCAAAGACTCAGCAACAGAAGGTGATGAGTTAAGTGATTTAGTAGTTGAAACGGGAATATCTGAAAAGAAATTTTCAAATGCCTCGGCAACTTGTGAGTCTGATTTTATTATGTTGTCATTAATAGACAGGCTGTAGTCAGTATTTCGGTTACTAGATCTTCCCGTTTCACTATTAATAATATTCCAAGTCGTTTTAATTACATTACTGCTGTTTTTAACCTTTGAACCCAAATAGCGTGACTTGGCCATATAACAAACTTTTTTAAATAATTTTGAATAATTTCTAACATACAAATTAAATTCATCAGTGTTAATATAAGTCCTTACTAAAGTGATGTAATGACGCATCAAGAATAAGCTCCCTACCAAACATCAGAAAGTTAGGAGTAAACTCAGTAGCAAGGTTTACACTATTATTTAGAGCTAATTGAACATTGGGCAAAAAACTTGACCAAGTTCTATGATCATCTTTAACAAAACACGATATGCAGGTTTCGACCGTTTTATTATATCTCTCAACAGGATTATTTTGAGGCGTATACAAAGTATTATAAAATATTTTGGTTATATTAAAACCTTTCAAAAAATATACAAAATGTTTTGAAGTAAATTGAGTTCCATTGTCACAAACTACTATTTTTGGACAACCAAACTTGAGAAATATTTCTTTTTCAAAATGTTTACAAATTACTCTAGTGGTAGCATTGATCATTGGAAAGAACCAGCAATATTTAGTAAAAACGTCTACGACCGAAAGTATGTATCTATGACCAGAATAAGTTTTAGGTAGAATTCCTATGATATCAACTGAGAGCATAAGCATGGGACGATCAACCTTTTTAGGATTAATCATCATACCAAAAGGTGGAGATGTAGTATGTTTATAAGCTTTACAGGTATCGCAAGACAAAATGTATTGATGAATATCATTAAACATTCCCTTCCAAAAATAATGTTGTTTTAATTTATTTAAAGTTTTATGTATGTTTGAAAATAAATTCTCAAGTTTGAGGTTAATTATAAAAGTCAATGTGGGTATTTCCATAAAAAATTACTATGTTAATTTTATCGTTTTAAAAGTGCAATAATCACTTACAAGCAGTTTAAATCTAGATAAATTAAATGCACAATATTGTACTTAACAATTAGATTAAATTATTTACTTAAAAAGTTAAACTTAGTTTGTTAACTTTACTGTTGAGAACAACAAAACGCAGTCTATGCTATACAATTCTGTTGGTTTTGCTAAGAAAAAACATGATATTAAACAAAATCATCAATTGTAAACACCAAACATTGTTTACAAAGATTCACCAAATTAAGTTAAGTACTACTTATGAGTCAAAAATCAAAATAAACACAAAGTTATTAAAGTAACAATGTAGAACAAACCAATGCAAACAATAGACTCATAAGTTAATTAATTAATAGTGCAATAATGACAGTATAAAGGTACCAGACAAACCTACTTCAAGTCCCTGTTCGCAGAGCGACAATTGTAATAATAAAAAAATATATAATTTAAGGAGTGTGTGGATGTTATTAAAAATGTATATTATGAAATGTGATTATTAAATGTGTGTGTTGTACTCCAAATAAATAAACAATAAGTAGAAGTGAAAATTCGGGCGCCAGGAGCACACACCAAACTATGCCAAGGATAGACTAACCTGCGGGAACTGGAAACTTTTAATCTTCAAGCGGGGAGTATCAATAAAAATCAACACAAAAGTTATTGAACGATTTTATTACCCGAAGGCTGCTGGTCTCAATATACAAGAAAATTCCTTTCTAATATTAAGTTCTAAGGTGTAAAACTAAGATGGAATAGAAATTAATTTGTGTCCTGTCATTATTGCACTTTTGTCAATTTAAGTTAAGTTTTTATAAACCATACCACATTCCGGCGAATAGACTAACAAACCACGCTCATTTTGGTGATTTTGATCTTCGCGGGGACGTCAAGGCGGTCCATGATATATGTCGGTAGGGGCTAGCGTTAAAAATTTAAGTCTTGAAGTAAAAATAAATAAGAAACGCCTCACGGCTGAAATCAAACATGAATAATTGTTAGCTGATGCTCAGCGTCGACAAAAATGCCGATCGGAATGTTTACGACCAAATGCAAATTAACTCACCGTTTCTTTTCCAAAAAAAGCTTTTACATCAGTAGATGAATTAATCCAAAAAATATATAAGGTTCAAAAGATCCTGAAACAAATATCGAAAACTATTAACGTCCGCCATCAAAATGACCACGCGACACGTGAATAGGTTTGAAACCACGAAGAATTTTACCAACCTTTTACAAAATATGGCCAATCCCATCATGATGCTGGCAAGGGCAAATCAGCCACCACATAATTAGGACTGGATGTAGTCCATAGGAAGCCAGCTTTTGAAGATGAAATGAGGAGCTCTCAAAATTCCTCCATCTTAGGCAAAGCTTGGGTCGAAAAGTGGCCTGTCAAAATCAACTGACAGCATCAAAAGAAAAAATCAGTGTGACCACTACACGATTCCGATTCAAAAAAATAAATTCTTACATGGCAACACCACCACGTTGCCTTCAAATTAAAGCAAAGAACGCGATATCATGTAACAGGCTTAAAAGACTCGTTACATATATAAATAGAATAATTTTATATTCTATACCTTTGAAGTTTCATTGGATGGATAGCTCACAGTCCGATCAGGACCAGGCCCGTGCCGGACCGCGCGTACCTATTCCACGCGCGCCTCAAAGAGATGTCAGCACAAATTGAAGGGGCCCCTTCGGGCCGAAGCCTGCCGGGTCAGCGGGATTGTCCGAAAGGGTTACCGCTGGCCCGGAACATAAAGGGCTAAGGAAGGAATACGGGTGGGTTTTAGTCAGTAAGAGTCTGACGCTCCCTTCCGCTCCACCCAGAGCAGGAGGGGTCATTTGATGATTTCCCATCCGCAAAAAAAAAGAGTTACTATAACCACGAAAATTTCAAAAAAACACAAAAGCCGTAAAAAACCGCACTCGGTTCACGAATGAATTTAACGCTGCTGACAAAGATTGTCCTGATTATTATTCTTTTTTACTTTGGCACTAAGAATGATCTTTATCCCTGCTTATAATAATAATATGCTCTACACAATAATTATGACCAGTGAAAAAAAAAAATTATATGCTTTCTCTGTCTATCCATAGGTTATCAACGGCGCAGGCCATCACGTCTACCTAGACAAGCCGGACCTCTTCAACAAGTTCGTTCTAGAAGCGTGCGCGCGCGCAGACTCGAACGACCCGCGCCCCGCCCTGGCGGCCGCGCCCGCCAGCCCCGCGCCCCAGACCGCCCCCCCCGCGGCCGCGATAGAGGCCGCCCCCGAGGAGAAGACGCAGCCCTCGGAAAGCGCGCAAACCTCTTGATAATAAAAGTACGCTAGTTATAATGTTACAATTGTTACGCACATTCGGTTATGTATAGCTACGACTCGCTTGTATTGTTTTGAGTTGAGCGTGTGTTCATTGTCGGGTAGTAAATGGAGGATCAGAGGTGATACAGGGTTTTACAGTAGTTTTGTCTTGTGTGAAAATAACGCCTTTCATTCATCATCTGCCTAGCCTTTTCCCAACTACGTTGGGGTGGACTTCCAGTCTAACCGGATGCAGCTGAATACCAGTATTTTACGTGGAGCGACTGTCTATTTGACCTCCAGAACCCAGTTACTGTCAAACGTACTATACGTACGTTACTGTGTTACTGTAAACAACGCCTTTCATTGCACAATTTAAGGGTGCGTCGATCCACCATGACCCTTTTAAAGCTCGGTATGTCATATGAATGTTACAAGTACTGTAACAAAATGCTTACGTGTGCTGGGGCGCGAGATTTTACTTTCACGCTAATCCTCCATTGACTACTACAAGAATTGTTATTATTCTTTTTTAAGAGATCTATGAATGTGTGTTTGATTTAGTCGATTTTGTTTAATCGACTAAAATTGTCCAAAACTTTGTCACAATAATGTGGCAACACTAAGATAGGCCTAGAGTGTCTCGATTGTCGCGAGAGGTAGATGGCTTAGTTAGTATGAAGTAAAGTATTAAAGTAATTGAATCTTATAGGCCCTTTCTAAAACTATTTATATGCTTCATACAGACCAATTAAACTGACTAACTACTTAAACATTTGATTAATTAATCTACTTATTTGAAAAGTATCTTAATTTATTTAAGACGTCAAACTCCTATTTAAAGCAGAAACAAAAGGGTAACATAAGAACGATTTCTGTTTAAATATATCTTCAAAGAATTTGTTTCATGTATATTATAACGACAGGTTACGGGTAAAAGCTATGATTTTGTTTAAAGTTTGACTAAGTAATTAAATGTTTTAATTATGTTTTTAAAACTGTATTTTATTATTAGTCAACAATCTTAGAACACGACCAATATCCTACAGTATAATAATAAGTATGAAAACTTCCATATTCTGGTATTTTTAATTCTAAATATCAGTGCCTTTAGTATTAAAAACTAATCCTCTGTTCAATTAGGAACATAATTTGTTATTTATTAGCAATTAAAGACTTTTCCCTCTAAAACTCTTTACAAAAATATTCTTCAAAGTTCTGTTGTTTTTGGCGTCACCTCTTCTACTTTTTATACTTGGCTTGTGGAGCTACCGAGTACCTGCTTTGAACATATATAGGGATCACAAAATATTGAGACTATTTACTATTCATTTTTTTTTTCCTTTGTTAAGATGTTGAAAGTATAAAACCAAAATGTCTTGTGTGCGCCAAACCTAATCCCATATAAAATTATAAAATTTAATTTACCAGTGGTAGCTAGCCGACCAAAATAATATTAGACAAATGTGTATAATGCGGCCTTCGTACCATCTCCGGTCACAAGTTCTTTAGTATCTGTAACCATAATATTTGCAGATAACTTCCATTTTATCTTTTTCATTTGGTTGGATAGTAATTGAATTTAAATCCCCTTACATCACTTTCGCACATTTTGAATGAACACACACACACAACAGGCGGGCCGCACCGGGCTTCGTTTAATTGGAATGCGATACGATGCGGTCGTAATGTGCGCTTGCCTTGGAGACGAACACAAAGCATTTTGTAAGAGGTTACTTTCAGTCTTAACAAGCAAAACGGTGTTGTTGAACTATGTGTTGAGTATGCGAGCTCGTTGAGTATTGTTGTTTAGCCACAGGCTTTTTTATACACGGAATGAAATATTGTGTAAATAAACATAATTTATTGAATACTCTGTTTTATTTTTTATTAAGAATTTCCCATGACTTAATTTTTTTTAGTAGGCAAAACCGCTTAATGCGCAAATAATGCTCTTGTTTCTTGTTTACCAACTAAACTAAAACTAGAGCATTGCTCTAACTAAAAGCAACTGCAAGAAAAACAAGCGGTTTAGAGTTGTCAAACTAGCTTATATTCGTCTATTTCTTGTTTTACTTTCCAACTTCAAAAAAGGAGGAGGATTTTTGTTGAATATTTTTTTCATGTTTGTTACCTTGAACTCCGATTGTCCGAAAAGTCGATTTGCAAATTTTCTTTTAATTTAGAAGGATATATTTTCAGATTGATCCCATTGTCATGAGGTCAGGAACTGATAATGGGATCCTTCAGAAATCGAAGGAACTCTTCAAATGTTATAGGCACACCTATAGCGATTTGGGTATTTTTTATAGTAGTGAAATGGAGCTGATGGTGAACTGCATCGGGAAAAGCAATATTTTGTAAAAGGCGATAAGCAAGTTGACACTAGGCTATTGTAACTTAGATAAATTATAAGCAGACCCACAAAGAAACGAGAAATAAAAATTTTTTAACAAAAAAACCGACTTCCAAAAAAAAAATAACTTTAATTTCGGAAGTCGGCGGCAAAAAACCTAAATACAGACCCAAAGACACCGAGTTCCGAAATTAAAGTCAAGTATTGGTTTTTTTTTGTAATTCGGGTTTTTTTAAGTTTTTATCTCTAAGTAAAATATACCAATATGATCATGTTTATGTAAGACTAGCTGTGCCCGCGACTTCTTTCGCATGGATGTCGGAAAACAATAATATAATTATCTTTTATTGTTTTCCGACATCATTTTTATTTATTTAGATTCCAATTGTCCAGCTTGCTGGTCTACAATAGAACCAGCAGGCACACCAATGGTTACAGGATACCATCGAATCATTTCAATAGCGGCTCGCGCGCCGGCCGCCACGACTCCTCGACCAATAGGATAATAATCGGGCGGGCCGCGCGCTCGCGCCGCTTCACCTGTTTATCGCCTCAGGCCCGTATTACAAAACCTCACTCAAGATTCAAACATTACATAAAACTAGTTTCAATCAAATAGCTACGTAAGTGCCACTGACTTTGGCAGAGCCACCATCAGGGATTGATTTTAATTTTGAAAACACAAAAAATTAGTCGAAATTTGTCGCCAAATATCAGAATTTGTCGGTCACTGGTTCAAAAGATATAAGGGTTTATAGGTGGCCAATCTGGAGAGAGTCTCCCGAGCAGGGCCACGTTTATATCTCAAAAACTAGGGCACCTAGGGCTTTAGTCTTGAGTGAGGTTCTGTAATACCGGCTTTAATGTTTTTGGAGATAACCCTGTTTTTAGAATGAAACAAAAGCTTACAAAAAAATATGGCTTATATTAAACAGATTACAAAATTAATCGAACATTACAATTAAATCAACACTGGTATACAGATCAACATAGTCTCAGGTGGGTGTGGCTCACGATCGTCACTTTGCCCTCGTCTTGTAGGTCGCGCAGTGCCTCGTCTAGTTGCTCTCGAGATACCGTCTGGAAGAAGAGAGATATAGTTTAGTTAATTAGGAAAAGCTTCTATTTTGGGGATTGGATAGCAAATTAGCTTATTCTTAACAGAGTCTGTTGTGTTAATACAAATCTTTTATTGGGTGCATTTACCTATGCTGAGATTTTGAGTACCACCAAATGAGGTGAATAGGGATGCTGGTGGATTTTAGCGTTGAAATAATACAGTTTTTTGCCGAAAAGGACACTTAATCGTTATATAATACAATAAACACATTAGACTCCTTTTTGGCAACAAACTGTATTATTTCAATGTTAAAATCGCTTTTAAAGTTTCGTCCCGATTCACTCCTGCATCCCTATTCACTCCGTTTGTTTGACGGTAGTCGGATAGGAAACACCGAACTTATCAAGTTAAAGTGCGTAGCGACGGTGCTAAACGCCGTACGCCGCGGCCGTAAGTCACGCGTATCGTATACTATTTTATAGCACGTGTGACCTAAACCCACACTTAAGTCACGCTCTACTGTGTAAAAATGGACTACTTAAGTCACAGAAAAGCATGACTTAAATGCGGGTTTGGGTCACACAGTGATATAAATATCATTAATCATTTAGGACACATTCTAGTAGTATTTTCAATAGGTATCCAGACACTCAATCTATTGAAGTTTTACAAGTTGTGCGTGGTGACATGTGGAGCACAAGTCGCCACGCTTCTTGTAGAGGTACGTCGCACTAATAACGATGAGGTTTATTACTATGGTATGTATGACTATGGGTTAGTCAAATGTGATGTGTTTCAAATGGATGCTGACTCGCCTCCTGAATCATCAGTATCTTGTGCAGTTCAGAGCTACGTTTAGAGGTAAACCAAAAATAAAAATATACCAATTCTACTTACAACTTGTGAATTAGTATTAATCTCCTGCAGCAGCTTGGAATGAGTGATGGTATGTGGCTTGGAGTAGGGTTGAATGAGAGCCTTGAGCGCCGTCACCAGGTCCGCGCGGCGCCTGCGCGCGGCCGCGCCCAGCCCCGTCGTGAGGATGCCCACGTCGATGCGTCCGGAGGCCGGGTCGGTGGCGGATTGCTTTAGGGCTTCGCGGTGCAGCCTGGAACATAAGGGTCACGTCAGAACGTAAGTACGTTTTCGTCTTGGGTGTGGGTCATATGAAAGCGCTGAAGAAGTTCACTAAACAACGATGCCGTCTTCATTACAACCGATGCAGTCATTAGTTTAATTTCCATCTGGCAAGTGACTGTCTTTTCACCGCTGATTTGAAGATTTCGGAGCAGTACAAAGACACGTCATCATGAAATCGATATATTTACAGAAGAATTGAAAGTTTGTATGCGAAGCAAGTTGCCAGAAACAACTAGTATTGTTTGCCTATGTTACCTGGAGGCTTCATCAACATCAGATATCTCGACGACGGGCGAGAGCCGCAGCCTCGCGTGTGCCTCCGCAAGCCGGATCAGAGACTCCAACTGTCGCGGGTACGCAGAGATCTGACCGCGACCGCTGCCCACACGCCTGGATACAACAAATAAATTGTTAAACCACCTGAGTCTGAATTCAATAAGCAACCTTCCACCACCCCAGTATGAAGGAAACTGCTGCATGTTTGAAAAATTCGTCTGCCCGGCAACGCAAATAACGCAATGAATGTTGTTGAATTGTCAAAATGAAAAGGATTTCCATTGTGTTACGGAATTACCCCACCGGTTCCACTTGGCAGGTTAATGAATTCAGAAATAAAATTGATCATGAAAATCAACAAAGTAAGGTTTTTTTTGGGTTCCGTATCCAAAGGGTAAAAACGGAACCCGAACACGGTTCATGAGATACAGCCGAAATCAGGCTGTATCTCATGAACCGTGACAGCTAGACAGTTGAAATTTTCACAGATGATCTATTTTTGTTGCCGCTATAACAACAAATATATATACATACTCGAGGGCAAAACACCACAGGCATGGAACAGGGGTGTGGTGATACTTTTCTTTAAGAAGGGCGATAATGCCCTCCTTAAGAATTATAGGCCCATCTCACTCCTGAGCCATGTCTACAAGCTGTTTTCGAGAGTCATCACGAACCGTCTCGCGCGCAGGTTTGATGACTTCCAGCCTCCCGAACAAGCCGGATTCCGTAAAGGCTTTAGCACCGTAGACCACATACATACGCTGCGGCAGGTTATACAGAAGACCGAAGAGTATAACCTGCCTCTCTGCTTAGCGTTTGTGGACTACGAGAAAGCCTTTGATTCGATCGAGACATGGGCTGTGTTGCAGTCTCTTCAACGGTGCCAGATCGACTATCGGTACATCGAAGTGCTGAAGTGTCTGTACGAAAACGCCACTATGTCAGTCAGACTCCAGGATCAGGCCTCGAAACCTATCCTTCTGCAGCGAGGTGTGAGACAGTGAGACGTTATCTCTCCGAAACTGTTCACCGCTGCACTGGTGGATGTCTTCAAGGTTCTGGACTGGAAAGGGGCTGGCATCAACATCAATGGCGAGTACATAACTCACTTTCGGTTTGCCGACGACATCGTAGTCATGGCTGAGACTATGGAGGACCTCAGTACAATGCTCGATGACCTCAGTAGAGCCTCCGAAAGAGTGGGTCTTAAAATGAACATGGACAAAACGAAGGTCATGTCAAATGCCCATGTAACACCCACTCTCATAAAAATCGGAGACGCTACACTCGAAGTCGTGGACGAGTACGTTTACCTAGGATAAACCGTCCAGTTAGGTAGGTCTAACTTCGAGAAAGAGGTAAATCGACGAATCCGAATCGGCTGGGCAGCGTTCGGGAAGCTACGCAATATCTTCTCGTCCCACATACATACCGCAGTGTCTCAAGACGAAAGTCTTTGACCAGTGTGTGTTGCCAGTGATGACTTATGGAACGGAAACGTGGTCGCTCACAATGGGCCTTATAAGAAGGCTAAAAGTCACCCAAAGGGCAATGGAGAGGGCTATGCTTGGAGTTTCCCTGCGTGATCGAATCAGGAATGAGGAGATCCGCAGGAGAACCAAGGTAACCGACATAGCCCGAAGAATTGCCAAACTTAAGTGGCAGTGGGCAGGGCACATTGCTCGCAGAACAGATGGCCGATGGGGCCGAAAGGTTCTGGAGTGGCGACCGCGTACCGGAAGACGTAGCGTTGGAAGGCCTCCCACAAGGTGGACCGATGACCTTGTGAAGGCCGCAGGAACCCGTTGGATGCGGGAAGCACACGACCGGTCGAAGTGGAGGTGCTTGGGGGAGGCCTATGTCCAGCAGTGGACGTCTTTCGGCTGAAATGATGATGATGATGATGATGATAACAACAAATACTAAAAACAGAATAAAATAAATATTTAAGGGGGGCTCCCATACAACAAACGTGTTTTTTTTCGGCGTTTTTGCCTTGTGGTACGGAACCCTTCGTGCGCGAGTCCGACTCGCACTTGGCCAGTTTTTAAATTATAATTTTGTAGTATTATTCCCAGTTCAGTATCAGGTTATTGGGTTTTCGTATAAGGAATTTCTCAGTAGCAGACCGAAGTCTGGATTTATTTTCATTTAATGACAGTAGCCAGAAGTCCAATGATCGTAATTTAAAACGTTCAAAATCTAGTCTCAGTCTCATCTCGGCGACAAACAAATGTCAAAAACATGGCAAATTAGAAGTATTTTTGACAGAATGAGACTGAGAGCAGACTGTGAAAGTTCTTAAAATTATGAGAATTGCCTCTCTGATAACACTTCAACTGGCTACCCTTTTGGGGAATGCAAGCATGCATGTAATGTTTTGTTACCTCATGTCGACGTATGAGTCGATGAGCCGCTGCTGCGCGGTCTCGCTGAGTGTCGGCTGAACGTGCTCCTTTGCGAACGCTATGTAGTCTCGCATTAGTGACATATCCTGAAATTAGATAAAATAGCATACATTTTACCAGTTCACTGTTATTCTGATCTTACTAGACCACTGAACTCTTTGGCGATTGTTCAATGATAAGCCTTTATCTGCGGGATTTATTGGTGTGTACTTCTTTTAAGATTGATCACTAGTTTATTATGCCTGTTCTTATATAAAACCATGCTCACTAGCAACAGATATTGAGCATGTTGACAACCGCACCAACATGTGTGGACAATGTACAGACGCCAGCACATCAACCTACCCGAAACTGTCAAATTTTTCCAATCAATTTTCAACCTTATGCTTTAGCGATAAAGTTGAAATCTATTAACGAAATTTGACAGATTGTAGTAGCTTGATGTGCTGGCGTCTGTACAAATTCGCAGCAAATCCACTTCCTGAGAGTTTTCAACAAAATTGTCAAAATTTTTAACTAGTAGATAAATAAAGCTTGCCAGTAAACATTGTCTATTCCTAACATCATCAAATTTGCAGAATTCGCGGGTCAGTTTTGAATCATCATCATCATTTCAGCCGAAAGACGTCTCCTGCCGGACATAGGTACTCCCCCAATGGCAGCCACTTCTCGCATCCAGCTGGTTCCTGCGGCCTACACCAGGCCATGATGGTCCACCTTATTTATTTATTTATCCATTTATTTCAGGCATCAAGGCCCATATAAAACACATACAATACAATATTATAACTGAAATACAATAAATACATACAACATTATAATTAAGTAAACTAAAAACTAACGAACACGAAGTGTCTGCGTCGTGTTTCGCTGACTGGTGTCATGTATCCGGCCACGAAACCGGCGGTACACAACACCCTTCGGCCAGAACTCTTCCTTGAGGAACTTCTCGAGATGATGTGTCGGAACACGCACCACGAACGACTTGAAGTTCGTGTTGTGACGCGACTCCAACTTCTCGAGCCTCAAAGTCCAGCTGGTCTTCACGCGCATGTACTCCACGATCTCCTCAACCTTCGTGGAGTGGTGCAGTCTGGACACGTACAGCTGCGTCGTCGGGATTGCTGGACGCAGCAGCATGTTGGGTCCTGCCAGCGCGGTGCCGCACTGGTTCCGACAAGGAGGCTTCTTCTTCTTCTTCTCCACCTTGATGAAACCATCCTTATGCGCGACTGTTACTGTAAGCGACATCGCGCGTGTTTTGTTTATAAGTCGATTCAAAAAATACCCGCTTCGGATGTGTTCGGCTGTCTTCGGGATGTACTCGGTTTTAATGCTTCGTCTTTCGGTACGCGGTCGCCACTCCAGAAACTTCGGCCTTTTAAGTTTTGAATACTTACAACAATATCTTCGTCGGCCTGCGAGTTGGTAAAGTCTTTGTAGTAGAGAGACACGAGATGCGTGGCGAGGCGTCGGTCGAATACCTCGTCTTGTGGGTCAAGTACTAAGAATATTAGATCGAATCTGAAATACATAATATTATGATAAAACAAGAACATGCTTCGTTTACAAAAGTGAGAAACTGTTTTGTATACAACTTCTAATTCTCGCATGAAAAAGGCAGATGGGCGAGATTAGGTGCGGAAATTCAAAACGACGTTGACGTTATTGCAGGGTAGGTATAGACATAAGCATATACACAGTAAAACCTAATTTCACTTAACTCTTTTATAATAAAAATATATACACTGGATAAACTTCACTAAATTAACTAAAAACTATAGAGTTATGAGGAACGGTGTAAAGTTCATTCATCCCCCATAGAAAAGGGAGGATCCTTCGACCGGGTGTTGTGTCTGGCGGGCAACTGCTGATGATTCATGTCGGGCCGTTGATCTATGCTAGTTGCGCGGTAAACTCTGCTTGCGAGATGCAGGATTTTGCGTGACGTCAGTATGACGCGTTGTTCGCATGTGGCGTTGTAACTGCCTTTTGGAATGGGCGACTAGAATGAATTCTATTTTGTTGTAATTCTTGACGTTCTAAAGTGCCTTTTATGTGCCTATTTGAAATAAATGCTTTGACTTAGACTTTGATACCGCTACAAAACTACTAACCTAACTAAAACAGCTATTAACAAACTAAAATATGGCTTCGGAAAATTCCTCCGCATCGCTATCTACTGGTAATGTACCGAAGAGACTGGCGGCGTTGACACGTTGTATGGCGATGCTTAGCCTCTGGCCAAGGCAAAAGCTAGCCCTTGGATCACGCGAAGTATCAAGCAGCCGTTTGGAGATTTCTTTGAACAAACCCGTTTGTACGGCGGTCGTGCTACGCGTGCACATGCTAGCTTTGATAGGTAAGGATATCGAAAGATTACGAACCTAGACATTAATGTATGGGGTAGCTGCACATTCTCCACAATGGTCTTGTTCTTGTTCCACTGCGACTCCGCCGGGTTGGCGGCCGCTAGGATCGACGTGCGCGCGTTCAGCTGGCAGATAATACCCGCCTTCGCGATCGATAGGGTCTGCTGTTCCATTACCTAGAAGATACTCAAGATTATCAGTATTTTTTGAGCAGTTAACCCTCCTAAAAATTCGACTAAGTTCAAAGTAAGTTTCGGCTCTCTCGAAGATGACTATTAGATCATTTCGATCCACATTTACTTCTGCTTCGTAATTTATAAGCAAACTAGCTTCGACCTGCGGCTTCACCCGAGTGGATGTCGAAAATTATAACATAATGTGCTACCGGTACAAAAAGTAACCTATGTACTTCCCCAGGATGCCATCTATCTCCTTGCCAAATTGTATCGAAATATTTCAGTGTTTTAGGCGTGAAAAGACACGCAGAGTTACTTTCGAATTTATAATATTAGTATGGATTGTCTGTTCTTAGTCATAAGTTTCTATATTTTAATAAACTTACTTCGTGCAACACACTGCGCGTAGAGTCATTCATCTTGTCGAATTCATCGATGCAGCATATACCATTGTCTGCCAGCACCAAAGCTCCACTGGAAAAATAAAAGAAATGTATTTTACAAGACATTGGCTTACTCTTTTACACCATACTTTTTATAACCGTTTAGAAAGTACAACTTACAATCTTAATGACAAGTTGTCAGTTCATCATCTGCCTAGCCTTTTCCCAACTATGTTGGGGTCGGCTTCCACTCTAACCGGATGCAGCTAAATAGCAGTATTTTACATGGAGCGACTGCCTATCTGACCTCCACAACCCAATTACTGGGTAATACGACACCCCTTGATAAGACTGGTTGTCAGACTTTCGGGCTTCTGACTTCCCGTAACGACTGTCATCCACGAATGACAGCCGGGACCAACGGCTTAACGTACTTTCCGAGGCACGGAGGGATCACGGTATGTAAAGATGATCACCCATCCACAGACAAACCGCGGCAAGCGTAGCTTAACCTGATCGATCGACCTGTGCAGCTGTTATTATATAGCCACGGGCCCCTCTTTTCAGTGTATCAATAAGGGTTATAATCGAGCCTGCAATTACTTAGAGAATCCCAAAACATGAACTTTTATGATTTTAGATTGTTCACAATTTTTTTATTGCCTTTCTCTTCACCTCTATCTCAAATTGAGATCTTTCTGAAACCTTGCAAGAATACTGCTACAAATCCTGAAAATGGCTCCAATAGTACTACTCACGTCTGCAGCACCAGCTGGCGCGTGTCCGGGTCCTTAGTGACGTAGGCAGTGAGTCCCACGGCGGAGCTGCCCCGGCCGGACGTGTACTGCGCGCGCGGGACCAGCGCGTGCACCCAGCGCAGCAGCTGCGACTTGGATGTGCCCGGGTCGCCGCAGAGCAGGATGTTGATCTCAGATCTGTAAGATGGAGGGAAAATTATATTAAAAATAAACAACGAAAATAGTCGTGAATGATCGCTCAGTTAACCGAGTATAGCTAATAGTTAGGATCTGTTCACACCGAGATGCAACGCGATGCGACGTTACGCGTAGATGACTTAAGAGTAAACTAGTCGCGAGCTCGAACTCACTGGTGGTCATGACCAAAAAGCACGTTGTCTCACCCGACTTCGTGTCCGATAGAGCTAGTATCAGTGATGAGCAGTTAGACGCTAGTCTACACGAACAACGTCTAGTTCTCACGCACAGAAACACGTTCCGAACTGATAGGCACGTAAAAAAAATCGAAAAGTGCTTCGGAAAATCGAGCTTTATGAAAAAAACACTGCATAAATCAATTACAGATAAAGTTTATTGAACTCTTCGATAACTGAGCTTTGTGAGTACGGACTTGGTTTTGAAGATTTTACAGTTCTTTTATTACTTATTTACACCCAAAGTTACGTTAAAAATAGCAAGAAAAACGAACCTTTGTTGGCTCACAACTTTTTAATGGCTTTTTATTTTACTTATTCTGTTTCCGTACAGACAACATTAGTAATAAGACAAAACGATATCATAGTTAACTTAAGATCCACAATGTCAAACAGTGGAGTAATACTCTCCCGAAATTTCTATGGAAAAAATATCGACTAGTGGCACCTTAACAAACACGCTGTCACTGAATAAAATGTGTACAGCCTATTATAGCAGACCCCTGGGAGTCTTCCGCAGTCGCACGCCTATACTGGTCTTACCTAAAATGTGTCCGTCCAGCGGCATTAAAGTTCTTCTTGGTTCCTCCCAACAGTTGTAGCAGACATCCCTTCTTAATGTCCAAGTTCTCATAGATAGAGGGCGCGATGGCGCGCGCTAGTCGTTCGTAGCTGTCTGCTTGAGCTGCTAACTCTTTGAATACCTCGATACGTTCGGGAGGGAAGCGGTGTTCTTTACTGTGGAGAAGAAATTAATGTTTTAGAAAGAGGATGTAAAATATAGTGTTGTATAATACTCGATGTATGTACTAGTACTGTTTGTCAAAATACGCAGTCAAGTCTGAGAATGTTGTAAAAAGTAGTGCTAGACGCTATGGTGACCTAACACTCCTTTCTGGGATATGGTTTATATGGTAGAAGTTAGTCTCGAATTGTAAGGGAAATAGCTGTATTTTTAGTTACACGACAATGGTAATGGTAAAGTAAATAGCTATAAAATATATATAAATCACTATAACACTTAGTTACACGACGATGGTAATGGTAAAGGAAATAGCTATAAAATACATATAAATCACTATAACACTTAGTTACAAGACAATGGTAGTGGTAATGGTTCTGAGCCCGTGGTGTCTCTAGCGAGATCTGAACGCGAACTGGCCCACATTTTGGTGGACGAGCGAATGTGCATACTTGCGTTCGATGCAATTATGCATTTTCGCTTAGTGTTCGATTAAAACTCGAACAAATGTCATAAATCATTTATTAATTTGCAAACATGGGTAAAATATACATCGATGTTTTTTTTTATATAGGTACAAGTAGTAAAGTTCTCCATGCTTAACCGTCATATAAATGTGTTTTGTAATATTGGGCAATGTTTGGATGAAAGATCGTTCAAATATAAAAGTTGGTGCTAGTGAGTCAATATGCCACTATCTAACTGTAGTTTTGTTGATGTTGATTTGTCGTTCTTTCACGGAACAACGAAGCGAGAGATCGACGTGGTTTTTTGCATGATTTCTGCACCAGAAGGTGCCATAATCTACAATTATTACACGAAAAAATTTACGATTCTTGTGGGATACATCACAAGCCCCAGGGAAAAATTAGTCTAGATATATGTACGTACCCCTCCTCCGTCTCCAAAAGCCTGTCGCTGTGCACCTTCCTGTAATGCAGCGCGTCGATGTGCGTCCTGTGCAGCGCCTTGAGCGTGGCCTTGCGCGGGTGCACGCTGGCGGGCGCGGCGCGGAACACGCCCGTCACGCTGACGCGCTCGCCGGCCGCGACGGCCTCTACTAGCGCGCCGTGTGCCAGCACGCTCACGGTCGCGGGCGTGCGGCCTGCTGGCATGTCATCTGGGGAAGTACATAATGAAGTTGAGTTTGGGTTGCAGACTACTGGCTAGGTGTGCCGCATGGGGGAAGCAATGCCGTGCCCACGTATCAGAAGTCGAAGCCGATGCCTACTGTCGCTCATTTGTTGGTCGGGAGCTAGTCGTGGGAAGCCGCAGAACAGGAGATCGAACGAGACCACTCTCCCGATCCGCAGCAGGCGGACCGGACGTCGTTGGCCGGGTGCAGACAACGCCCTCTTCTAGCCCGCACACAGGTCCTGAGGGGGGCAGGACTTTAGCCGCCCTTGCCGCAGCACACGAGGCGCGGCGCGTAGTGTTCCACGCGCACCCCTACAGGACTAGTGAGGGGTCGTCCAGCTCCCTCTCCCCGCGGACTTGAGCTGCACCAGCCGGGTATCGTGGAAGGCGCATAATTTCCCATAATCCTCGGTCCATGTGTGGGAAGTGAACACCGGGGTGGTTTTTATTCAGTAAGAGTCTGGATTTTAAGACTTGAACACAAGTAGTCCATGTGTGCGTTACACCAGCCAGAAAAAATGTCGAAAATCGTCATCTAAGTGCAATAGATAATTAGTTATACAGTTTCTGTAATTGATAAGCAGATTTTTAATTATTTGATAAAAACACTTCCGGCTGGAGTAACGTTACCGCAGGCTATAGGTTATCTGGCTGCAGTAACGTTGAAATAAACATACCCGTTAGAAAACAGAAGATCTGGCTGCGGTAACGTTACTCCAGCCTGAACTGTTTTTATTATCAAATAAATAAAAAACTATCAGCTTACCAAATTTAAAAATCTGCTTACCAATTACAGAAGCTGTATATTATCTAATTATCTATTGTACTTAGTGTAACGAGTCTTTTAAGCCTGTTACATGATAGCGCGTTCTTTGCTTTAATTTGTAGGCAACATGGTGGTGTTGCCATGTAAAAATTCATTTTTTTGAATCGGAAGTCGTGTAGTGGTCACACTGATTTTTTCTTTTGATGCTGTCAGTTGATTTTGACACTTTCCGACCCAACCCTTTGCTTAAAATGGAGTGATTTGAGAGCTCCACAATAAATCGGGATTTATTGACGGCTAGGACGATATCTAGTCCTAAATAATGTGGTAGCTGATTTGCCCTTGTCGGCATCATGATGGGATTGCCCATATTTTTTTAAAAAGGTTGGTAAAATTCTTCGTGGTTTCATACCTACTCACGTGTCGCGTGGTTATTTGGATGACAGACGTTAATAGTTTTCGATATTTGTTTCAGGATCTTTTGAACCTTATATATTTTTTTGGATTAATTCATCTACTGATGTAAAAGCTTTTTTTGGAAAAGAAACGGTGAGTTAATTTGCATTTGGTCGTAAACATTCCGATCGGCATTTTTGTTGACGCTGAACCTCAGCTAACAATTATTCATGTTTGATTTCAGCCGTGAGGCGTTTCTTATTTCTTGTTACTTCAAGACTTAAATTTTTAACGCTAGCCCCTACCGACATATATCATGGACCGCCTGACGTCCCCGCGAAGATCAAAATCACCAGGGTTTGCCCATTCGGTTTGTTAGATTATTCGCCGGAATATGGTATGGTTTATAATACTTAACTTAAATTGACAAAAGTGCAATAATGACAGGACAAAAATTAATTTCTATTCCATCTTAGTTTTACACCAACTGTTAATATTGGAAAGGAATTTTCTTGTATATTGAGACCAGCAGCCTTCGGGTAATAAAATCGTTCAATAACTTTTGTGTCGATTTTTATTGATACTCCCCGCTTGAAGATTAAAAGTTTCCAGCCCCGCAGGTTAGTCTATCCTTGGCATAGTTTGGTGTGTGCTCCTGGCGCCCGAATTTTCACTTCTACTTATTGTTTATTTATTTGGAGTACAACACACACATTTAATAACCCCATTTAATAATCACATTTCATAATATACATTTTTAACTATATCCACACACTCTTTAAATTATTTTTTTTATTATTACAATTGTCGCAAGATTATTTTTTTTTAATATTACAATTGTCGCTCTGCGAACAGGGACTTGAAGTAGGTTTGTCTGGTACCTTATACTGTCATTATTGCACTATTAATTAATTAACTTATGAGTCTATTGTTTGCATTGGTTTGTTCTACATTGTTACTTTAATAACTTTGTGTTTATTTTGATTTTTGACTCATAAGTAGTACTTAACTTAATTTGGTGAATCTTTGTAAACAATGTTTGGTGTTTACAATTGATGATTTTGTTTAATATCATGTTTTTTCTTAGCAAAACCAACAGAAATGTATAGCATAGACTGCGTTTTGTTGTTCTCAACAGTAAAGTTATTTAAAAACTAAGTTTAACTTTTTAAGTAAATAATTTAATCTAATTGTTAAGTACAATATTGTGCATTTAATTTATCTAGATTTAAACTGCTTGTAAGTGATTATTGCACTTTTAAAACGATAAAATTAACATAGTAATTTTTTATGGGATTACCCACATTGACTTTTATAATTAACCTCAAACTTGAGAATTTATTTTCAAACATTTATCTTTTTGAAACTTAGTTTTTGCTTTTCGTTTGCTATTCACCTTGCTACTGAGTTTACTCCTAACTTTCTGATGTTTGGTAGGGAGCTTATTCTTGATGCGTCATTACATCACTTTAGTAGTTCTGTTGATAACTTATCTCAACTAGAAATTTCAAATAGAAATGCTTATGCAGTTTCTCTTAATTCACTTAGTGATATTTTTGTTAAAGTTCAAGCTTACTTGTTAAAGGGGTATAAGCGTAATGCCGCTTATTATAATAAGGGTCGGAAAGTCATTTCTTTTGATGTGGGTGATGTGGTGTGGAGAAGAAGTTTTCTTCAATCTAATGCACAAGCATATTTTTCAGCTAAACTTGCACCTAAGTTTGTAAAATGTAAAATAACTGAAAAGGTTTCAGATAACGTTTATGTTTTGAAAGATTTAAATAAAGGTTCATTGGGACGTTATCATGTTAAAGATATTATTAAATTTTAATTTGGTTTCCAAGTGTTAGGTCTTGATTTTGATAATTTTGTTTGAAGGCCACTTTTGACAGTGTGATGTACGAGAGGATGGATGATAGGTTATCAGTGGTTTGAAAGATGTATGTTAGGTAATTTCTTATAAATTTGTTGAATTTGAGACATTCTAAAAATAAAACTTAGGTCATTCTGGTTAATTTAATACTATTTTTTTTCACACCAAATATTTTTCACATCGAAGGATCTTATTTTATGTTTTGTTTGTTTTTGTTGGATTGTCTAAGATCTTATTTTTCTTTTTTAAGGGTAACCTACCTGTTTATATTTTATTAAGATCTTATACAACCCTACAGTTCAGGTAATTTCTACCTTGAGGTTAAAAAACTTAAATTCAATTTCAAGTTTTTGTAATCTTTTTTTTCTCATAGTTTAAAATCATTCTATTTCCTCTTCGTCATAAATAGTAATCGATTTTTAAACCTATTTTGTGCTGTTCGTTGACAGAATTGTTTCTCATTTTTACTGGAGTTTCATTCTTTTTAATGATCGGATTTGACTTTGTTAGTAACGCGTTCATCCTGGACTTTACTTTTTAGGGTCATTCTGTAACCTTTGTTACAAAATGCCTTATTATTTTTTGGATCTTGGTGTAGTTTTTGACCTTGATTTCGACTCCTTTCCATTGTGTTGGACTTTGTTGTTCCAATCACGATGCGAGATTTTGTTTTGACTTTCGTCATCCTTTTTCCTTTGCGTTCGGAAGTTCGGTGGTGGTATGCCGGTCGCATTGTGAAACTTTGGCTTTCGCCTTTTTTGTTATTGAGATTTCTCATTGGAGATCTCAATGTTTTTTGGTGTTTGTCTGTGTTTGGGAGATTGGTAGTGTTGAGCCAGTCACAGCATTCACATTCTTTTACAGCTATTGTGCTCGGGAATTCGGTGGTGATGAGCCGATCACAATATGCTTTCCTTTGTCTCGTTGCAGGTTGTGCCTGTAACAGAATTTTAAATAAGGTCTTTCAGCTTTATTTAAAAACTTTTGTTCGGAGTTTTCAAATTTTTTGGATTGTTGAATACGGAGTTAGTCAGTGGCAATAGAGCCTAACTGCACTCATAGAGATGGTTGAGTTGGAAGCGGTTGACATAGTAGTCAGTGGCGATGGTGCCTAACTGCACTCAAAGTTGTACTGTTCCAAGTGGTTTGAAATTTTTAGTCAGTGGCGATAGGTGCCTAACTGCACTATAAAAATTGTAGTTTGTTTTGGTAAATTGTCCGAATTTGTTTGAAATTTTTAGTCAGTGGCTATAGTGCCTAACTGCACTGTTTTGGAGTTTTGGAGCGCTAAGAGATTTCTCTCTTCGTTTCATTTAATGAGTTTATATAACTTATAATTTTTTGTTTTTCACTATTTCGTTTTTGACTTTTTGTCATTTACATTTTTTTTACTTTTATTAAATTCTTGAGATTTTGTCGTTTGACATTTTCAGAGTTGATTTGCACTTTGAATCTTATATGATTCTTTTTCTTTTTTTGAATTAGAAAGTTGTTAAGACTGCTTTATTTGGTTGAAGATTTCTTTCTAATAAAAGAAAGTTCCTTTCTTTTATTTTCGGGAGGGGATGTAATGTAACGAGTCTTTTAAGCCTGTTACATGATAGCGCGTTCTTTGCTTTAATTTGTAGGCAACATGGTGGTGTTGCCATGTAAAAATTCATTTTTTTGAATCGGAAGTCGTGTAGTGGTCACACTGATTTTTTCTTTTGATGCTGTCAGTTGATTTTGACACTTTCCGACCCAACCCTTTGCTTAAAATGGAGTGATTTGAGAGCTCCACAATAAATCGGGATTTATTGACGGCTAGGACGATATCTAGTCACACTAATATTATAAAGGCGAAAGTTTGTGAGTGTGTGTGTGAGTATGTGTGTGAGTGTGTGTGTGTGTTTATATGTTTGTTACTTCTTCACGCTCAAACGGCTGGACCAATTTGGATAAAATTTGGTATGGAGGTAGCTGACAACCTGGATTAACATATAGGCTACTTTTTATCCCGATATTCCCACGGGATCGACATTTACGCGGGTGAAACCGCGGGGCGCAGCTAGTCCTAAATAATGTGGTAGCTGATTTGCCCTTGTCGGCATCATGATGGGATTGCCCATATTTTTTTAAAAAGGTTGGTAAAATTCTTCGTGGTTTCATACCTACTCACGTGTCGCGTGGTTATTTGGATGACAGACGTTAATAGTTTTCGATATTTGTTTCAGGATCTTTTGAACCTTATATATTTTTTTGGATTAATTCATCTACTGATGTAAAAGCTTTTTTTGGAAAAGAAACGGTGAGTTAATTTGCATTTGGTCGTAAACATTCCGATCGGCATTTTTGTTGACGCTGAACCTCAGCTAACAATTATTCATGTTTGATTTCAGCCGTGAGGCGTTTCTTATTTCTTGTTACTTCAAGACTTAAATTTTTAACGCTAGCCCCTACCGACATATATCATGGACCGCCTGACGTCCCCGCGAAGATCAAAATCACCAGGGTTTGCCCATTCGGTTTGTTAGATTATTCGCCGGAATATGGTATGGTTTATAATACTTAACTTAAATTGACAAAAGTGCAATAATGACAGGACAAAAATTAATTTCTATTCCATCTTAGTTTTACACCAACTGTTAATATTGGAAAGGAATTTTCTTGTATATTGAGACCAGCAGCCTTCGGGTAATAAAATCGTTCAATAACTTTTGTGTCGATTTTTATTGATACTCCCCGCTTGAAGATTAAAAGTTTCCAGCCCCGCAGGTTAGTCTATCCTTGGCATAGTTTGGTGTGTGCTCCTGGCGCCCGAATTTTCACTTCTACTTATTGTTTATTTATTTGGAGTACAACACACACATTTATAATAACATCCACACACTTTAAAATATTTTTTTTTTAATATTACATTAGATGACGATTTTCGATATTTTCTGGCTGGGGTAACGCACACGTAGTCCATTTTAAATTCACGAGTTTGCAGTTTAGTAAGTATTTGAGCGACTATTGTATCACAACGTCGTCGGACATAACATAAGACACCATGAATAAAAATATTTTCAGCATCTTAAAAAAAGGAAGCTGCAATATCAGCAAAGAAAGTCCCTTTTCAAAACTTGAGGAGCGCTAAGTCTTAGGATAATGATGAGTGGTGTAAAGAAAATAAGTAATGTCAATGTATATTTTTGAACAAATAAATAATAATAATATATATTGTAATAATAAAAAAAAATTATTTAAATGAATGGATGTTTTTATAAATGTGTGTTATGAAATGTGATTATTAAATGTGTGTGTAGTACTCCAAATAAATAAACAATAAGTAGAAGTGAAAATTCGGGCGCCAGGAGCACACACCAAACTATGCCAAGGATAGACTAACCTGCGGGAACTGGAAACTTTTAATCTTCAAGCGGGGAGTATCAATAAAAATCGACACAAAAGTTATTGAACGATTTTATTACCCGAAGGCTGCTGGTCTCAATATACAAGAAAATTCCTTTCTAATATTAACCGTTCTAAGGTGTAAAACTAAGATGGAATAGAAATTAATTTTTGTCCTGTCATTATTGCACTTTTGTCAATTTAAGTTAAGTATTATAAACCATACCACATTCCGTCGAATAAACTAACCACCGAATGGGCAAACCATGGTGATTTTGATCTTCGCGGGGACGTCAGGCGGTCCATGAAATATGTCGGTAGGGGCTAGCGTTAAAAATTTAAGTCTTGAAAGAAAGAAACTGAAGAAACAAGAAACGCCTCACGGCTGAAATCAAACATGAATAATTGTTAGCTGATGTCCAGCGTCGAAAAAATGGCGATCGAAATGTTTACGACCAAATACAAATGAACTCACCGTTTCTTTTCCAAAGAAAGTTTTTACATCAGTAGATGAATTAATCCAAAATATATAAGGTTCAAAAGATCCTGAAACAAATATCGGAAACTATTAACGTATGCCATCAAAATAGCCACGCGACAAATATGAAACCACAAAGAATTTTACCAACCTTTTAAAAAATATGGGCAATCCCATTATGATGCCGGACAAGGGCAAATCAGCTACCACATATTTAGGACCAGATATCGTCCTTCTGAAGATTATTCTTCACGATTTAATTCGGAGCTCTCAAATTACTCCATTCTATGCAAAGCTTGGGTCGGAAAGTGACCTGTCAAAATCAACTGACAGCATCAAAAGAAAAAATCAGTGTGACCACTACACGATTCCGATTCAAAAAAATGAATTTTTACATGGCAACACCACCATGCTGCCTACAAATTAAAGCAAAGAACGCGATATCATGTAACAGGCTTAAAAGACTCGTTACAATATTATTATTTATAATTATTATTATTCCCAGTGGCATTGGCTGCAAGTTACAAGTTGTAGGTTGACCAACCCAGACAGGCGCTTTACTTTGTGAAAATTGTTTAATCACTGCTGCTCTCAAAAGGGTGAAGAAAAATATCTTGGAAACCAGCATGTCCTAGAACCAAATGTCGAAGACATGTGACAGCTACCAACCCGCACTGGGCCCGTGTGTTGGATTACGGCCCACTCCCTCTCACCGAGAGGAGGCCTGTGTCCAGCAGTGGGAACACTGTATGATGATTTTCCTAAATAGTAATTATTATTATTATGATTGCAGGTACTTACTGAGGCATGGGGGTAAACTTCCAAACTCCGGGCTGTTACTGAGAAATTTCTAATAGAAAAACTCAATAACACTGCCCGACCCGGGAAACGAACTCAGGACCCCAAGCTCAGCAGTCGCGCTTGCGATCACGAGACCAACGGGGCGTTAAGCCGTTGGTCCTGCACCTGATCTCTCTCCGGTCGTGTCGGATTGCCGTCCCATCAGATTATGAGAGTGAGGGAAAGGGGAGTCTCCAGCGCCGAAGGCCTCTTTTGAGATTGACCGCCGAGGCCTAAATACGGTCTGGAGGACTTTATAGGTACTTACCAGGCGACTCCTGCAACTTAACGAGTTGCTTATCGCTGAAGTGCGACCTGTTGTGTATGAGGCTGTAGGAGTGCGCCGTGTTGCAGTGCGCGCAGTGGGCCGGCTCGGGCACGCGGCCGCGCTCCAGCTCGGCCGTGGCGGCGGCGCCGCACACTGCGCACCGGAAGTACGCCTCGCGCATCTCGGGCACGATGCTGGACGTGCGGATCACCATGCCGGACAGCGTGACCAGCTGGTCGATGTCTGGAGAAGAGATGGGTGTTGGTTCAATTCGTAGGTCTTAGGTTTCTTTTCAATATTTTTCAGAGTGGTCAGTGAAGGTTAGGAAAACATTTTTTTTTTAAGAAAATAAAAGATTTAGGCCCACTTGCATAACAAATCACTTAATGACCACATTCTGTCTCTGTCTATAGCACACGATTGACAGATATAGAACGATTTTCTCATTTGTTTAACACTAAATGCATTAAAGTGATTTGTGCTGCAAGTGAGCTGTAATGTTGAAATAACCCAATGATAACGGATTTTTCCAACTTATAATTAGTTTATTCATTTTGTTTTAAAATCAGTCGAAGTTTGTGGAATATAGCATGAAGTGGTGTCATTCTAAAAGACAATTTAAGGCGCTATTACGGGTCAGCGGGATTGTCCGAAAGGGTGACCGCTGGCCCGAAACATAAAGGGCTAAGGAAGGAACACGGGTAGGTTTTAGTCAGTAAGAGTCTGACACTCCCTTCCGCTCCACCCTGAGCGGGAGGAGTCATTTGATGAATTCCCATCCGCAAAAAAAAAGGCGCTATTACTGAAAAATATTGTTATTTGTTTTTTAATCTTGCCTTTTAGCCACTGTTTTCGCAAAAACCCAGGTCATGTTGTAACAGATTAATCTTACTCATTCACTCAAGTTACCTCAGCCATTGCTGTGAGTAAAAAACTAGTTACCTTCCGGGTTCAAGTCCCTCATGTGTCGCTGCGGCGCGTTGAAGGGCCGCACCTGTATCTGATGCTCCAGGACCGCCGCCGGGTAGCGTTCGAAGAACAACTCATTTACAGCCGCGTCGAATGCTGGGACCACCTATAAGGAAAATAACAAATATTTATGACACTTATTTAAAAAAAAAAAATACTTGAGTGCTGCTGCGTGACTTAGCCTCAAGTCTCAGGGGTGGGTCAAGGTTGTCTATTATTTTCCGAGAACCACCAGTATTTACAACAACTTGGGATTGTTTTTGTCTGTGTGGTGCCGGACTTAAAGAATAGCACCACCCCTTACTTCCCGTGGGTGTCGTAAAAGGCGACTAAGGGTCTTACCGGAGAATGGGCAGCAGCATTCTCTATGCATTCCACCATCATACCATACTGCGATCGCCAACCCGCCTGCCAAGCGTAGCGATTATGGCAAACCCCCCCAAAATTGGGGGAGGCCTATGTCCAGCAGTGGACGTCTATCGGCTGAAATGATGATGATGATGATGGGATTATTTTCAAAAACTTACCTCTTGAGGATAGCACACAAGTTGACGATGCAATTTAGAATCAAATGCATTGATGTGTTCACAGTTCACATCCAGGAATGGCTCTTCCAATGTATTAATCTGTTAAAAAGAAAACATTGTTTTATTAGCACTCTGCTTGTAACGTAATTTAATTAAAATTATAAATCAGTGAGAGTCCACTGTAGTGTAGCTGTGTAGTAGATCTTACGGCTACAAAGTTGTACATTTAGTATTTTTATTTATGGCTATAGTCAGGGCTGCTTGTAAAATTACAAAACAGGTTTCAATCAAAGTCAAATCATTTATTTCACAAATGCACGTAAAAGGCACTTTTGAACGCCAAAATTACAAAAAAACCGGTCAAGAGCGAGTCGGACTCGCGCACAGAGGGTTCCTTACCAAAATGGTAAAACGGAACCCTTATGGTGAGACTCAGTCTGTCTGTCACAGCTGGATATCTCAAGAACTACTAATGCTATCAACTTGAAATTTGGAATATTTTAGATGACGTTTGATGTATATTTTTTGCAACAGGGACTTTAGGTCGCATGGTTTTCGACTTTTGATGAAAAATGTAAAAAAAGATACCCCCCCCCCCCCCCTCTTATCTTCGAAGTTTGCAAAGAGAAAAATCTGAAATAATTCTATGTGATAGAAGTTTATGTAAAGATTACAGGAAAAATAAAACGATGTCTCTAAATAGCACACTTAGAAATCATCAACAAAAGTTACACTAGTTGCACTATCGGTCAAGAGATGGCGCTGACCTAAAACTGCAATATTCTACACCGCAGTGCGCAGTGTTAAAATTCTCCAACGAATATAAAATTTTAAAACATATGATGGTACGGAACCCTCGATGCGCGAGTCCGACTCGTTCGGACGGGGTTTTTTTTATATTCGTCAGAGAATTTTAACACTGTGCACTGCATTGTAGAATATTGCAGTTTTATATCAGCACCATCTCTGATTTCTGAAAAAGTGTGCTATTTAGAGACTTCGTTTTATTTTTCCTGTTATCTTTACATAATCAAAATCAAAATGTTTTATTTCACATAAACCTACATGGGCACTTATGAAACGTCAGAAGCTAGGTGATAATAATGTCATAAACTTCTATCACATAGAACAATTTCAGATTTTTCTCTTTGTAAACTTCGGAGATTTTTTTTACATTTTTCATCAAAACTCGAAAACTATGCAGCCTAAAAAAAAGGAAAATGTTTGAGAAAACTGCAAACTGCGCTCTTTCATATGATACCGCATGTAGTAGCCCCACTTCGAATTTTTCAGACCCCCTTTCAGTCCCTGTTACAAAAAAAATACATATATTTTTATTTCTTTCTTATTTGCAAAATAGTTGGGCAAACGTCACCTAAAACTATTCCAAATTTCAAGTTGATAGCATTAGTAGTTCTTGACATATACAGCTGTGACAGACAGACAGACAGACAGCCTCACCATAAGGGTTCCGTTTTACCATTTTGGTACGGAACCCTAAAAATAGAATTGATTCTAGTCGCCCCTTCTACAGGTTAGTTCCGTATGGAGAAGAATGGGCACGAAACTCCACCGTTACTCTTTTAAAATGTTTAACAATATTTTATATAATTATGTGAAGACAATGCACAAAGAATTAAAAATAAATCAATGACATCATGTTTAGATATCGTTACCCACCATCACGCCTGAGGAGTTTCGCCAGCTAATTTAATTTGACCCAATATTTTAAACGCATCTACGATTTAGAAGAAATACTTTGTGTGTAAAGAAAAGAAACATTTAATGCTCACCTCTTCCAACTTCTGTTCATACAACGGCTCGTTGGTCAGAGCAGTCGGCTCCACAAACCTCTGTAAGAACTTGATGAACTTGTCGCGACACTCGGCGATGGCTACGTCTGTGCCCCACACGACCAGTTGCGGCTCGCTTGATGCCACCTCTGCGCCAGTGTCACCGATCTGAAGGGCAAGTGATGGTAGGTTATTTAAAATTATATATGACTAGCTGCGCCCCGAGGTTTCACCCGCGTAAATGTCGATCCCGTGGGAATATTGGGATAAAAAGTAGCTTATATGTTAATCCAGGGTGTCAGCTACCTCCATACAAAATTTTATCGAAATTGGTCCAGCCGTTTGAGCGTGAAGAAGTAACAAACATATAAACACACACATACACCCCCACACACACACACACGCTCGCTCTCTCACTCACTCACACACACACACTCACTAACTCACTCACTCACAAACTTTCGCCTTTATAATATTAGTGTGATGTTGACAAACAACTTTTTATGGTTGTAATTTGGCCTTATATCTAGGGGTAAGGGTAAGTCTGCCTTTCCACCAGAGATGAGCGAGGATGCGTAGCGAGGGATGTGTGTAAAACTAACTAATACCAACGCTAACTTAGTCCACGCTATAAAAACTGGCCAAGTGCGAGTCGGACTCGCACACGAAGGGTTCCGTACCATAAGGCAAAAACGCCGAAAAAAACATGTTTGTTGTATTTTTTAATTTTTATTTTATTATTTATTATTAAAGTTAAAATACAACTGAGTATTTTGTGAATATTTCAAGTGCCTACCTGTTGCCATTTTTGATATCGAGCAAAAAAGGGCAAAAAAATCGCGTTTGTTGTATGGGAGCCCCCTTTAAATATTTATTTTATTTTGGTTTTAGTATTTGTTGTTATAGCGGCAACAGAAATACATACTTTGTGAAAATTTCAACTGTCTAGCTATCGTGGTTCTTGAGATACAGCCTGGTGACAGACAGACGGACAGACGGACAGGCAGCGAAGTCTTAGTAATAGGGTTCCGTTTTTACCCTTTGGGTACGGAACCCTAAAAATGAAGCGATGTTATTGGTTGGCTTCACACACATCCCTCGCTACGCATCCTCGCTCATCTCTGGTGGAAAAGCAGCCTAAGGCACCATCTCCACGAGCGACAAAATTGCAGCAATAGCCTCACCGTGCCACACAGAAACTATGAATTAATCTTCTCACGGCGATATCATCGCGACGATAATTTGATGGCACCGCATGACTATCGTCGCGATTTTCTCGCCGAGATGGCGCCTAAGCCCAGGCAAGCACGTGCGATTTTTTCCAGCGGCGATTTTTTTTCGCGCAGTTGATTTTCAGCTGCTTGAATTGAAAATCCAACAGTGCGCTGGGATGCACTCAATGCTCGGCTCAACTACGAGAGTCGAAAATCCAGTGTACGATTAAAATCCCGCCGCGATATTTTTACGTACTTGCGAACATGGTCAACGTGGACTAAGGTGTACTGCTCTCTACCAGAATATTTTCGTTAGTCTTCAAGTCTGGAATGTATAGGTCCAGGCAAGTATGAAAATAACCGAAATTTCTTTATTTGTGCATCGTCGACAGAATGAATGAATTAGTAGTTATCATTAGATAGGACATGGGTAAGGCTGCCATCAGACGGACTGCATCGCAGCAACCGCGCGCTGTCGTTATATTCGACTGCATGCAGTTGTACGTTCGACTTCGTTCCGTCATGATATCAACTTCACGCGGTCGGCTGCAGTCGTGTGAAGCCAATATTAACTGAATACAGTCGTGACTTCAACTTAACGCAGTCGGCTACAGTCGTGTAGTGTCGACGCACGCTGTCCATCGCTAACCGCATACAGTTAGTGTGTAACGTCTGTGCTCCCATTTCGACGTCAAATCTTACTCTGAGCTCCTAGGCTAGATGCGTGGCGTCAACTGCGCAAAGTCAGATCCGACTGCAGATAACTGCATGCAGTTGAATATATTGACTGCGCGCGGTTGCTGCGATGCAGTCCGTCTGATGGTAGCCTAAGAATCGAGCCAATCTAATTTAAAAAAATAAACCTTGAATCGAAGGGGCATGAGATACGTGAGATTACGTAGGTACAAGTTGTTTGAAAATTATTACATACTTGTTGAAAAAATCTGAAAAATCGGTCTTCAAGTCTTTGGCGACATTCAACCTATTTCTACATACCACCACAATAAAACCTACAAAACTTTTTATAACACACAAAAAACCAAATCATCAACTGACATGAGTCTTTCTCTAAAGTCATGGAAAAATATAAAAAAATGTAGTAAGAGACAAGGACAAAAAATTTATTAAGAAAATGCGCGATTCCGGATGTGACCTGCAAATCAAACCCTCGTTTCCTAGAAGCGAATTCGAGTCTGCTACGAGTTTGAAAGAGAAGGCTTCGTCTATTATCAGCAGTTGCAGGATCTGCCTGTCTTCGATCCTGGACCCGGCAGCCTTGACGTGCGGTCACAGGTTTTGCGAGAAGTGCCTGTCGCAGTACTGGCGGGTACGGGAGAAGCCGGATTACATCGTGTGTCCGCTGTGCCGGGCTTGCGCATTCAACGTAGATTTCGCTAAGGTATGCGAGCCAATTTCCCGCTTTCTCGTACTTCTTCGTAGTTTGTTGATACAAGAGGTAGTTTTTAAATAGAAACTCACAATGATAGTTAAATAGTTTGTAAAGTATATAGTATGCATCGTAGCATTCTGACTCCTTGATGGCAACCTGTGGATAATAGCAGCTAAGAATAACTTGAAATTCTGTTTGAACATATTTTATTATTAGCCCACGGCTTGAACATATTTTTTTTCCTTGTTTATCTTGCACTCGGTTGTAAACCTTTAGCAGATTTTTTGTGCGGATATTGACTGCTGAGGTCCATTCTTGCAGCCAAGAATCTGCCTCTCAAAATGTTTAGGCCTTATTCAATAATAATTGAACATATTAATTAAGTAAAATATTTTTCAACAGAGAGAAAAACGCGCATCAACGGAAGACTTCAGAAAGACCTTCACAGAAATGACCAACATGGACGAATCAGACGTCAACAAAGCAATTGCATTTTACTTCAAGATCAGTGTTCTCCTACCCGCTTTGTACTGTTTAGTGAAATGGCTCAAGATACCACTGTTAGACCTATTTACCCACTTACGTAACCATCTAACAAATTGAAATTGTGTATACATGTTCAGCTGCTTTATAGTATTGTGTAATAGTTCATTTAATATTTATAATAAAGAAATGTAACAACATTATTTTTTGTTTTCACTTAGTGCCCATGCTGCCATCAAAGTAAAATATTTTTCTTATTTACAGTTGAATTTATCGGTATTGTATTACCCAGTAACTGGATTGTGGAGGTCAGACAGGCAGTCGACATTCCATGTAAAATACAATTCAGCTGCATCCGGTTAGACTGGAAGCCGACCCCAACATAGTTGGGAAAACGCAGATGATGATTAGTTGAATTTATCTAATGCTTTAACATTTGCACATTTTATTAATAAGCTGGTAACTGTTTCCTGCTGGACGTCATGGACAGATTTTCTTTTTTATATTATATTGCCTTTTATTTATATAGATACTTTATAGGCTTGTGTGCTGTGTTTGACCTTTATCTCACCTGATGTACAAGTCATTAAATGTTTTTTTTTTCCTGGTTATGAAGCAATTTTAAAATATGTTGATACTATTTGGTCAAGTTATGAGAGAAAGTCCAAAGACATGAATCAGGCAGAGGCAAAGATCGCCTATTCCGTTTATTCACCCCAAAAATCCTCCCTAAGGTGGATACGCGGAAATGCATGTCTGAGAATCCACTTAAGCCTATAAACTCCGTTTATCCAACTAGGCCTAGGGTGGATTCTCAGACAGGTGTCTCCAGCTATCGACCTTAGGATGGATTTTTTGGGGTGAATAAACTGAATAACACAAAGACATGTCTGATTTTGCAAAATTTTCATGACCTTTGATAAATAATTGCCAAGACTCTTCACTATTTTTGTATGCAACCACACTAACCTCTCTAGTAGGTGTAGGAGCACTAGGTGCCGGCACATTGCGGCCAGGCTGGTTGCTCTTCAGGTCAGCTCTCTGTCTTGCAGGTGTCATGACACCGCGTAAGTTGGAGCGAGGGGTGCTCAGGGAGCTGGGTGTACCGTAGTTGAGAGGGGAGCTCATGTCTATGTCCGTACCTGGATAGTGAACAATATTTTCAAGTTATTTATTAGAACTAATAATACTACTACTCTGTAGTGATGATTCGTTGTTCTTGACAACTCGAACTTGCCAACAAATGGTACACAATTACTGGACAGATGAAATATCTCCAAGCTATTTGAATCACATGCATCAATAATCTAAACTAATACTAAAGCTGAAGAGTTTGTCTGTTTGAACACGCTAATATCTCAAACTACCCGTCAGACTTAATTTTTTTTTGCATTTGATAGCCTTATTGTTAAGGAAGGCTATAGGCTATTTAACATCACTCTATGACCGTTAGGAGCCGAGCAAAAAGAATAAAGGTACTGACAGACATGCTCATTACTAGCATGCTCAAACCAATCGGAGCACGCGAAAATCAAAGTCACGTGAGTTTCGCGGGCTCCGATTGGTTTGAGCATGCTAGTAATGAGCACGTCTGTCAGTACCTTAAGTCTTCCTTAAGTCAGATAGATCACTAAGCAAAATCGAAGTGACACTAGGGGCAGGTGATGCGATTCGACGGGGTTGGGGTACAAGAAATCACAACAGATACAAGAAATCACAACAGATACAAGAAATCACAACAGATACAAGAAATCCGCGACCTCGTTGGCGTGAAACAAGTCAATAATAATAATTAAAAAAATGTTTAAAACTTCACTTAATAACTTACACAACCTGCACGATCAATTACAGCTTACACAGTAATTTCAAGTAAAATTAAATCTTACTTTTATTTTTAACTTTTTACATTCATAAAAGTGTGTGAGCAGCACACACATAGGTGAAAATTAAATATGATTTGTAAGAGTATACAATTTAAAGTAACTGGGGCACTTCTATACAAGCATAAATTCAGAAAGTGCTAACACAACTAAGAAGCAATTTATGCAATAACATGTCTAACAAAATTTACAGTTTATTTAAAATGTTGTTGTTTGTATTGATAAGTTGATAAATAATTTTTGCATGTTCCTGCTTGATTTATTATTATTTTGTTAGACACACTAGCACCTAATTAGCTGATGTGTGTGAATCAAATAGCTTGCTTGCTTCAAGAATCGACAATTCACAATTTAGTTTAATTTTTTTTTATTTTGATTTGTTACAAGTTCTGAGCAGTATAGCATAGCATAAACTCTTTTAAATACTTGTATATATTTACATAATATATAGCCTATGACCATCTGGAATAAGGACGGGCCCGTGGCTAAATAATAACAGCCGCACAGGTTGATCGATCAGGTTAAGCTACGCTTGCCGCGGTTGGTCTGTGGATGGGTGACCATCTTTAGATACCGTGACCCCTCCGTGCCTCGGAAAGCACGTTAAGCCCGAAAGACTGAAAACCAGTCTTACCAAGGGATATCGTATTACCCAGTAACTGGGTTGTGGAGGTCAGATAGGCAGTCGCTCCATGTAAAATACTGCTCGCTGGTATTCAGCTGCATCCGGTTAGACTGGAAGCCGACCCCAACATAGTTGGGAAAAGGCTAGGCAGATGATGACCGTCTGTAATAATGTACCTTTCAAATGTTGAAAGAATTTTCAAAAAGGAGCTGTTGCAGCTGGTCCAGAGATTAACCTCCACATAAGTTATACACAAACTCGCAAAATTCACTCTTTCTTTATAATATTAGTATAGATAAATAAATTAAGTTGTACTAGCTGGCTACCTTTTTACAGAATATAGTTAATTATCCTTGTGTTGCTACTTCATATTATCTGTAACTAGCTTCTGTGAAATTTCTTGGTTCCTCCGACCCACCCCCTCGCATTGCATCAACGCTATTACTTCATTTTCGCACAGCATTCTTTCAGATTTTTTGCTCAGTTTCTAAGGGTCATAGCGTGACGTCAAGTGCAAGTGTATAGAGGTTCCTCAAGAATTGGGCTATCAAATACAAAAAAAAAAATTTAAATCCAACTGGTAGTTCCAGAGATTAGGGTGTCCAAAGAAACAAGCTTTGTTGTAAGTGTAGATTTTTATGTTTTTTTTTTTTTCTGTTTCTATCTTTCTTAATGTCAGCCTGCATGATCCTACTGCCGGGAAAAGCCTCTCCATGAATGTTATCCAGTTATTTTGGTCTAGTTTAGCTTTTGTCAATTTTAGGCAGTTGTATTTCAGTTTTATTGGTATAAACATACCAAGTGGACTGGAAGCTATGGCACGAGCTGGTGATGTGCCGGGTGCCTCACGAGGAGTGCGCGGCGTCCTCCTGGGAGTGCCAGGGCTCTGCGGGGTCCGTCGCGGAGTACCAGGGGTTCCATCTGAAAAATTGTTTTGATTTTCAATCTATGAAGTCGATGTATTTCATTATGCATCAGTATTACAGTATCGAAAGAGACCGGGTGACGCTAATCTCGAAGCTATCAAAATACAAAATTCTGTTACGACAACGACAACAAGTAATTTCAAATGAAGGTCAGTGGGTCGTCTTAGGGGCGGATTTGTACAAATATAACAAAGAATATTACGTTACAAGTAGCGGCACGTAAGTTGGCAAGAGTTTTGGTAGTGGGGGAAGTTTGCGCACGCACAATTTCATACATTTTTATATGCGCGAACTTCCCCCACTACGAAAATCTCTTGCCAAGTTACGTGCCGGTAACTATACAATAAGTAAAGCGTACTTTTTGAAGGAGTGCCAGAGGAACGCTGTGGTGTTTCTGGAACAACAAGTTGTTGCGACGAGCGGGTCCTCCGCGACGGCGTTGGAGCATCCGACGACGCCTGTGATGCCGGGCGCTTCGTTGGAGTAGACATTTTTTCCTTTCACACTGATCACAGAATTAAATATTACGTTGTTTTCAGAAATTGCATAAACAAACGCGGCGTCCGCACAATAGGTTAATTTTTATTTGGCGCGAAATATTGACAGCAACTGTCACACCTGTCAGTTGCAGTTCTCATTCTCAGTTCTCACCATAAGGTTCTCACACAGTTTCAAAACGAGTTTCAGTTTCTTTCGAATCGAGTACACATAAGTACACACTATGCTATACCCAGTATAATTATGCTGACTTCTGATTGCGAAAAACCTATTGTTGTTGATTAGAAACTTGGGACCCTTACGGTTTCGCAAAATCTGTCTGTCCGCAGTTTAACTCAGATACCATAAATGCTGTTTTGCCATAGTAATCACGCCTATGAAGTTGTGAAATAAATATATTTTTTGGGTACCCCTCTTGGGTAAAGTCATTGACGTAATATCATTGGGTAAAGCGGGATTACATAATTATTTTACTCGTCTTTTCCATCGTGGGGGGTGACGTTACTCGTTGGATAGATGTTTCATGGATATGAATATTTTTCAATTTTGAGGTTCGTTTGCGGAATAATATGTATGTAATTGCTAAACTGGTAAATGTTTTAAAATCACGTGAAACAACTGTCATATTTTTGGGTACTCAAGTGAAAGTATGCACGTTAGTAGTATAACTAGGCTCTACAAAATAATAAAAACGTAGTACTTGGATATGAAAAAAAATCGTATAAACTTATTTTTGCGGTGGATAAAAACTATACTGAAGATGTGTACATATTCATTATTCATCCCAACTAAGGAACCCTGCACTGTGCATGGCCCGATACGCACGTGACCAATTATTTTCTATGAAATCAGGTATAACAGAAAAATCGACTATCGTCGAAATTCCTTGAAGAGATTTCTATTTCCCAGCTCTGCGAAAACTTGGCGAAAACTAAGTTCCTTAGGAAAACAGAAGAACTAATTGACTAAATAAAATTGTCTCTGGATTGAGTGACAACTCTATTGTTGTCAACTTTCCATAAACAAGATAAATAACTTTTTTAAATCAATTGATCGTTCATTCACCGCTGATGTTTTTACGGTGTTATTTTATGATAATAAATAAATATAACGATAATTGCGAAATAAAGGCGATTGTGATGCTCAGCAGTATTTAAAATTAGTGCAATAAAATTATCGGAATCAATGTTCTATGCTAAAATATTGATTGGCGTTGTAAAAGCTATCTTTGTGCAATCTACCTGCATCGTAGAAAATATTTTCGTGAATAATTATCTTTGACGGGACAAATAAGATACGTTTTAAATGGACAATTTAAAGTGTGTACGCATTATTGCGTAGTACGTATGTTTACTTGTGATTCAGCGGTTCTCCCACAAGGTCTGAAGATATTTTGGTAAGTATCGGTAGGTACCGCGATGAATCATTTTATCTCTGCGTGCATTTCCATTGTAAAGGTCCTGGATACGGTGCTCGCGATTAATATTTAACTAGATGGGACTCCGCGCATGGTACACAATTATCACGCTTTATGAATATAACATGCCTATCATGCAAATTAAGGGGTACCTTTTTGTCTAATAAAAATAGTAATAGTAGGGTAGAAGTCTAGAATTAAAGAAATCCCAGGTCATGATCCTTACAAGAGCCGCCAGTAGTGTGGCTAAGGAGCCAGGGACTATAGAACAGGTAAGGTTTTAAAAGGTAAAAATAAAATAAATGTTATTGTTTATGACTGTAGCAAAGAAAAAACATAGTTTCATCATAAAACTAATAATTTTGTAAAGAGATTATATTTACGTGTCTAAGGAGGTATATACTATAAGAAAATAACCATTAAAGTTATGGTTTTACATAGAATCAAAGTCAACATGGCCTTTTCAATTTCCCTCTTCAAAATTTAAGGTGGACTTACTTAAGTCTTGTGATTTTCTTTCATAATAAAAAAAATGTTTAAGCTACAACGGTATTACATTTTTATTTTTAGGACCAAAGTTCTATTTTTAATATGTGATTCATTATTTTGTTATGCTTACCTGATATCCAATGCCTAACTTAAAATTATAAAAGGGTACATTGTACTCAACCATGTTTAAAAATTCTGGTTTCTTTCCTGCTTAAAATGATCCCTTATTCCAGTGTCAAATAAAAATAATTTTACCCATTCATGCTTGTATGGTGAGCCATTGAGGTGAGAGGTCAGTGACCCCTGTTGTAAGGCAATGTACAAAATATTTAATAACTGACATGATGAGATTTGAATAGTCATCATTTTAATGTGTTGTAATGTCAATCTCTAGTGTGTTTTGATGTTTGAATTTGAAATAGTTTTAATTTTTTATAGGTTTTTTTTTTTTTTTTGTTATGAAGATGGCATGGCATGTGAGAAAGTTCTTTTTTTTAATCTATATCTAACATTAGTTAAGCGCTCCTCATTTTCAAGATTATTCATAAATACACAATACCTGAGCCAAATGAAATATTGGTTGTTGAAAACCGTTTCAGAAATATTCATAGTTTTAGACTTGAAAATTATCATTCTAGCTGCAATATTTAGACTTTAATATTCATTTAGATCGGTGCGATCATAAATTGCTACACAAGAGATTCAATGACCTCAGTGGGTCAGTGCAAGGTCTTTAGAGACTTGCATTGGCACGTGAGTCAGGCAATTTAGTAATATAATGAAGATTTTATTCAATTTTACATGTTCTGATCCTATTGATGTATAAAATTTTCACTGTTATTATAATTTACTTCTGAAAAATATTAATGTAATTGGGAATTTTACCCTATAGTAGGTTCATTCACATTTCTTCAGTTGTTAGGAATTAAAAGTTTTAGCTTTTAGCTCGAATGAGATAATGTATATTAGACCCAGGTATCAAACCCAAAGAGATTTAAGATAGGTACAATAGAGGGGCCATGCAAAGAAATGTCTTAGAAAAACTGTGATCCCATGTCTCAGTGCCGCCATCTGGTAAGATGTAGAATAATTAGAGCGGCAATTTATTCAATTAGGTTCAGCTATCGCCCGGTAGATGGCCAGTGTGGCCAGTGTTGCCAGATACGATTTTCAATTCATCGATTAAAAATCGGATCGGTGGTGCCTGAAAAATCTAATATAAATCAAATCAGTTAGATAAATATCGAAAACTAAACAAATTAGGCAAAAATTGACTCAGGCAGAAAAAATATTCTAAGTACAATTTTATTCGCTACTATTCATTGTCCGTGTCACCGTCTATGACAACGTATCAGTTTCAGTGTGTGTTTTTAAGTAAGTAGTTATTTACATTTTAAAACAAAATAATTTTAAATGCGCCTGCTTTGCCGCCGAACTATTATGCTTTTGTGTTTTATATTGCTTTTTGTGTAAAGTAGACCTTTTTTGCAATTGTCGGTTGCGTTTCGTTTTTTGCAAAATTATTTTTTTACACTTTTGTTTGCTAATATTTGTAAATCTTATATCGATATACGTATATCCGAGGCGAGGTTCAAAGTCCGTAGATCTATGGATAAATCCGTAGGTCTGGCAATGCGGGGTGACACTAAGTACAAACTATAAAACCTGTAGTAGGGATTTTACCATATAGATTCAAACGTATCGATAATATTGAAAAAAGTTAGTAAGACAATTTTTTCGCATTTGAATAGATTGAAATAAGTGCCAAAAAATTAGGAAAGCAATAAAATTATCCATAGTTTCAATGTTTACAAATGATTTATTTAAAAAAAAAATTTTTTCATACAAATTACTAAATTATCGTTATTATCTTTATATGTGTGTGGTATAGTTAATTCTTCAAAAGACCATTTCAGTATGAGACCATACTGAAATGGTCTTTTGAAGAATTAACTACTTGACATGATCTGACCAAGATTATATCTGGACCTCTTGAGTTTGTTTTGGCCTTTCTTCTCTGATTAGTCAGATAGGAAACGCCGACCTCATCTAGTTTTTAAAATATGATTGACGTATAAAAGTGTCTGTACAGACACCAGCACATCAAGCTTAGTTTTTAATTCTTCTAATATTATTACCCTCTTTTATAAAATCAATTAAACATGGATCGATTTTAAACTGAATGTTACTTGAATGAATCGATTATTTTGTCACACCACTATATTAATTTCGTTAAAAAGTGGTAACACTTAAGCTGTCATTTAACCCAACTATAGTAAAGTTACTCAGCAATAGATGGCGTTTAATACAAAATAAACAAATTTTCTAGATCTTTTTATGAAAATTATTTAATTCTAATTACTGAGTAAATATAGATAATACATACGAAAATAAACTGAATTTAGGTCCAGTTGTTTTACCATAACGAGACTTGCAGTAACGTAATGCGCAACTCGGCATATTTCCATACAAAATATTTTTCTTTTGTTGGACACGAATGCGTCAATGCGACTTGACGCGCAGGCGTACCATACTAGACTGAGAGACTTGTTACGCCTAGGTCACAAGTACCGGGACACTGTTTTGTTCGCAATGTCCCGTCTATTGTAAATACTTTAAATGTCTTTGATCAAACCTATTTGTTTCATGTGAGCTTGAAACCTGTTGCTGCTTGTGTGTGCTTGTTCTGTATTCAATTTAAGTATTTAATAAAGTACAGACGCCAGCACATCAAGCTTTCAATCTGTCAAATTTCTTTATTAGATTTTCAACTTTATTGCTAAAGAATAAGGTTCAAAGTTGAGTGGGAAAATTTGACAGTTTCGGGTAGCTTGAAGTGCTGACATAATTAATGTGTTATAGCCTAACTAAATTTTAATACCTAAGTGTAAGATATTACTAGTTGATTTACCTGTAGTGCACAGTGCCTAGTTATAATACCTATTAGTATGTCTAAAGCATTTCATGACTATACAAACTATTGAAGTCTAAATTTACAATAATTCAATTTTATAAATCATTGTAATTGGCCATTATTTATTAGAAGACAAAAATTCTTGTCAAAATTCTCCCCCATTTAAAACAAGGGAGCTTCAGGCCAAGTGTTGCTTAAGGAAAACTATTGATTTCTGTAGCTTGTGTAAGGGGGCATATTTCTCGTAATCTCAAGCAAGGTAATCCTGCCTACCCTTCGGGATGCGAGATCGCATGCGCCAAGCGCTGTTCACCCCTCATGCGGACTCCGCAATTATATGTATATAACTATATTACCGTACTACGCATCTAAAATACTTGAAACGTTTCGTACGGATGATTCTATTTGGCGATGTTTTGCTTTTTAATTTTAGAGTCTCGTAACTCGATTTTAGAGTCGCGTATCACAATTTTAGAGTCAAATAATTATCTAGGACGTATCAGCTGCTTTCCGTCCCACGCTTGAATAAAAAATCCATAAACAAATAAGGTAACTAAGATACGCAAACTAAAGCTACTGCACCCTTTTAGTTTTATCTATGCGTTGAGATTGCTCATCATTACATTATTAATTTATGGATTAACTAGAAGCCCGGATTTTCTTCCGCTAATTTTATATAACAACAAGACCAACATCGATTCAGTTGTATTCTAGACGGACCCTATGAACTTTTCTATAACACGTCCCGATCATTTATAGTGAACGAGTAAAAATCAATACCATAGAGGGCGCAGTATTTTTTTTGTAACGATTCTGGCAACGCATGATGCATCACTAATGTTGCTGTTGACCCTACAAATTAACTCAAACGGGTGTGTGAGTACACCGAATAGTTTGACGCACAGAACGGACAAATGTACGAAACCTTAATGCGATCGAGAAACCTTAGTTTACGTCTTTCAAAAGTGTGACGTAGGCTCTAATTTGTAAAGCAAAGTTTTAAAACTCGAGAAAATGTTAAGTGGTTTGAACCTGAAAAGGTCTGTATGATTTTTATTCAAAAGTTTTACTTGACTATCGTTGTTTCAAACTTTCTTTCATTAATTTGCGAGTAAAAACACTTCTTATTGAACAAAATAGGTATGTACTAGCCAACAGCTTAACGTTTGATTATTTACTTAATTTCAAGGGTAGTTGGCTGCGTTGGTTTATGCTGTTAGCAAAGCTCTGCGTAAGAAATTGAAGATTTAAAAATGTCTAGTCGAGTTGATCTGACACTAGACTTAGATTCTGAATGTGAAATCAGTTGATACAATGCTCCGATAGGCTAACAGAACGGTAAAGCAGTGGTGGCCCCGTAGTAACGGCCCCCAGTTAGGAGTTGTAGGCCGTGGGTTCGAACCCAGACGGGCGCTTTCCTTTGTGTAAATAATTTCATCATCATTGCTCTCAAAACGGTAAAGGAAAACATCGTGAGGAAACCGGCATGTCCTAGAACAAAAAAAAAATGAAGATTTGTGACATCTACCAACCCGCACTGGGCCCGCGTGGTGACTCCCTCTCGAAGAGAAAGAGGCCTGTACTGGGGTACAGGCCTCTTTCAGGTTATAATCAGCCTATAACGTTCCCACTGCTGGGGCAGTGGGAACGTTATAGGCTGATTATGGTCCACAATGATCAATCTATTCCGTCTGAGTCATTAGTACCTAACTTGAGTATTTGACACTATTAAGCAACTGCCACTGCGATTACTTCCTGTCTCCATAGCTCCTAAGCAAGTATCTTCAAGAAAGCTTTAAACGTACGATCGCCTCAAATATTCCTTTGTTTGTTAACTAAGTACGAAAATACCGATGATATCAGTGGTTTTGACAATCGATTATGTTATTATGTCTTAAAAGCTGAGTCATTGCTTGATTTCCATTGCGCTACATCATATAAAAAATAATTATTATTTACGTATCCGTCAACCTTTACCTAATACGTAGAATTAGGCAGTTAAAAGATAATTTATGCATATAATTTTCTTCCTTCCTTGGCTAAATCAGCCCGTGGCTAAATAATAACAGCCGCACAGGTCGATCGATCAGGTTAAGCTACGCTTGCCGCGGTTGGCCTGTGGATGATTGACCATCTTTACATACCGAGACCCCTCCGTGCCTTGGAAAGCACGTTACATCGTTGGTCCCGTCATTCATGGATCTTTGACAGTCGTTACGGGTAGTCAGAAGCCCGAAAGTCTGACAACCGGTCTTACCAAGGGGTATCGTATTACCCAGTATCTGAGTTGTGGAGGTCAGATAGGCAGTCGCTCCATGTAAAAATACTGGTATTCTGCTGCATCCGGTTAGACTGTAAGCCAACCCCAACATAGATGATGATCTTCTTCCTTCCTTATCTTATATCTTATCATTATATTAATAATCTTACAATATTTTAACGAGACTAGGCTAATAACGTAAGCGTAGCGTAACGTAGAGAAACCAAGATTCTCTCTTTGTGGAAATCCGTCTATTTACAGAAAATCGTCTCTCATCTCAAAGAGTTTATCCCGTACGGATAAAAGCCGCTTCCTGTTCCGTCAAACAGATCCCAGCAAAGATTCATCGCATTCCGGAAATTCTGATCTAAACTCTCAGGTCCTAAGGATCCGCATTTCCTGAAGATGTGTTTATAACACGAAACTGGGGATTTGAGTTATCTATCTCTTCACCCTCGGAATCGAGTGTTTTGAGAAAGATAGTATAATAGTTATTATAATAATCATATAATATATTATGGGTTTGTCAAACTAGAGATTCCAATTTGATATTAGTACACAGATGATTGGCCTGTCGCCTTTTACGACACCCGTAGGACGTGATGGGACGGCTGTCGGAGCCGGGACCACACGGCTAGTTTATTTATTTCCGTTTTGGGTAGTTGACAAGATTGAGGTTTTCGAAAGAAAGAACAAAGATTTAAAGTCGAGAAACATTGCTCGAAAGGTAATAATTAACTCGGTGGGTCCTTGTAGGCTTTTATCACAAAATTGCACTTTTTCAAAAACAAATTTCGCTTCACCTATAATTTTATCTACACGTACTAATTACCAATTCTCCTAATTCCACTACCAAATTGCTATCAATACTTTTTACTTTTCCGACCTATCCACTGACACCTAAGTTAGTCACGTCTGTAGAAAGCGTAGCAAACGAAGCTACGAGTATCATATTTCGTTTAGTCTTCAGACCAATCACCTGATGGATATGATTGTTTGGAAGCTGGACGCAAAGCCTTAAGAGGGTGATAGTTGACACCATTTACAGCATTTTGAGCCATACATGTCTTAGACGAAGTATGTTTTTTTTAATTTTTTTCCCAGTTGAAAGTTGGTATGCTAGTTTTGACTAAAAGTTTGCAGTTCAATAGGTTTTAAAGCTTTAAGGGAAGAGATCCCTTAAAGCTTTGCACTCAGCTTCCAAACACCCTGTATATCTAAAATATATTACGACTGCCAAAACACGTGTGTAACTTTAGAAACATCGCCTTTTGGCGATCTTAGGTATTTGTTTTGGATTGACCATTATTTCTAATGACATAACATACATATTATGTATAATCCAAATTCCACTTATATTATTATCGAAAAATGAGGGGCCCGTGGCTAAATAATAACAGCCGCACAGGTCGATAGATCAGGTTAAGCTATGCTTGCCGCGGTTGGTCTGTGGATGGGTGACCATCTTTACATACCGTGACCCCTCCGTGCGTCGGAAATCACGTTAAGCCGTTGGTCCCGGTTGTCATTCGTGGATCTTTGACAGTCGTTACGGGTAGTCAGAAACCCGAAAGTCTGACAATCAGTCTTATCAAGGGGTATCGTATTACCCAGTGATTGGGTTGTGGAGGTCAGATAGGTAGTCGCTCCATGTAAAATACTGGTATTCAGCTGCATCCGGTTTGACTGGAAGCCGACCCCAATATGGTTGGGAAAAGGCTAGGCAGATGATGATGATGAGGGGCTAAGGGTCTTGTGGCTAGGTAATATCAGCCGCACGGGTCGATCGATCAGGTTAAGCTACGCTTGCCGCGGTTGGTCTGTAGATGGGTGACCATCTTTACATACCAAGACGGGCCAATACCCCTCCGTGCCTCGGAAAGCACGTTAAGCCGTTGTTTGACAGTCGTTACGGGTCGTCAGAAACCCGAAAATCTGACAACCAGTCTTACCAAGGAGTATCGTATTACCCAGTAACTGGGTTGTTGAAGTCTGATAGGCAGTCGCTCAATGTAAAATACTGGTATTCAGCTGCATCCGGTTAAACTGGGAGCCGACCCCAACATAGTTGGGAAAAGGCTAGGCAGATGATGACATGCTGTAATATCCCCGTACATAGCTGTAGTATTTTTGATAGATGTACGAACTTTAGAGATAATTCAAATTATTTATAACAAAGCTGTCCAAAGTTAATTAAGTTAAGTTGTTCAATAAAACTTGGTTGGCAGTGAGTGTGCCCACGACTGGTCGTTCATTCAGGTAGATATCCCTGGAACAATCCAGCGTTACTCAATGGTTTAGATTTGCTGACCTTTAATTTATCTGGAACTATATTGTTCTGCTCCAAAGTGGTACATTTGTAATACCAAAGATCTATTTCACCCCTCTTGGTTTTACCTTCGCAATATTGTGATGGTCTTTATTTCGATTAAAGGTTTGCTAGAATTGATTTTGGTTCCGGTAAGTTCATGGCTTTCTTCTCCAACAAATATTGTGTGTATGAGAAGGTAAACTAAAATGTGAATATGGAAACAGGGTAAAATCTAGCCGATTTTAGGACCAACAATGTACTTTCGTTCCCATATGCTTCTCGTTTCCAAATCTAAATTTTATTTTATTTGCCACCTGCCTGCAAACAAAATCATTTAGCGATGTTAGCTACCACTGAGCTATTAGGAAGGGCGGTGGGCGCGAAGCAGTGGATCAGCGTCGCAACATGCCAGCTCTGCGCAAACCTATTGTTTCACTCCAATTTCAAGTCCGCAGAAAAAACGCCAGCTTTCATTTTTTTTTACTACAAATGTACAAAGAATATTACCTGCACTTAGAAAAATGGTGTATGTGCGTAAGGAAAGGTAACTATATTGTACATACATATTTACAATTTCAATGCATTTCGTCCACCTGTATTTATTTTGTTAGTGTGCGGCGAGCGTGGCAACCTTTCTATAGGTTTCTGCTCTATAGGTAGGTATCACAGGTAAGTTTTCATTGTTTGGGACTGTTATCACTGTTCTATTGATTATAATGCTTAGAGTGATTTCAGTCATGCTCATTTTGCGGGTCTATAGTTAGACGTGTATGTGCGTGGCGCGTCACTCACTGTGTGTGTTATCTTATGCGTAAAATGGCGTCAGGGGTCCATAGTCTACGGTCTCTATTCCGAACAGTCTCCTTCAATCGACTCTCACAATCTGCGCAGTATTTTAGATTCCTAATACTCAAGAACATAATATTTAGAATAGTTTTTACTTAGCTCTAATTATCTATTTACCTAAATTTTTTGGAAAGTTTGATAACGACTTTGTTGACGAGATTCTCGGAACAAAGATAAGAACCAGTAACAGTTCCTAAACTATTTGTCATTAAAAGCGAAATTACAATTACAATGGCATCTTCTAATTGTCACCACACCTAATTAGTGTTATTTATTTCGTTTGTTCATTCCAAAGTCATTCAAGAATCTTTTCAATTGAAGCTGCTTTTATTTTTATTATATCTTTATCCTTCCCTGTATTATTGTCCGTGAAAATATCTTACCCCTTTCAGCTCTAAAGGGATGAAACGCAAATCCCTACGCTGTAGGTCCTTTATCTGAATTTGTCCCGTCAGCGCTTTCAAGCGTTACATTTAGTTTAAGATGTTTTGTTTAGGCTAGTTCATTTCTTTCATTTAGGGTTTTTAGAACTACGCCATGATCGATTTTGCTTTAATTATCCATATACTGTCTTAAGTAATAAATTCAGGCGCAACTTATGCTATTTGATTCTAGTTGAATGCGTGTACAGAAATCGAACAAGATCGCGCAATTATTTCGGAATTGGAGCAAAATATTTTTTTAACTTTGCCCCACAATCGGTAGCACTCTCAAAGGACTCTTTCTATCGTGATATTATTACAGCATTTTTATCCGTGGTTTCGCCCTTCCCAGAAAGTAAGGGCAGCTAGGGAAGGCATCGATTTTCGGCACCCTACGCACTTCTATAAAGTTCGGGGAGCGCGGGGGCGTCAAGATGGCCGCGGTAGGGTCTACCCGGACCTGCCTCACGCGCATTCGCCTCACAAGGTCACGGTGCATGTGGTGCCCGTGCCACCGCTGCGCCTCCCAAAATACAAAATCTCGATAATAGGAAATAGTTTCTGTCCCTTTCTTATCTATGACAACTACGTTGGTCTCTTTTCCACATCCGCTCGTTGATTTGTACTATTCGATAGTGATAGATGCTCCTAATGTTTATTTTGGTTACCGTTCTAGTAAGTTCTGAACCTGAATCCTGTTTTTGATGAATTTTATTTATTCCTTGATGGAGCAAGGAAGTAGGCAATCTCCCGCGAATACAACACCACAACAAGAGTAATGAATACATTAACTTCGTGCTAAGATTCCACATGTTAAGGCAACAGGGAGCATTGAAACAAATTCCAAACACTTGCGAAATTCTCTTTGACTGCCGCGTCCATAGTCCGTCCCTTGCCAACCCTAATCATAGCAAACCTCCTTATCTAAATTATGGAAAATTTTGGAATGCGACACAGAGCTTCTCTATCGCTCCCTCGTCTATTAAGTGTTGCTATCTCGCTCTCTCGCTACCTACGATATCACAAGGGGTAGTGGTAGGGCGCGCACAAAAGATTTTGGGATGGATTTTTTTTCGCAAACTGCACCATATGAAAAGATTCAGTGCAACCATCAGTTCATCGCAGAGGCATCGATAGGGTGCGCTACTGCGTCAATTTTGTTGTTATTATTAGTTAATTCATTTGTTTTTAGATAAAATAATATATCAATTGTTGTGTCTTAGTGGTAGTGACAGCAATTTGCTGTATCTCAAACAACATTTACATTATGATCCTTGTGTTTGTTTTTTAATTGTGAGTACAACTGTTACTAAATTAAAACTGGTGTGTTAGTGCGTGGTGGTGGAAATTATTAATGTAACTCCTGAGGGCTAACTTCTAAGACTTATTTTAATCTTATTTTTGTGGACTTCCAGTCAGCAAACAGCAAAGTCACAAATACAAACGTTTTATTTCATAAAAAAAACAATGTGGTATTTTAAGTACAAAAATGCTGTAGCGCTTCCCAATCTCCAAAACCGTCATGATTATTAATACCCCCAAGTGTTTCACGAAAATAACACCGCGTTTGTTTGTTATAGTTCTGATGACGTAACGAAAGACGCGAAGGATGACGTCGTTCGCTAACCTGACGCAGTCGTTAGGATCGAGCCTGCCATCGACGTCGACAGCCAGCGGCTCCGGGCACAGCTCCAACGACCAGGAGGACCCGCTTGCCATGACGCACATCATATGCAACCTACTCGAGAACATGAATAAACCATCGAACCTGCAGACCACAGCATCCACGTCGACATCGTCCAGCGTGCCATACGACATCTGGGCACTGCCGGCGTGTAGCTCCCTGCAGAACCCACTTGGACCCATAAGTCGTGAGTACAACGTTACCTCTAATAACAACCATCACCAGCATCAATCCAAAGAAGATAACTCGAGCGGCTCGCCCGGCACCTCGTCGTCGGTGTCCATCACCTGTTTCCGCTGCGAGGAGCGCACACCGACGACTCGCTGCCTCGAGTGCAACGATTTATTTTGTCACGAATGTTGTCACAAAGTTACATCCGACTGCCAGCTGAGAGAGCATACGCTGCTCCCTATACACCAAATATCGCCCATAGGGGCCAGGCCTAACTCGGTGAATAACGAGAAAGAACTCATGTTCTGCGACATACACGGCGATCAGGTTAGATATTACTGTGAACCTTGCATCGTCTTTATATGTCAGGAGTGTACGCTGTGGGTGCATAAAGATCACAATTATACGCCCATTAAAGGTGCCCTTGACATGTGTCGTATCGGTGTTTTTAGAGCGATTGAAGACACGAAGACGGGAACAAAAGCTATAAAAACTGCCATAGATCGCGCTGTTGCTATGTCGAAAGCTTATGAAAAAGAAACCGCAGAGGCTAATATGAAAATAAGGAAAGCGATGCGATGTTATGCTCAGGCTATCGAAGATCGTGAAAAATATTTATTGGATAAAGTAGAAAAGATGCGTCAAGCTAAAATGAATGAATTGACAGATCATATGAATACACTTAGAGGCATATTAGCTGGACTAGCTCATACAAATGAAACTCTAGTGCGTAGCATGGACTCTGAAGGGATCGATTTGTTTATGGCGAAAGAAAAAGGAAGAGCTCAAGTTGACTATTTTTCTTGTATGTTTAAGAATATGTACGTAACAGAGGAACGAATCGTGTTCATCCCTCCTAATTACGACTTAGTGGACCAGTTGAAAAGACAGTGTGACGTGCAGTCCGCGCCGTCTAGTTCGTTGCACTCTCTCAGCTCCACATCATCGATACAGTCCCGCCAATCCCTGCTATCCTTACAGTCATTACAGACGGCTCAGAGCTTTCAGCATCTAAATTATAACATGTCCGGATCCAGCAGCTTAAGATCATTACCAGACTATGGTGGACCACATACGAGATCAACTAATTATTATGACCACAGCATTTCATCAAGTCTAGCCATGGATTCGAACCCTGGCCGCGGAATTGGTCAATCGATACCAGGATATTGGATGTCTGTGTCAGTGAGACCTACGCGGAGCCCTGTTCCTGGTGTTCCAATGTTCTCGTTCGCTCGCGAAGGGCAGGATGAAGGACAAGTATCCAGACCTTGGGGTCTTTGTGTAGATAGAGAAGGAAATATTATTGTTGCTGATAGAAGAAACAATCGTATTCAAATATTTAGCAGTAGAGGAGAATTCAAGACAATGTTCGGATCTAAAGGCACTGGACCTGGGGAGTTTGATCTCCCGGCAGGCATCACCACGGATACTTACGGACGCATCATTGTGATTGATAAGGACAATCATAGAGTGCAAATTTTCACATCTTCCGGTAACTTTATTCTCAAGTTCGGTTCATTCGGTAAGGAATGTGGACAATTCCAATATCCGTGGGATGTCGCTGTAAATACGTTAGGAAATATTGTAGTGACTGATACGCGTAATCATCGCATTCAACTGTTTACCAGTGACGGAACTTACATAACGAAGTTCGTGTTTGAAGGTGCGAACCCGGCTAAAATGCTGAAAGGGCCTACGACTCCTAGAGGTGTGTGTTTTACGACATCGGGCAACATTATAGTGTCGGACTTTGAGAATCATCGGCTATTAATGGTGGACCCGACTTTGTCTAAAGTGCTGCACTGTGTGGGTCGCGAAGGTTCTGGAATCGGTGAACTCAATCGCCCATCAGGGATAGTGACTGACGATGACGGACGCATCATAGTCGCCGATTCTAAGAACCACCGTGTGTTAGTGTTTACGTCAGAACTGCGTATTCTGTGGGCCGTGGACCTGAAGAGCCCCGGCCTGGATGATAAGGACCGGCCGAGCGACGTGGCGCTCACGCCCGAGGGCTTCCTCGTCGTGCTGTTTGAGACACTCCCCGACACCGCGCGCGACATCTCCTCCCACGGCAAGCAATACATCAAAGTATATTAATATTATATTACTGTACCTAATGTTAAGGCCAACTAAGTTCGTGGACCTAAGGTCTGCCGTATTTTATTTTGTTTCGTTTTATTTGTGATTTATTTGACAATGTGCCAATTTTATTATTAACGTTTGGAAAAATTCAATCGAGCATAGCTTGCGCGGAGAATCTTGGTTTGCCCATCGACTTAACGTGGATGTGCGGATCATGTTCTCCATGAGTCCTGATGTATTTTTCGTTACCAGTACTTTGATTTTCGTTTCCGTATTTGACTAGTCTCTAAGGACCAAACAATGTTTGCAGTGTAATTTACGATGTAATTTAGATGCCGCAATTATAAATAGCTGTCATTAATCTGTATAACTGTAGATCACACCAAACTCATAGTCGGTGCACTAAATATTTAATGTCGATTACTTATAAATGTACTCTCCGGTCCGATCCCTGCGATGTATCGCTAATATAATCGAATAGAGAAATCGTAAAGATAAACTATTATAGAGAATCACAATGTGATGTAAAAGATGTTTTTATGTGAGATAAATTAAAGGATAACTTGAAAAGTATTTTTCCACAATGTTACATTTTGCGTTTTTTAACTTGGTTAATTAATTAATGCAGACGTTGATATGTATTTTTATGATAAGTTATTTTGCATAATGATTTAGGTGCATATAATATTTTTATTGTAGTTAGGCGCGCGCTGTGGCGGTGCTCGCGCTCGGCTAGAATTATGTTCGTATTAGTTACTTCTTATCGCTCGAAGGCTTCTTCTGTTTTTTTTTCACGGCTTGATACGATGGGATGTGAAAATGTACGGATGAGCAAAAGAATCAATGCAATAAAACTTTAAGACTGACTTTAGAAGACTGTCTTAAAGAAGTGGAGTTGCGCCGGCGCGTGTGTCGACCGGCGGGCGGCGGCAGTCGCGGCTGGCGGTGTCGCACGATTAAACCAAAATTCTAAGTATTATTGAAACACTTGGCAAATGTACAAACGTACCTCGTTTGAAATCTAAGCTGATGATCTTATCGTCGTATTTGCTTATGAGACGTGATATTTTTATTTTCATACGTAAAATGTGAAAGGTTTTTTTTTATTTTATTTGTAATTTTCCCTATGTCGCAAAACTTTGACTGCCGGCTTGATCGGGTTAATTAAACGTAATGTTACAAATGAATTAGAGTTGAGTGAGGAGGGCATGGCGTTCTTTTAAACTGATTTATTTATTTTAATAATTAGTGTAATGCCTGTTGACGGCGTGAAGTCGACGTAGGTACGGTCACCCCGCGTACAACATAAATCGGATATTGTGTTGTGAGTGCGTACAAGGTAGTTCCACGCATTCAATCTTATTAGCTAATTAATAGATAATCATAAATAAATTAAAAATAATTTGAATTAGTTTTTATTCGCGTGGTCGTATACTAAATTTTTCGTTTTAGTTCAAATATTATAGTGAAATTCTTTTGAATAAAAAAAAAACTATTAAATCGAAATGATATTTTTCAAAACGTATGTTAGGTGACTTCGAGATAAATCCCTATGTGTTCAGTCAGTATGTGTTCACTTAATATAATTAATTGTTAGATAAATAATTTAAATCTAAGTTTAGTTGCATGCGAGACGGTTAAGTCAACACTCGAGTATCGTTGTATTAGATTGTGTGCACTGTTTCTCCCGTCATGGTTTTCAATAATTTGACATACTTACGACCCTAGCATGTCATCTGTTATATATTATTATATGTATACTATTACTTATTTTATTTTTTTCTAACGTCAAGTCTCAAAAACAATGGCTGATCTAAGTTATCCTACAATTTATCGTTTGCAAACAATTTGCGCAGTTTTTGATGAAATGTAGTTAGAGAATTGTTCAGTTAAGACAGATTGTATGAAAACCATGTATATTATACGGGATTTAATCTTATATTATGGTATAATATCTAATGTTTATCGGGAGCTGAGTGGGAGGAAAAGCCTTTGTTCTCAATATAATGTAGTACATTTACGCTTGTGGCTTTGATTGAGGGAGGCAAAAGCTTTAATTTCGCGCTATGCCTCGTGCCTTGCCTCGAGGCAAGCTTACGTTTGAGGCTGTTTACTTTCTCGAGCAGGCCTCCAAATGAGGAAGGAGGACATTTGTAGCAAACATAGTCCGTTTCTTTTGCCTAGACTCCTCCATTGTTTTTTTGCAGAATCTTTTCCTCCATTAAGCTTTTGATTTGCGTATTATAATATACTACTGTTAAAGCGTGTTAGACCCCAAAATATATATAAGTAAATCAAATTTATAGTTAATTGAAATAAACTTAGCTTCAATCCATTGAGAAGGCTTACATGGACAAACTATACTTGCAAGTAGTTACTGCTCAATGTACCCTCCTAATTGTAGCTAATTAATTGTATGAAGCACTTTATTGCAGTCTCACCAGCAGCTCGCAAAAGATTCGATTGTGTGGCGACTCGGACTTGTATTACCATTATTGCTTTCGATATGGGCAGAGAATAATTCTCATACTCCTAACTTGTGCTGAGTAATTCCTGCGAGGTAGTTTGTCCGGTAGCTCTTGTATCCCTTCGCGGTAATTAGCTCGTGTATATTGCGTAATCAACGCTAGAACTTTCTCCCAATAAACTAAACTAAAGCATAATAAAATTACTGTAAGTTACTATACGGTTAGAGATACATTTTCACGTTTGTACTTAGGATTATTCTAGCGTAAGTCTTCTTAAAGTAATATGTGGTATTCCTAAAAATTTGATGCTTCAAACAAAAATTTTCTAGTAACGGTGTGAACAGTAGACATAAATTAAGGTACTGATAATTATAGATAACGTTGACTGGAATATGAGTCTGAAATTAAATACTTAAGATGGGAAATTATTGTTTGAAGTCTAACTATGTGTCACAAGACGTCGGTAGAACTAATTCCGGGTGCGTTTTATTTATTCGTGGTCTAAGAACGCTCGCATAGGTACGGTTTTCGCATTTATTAGCAGTCTTTCCCCTAATAGGATAAGTAAACAAATATATTACTTACATAAAGTAAACAAATATATTACATAATATTCTTGTTATACGGTGCACTATGTGTGTCGTCAGCGCTTTAAGCCATATCTAATAGTACAATTTTGTAATGAATACCCTGTCCGACCTGAGAGGGCGTACTAAAATTTCTACAAATACAATAAAGAAAATTATAATATAAAGGTGTCACGCTTATGTCAATCAAGTAGAACAGAAGCGCGGGAAGCAAATAAGATGGCGTCCGCAAATGTTGCCCGTGCTTGTTGCATTTATTACAACTTTAAATGAACCATTTTTCAATTTACTCGATGTATACCGACCGAGTGAATGAAACAAAATCAGTGTGCAATTATTGCCTAAAATGGCCTAAACCTAGCACATTTTCGTAAGGGTCACACGCTTGTTGTACGGGGTAAATCGATCAATGTCACCATGAAAATGTATCATACATTTTTTGCGAGAATATCCTATTATTATATTTAAATCTTCAATTTGTTTATGCATACCATAAATATGTTGTAAAGATCAAATTACCACCTTCATGGATCGGACAGGCTTTTCATTACATGCTGTTCATGGGAACTTTACAAGAGCCCAGAAACATTACAAAGTGAATACTTCTGGTTATCTGGTAGGTACAACTGTAGTAACTTTTTCGGCTAATAATTCTAATCACGTTTATTCCACTTAAAGTGAATTTATTCTTATTCAGCATTTCGTAGTTTTGAAGCAAAGCTTCTTTTAGGCTAAGTACAGTCTTTTGTGACATGTAATGTAACATCGGTTAACGTAACGAAGTGTCATGGACCCGCGCATTCCACTACTGATAGACGATCAGTCATAATCGTGTAATGAAATGCTCGGTCTCCAACCAATGATTGTCTGATCACTGCCATAGAGTAAGTTTCTTTTCTTTGTTTGTTCTTTGTTCGTTGAACGTCCATGTAACATGTTACAGCACAGCGCTGATTACATTACACGTTGCACAAGCATGTATCCACTATAACTTGTTGCAGTTAACGCATTTAAAATGTACATAAATAGACTTATTTTATTTTCTTATGCAGGAATGTAAATAAAATAGTGTGAATTGTTTACCTTAATATAATAAGATAATCACGTACCTATATAATAACACCAAGTTAGTTGAAATAGTTAAAGCGAAAGCCGTGCCGAGCAACGCGTTATAGTTAGGTTAAATATGTGCAGTGTCTTGCGTCTTAACGGTGTTGACGAATTCCGCATATGAATTAATAATTAAATATTTATCTTTTCCAGTAAGTGATGGAATTAACGTTTACTTTTTGTTCAGTGCCATTATTAAAGTATTACGTTATTTTTAAAATAATGTGTTGCATGAAATGCATTTTTTATCATTATTATACTTTCAATTTTTTTTCTTGATTTCGATCACAGTATGTTTTTTAGCCGACAACGAATCTCATAATTATAGTAAATACTGATTCTATTGTCGTTTGGAACTTAGGTACCGGATTTGCAAAGCAACTCCCTCCATCTTGCGTCTGGTGCACTCGTAGAGTGCCGCCGGCATGTCGTGAACGAAGTTTTAAATGATCCGTGTGAGTGCTGTCTCAGAGCCCCTTGACGGTACAGCAGGTGACATCTGATGAAGGGTATATTACGCACTGATCTTTGACTACCACATTACTACTGGTTACCTTTGTTTAAAATTGTAAATTTTATCATTTCATCAGACAAGTCGAGTATTGGTAACAACTAGACCTGAGGTCGTTATTGTACAACTGAGCTGAAAGCTGCTGAAGCATTACTTAATTTAATGACTGCATTTAATTTTGATATAATTTGGTTATGTTTTATTTAAAATTGTTTTGTTACTCAAATGGTTCTGTGGATTCACAAAGTGTGTTTACTTGTTTTCAGTTTGAAAGTGAAAGTAAAGAGAAACGAAGTGTCGCGTTTAATGTAATATTTTGCTGAATAAGGCATACAGACGATCTCAGTAAACATACTTCGGTGATGATCACAAAATCAAAAGGTATATTTTGTCGTGAAGCGATGTGTACTTTGTGAAATCTGCTAGCTGCTAGCAGTATAATTGTGGTTTTGTGATAAATACAATAAAATTGAGAACTAAATAATATTGGAACTTAATGATAATTTTTGTACAAGTTTTTTGATGTCTATCACGACTATTGTAAAAGCATTCGGAACATTCAGCAGTTAGTTGAGACGCGTCACCTTGTTGTGGTAAGGGTGTGTGGGAGCGAAGTGAGACGCAACACTAAAACTGCATAATAATAATGATACAATTATGAGATTTTAGCGAATGTAATAAGCCATTTTCGTGCTATTTTTATAACTTTAACTAGGAGCTTGTGTTGTGTTAGTCTTAGTGTAGAAATTATGTGCATCCATCTCCCCTTCGCGAGTGTCCCTGCTGACGAGCTCGCTTCTTGCAATAGATAGCGCATAGACAAGCCAGTCAATGTATGACACATGACAGTTGACAGCTGTCGAAATGTCACGTGATCCAGCTGTGACAAACAAGCCTGGCTTTTCTATTCGTTGTCGCCACACCTGATGCACCATGTCCACTAGCAAGTTTTATTACTCAACTTTAAGTCCGCAGCTGACTTGCTTTATGGAAACATTCGCAGCCAGACGAGATGCTAACTACTAAAACCGTCATAAGGTCAACTTGCTGAGGTCAAGCGCAAATCTTGTCTTGTGGGCACCGTGCATTAGATTGTTCGAAGCGATGCTTGCTTTACTTCTTTAAACACTAGCATCGGGAGGACAAGCAGAGGACTACCACATCGTCAGCGAAGGGTGGATGAATGATATTGTCAATATCAATGTGTAACAGTAAGTAGTATTTTTGTACACGTGACTCGCGGGGCGTCAGGACCAACTTCTTTGGCCCTAGCTCCCCGCGAGGCGCTTAGTGGTGTTCAAAGATCAACCATAAACTACCTCTTTTATTAAAGTTTTTAAGACTGACGGAGTGGAGAGACCATGAATGGTGGAATGGTGGTTTGATCACCGCTTTAGAAGCCTGTTGTCTACTATTTTATTTAATTTTTAGTTTTCTCTAGAATGTAATCGTAGAAGCGTCCATAGCACTGTCACGTTTAGTTTGACTTGAGCAATTGCATATACATATATTCATGTAGTGTAGTTCAGCTTACAATTGTCATAGCGAGTGGACAACAGTCTTGTTCTATTATAAGCACCTCGCGGGAATGGCTGTGGAGGCTGTCATCCGCGCCGGCCAATCAGCGGCTATAGTGGGCGAGCGTGGATGACAGCAAGTGTTACTGGGGTAAGGCTCACAGCTATTTCCGCTTGATTATATTATCTACCTTAGCTTACGTAATTATTGTAATCATCTCTAATGTGTGTAATGAGACTGAATTTTTTTTTGTAGTGTTCCTATATTTTAATTTAGACTATTTTACTGCCTACCGTATTTCATTAACTTTATTTTTTACCTTCGATACATATTCATGCATCATTACATTACATTACATTCATCCTTATAATCCTATCAATTTATGTACGACGCTATATAATGTCAAATTTTTGAAATTTTTTAAATGAATTTTGTATGAGAAATTAATCAAGTGATTGATAGAAAATGGTCTTTTATTTTTCTCCACACACTTGCCCCGCCGCAGTCCTCTTGTAAAAGAAAGACGCCTCGTTTGTTCTTCATACTAAAATAATATGTTTTAAAGTTAGGGAAACACATTTTTAAATCTGGTCCTTTGATAAACATTTCACTGATACAAAATTCAAAATAATCTTTAACCAGTATTTAGATATTTATTATACTTTTTGTAAGGGACATAGACGCGCGAACTGTTACCATGCTCTGAAACTTTAATAACATGACAAAAAAAAATCCTTTGACTTTGAGCCCCCAGTCGAAGTCAACGGATTCATTTGAATGAGGCTCATAAAAGGCACTTTTGAATGTCATATACTGAAAATAATTTATTCTAGTGGCCCGTTACAAAATGTAGTTTCGTATGAAGAAGAATTGGCAAGAAACTTCATGTATCATGTAACAATTCGCACATCGATGTCCCTCTAAGGGAAAGGGGAAAAATATACACGCTGTAATACGCCGTGTATATTTTTAAAATAATCGCAATGAGAATTCTGAAAATATAAAGGCATTAGTATAAGCATATTCAGACTATAATTTGCCCACTGCTGGGACACCTTGCGTCTCTCATGGGCCTGATGGCGAGATGGTGGATGTCACATATCTTTAAATTTATGGGGCCATATGACCAAAAACTAAAAAAAAAAAATAAGACATGCCGGTTTTCTCACAATGTTCGAAACATTATGAGAAAACCGAAAATGTCTTATCAAGCCGGTTTCCTCAATGTTTTCCTTAACCCTTTTGACCGGGTTCGAATCCGCGACCTATATAAATAACACGTAAGTCGTAGTTGTTACTATTGGGCCACCGGCCATCGCTGTTCCATGGATAAACCATAACCAAACCGATTTGAAAAGTGGTTGATAGGTCTCTCTGTCATGTCAATGCCAAATTGCATGACGTGTTAGATGGCGATAAAATATTTGGAAAACCAGTTATTTTCCTAGTAAAGTTGAGCAGGCTAAATAAATAATAAGTACATAAACATTATTAGGAATAAAATATCCTAACATGGGTCATCAAGTCAGTGCGATGTTCTCCAGTTTGGGCAGATTCTTCGAGTACCCGGTTAAGCGGAAACCGATTTGTTTCTACAGACAGGAGGACTTTAGTGCAACAGGTAATTTATACAATAGGAACAGGGGGCCTAAAAAGGCCTTTTGGCAGAATCATAAAAGGATAACATTATGAATCATAATGGCCAGTTAACTGTTAAGTTAATCGTATCAAATCCCATGGGTGAAGGATTTTGCAGTTTTTTTTTTGTCTGTGCTAAAATACCAATCAATCCAATCCAATCCCAATCTCTTGGATTATACCTACGTATTGCAGCGAAAAAAGAATAACACGGACTGTCTTCGCCGTATTATGATTCATAATGTTATCCTTTTATGATTCTGCCAAGGTGGCCTTTTTAGGTCCCTTGTTGAAAGTGTGTTGTCACAAACGCAACTTAGCGTGGGTGAGCCTGGGTTCGATTCTCAGGTTTATTTAGTAGTAGATCGGAGACTGGATTTGTGTGCAATGGTAACATACTTGCCTTTGCCGAATGTTACAATGGGTCTTTATCACATTTGGGGGCCTAAAAAGGCCACTTTGGCAGAATCATAAAAGGATAACATTATGAATCATAATGGTCAGTTAACTGTTAAGTTAATCGTATCAAATCCCATTGGTGAAGGATTTTTCAGTAATTTTTTTTTGTCTGTGCTAAAATACCAATCAATCCAATCCAATCCCAATCTCTTTAATATACCTACCGACGTATTGCATCGAAAAAAAGAAAAGCACGGGCCGTCTTCGCCATATTATGATGCATAATGTTATCCTTTTATGATTCTGCCAAAGTTGCCTTTTTAGGCCCCCTGTTAAAAGTGTGTTGTCACAAGCGCAACTTAGCGTGGGTGAGCCTGGGTTCGATTCCCAGGTTTATTTAGTAGTAGATCGGAGTCTGGATTTGTGTGAGTTAATGGTAATAATAGTTAACTTGCCTTTGCCGAATGTTACATGGGTCTTTATCACATCTGGGGGCCTAGAAAGGCCACTTTGGCAGAATCATAAAAGGATAACATCATGAATCGTAATGGCCAGTTAACTGTTAAGTTAATCGTATCAAATCCCATTGCTGATGGATTTTTCAGTTATTTTTTTTTGTCTGTGCTAAAATACCAATATATCCAATATCTCTTTGATTATACCTACGTATTGCAGCGAAAAAAAGAAAAACGTACTGTTTTCGCCAAATTAAGATTCATAATGTTATCCTTTTATGATTCTGCCAAAGTGGCCCCCTGTTAAAAGTGTGTTGGCACAAACGCAACTGAGCGTGGGTGAGCCTGGGTTCGATTCCGTGTACGTTACCCCAGCAAGAAAGTATCTCCTAGAGTTATATGAGTAGAACGTATAGTTGGTGCCTTATCTGCTGTAAATGTGCCCCCACATAAAAAATGTGTGCCCCCTGTCGTTTTGGAAAAAAATCGAAAAAACGATTCTTGCTGGGGTAACGTTTTTCTAGCAGGAAAATTCTAAACGAATGATCGGAGAGAGAAAAACTGTGCATGGCCAGAGAGCTTATATGTGTGCCAAAATGTGCCCCCAAAAAAAAATCTGTGCCCCTTCAGATTTTCGAGATATTGCATTTCCTGCTGGAGTAACGTTTTGATGAATCGTATATCTCTAAAACCATTGCATGTGCCCCTGTAGAATAAACATACACGAGTAGCTCTTAATGTGTGCCCCTTAGTGCCCCAATTAGATTTAAGAAAATATTTATAGTTTTCAAGTTATCGCTGTTTTATGAAAACCCGAAAAACCATCGCAGCGCCTAAATGAGACAAGGCACAAGTTCGCTGAAAACTGTATTCGGTCCTTCTTGACGCTAATAATAACCATACAAAGTTTCAAAACTGTTCATGCATGCGTTTTTGAATAATCTTGCTAAAAGTCAAAACGATGGTGTCATAACTTTGACGGCAAAATACAAGGAACTGTCTCAATCCCAGATGTGTAGGTGTAAACCAAAATCTTGTGCCTTTAGTCAAAAATATATGGTGAAAATATTGAGCTTGGAATGTTTCGCATTAAGTAAATATAAACAAAAAACCAAAATATGCAAACAACGGCTGGTTATCCGACCAAATCTGAATGACTACTAAGAAGCGAGCGATTCATACATATCGATGACCTTCTTTATTGGACGTTATTATACCTAAGCTGTTGTCCGTACAGTCATGTTCAAAACTTTTGGGGGCTAATTAAAAAATATTATATTAATGAAACAGCTTGTTGATGTGGAAATTATTATTTTTATTCCCTTAATTTTAATTCTTAAAGTAATTATTGCATCAAATCACAGATCAAATTTCCTGCCTATAAATATTAGAAATTATTTGCACGTTGTGTAGTCATTATTATTTAAATCACAGATCAGTTTTTCATCTAAGTAAGTCTAACATATAATTAGTAAATTCGCATCACAAAAAATCACGGATCAGTATTAAGTATACCTACTTAAGGGGAATGCTCCAACCAGCCCGCGAAATTCAAAATTTCTTGCGTTTTTTGCAATTTGCAGGCCAGTGCTAGGTTGTATGTTGACTAAAATATTATTCGCGGCTGTAAGACGTATGTAGTTACAGAATTATAATAATCAAAATCACCAATACAACCCTCCAACTTCATAAAGGTGTAAGAACAAAAAAAAAAACAGAAAAAGCAATTCTAACAGCTTTATGAACTTAGAGCGTTTTATTGATGATTTTCATGATTATAATTCTGTACCTATATATGTCTTACAACCGCGAATAATATTTTAATCAACATACAACCTAGCACTGGCCTGCAAATTGCAAAAAACGTAAGAAAATTTGAATTTCGCGGGCTGGTTGGAGCATTCACCTTAAGTATAATATTTTGTAAAAAAATATTAAATTTGAAATCATAGATAAATAATTTTCTTACGAGTAATTTGCTTATACTTACATAGATTCAGATAAAGTGTGTTAGTATAGTAAACCGCATAAAGATATAACTGTAAACATCGAATGTGCATAAATTATCTGATGGTACCTATTTGGCTATATAAATAAACATATTTATCCCATATACCTAACAACATTATCACCTAACTGTGGAATGACACTTATATATATAAAACGCCATCAAATCAAAATTATGTGACACTACATAATCAGCTTTAGTATAATAATAATATAATAATCGTTGGTTAATAATTAAGATCCCTCATAGGTACGTAATACGACATACAAAATGGAAACACGTTGTTGCAACACAGATCATTGTGCGGTTGACTATAGGTATACACTAAATACAACTCTCAAAACTGTAAAGTGTTTTTCAAATAAACTTGCGATAAATGTCATTCAACCGCCCTGTACCACAAAGTCCAAATAACTTACGATAGATATCGTTCGTCATACAAAACTGTCGCTAACATTACATCGGTTGAGTTTCACAATACCAAACACGGAGTAAGTCAAAAATAAGTAAATTTTGGGAATTAATTTAGTAGTTTTTTTTTTTTTCAATTTCTAGAATACACATTTAAACACGGAAATTTTAATATGCTATTGTTTACGGACTTAAAAAAAAAGAAAACATGTCGAACTTTTTTTTTCGAGATTACTGAGGTTTTTAATTTATATTTCAGTACAAGAATATGTTATATCAGGATTTATTCAATTAAATTAACTTATATTCATGAAAATAAGCAACTAACAAAAAAAAACTAAATTTTAACATCCTTACTAGTAAATAAGATATTTTGAGTTATGCCTTCTTACTTGGCGTCGAGTTTGCCGTCAGGGGCACATCACCTGTCCGCCATTTTGTAATAATGTCCTTCCGTCATTCCGAATTTGGGATGCGCTTGGGATAGACTAGTCAACTTGTGTGCTCTACTTGGAAAGTTTTCTCGCGTTTATTATTATTTTGTTATTGCTGTTGTTTTGTTACTTTGATTATTTGTAATGAGTGAAGAAGTGACAATGGATCAACCTAAACCAGCCCAAACAAGATGGCGAAGAAAGCGAATCATTGAACCTCAAGCATTAAATATTTATATAAAAATAATACTATTTATTCGTTTTATTTTAGTATTACAAAAATAAATTATAGATGTGCCCGACTAGCCGGGAAAATCGACAAAACATACCTATTCAATATTTATAGTCTGCCCATATAAAATAAATAAAAACGACTGATCATAATTTTGACCAAAAGGTTTGTAATCCATTCCTTGTTACATGTACTGTCATGCGACAAGATCGCCTCTTACCACGATACACTTGTTTTGATCGTGTTACCGACACTGCCCATACATTTTTTTCGTATCGTTTGGAAATATTGGGATACATTAGTAGAAGGAGGTGAACAAACTTTATCGCAAGTTTATTTGAAATGAACTTTAGGTGCCAAAAATTTGGTTAAGGTGAATGCTCCAACCAACCCGCGAAATTCAAATTTTCTTACGTTTTTTTGCAATTTGCAGGCCAGTGCTAGGCTGTAAGTTGCTTAAAATATTATTCGCGGCTGTAAGACATATGTAGTTACAGCATTATAATCATCTATTCATCATCTATTAGTTAGGATTATATTTAGCCTACATTGTCCCATGGCTGGACAAAAGCCTTTATAAAAATAATAAATAAATTATTTGATTATTGTCATCAGAACGAACGATATTTCAAGCAAAAATGATTTGGGTAACAGTATTTTTTTTTGTGATCATTCGAATTCCGAGTTAATTTTTTTTTATCACGAAACTTGAGTACAAATGCTATGACGATAATAAGCGAAAAATCGAAGAAAGTTTATTAAAACCTATGACTCTACATTTACTAATCTTTACTGCAATCTAAAAGAAATTGTGGTCACCCTATTTCCTAATACAGAGAATAAAAATAAAACTCGATTTACTTATACAATAAAGGGTTTTATTAAAGTTGGAAGCAGGCGGGACCCATTTGAATTTGAAAATACAATAAAAATGATGTGGGTCCCGCCTGCTTCCAACTTTTATTTAATTTAAAATGGGCTTGTTTTTAGCTTTTCAGTTTTTTTTAACTTACCTTAGTTTTTTACCGCAGTCGGGTTTTTTTTAGTAGTAGGTATTCATCACACATTCATGAACTATATTTTTATTTAAACATCGGGACCAGTCAAATTTTGAGTCAAAGACCTGGCAAATGGATGTATTTCTTTCGTTCACACATAAATTAGGTACTGGATGTATTTTGATGAAATTTAGAATGGAGAAGATAGCTTACCTTGGAATAGCACTTACGCTACTATTTATAATGTACTTAATCATGTGTTAGGTCATAGAAACAGCTAGTAGAATATAATCCAATAACAACTATTTTATTACTTATTACTTTTCTACTTCAGTGTACTCAGGCACAACACGTGTGAACCGGTTAGTGAGTAAAGTAAAGAAGGTCATCGATATGTATGAATCCGTCGCTTTTTAGTAGTCATTCAGATTTGGTCGGATAACCAGCCGTTGTTTACATATTTTGGTTTTTTGTTTATATTTACTTAATGCGAAACATTCCAAGCTCAATATTTTCACCATATATTTTTGACTAAAGGCACAAGATTTTGGTTTACACCTACACATCTGGGATTGAGCCAGTTCCTTGTATTTTGCCGTCAAAGTTATGACACCATCGTTTTGACTTTTAGCAAGATTATTCAAAAACGCATGCATGAACAGTTTTGAAACTTTGTATGGTTATTATTAGCGTCAAGAAGGACCGAATACAGTTTTCAGCGAACTTGTGCCTTGTCTCATTTAGGCGCTGCGATGTTTTTTCAGGTTTTCATAAAACCGCGATAACTTGAAAACTATAATTATTTTCTTAAATCTAATTGGAGCACTAAGGGGCACACATTAAGAGCTACTCGTGTATGTTTATTCTACAGGGGCACATGCAATGGTTTTAGAGATATACGATTCATCAAAACGTTACTCCAGCAGGAAATGCAATATCTCGAAAATCTGAAGGGGCACAGATTTTTTTTTTGGGGGCACATTTTGGCACACATATAAGCTCTCTGGCCATGCACAGTTTTTCTCTCTCCGATCATTCGTTTAGAATTTTCCTGCTAGAAAAACGTTACCCCAGCAAGAATCGTTTTTTCGATTTTTTTCCAAAACGACAGGGGGCACACATTTTTTATGTGGGGGCACATTTACAGCAGATAAGGCACCAACTATACGTTCTACTCACATAACTCTAGGAGATACTTTCTTGCTGGGGTAACGTACACTTCGATTCCCAGGTTTATTTAGTAGTAATCGGAGTCTGGATTTGTGTGCGGTTAATGGTAATATAGGAATGTCTAGGCTTCTACAAACAGGCGCGACACGCGATATAATCGCGCGCGACAGAAAGGCACCACTCGTTGCGCGACTTGCGGTGCCTTTGTGTCGCGCGCGAATTATCGCGTGTCGCGCCTGTTTGAAGGATTTACATGGGTCTTTATCACATCTGGCAAAATAGCGGTGTAGATGGGTACTTAGTACACACACTTGCGAAATACAGGCGCGATGTTATGTACTAAGTATGAGGAAACTGACTAAAGTACGTGCTTTACCTATAAAGGGTCAAATTAAATTAGATAGCGAAACTCCACTATCGATATCGATAAAACAAAAAATAAATTAATTTGATTTCCTTCTGCGGGGTCATCGACTGCACTTTAAATATCAGTTCATAAATCTGTTTTTATTTTGTGTGAACTTCGTAGACGTGATGGGTTTCAAATGTCTCAATTATGTAAACACGATTAAACAAAACACATTATCTTAACTTAAATTTCAGGTAACAAAACTACCATCTGTCGTTGACCCCAATACAAAAAAACATCAAATAATTTTATATTTTTATTTTATGCTGTTTAGATATGGATATCCATCACGTCTACAAAGTTTCGCTAGCTGATTTAATTTGACCCTGTAGACAGTAATAAGTAAGAATTAGGTGTGTCATCTCAGTTTTCAAAACCTACATTTGTTACTTACTAACATAGTTTATAAGTGTTTATTACTAACATCGTATGGATCAAGTTCTGACTCTGAAGTAGGTAAAGTATTTTTTTTTTTTTTTAAACCCTAGTCAAACAAACTTTAATGCAAAGAATTCTATCAACAATAGGTGAAGCTCATAGGAAAGTACCAGACCAGCAGAGGAATATCCAGACGGACTACGATAAACTGGTCGATTTGTTCTATACGCGACTAGCGGAGCAACGCCAGTATAATAATGTAAGATGTTTTACATACATACGTAGTACATAATCAGCCTATAATGTTCACACTGCTGGGACACGGGCCTCATCTCTGTGAGAGAGAGTGGGCCGTAATCCACCACGCGGGCCCAGTGCGGGTTGGTAGATGTCACATGTTTTCGAATTTTTGGTTCCAAGACATGTCGGTTTCCTCACGATGTTTTCCTTCACCGTTTTGAGAGCAGTGATGATGAAATAATTTACACAAAATTAAGCGCCCTGTCTGGGTTCGAACCTACGACCTACAACAACTCGTAAGTCGCGGCCGTTACCACTTGGCCACCATCACTGCTCATAAGATTTAAGTATGTAAGATGGTTTACGAGTACTTTAAAGTGGATAAGAAAATGACATGACATATACTTTGAAATCTCATTGGACCCCTCATGACGAATGAAAAACTTATCTAGCGCGCACCCCGAGTCCTTTCACAGTTATTTTACCTGCGACAGCTGCAACCCAACAGCAACCTTAGGTAATACGTAATACGGGGTGGTGTCCGCAACTCCACATCAATGCGCGTAATTTGGGAACAAAAAAAAAAACAAGAAACCTTATTACAACAACAATAAAGAATACTGATTTTGAAAGAGTCGGACAGTTGCAGCAACCACGAGAATATGTAGACAGTGATGCGAAATCAAATCACACTAATATTATACCTAAAGGCGAAAGTTTGTGAGTGTGTGAGGGGGTGTGTGTGTGTGTGTATTTATACCTATGTTATTTACTTCTTCACGCTCACCAATTTTGATAAAATTTGGTATGGAGTAGCTGACACCCTGGATTAACATATAGGCTACTTTTTATCCCGATATTCCCACGGGATCGAAACTTATGCGTGTGCAACCGCGGGGTGCAGCTAGTGTAAAATAAATAAGTAGGTAGTCAGCCTCCCTCGTTACCAACTTGCTGATTAGCTAATAAGTAATACATAATTATATTTATCACGTCATTAGTTACTGTAAAACGAGGCGAATATGGGATGCAGGGGTGAATATGAGATGCAGGGGTGAATCGGGACGAAACTTTAAAAGGGATTTTAACTTGGCAAAAAGGACTCTAATGTGTTTATTGTATTTTTAATTAACGATTAAGTGTCCCTGTTGGCAACAAACTATATTATTTCAACGTTAAAATCCATTCCCGATTCACCTATGCATCCCTATTCGCCCCGTTACATGGTAGGTACTCTCATACAGGTAGGTATTTAGTGCCGATTTTAGAGGTTCTAATCTTTTTAGTCCTGAATAATTAGCAAGGTCACTAAGAAAGAATTGCTTGCGCAAGTCATCTTCTGCAAGTTTTCTTGTATGACGCACACGCCTTTTGTGACGGCCGGACGCTTTTTAAGCACAATCCCAATCCCGTACAAATGTTTGGCATGAATAAGCGTTGTAAACACGTCGCTACGTCATTGCGGGTGTACCTCGGTACACGTGTTTCACTCGAAGACTTCTGGAAAGCCCTACATTTGGTGCGTAATTGCCAGTGCGATTAACACACATGGTTTGTTTTGTTATTGGTTTGCTTTCCTGCAGTTCATATAATTATGTTACTTAGATCTCTTTGCTTTAGACTGCTATCCAGTAATCCAACTTTTTGCAACAGGGCAAAGTAGGTATGGCCAAACTCGGTTCCTTGCCAGAATAACACTTTCACTTAGGAACCTAAAATAAGACTTTGAGAGTCAAAAATTACTAAGTTCACTCCCAAAACGCCTGCGTTAAAGCTTCGGCCAAACCTGCGCGACCAAAGCGATTGCGAACGGGAGCGTCAACAACGCAAAACTAAACGTGAACACCTGCGCGACTACAGCCATGCTTACATAAAGAAACAGGTTTCCGGTGCAGGCGAGTCTGTGCGGGTCGGTACCGATCGGTTCGGGTGAAAAAGTCCCACATTAAGGGTCCTACAAACAGGCGCGATACGCGATATAATCGTGCGCGACAAAAAGGCACCACTCGTTGCGCGAATTGCGGTGCCTTTGTGTCGCGCACGATTTTATCGCGTGTCGCGCCTGTTTGAAGGAGTCACTCATAAAGAAACAGGTAAAAACATGTAACCGTTTCCTTCTGAAGATCAACCTGCAGAGACCCGGTCGGGACCGAAAACCCACTTCTTTATGTAAGCACCCGTAGATACCGTGCAGCGTCCGCCGCGCGACTGACGCTCCCGCTTCGCAGTCGCTTATTGGTCGCGCAGGTTTTACTGAAGCTTAACCACTCTTTTTGTACTTTTATGGTAAAAGTGTAATTATCTGGTATGGTAGGAGATGAAGGAGAAAGATCGACGTTGGAGTATGCAGAAGGTGGTGGAATGCTTCCCCGGCTGGAACGAAGTGACCATTGCCAACCTGCACAGCCTGTTCCTACTCTTTGACAACCAGTCTAACGGCATGCTCGGATTTGATGATTTGTTAGTCTCACGTTTTACGATTTAATAGCAATAGGTAGGTACTCGTACTTACTAGTATAAAGGTCTTAAGAACCAGTTTTATTTATGACAGTGATATCGGTTCGAAATCCGCTATGACTTGATTTGCAATTAAAAAAACTGGCCAAGTGCAAGTCGGACTCGCACACGAGGGTTCTGTACCACAAGGCAAAAACGCCGAAAAAAACGCGTTTGTTGTTCGAGAGCGCCCTTAAATATTTATTTTATTGTGTTTTTAGTATTGGCAACAGAAATACATCATCTGTGAAAAATTCAACTGTCTCTAGCTATCACGGTTCATGAGATACAGCCTGGTAACAGACAAACGGATAGTGAAGTCCCGTTTTTACCCTTTGGGTACGGAACCCTAAAAAACGATCTACAACGTGTTTTTTTTTGATATCCCATAACTCTAGAGGGTAAAGTCTCGTAGTAAAAGTTGTTCATAATGATGAGTAAAATGTTACTCATCATTATGAACAACTTTTACTACGGGACCAAACCTGAAATCGCGTAAAAAAAAATCAGCTGTTCCCTACATTTATTTTCGTATAACTCGTCAAAATCTAGGGAACAACTGTTTTTTTTTTGCTCCCATAGTAAAAGTTGTTCATAATGACGAGTACAAAGACCCCCTAGAGTTATGGGATATAAAAAAAAACATGTTGTATATCTCTTGAATGATCATTTATACAAAATAGGCTACAGCACTTTCAGAATGTTCTGATTGTTGGTAACAAAAAACGCCGCTGATGTTTTAGGTGAGAAGATTCGACTAGCAATACATTTCCTACTTTGGGAACAGCCTATGTTCCAGGAACCGAGATTCACTACCTAAAAGGTCCGTACGCACGGCGACACATCAAGCTACATTTCCAGTTTTAGCTGAACTCGCATTGTATAGGTTTTTCGTACAATCAGAAGTCAGCTTATTTTATTTATTTATTTAATTCAGGCGACGCAGGCTCATACATAAATACCTTAACCTAAACATACATATTTTTATTATTATAAAACAGTACTTCACTAGCTAACTCTTGTGCAAGATGAAGCGACGGAACACCAAGTCCTGCGGCCAGAAGTCTTCTTCCATGACGACCGCCACGGGCAGACAGCAATTCGGCACGCGCACCACGAACGCCTTGAAGTTGACGTTGCGGTGCGACTCCAGTAACTGCACCCTCGGCGTGTACCTCGTATTCTGGCGCACGTACTCCACGATGTCCTACGCCTTAGTGGTGTAGTGTAGGCAGGAGATGTACACCGGTGTGTTCGGCTTTGCGGCACGCAAGCTGACTTCGGGCTCCGTTGGAGCTTTGCCGCAGCGGTTCTTGTTCGTTCGCGATCGGCGCTTCCTCCTTTGCACCGTCACGAAACCCGCATTGTCAGCCCTACTAGGTGCCTTTTTTGGCATAGGCTTCACTCGTGGTGATGCTAGTGGTCCTTTTGTAGAGGTTTCGCCAGGGCTGCAGACACTGGCAGCGGGACGGGGCGAGGGGCTCGGGCAGCGCTGTGTGGAGGAGCCGCGATGACGGGCTTGGGGCTGCGGGACACGCGGGCGGGGCGCTCTGCAATCTCAGCAAACGACGGGTGTACTGGCGACGAAACTGCTGACTCGGAATTCGACGACGATAAATCGAGGCCGGCTCCGCAACTCATGTTTATGTTAGATGCATCGACTGATGACCTAATTATCGCCGCACTGTTGCGAACTCCTAAACTCTTTGCGCAAATCGGCGACGGTGTTATGGGATGCATCTAACTTCGCCAGAACACCCGCGAGGCGAGCCTTCAGAAAGACGTCTCTCGGAAGGCTTTTACATCGACATGGTCGAAGGTATAACGGGTGGCAGCTTGTGCAGCTCCTTCGCCACAAACGTCGGCACGTCGTCCGGGTTGGTCTCCTTGAACAACGTGATAATGTCTTGCAGGCTTCTCTTACTCCCGTCACGCCGGCGGCGGGACACCATCTGGTCGCGCTTGTTCAGCAAACTGAACAACAATAGCTTGACAGCAGCTATGTCATCCTCGCTGAAGTTCGTTGCGCAGATTTGGACAGCGAATACTTCGCTCATCACATCCAGCTTCTGCTGCAGGAACGCCAGCAGCTCATTCGCCACAAGTTCATTACTCATGGCGAAAAAAGAATATGAGCGAAAGCTTGCGCCGCCCGCGCTAGACAATACACAGAATATGCAAGCACGTGGGCATCGGAACGCGGCACAAGCAAGACGTTTGCGTTCCCATTGAGGGACCACATTTGATTTTGAGCTTTTGAATGCGTCAGCTTTTAGTAAAAGTTCTCAAGCAATTGTAAATTCAGCCTCTAGTTTGTAAAAGTAGCCACTCAAAAGATACAATCGGTTAAAGGTGGTCCCTCAGTCGTGACTGACAGGCATCCGTATCTCAAAATCTAGTTAAAATTTATAACTGCTATAAATGACTACTCTTAGTAAAAGATTTGTAAAACTAATTTTATGAATATCAACCCTTCCTTTTCACAGAATAGAAAGAACTAGCATGCGGAAGGTGGTCCCTCAACCGATCACCATAAGGTTCATCTTGAGTGGAGTCCACAATGGAATTTGAAAATTACTTGGGTCTAGCGTTAGTAAAAGTACTCGAACGATTGTGAATTCAACCTCTAGTTTGTAAAAGAAGCCATTCAAAAGTTACAATCGATTTAAGGTGGTCCCTCAATTGAAATGTTTAGTAAAAGAAAAATCAATTTACGTAGCATTCAGAAGTTAAATTGACGAATGCTACAGTCTATCCTTTAGTAAATTTTTTTACTAACGATTACTTTACTAAACAGTATCAAAATATTTACCGTTTTATTTTAAATAATAAGCGAATTCCTGGGAAGAAATACTAAGATAGCGGTGACCACACAGCAGGATTTTTTTAATAAGTAAAAACTAGTGACTTTTCATGCAACATTTATATTATTAACTTTCACTTAAGTTTAACCAAAAGCCAGAGCCATCAACCTAAAGCCAATTCTATTCAGGCATTTCTTTTCTCTGACAAAAACTCAGTTACACTGTAGTACGTTTTATCTATTAAAAATGTACGTAGTCTACTCTTAGACAGTGGTTGTGAAGTCTTTCGGACCACTTTGTAATTTATTGTAAACTAGCTGCTCGGCGCTACTTCGTTCGCGTGGTGTCCTATCCCTTACCCTACCCCTACCCTACTCCTACACTACTCCTACCCTACTCCTAAACTACTCCTACCCTACTTCTACCCTACTCCTAACCTACTCCTACCCTACTCCTAACCTACTCCTACACTACTCCTACCCTACTCCTAGTAAATAAAAGTATTATATAAGGTAAATTTCAAATTCCATTGTGGTCTCCACTCAAGATGAACCTTATGGTGATCGGTTGAGGGACCACCTTCCGCATGCTAGTTCTTTCTATTCCGTGAAAAGGAAGAGTTGATATTCATAAAATTAGTTTTACAAATCTTTTACTAAGAGTAGTCATTTATAGCAGTTATAAATTTTAACTACATTTTGAGATACGGATGCCTGTCAGTCACGACTGAGGGACTACCTTTAACCGATTGTATCTTTTGAGTGGCTACTTTTACAAACTAGAGGCTGAATTTACAATTGTTTGAGAACTTTTACTAAAAGCTGACGCATTCAAAAGCTCAAAATCAAATGTGGTCCCTCAATGGGAACGCAAACGCAAGACTGGCTCGGAAGCTGAGGGCTATTTTGTAGATTTATTGTGTACATTTTTTAAGGAAGCGTAATGACTGACTTATACTGGTATGTGTAGCTTGATGTGCAGCCGTGCACCTATCTGAGTATCCAAAAACTAGAGATTTTAATTGGCATTGTTTCAATAAGATATAATGATTTTCGTCATCCCCATTTAGCGGGGCAGTGCTGGAGAGTCTAGGCGATGAGAGTAGCATGGAGGTTCGCAAGGAAAAATTCAATTCAGCAGACACGGACAACGATGGCTGGATCACTTATGACGAGTTTCTATCGGTAAGCGCATGAATAAGCACCTTCGAATTTGGGGGGCGCTAATCTAGTACTTATACCTACCTACCTAATATTTTAGAAGTTCGTCGAACGTAAGTGCGTGCAGTGTGAATACCGCGCAAACGAAAAGTCAGTCAGTAAGTCTTCTTATGACGACAACCGGACTTTACTGTGCAAAACGTGACTTTACGCTTTACTTTTTAATTCGTTCGTGCTCGTATCGATTTTAGCAAAAAGTTATTTCCTCGTTCGAACTAATTTTCCTGTACATACGAGTATATGATTCTATTGATGGAACGATAAAGTATAACGTCTATGAAGTCTACGTATAGTCCTCACCAGCCTCTGCGTAGAGCCTAAGTAGCGCTACGACGATATCTACGATACTTCTCCGACGCTACACAAAGACGTTTGCGAATCGTCCATGCCGCCGCCACTACGATGTCTACAGAAAGTCCACGCCGCTACGATGGCGGCTAGGAAACGTCTACGCCGTCTACGAAATGCCCCCGACGCTACGTAATGACGTTTGCGAAACGTCTAAGCCGCTACGACTACGGCTACGAAACGTCTACGCCGCTACGACTACGGCTACGAAACGTCTACGCCGCTACGACGACGGCTACGAAACGTCTACACCGCTACGACGACGTCTACGAAACGTCTCCGACGCTACGCCATAGGCTTGTATAGGGGGGATGGGCCGTGTCCACCCTGGAATGGTCTGATGCCCACCCTAGGACCTATTCGAAATTCTATGCTGGATACTTACATAATATAACTACACTCAAAAGCAATCGATTAAATAATCTACCACCAAGACCTACACAAACTTATTATTACCTACAAAATACATTCCATTTAATTACTTTTGAAATAACAAAAATAATTAAATTTACTAATACGCAACGTACTATGCTAGAGTAGGTACATTTAAATTTCGTGCCACAGCCACAGCCCACAATGCAAAGTGACAAGCGCACGTCGGAACGCCGCGGTTCCGCGCGCTCCTTGCCGACTCGTAGTCACACCAGATTATCACACCAGTATGACAAACAGGAATTTTTTTCTTGTTTGTCACACCACTGATTTTTCCACACCATGTATACGATAATTGTTAGTGCAGTGCTTACATATTCTAATACAGTCGATCTGCTGATCGGCGTTTGCCGACTTTCTTTCAAAAAGTGCTACTATCATTATTGTCAGAGTTTATGGCGAAAAGCGAAATCAATTGGTTTGAAAAGTAAACTACATAAAATAATTGTGGGACTGTGTACGGCATTGGCGCTAACTCCATTAGAACTTTGTTAAAAACGGATGGGAGTACATAAAAACAGAATGTAATGAATTTAGCGGGGAAAAGATGATACAGTTCATAGCATACATGGCCCGACAATGGCTAAATGATGAACAACAATATATCACCGACTGGAATATAGTTAGTCAAAGGCACAAAACCAACGTGTGTGAAAGTTGGCACTGCCAATTAAATAAAAATATAAATAAAAACTACGTAACGATACTAAAATTATTTACAGTAATACTCAATCAAAAAGAAATTAATATCGAAAAAAAATAAGGGTCGACCAAACTGATAAAGATAATTTTATAATTTTCTGCCAATTAAAACTTTTAAATGGTAAAATTTCATTGGGTAATTTTTTCCTTGAAACATTGCGTTAAAATATAAGCTAATACGCAATTTGAAGGTATTTAATATAATTAAGTAGTTAAATTAAAAACCTTCAAATATGACAGCACTAGTTAGGAATAAATGGTGTGGAAAAATCAGTGGTGTGACAAACGAGAAAAAAAATCCTGTTTGTCATACTGGTGTGATAATCTGGTGTGAATACGAGTCGGCAAGGATAATTTAGATCTCGAAAGTGGAAAGCATTTTGTGGGGTATACGGGTATTCTCCAAATTAACGAAACTCTTTTAGGAGCAGAATTTTAATAATGAAAAACATGCTACTTAAAAGAAAAGGATCGGTCGTGGGATCGCCCGCACTTGGGGATGGGGCCCGCTAGGCATGGTGGGCTGATATCAGTCGAGGGTGCGGCGAATGTACAAGTATCTCTCTGGGGGTCTCGGGCCTCCGACGTATGGTAGTAGAAGAAACAGTGGGGTTTTAGTCGGTAGGAGTCCGACATCCCTCCGTTCATCCCAGACGGAGGGTTTCCATGAGGATTTCACAACGAAAAAAAAAAGTTCAGGGGCCAGGTCCCCCCTGGAAAAAAGCCCTAGCCCCATATGCCAATGCGCTACGCAATGACGTCTGCGAAACGTCTAACTAAGCTGCTACTACGTCGACGGAATGACTACAACAGCGCCTACGAAACGCCTACGTGTCTAAGCGTCGACGCAGCATCTACGTGACGTTTAGTTTTGGTAGGGTCTACCCGACGTCTGCACAACACTACACACGTCTTATTACGCCACACTGGAAAAACGCCAATTTCTGCTCCTGTTTCTCAAATGGCCTGGTAGAATTTCAATTAGTCCAGGATAGATTTCAAAGTCAGCCTTATTTCGGGCCTGCGGGCGGAGAGTAACGTTACGGTTAGCTCACCGTCCGATCAGGACCAGGCCCGTGCCGGATGGCGCGTACGTGTTCCACGCGCGCCTCAAAGAGATGTCAGCATCGAGGAGCGGCCCTTAGGGCCGAAGCCTGTCGGGTCAGCGGGATTGTCCGAAAGGGTTACCGCTGGCCCGGAACATAAAGGGCTAAGGAAGGGACACGGGTGGGTTTTAGTCAGTAAGAGTCTGACACTCCCTTCCGCTCCACCCAGAGCGGGAGGGAGTGTCAAAAAAAGTCAGCCTGATTTCGTCATAAACCTGTTTATATTTTCACTTCGAACCATGTTTGCAGTTGGTGTACAATTTCAACCCGGGAGAAGAGGGCCGCGTGGCCGGTCTGGCAGCCCTGTGCAATGACGTCGCAGAGAACATCCAGTTTGTGAGCAACCTCACCGTCGGCGAGCAGCTCGAGTATGGGCTGTTTTAAATATACATAGTTGTTTATGGTTGTAAATGGTGTTTTATTACGTAGGTAAGTGTTCATTCTATCTGTTTAATGCTCGTTTTCACTAATACTAAGCAACACCTAACGAAAAAGGCGCTGTTGGATTTTCGCCACACGGCTCAGCGCCGAAATTTGAAAATCCAACAGCGCTCTTTTGTTTAGGCTTTCATTTAGGTGTCGTCTAGTATTAATGAAAATGGATTTTTTTTAGTTTCGCAATAGGACAATGAGTTTAGCTATAAGACCCCAGGCGCAATAGTAACACGAATGTGAAGCGATGGCGATTATGTTTAAACAAATTATTACGGAGGTACCTAAGTACATACCTCCGTAATCGCTTTTCATGCGGTCATGCGGCTAACCGCATGACAAACGCGATGATTTTTCGCGTATCACCGTTTTATCGCTATCGGGTTACCAGTGCGGTCGCGGCCTAAGGCTACGTACGCACTGATGTGGTGGCTCGGTTAGCGCCTAGAGTCACCTAGAGCCTAGTGACTTAACATTTTTGTTCAATACACGCTAGGCGACTAGCGAAGGCGCCAAGCGGTACAGCCGGTTGCGAGAATTCTAAAACGTTCGTTTCATTTCGCTACTCGCAAGATGGCTCGCTAGGCTCTAGGCGCTAAGCAAGCCGCCTTTCAGAGCATACGTAGCCAATGAAAAGTGTTCGCAACCGCGCGTTTTTAGCCAAAAGCCCTTCGAATGTTACAACACGGGTTTAAGACTGTCAAAATTTAAAAGACGGATCAATAGTTTGTCGACCTATGATCAAGCGATGGCAGTGAAAGACGCGTTACCAAGGGCAAGGCCCTCGTTGCCACAAGCGTACCCCGCGTTTCTCTGATCCCTTAGATCACACCCTTCCTTTATACCCCTCTGGTTCAACCGGTCAAGCCTGCGCGGGACAACATACCCGCCCTTTCATGGCGAATACAACAGTATTTTTATTGAAAGTTACTTATAATAATTGCGTTTGGCTATGTTCAGATATTGAGTTGTTAGTCAAAATAACGGTGGGGTCGCAATAGAGTTGTTGGTATTTTTGGAAATCAAAAGTCAAGTCGTCTAGCACTGGGTTACGACCACAGATATAGATAGACCTAGATAACGCAAGTATCACGAACTGTATGAAAACCAAGCGTGCCATTTTTTGACTACCTACTATGACGTCACAAGCTCGCGCTCTCGCTCACACTTACCCAGCCAGCAGTACAAAGGACTGAGTGCGAAAGGGGCGGCTTACGATTTGTAATCATAAGTTGGTGCAATTTTTGGCACGCGAAGTAGTTACTCTTGCGTTATCTAGGTATGTCTATATCTGTGGTTACGACAGTCAAAAAGCCGATGTAGTGAATAATATTTTTATTTAATCTTAAACATAGTTGTACCTATTGAAGTCTTCTGTACAAATAAAGCAGTGTCTTCATTTACTGCTACGCTTCTTCGCATAGCTATGATGATAAGATAGCCTTAACCATTGAGGGGGAACCGCCAGAAGAGGCCACGAAGTTCAAATTTTCTTACGTTTTTTGCAATTTGTATTCATATAACCCTATTGATTGATATGTCATTAAATAAGTTATTCCATAGGATTTTTTTAACTTATGGTTGTATTGATGACTTGTAATGATTATTATTCTGTAAAGTCCTATTTGTTAGGGTCGCGAATCATAATTTGTCCAACATACCACCTGACACTGACCTGACTTGGATTTCGTGGATTACCTTCAGCGCATCTCCCCTAAGTATAAGAAACATTGCAATTAGACTGGTTAGACGATGAATTATGTTCATTAGCGAGTGCAGAAGTGTTGTAATAAAAGAGGTTTCCAAAACTCTAGTCCTGCGTAACACATTTTCAATGACAATCCGAAAAAAATTAAGGAAATTGTTAATCCGTTGCTCCATACGTTTGAAAAATACGCCTGCTCAAAAACGTAAATAACGCAATGAAACTGTTAAAATTGAAAGCATTGCCATTGTATGTATGTTTGTTACGCAAATACGGTTGTCAATAGCGGAGCTGATCATCATCACTAAGCGAGTCCACATCGCTCAGTTCGGTAAGGCTGGGGTCGCACGCGAGGCACCGCGCGCCCGCCTCCTTCCAGCACTCCGCACAGAATACAAATGGACACTTCGGCACGCAGCAACAGTGCCAACGACTTGATGACTGCTGCCCTGAAAATGTTGATAAGCATTATTATGGTTGCGTTTCTAGAGGTCTAAATTAAAACCTAAGACGGATTTAGGCACGGATTTTCGGGAGATTTTGTCCCGGTAGCCGTCTTGTAAGACAACCTTTGCAATAGTTGCAACTAAAGTTATATTTTTATGAAAATTCTCATGAGTATGATACTTGTTAGTGGATACTACCCTTGGTTCTGTGAGCTGAGAAGGGAGGGATAATCTCGAAGTAAGAGATAATGAAACGGAATCGGGATGTACGGCAACTCTTTTTTTAGGACAACATTTATTATCTAAATCCCTGACTGACAGACCTACAGGAAAATCATCCTTAATTCAGAATCGGCCATAGAGGCGGTCAGTGTTATTTCCCAAAGCTTCGATATAGGTAAGCTACAATCTACATAGTTACAAACTACTTTCCCACCCTCATCGTTCCTAGGTTCCGTCTCGCCACAAATGAGGCAGGTCATCCTTGCAGCGGGCAGGACATTCAGCCAGCCCAGCAGGTAAGGAAACTTCATCCTCAAACTAAGTAGGTTCTCGCCAGAGAGGTAGTGTGCGCGCATGGCTTGGACCGCCTTCCTGCATGTAGATCGAAACAACAAGAGTAATCTTGATGATGAGCCAGAAAAAGATGCTTTTCAACGGTTTACGCGTGATTGAGTAACGAACATCCAAACATCTTCACAAACTTTCACATTTATAATATTACTAGCTGCGCCCCGCGGTTTTACCCGCGTAACCAGTTTTACCAGGTTTACCGGTTTTACCAGGCTGTCAGCTACCTCCATACAAAATTTTATCAAAATTGGTCTAGCCGTTTGAGCGTGAATAAGTACACCATACAAACATAAACACACCCCCACACACACACTCACACACTCACAAACTTTCGCTTTTATTAATATTATAAAAGGGTGTGATGTGATTAGTAGGATTAACTAACAGTTGAAAAGGTGGTAAGCAGGCTAACCGTACCTGCGCAATGTTTTATCCATTTTCATCCGTTTCTTGAGAATATCGTTGTAAAGATGCAATACGCGCTGCTTCTCCCGACGTGGATAAAAGTAACTGCAGATTTGTCTGAAATGAGTTGCTCCGTTTTCACGTAAGAGGTTTTTTGAATTGTTATAAAAACCAGCAAAACGCCTAGAGAAAGATGGCGAAATCGGCACCTGGACTCTTACAGACGCCAGCACATCAAGCTATGACTACAATCTGTCAAATTTCTTTAATAGATTTTCAACTTTATCAATAATATCTTTATTGTATAAGGTTCAAAGTTGATTGGGAAAATTTGACAGTTTCGGGTAGCTTGCTGTGCTTGCGTCTGTATACGTACACACGACCGACACGCGTCATCGGCAGAGACGGTTGCAGTTGCTTCTGCCGTTGACTGACTGCCGTGTATGAGCACGCTGAAATAGTTGCTCAAAAAATTCTCTACAGAAAAAAAAAAATCGGGACCAAAAACAAGGAAGTCAATTTCCTTTTTTCTGCCTTACCTTCTGAGCCTCATCGTATACTGGTTCACATACAGCAGCAACAGTATCCACACGTATCCTCCATAGATTTTGACGAAATAAATAGGAGGCATGGCGCGGGGAAGCGGCACGCATTGCTTGTTGGTGACCTCGCGACGCACCCCCTGGGCTGACGAGAGGTTGGAGATCAGTTTGCGGAGAAGGGTGGCTAGCAGGCCTGTGCCTTCCACCTGAGTGCGAATTAAAACAATGGGCGTTTGACTGACAGACGTGGAACATTTTAGGAAAACGTGTTTTTGGAGGGATTCTGAGATTCTCGATAAATATTAGAACAGATGCCTGGTTAAGGTCGTTTGGTCTAACAAATAGACCTAAGTTGGTACTTTGGAGTGGCCTGTGTCTAGTGGAATAAGAAAGGATACTTGATTGATGATTATTTACAGAATTTTGGATAAATGGGTTACCACCGTCAGGAAACTGTAGGTGGCCCGTGGCATGGACCCTAAGACGCTATATACTGCTCAACTTTTCGAGAGGAAAAAACAGAAGTTTATCACCTCAATTTTCAAATCCTGCGTCCCTTGCTGCACGACCTCTACCTGGGCATGCTGGCGTACCACGTCCAGGGCTTCATAGAACAGGCGGTCCAGCATCACGAAGGTGGTGGCCGTCACCACCTCTAGCATCACCTTCAGTATCTGCGTCACAAGTTTGCTGTGCGGCGATGTCGAGTACCACATTGAATGTATGTCTACGTATTTATATCGTTCCATCTAAAAAGCAAAATCGTTCACCGCTAATTTGAAGTGGACTAGTATGAGTTGGTGTTCTTTTGTTTTGTAGTTAAACTCGACCAGTACTGCTACTAAACCTCATGTCCTACATCCAAAAAGGTTTTTTTTTTTTGAAATGGGTTTGCTCTTGGTTTTAAAGAATGATGGGCGTTTTGGAAAGTTTGACTAATAAGAACCACATAATGTACATCAAATGAAAGTTTATATCTTATGCATCAATTTTCATTCTGAGCAGAAAGAAGGCTGTGAATACCGGATTAAAGAGATATCAGACCTGCAAGTACCATGTAAACGTATTAATTTATGACGCTAACTTCAGTTCTCAATAATATTAGTTATTGACTCATAACAATGGCTTTTAAGGCTAAGTAATAACAGCCGCATGAGTCGATCCATCAGGTTAAGCTGCGCTTGCCGCGGTTGGTCCCTGGATGGGTGATCATTTTTACATACCAAGACCCTCCGTGCCTCGGAGATAAAATGTTTTGTTACAGTAATTGCCGGTTACAGACAATAAGTTGACATGCATTAGAACTCTATTGGTCATCAGGCCAGGCTCCATATCAAAGGGTTTTTGGCATAGTACTTGATTCGGCACCAATTTTTACGACCAGCATCAATTTTTGCGAATTTATATTTTAAGTCGGATTTAAAGCTTAAGGTGCTGCCACACTGCTGTTTAAAAATGTTTACTAACATTACAATTACCGGCACGTAACTTGGCAAGAGATTTTCGTAGTGGGGGAAGTTCGCGCATATAAAAATGTATGAAATTGTGCATGCGCAAACTTCCCCCACTACAAAAACTCTTGCCAAGTTACATGCCGGCAACTATACCTAACATTAAAACCTTTCTGATTTCTGAAAAGTGTATTACATCGATCACAATGTTATAAAATGTTTACAAACATATTCTAACATTGTGATCTAATACATTTAAGCACCACCTAGTGCCACCTAGTGCCTAGCGTGGCAGCACCTTTAAGCTCCATTTACTGGTATTCAGCTGCATCCAGTTAGACTGGAAGCCGACTTCAATATAGTTGGCTAGGTACAGACCTATATTAATGCGTTTTAACGTTATTAGATATCTCATTCACATTACCTTCTTCAATGGCAACAGCGTGACCTTATCCTTCTTCTGTCTCTTCTCGTCCAACCGCTTAAAGTATCCCGTAATATACACGTTGTCGAAGTGAATGCTGGTCAGGTACATCTCGTGGTACGTCACAGCAGCCATGACAATGCGTAGGAACAGCAGTGCCATGCAGACGTTAAGAGCGACGAAGACCACTCCCATTATTATGTGCTTCTCTTCGAAAGAGTGTAGGACACGCTCGCCTGTTTCCTTTGCGTCCTGGGGTCGTGTTATGAAGTATTAATGCCATAATATTTCCGTTGTAAAAAGGGATGGTTCATGTCCGTTTCAACCGCGCGGCCACCTCATAATATTTGGTGAAACTTTGCCAGGAATTAGTGCTAATTTGTTACTTTACACACCTCTTTTCCTGAATTTGTTACAAAAAAAACTAAGACGCTATGACAAAGAATAGTTGGCCGCTAGAACCGCCACTTGCCGTAGTCATCGCTCGTGATTACACAGAAACTATATAATGTAGATAGACGAATGATGCATCAAAAGAAAGGTCTTAATTTGTTACATTTGTTACAAAAATAAAAAACTTCAAAACGTAAATAAACAAAAAGTTATGCAATATTTAGTTTTCAGGTTACGAGTAGGTAGGTATATCACCATAAATATCAAATTAATAGAGGCTAATGTGTATGGACAATTAGTTACTAATTTGTTACAGCGAATAAACAGAAAAAAATACTAGAAAGTAGGTTCAATAATTTGTTAGAGTCGATTTTAGTTGGCCGCTCGGACGGCAATATGCCTAAAATACAATGGCGTTTATCTCGTTATTAAAAGTAGGTTTAAGCTTATTTAAAGGACTAATCGACGGGTAACGTGACCTAGTTTGGATAAATATGGCGAATATAACTGCAGCATTCATATTTTAGAAGACATTTACAAAAAAACAGTAGTATGAAACCGTATGAGAGTAGGGTGACCATGAATTTTCACAATGAAGTGAGACTGAATGGTGATTATTGGAATGTTCGATATTCATATCTTATTTTTTTAGGGCGAGTGCTTATACAGGGTTAGTTTTCAAAGACCAGCCAAAGGACTTTGTTCACTTTCGGCTTCGCTTGATCACGACGCTCGAAAAGAAACAAATTAATCAAAAATCATTTGTGTTTGGTTTAGTGTTTGCACAGTTATTTGGATTATTTAAAGAAATTATGACGATGGATGCAAATGTGTGGAGCGACCTACTGCCTTATAACAGATTCCACTTCCACAAGATCGAGGGTATGCCTTCTCCTTTGCGTGATGTCAGTACCACAATTCGCACATCGGAGCTGTATCACAGTTTCCACCACAGGCAGGAGTTGAAGCGAAACTGCCTCGTTCGTATCCGTACGATTCAGTTCGGCGAGTTCGAAGGGGGTATCAGTGTCCATTTTCAAAACCAAAACAATACTTGAAAAATTATCACAGCAAAACGAAAAAAACAATATTCACGTTGCCAAGAAACAGTGAATGACAAGTGACTTGAAGTGACAAGACAACTGACATTGAAATAAATCTTTTTTTTTTAAATAATCGATTTATTAATTGATTAAAATCGAATTTAATTGACTAACTTCGATACTTGTAAATACTTTTGCTTTTCAGATAAAAACTAAGGTCAAAACATGTTCGAAATAATGTAAGTGATTACAAATAACAGCTCAAATTGACTGTAAACTCTTGCCTCTTAAATGAATGAGGAACTTCAAAAATAACAATTAGAATCGATTTGTAAATAATTATTTTGAAATAAACGATTAATTGTAGGCATCACTATGAACTAATGAAGATCGAGTACTGTCAATATGGGGAAGAATAAAACAATTTCAGTACTTATCAAATACACTATTCGTGGGAGCAAGTTGATACAAAAGTATAGAATAAATAAGCGTTTAAAAACTAAACATGATTTTTGATTAATTTGTTTCTTTTCGAGCATCGTGTTCACGCGAAGCCGAAAGTGAACAAAGTCCTTTGGCTGGTCTTTGAAAACTAACCCTGTATACGCACTCGCCCTAAAAAAAAAAAAGATATGCATATCGAACATTCCAATAATCACTATTCAGTCACACTTCATTGTAAAAATTCATGGTCACCCTACTCTCATACGGTTTCATACTACTGTTTTTTTGTAAATATCTTCTAAAATATGAATGCTGCAGTTATATTCGCCATATTTATCCAAACTAGGTCACGCTACCCGTCGATTAGTCCTTTAAATAAGCTTAAACCTACTTTTAATAACGAGATAAACGCCATTGTATTTTAGGCATATTGCCGTCCGAGCGGCCAACTAAAATCGACTCTAACAAATTATTGAACCTACTTTCTAGTATTTTTTTCTGTTTATTCGCTGTAACAAATTAGTAACTAATTGTCCATACACATTAGCCTCTATTAATTTGATTTATGGTGATATACCTACCTACTCGTAACCTGAAAACTAAATATTGCATAACTTTTTGTCTATTTACGTTTTGAAGTTTTTTATTTTTGTAACAAATGTAACAAATTAAGACCTTTCTTTTGATGCATCATTCGTCTATCTGCATTATATAGTTTCTGTGTAATCACGAGCGATGACTACGGCAAGTGGCGGTTCTAGCGGCCAACTATTCTTTGTCATAGCGTCTTAGTTTTTTTTGTAACAAATTCAGGAAAAGAGGTGTGTAAAGTAACAAATTAGCACTAATTCCTGGCAAAGTTTCATCAAATATTATGAGGTGGCCGCGCGGTTGAAACGGACATAAATTCTATCGGTTATGAATACCTTCGTCACACTTGACAATCTCTCTCGCAATTAAAATAAGTGCCTAAAACTAAAAAAAAAATACCTAATTTCTACTTATTTGAATATTGAATTTACGAATTATATGAATATATTTAATGAATTAATTAATGAATTTACGGCGATCGTCAACACACGACCGGTCTGAATAATTATGTGGCGACGCTTACCTACGAGTATGTATATGTAGTACCTATGTGTATGTAGCAGTGGATGGATTTGGTTGAAATAATGATGACCGTGATAACGATGATTCGACAATAAATTACCTGGATGTCATACAAGTTCCGCTCAAATATAACTTGGTATTTCAGGTTGACATGATTTAAACCACCGCCTAGTTGTTGTTGAGCTTTCTTTAGACCGGTGTACCCTTCGCCGAAACCACGGTCCATCTGGAAATGTTAGGTTTTATTATATTAAAACCGGATAACGAAAAGCCCCCGCGAAACGTTAACGAAACTGCCCCGTTGGTCTCGTGGTTGCAAGCACGACTGCTGAGCGTGGGGTCCTGGGTTCGATTCCCGGATTGGACAAAGTGTTATTGGGTTAATAGTCCGGAGTTTGGAAGTTGGCGGCTTAATACCCCCGTGCCTCGGAAAGCACGTAAAGCCGTTGGTCCTGCGCCTGAACTCTCCCCTGTCGTGTCGGATTGGCGTCCCATCGGACTATGAGAGTAAAGGAACAGAGAGTGCACCTGTGTTTGCGCACCCACTTGTGCACTATATCTCCTGCGCACCTGGTTAATCTCCATTGAGTTTGGCCACCGTGACCGAAAACGGTCGGGGAGGCTATTATCTACATAATGTGACACTTCTACCTGACAGTTCAGTGACGGTTTTTAAGTCTGTCCATGCAAGTTTTCCTATTTAGGCTGTACGCTGTCAATCCTTTCGGTGTGTTGTCTCTTCTCGAAATTGAGACATTGCTACAGTCGCACATAGTTCTCTTCCTTTAATTTAATGGCTTTAATTTTGACAGTTCCACAATATTCATTGCGTTGTTTACGTTGTTGAGGAGACAAACTTTTCGAACACATGAAGCAATGGATTGGCAATATCCTTCAAAATGATCCAGATTATGATTGATAGTCATCATCTGCCTGCCTTTTCCCAACTATGTTGGGTTCGGCCTCCAGTCTAACCAGATGCAGCCGAATACCAGTATTTTACATGAAGCGACTGTCTATCTGACCTCCACCGCCCATTTACTGGGTAATACGATACCTCTTATGTCAGACTTTCGGGCTTCTGACTACCCGTAACGACTGTCAAAGATCCATCACGAACGACAGCTGGGACCAACGGCTTAACGTACTTTCCGAGGCACGGCGAGGTCTTGATTATGTAAAGATGGTCACTCATCCACAGACCAACCGCGGCAAGCGTAGCTTAACCTGATCGATCGACCTGTGCGGCTGTTATTATTTAGCCACGGACCCCTCAGATCAATTGATAGTGTGTTACGCAATTAGAATGCAGACTCTCGACTATGTAGGTATCTACGCCTTACCTGTTTACTACTATCACACATATCATTCTTCTGGAAGGTCTGCATAAAGTTGCAGATATAGGTGAGCTTCAGAGGCGAGCACAGCATCCAAGCCGTGGCCTGAGGCATACTGTGTAAACAGTTCTCGTACGCTGTGGTGAAGGCTTCAGAACACACGGCCACCGCCTGGGTCAGCAGGTATTGACATCTGTACTCCAACTTCTTTTCATATATCTTTAGATAATGGTCTTCTTTGTTTTTACATGCTGTGTGTCTAAAATACATTAGAAGAAGAATGGTAACTAGCTTTTTACTTAACCAGATTAAGTAGTAGATCTACATAAGCGATCGAAGTAACGTCTCCACTGAGTGCTTCGGTGTCTAAGACTATAGACAAATAGTTCTAAGTGAATTTCACAAGTTAATTCCTGATCGAAAGAAAATTATTTGTACAGTCTGCAAATAACTTGAGAGTTTGACAGTTTGTGCATCGGTTACGATTTGGTTCTGTAAATGTACCACTGTTCAAATCAAATCTAATTTATTTAATCAAGGCTGAGAACCAGCACTTTTTAAACGTCAGTACCTAGGTACCTATAGGAGACAGTCCCCCCAAAACGCCCGCCCTTTACCACTCCCTAGTGATTTAGCTGGGAAATAGAAGTGGCGTAACAAACCCCCGAGCAGCGCAGCTGTTTGTTCAGTTAGAAGAACTTGATTCTATACAATTAGTACGCAAAGTAATACTAACTGATACTTGAGCTCAATATCTCTAGACCGCGAGCCGACTTTCAGCAAGCCATCAAAGTTGTCGTTCTGCTGACGTTTAATGTCCACCTCTTCCGTGTCCTCTATCTCTTGTTTTATGGGCGCTACTACATCACGAATTGATCTGGAAGCAAATCATCACCGAACATCCATTATCTATAGTGACGCGCTAAAATTTATAATAGCATAAGCATATTCCGCCTATTTATTATGTTCTCACTGTTGGGACACAGGGCCTCAGGACCACGGGGCCCAGTCTGAGTTGGTAGATGTCACATGTCTTCGAATTTAAGGTTCTAGGACATGCCGGTTTCCTCACGATGTTTTCCTTCACCGTTTTGAGAGCAGTGGTGATAAAATTATTTACACAAAGTAAAGCACCTGTCTGGGTTCGAACCTACGACCTAACACTCGTAAGTCGCGGCCACTACTCTAAAACTTAACTTAATCGCTCACTGCACTAAAAGGGCCGGTTTTTAGGGTTCCGTAGTCAACTAGGAACCCTTATAGTTTCGCCATGTCTGTCTGTCCGTCCGTCTGTCTGTCCGTCCTCGCTTAATCTCTGTGACCGTTAGAACTAGAAAGCTGAAATTTTGTAGGAGTACGTATATCAGTTACGCCGACACAGTGGTAAAATAAAATTTTGAAAAATATTTTTTTTTAGGGTAGCTCCCCTACATGTGAAGTGGGGATGAATATTTTTTTCATCATTTACCCCATCGTGTGGGGTATCGTTGAATAGGTCTTCTAAAATGGCTTAGGGGTTGCTAAAATTATTTTTTTATTTAATGCTCCATTTACGAAATATTAAAGTTTAAAGTGCAAACTTTTGTTCCAGTAGGGCGTCCTCCCCCCTCTAAAAGCTAAACTACTAGCTTGAAAAATCTGGAAAAATTCTCGATGATAGTGCATTTTATGAACTTTAAAGGAAAAGTATAACGGTTAAGATAACTTTATTAGTTAGTTTAGCAGTAATAGTCGTTGAACTTGGGTGTTGTAATAATTTTGTACCAAATACAAAATCCTTAGCATTAATCCTTTAAAGTGACTAAGATGAAGTAGTTGCTTGTTTATAATGGGTAAAGACTTGCATTGAAAACCAGAATATGTTTTTTTTTTACCTATTCAGAATAAAGAACAACAGAATCGTACTACATTGTGATAACGGGCTACGTCGCTACTACGGAACCCTACACTGTGCGTGGCCCGACACGCACTTGGCCGGTTTTATTTGATCAACTCAACTAATTGTTAAAAATAGTAAGTAAGTACCTAATGGTTAAATTTTGGCAAAATGTGTTTTTTGATCAATTGTTTGTCTTTGAATTGTCAAATAATTAACTAAGTATTAGTTGACCCAGTTGCACATTAGTTACTATTTTTAACAATTGGTGGAGGAGCTTGTGGCTAAGTAATAACAGCCGCACGGGTCGATCGATCAGGTTAAGCTACGTTTGCCGCGGTTGGTCCGTGGATGGGTGACCATCTTCACATACCAAGACCCTCCGTGCCTCGGAAAGCACGTAAAGTCGTTGGTCCCGGCTGTCATTCGTGGATCTTTGACGATCGTTACGGGTCGTCAATAGCCCGAAAGTCTGACATCCTTACCAAGGGGTATCGCTCCATGTAAAATACTGGTAGTCAGCTGCATCCGGTTAGACTGGAAGCCGACCCCAACATAGTTGGGAAAAGGCTAGGCAGATGATGGTCGAGTTAACCATCGGATCAAAAAACCGGCCTTAAACTGTCTTATCTGAATTTTGGCGAAGCAAAATGTTTTTACGACAAGATTTTTATAATTACCTACTAGCTAGACGGTAGGTATACGACTACGCGATGACTAATATATTATATACGAAAAAAATATCAGAAGTGGATTTGTCATTTACCTACAACATAATTTTGTTTTCGACATCTGACGAGGTTTTTCCATGTTGTCAATGTTATGAGAATAAACTTGTTTTCAAAGCATTACCATTAGGTAAGTACAGACGCCAGCACATCAAGCTACCCGAAACGGTCAAATTTTCACAATCAACCTTGAACCTTATGCTGTAGCGATAAAGTTGAAAAACTATTAAAGAAATTTGACAGATTGTAGTAGCTTGATGTGCTGGCGTCCCCGATTTGATGCAATAAAGGGATTATTACACTAGATAAGTGGTTTTTCAGGTTTTTTGTAGAAAGTAAAAACAAATTAGGATTGAAAAATTACATAATTAAAATTCGTCTAATATTATAATTTTGCTGCTACAAGGCACAAGTGCCAATGCGAGGTAAAATTATTCAGACGAAAAATAGATTAAGGATCAAATCACACCGAGATGGCAGCACACATATAACACATAGTATCGCTTGAGAAACTTGAAAAGGTCGCGCGGCCGCCCGCGTCGCCGCGAGCACTCCGACGACTCAAGTTTCTCAAGTGATACTATGTATTATAGTAATGAATATAAAGTTTAAAATTATATGACACTGAAACTGCTCGCCGCTTCGCTGCCATCTCGGTGTGATTTGACCCTAAAGCAAGTTTTTTGGATAGAGAACTAAGTATTCCAGATTTATTAAGTACCTAAGTACTTAAAAACTACTTTATGGCTAACATTAAAAAATAAGCCACGAGACCGTTATAATGTAACGACTCATCACTGACCCGTAGCTGTCAACTACAGCTCTATTGAAGGGAGCATAACACGCACGGGTGGTCATATGGGTGCTGTGACGTAGGTAGCCTGTAACCTAGCTAGGTAGACTGTTTAACTGTTGAATATTTGACGATGAAGAGCAGCTATCGAAAAAAAAAAAAACTAAATTAGCCAGACAGTCGATTTACCTGCAACGTTTTCTAGAAAAGAATAGTTAGTTTCATAAAATCACGCTTGTATTTCGGAAGAGGCAGAAGTGTAGGTATAGTAACCCAACCCACATTTCGGCGCTTACTTTTAAGCCCTATGCATGTAACAGGGCTCACCATGGCCGCTTTCCGAATTAGCTGTAATCGCTCACAGTGCTCACATCATCTGACATGCGTTCCGATTTAGATATTACGATTTTATGACAGCTGAGAGCTGTCAACAATTCCGAACAATTCAAAACCGCTCACAGTGCTTACTCAATGTAAAAACGATATTATTACAGTATTTCTTTGTATAAAAACCACATTTTTTCTTCTTTGGTTAGGTGGCGACTGTCAGCCAGAAGCACAATTTCGAAAATGACACGTTAGTTTAATATTAAGAGAAGATACAAATCAAAACAAAACACACACTGACACATCCTCACACACACACTGTCATTTTCGACAGCGCTCACGGTGATATTATTCTTGGGCATGGTCGGCGTTATCGCAAGATGGCGCATGTCATGACGTCACGGGACATTGTTATCGCGCTCACGCTAATTCGGTTTAAGCACGCTCACATCGATTACGGAACGCAGGGCAAATTGTTATCAACAGGGCGCAAATCTATGCTCCAGGGAGGCAATTGCGTAAAACATTTTCAATCGGAATCAGTTTCATTTTGACAGTTCCACAACATCCATTGCGTTATTTGAGCAGTATAAGAGTTGAGCAGACAAATTCGAACTTATGAACTTATCAGCTTATGAAGCAATGGATTAGCAATTTGCTTCAAAATTATTCAGATTCCGATTGATAGCGTGTTTCGCTATTAGGGTGCGGGTTGTTATTGAGAAATATCATTTTTACTGACAGCCGGTCTGGGAATCGGGCCCAGAACTCCATGTTATATTTTCCTAACAAAAGTCCTCCCTCGTTGGTCTATTATTTATTTCCAGAAAGACGAAGGTATGTGACGAACATTGGCGGACTAAGCCTGTCGGGGGCTCGCACTGAGCATGTAACACTAAAACAAAATGAAGCCCCCCCAAGTAGTTTCGGGAGGTTCCTCACATCATCAGGCGGGAGGAAACGCCCGGGTGTCACCATTGCCAGGATCGCCCAGAGGACACGGTGGAGCACACGGTGGAGGTCTGCCCCGCTTGAGCGGAGCACCGCCGTGTCCTCGTAGAGGCGATCGGCAGCGGCGGCGACCTCTCGCGTCCGGCCCTGGTGCAAGCCATGGTCCGGGGCGAGAGGGCGTGGGAGGCAGTCACCTCCTTCTGCGAAGCAGTCATGCTAGCGAAGGAGGTGGCGCGACGGCTCAGGGAGAGAGCCTCCCGTCCCAGCCGCCGCGGGAGGCGCTCCGGGCGTCGGGAGCCGCGTGACGACTACCGGCCACCGTAGGCGCGGGCCTGCGGGCGGAGAGTAATGGGTAGCTCACCGTCCGGTCAGGACCAGGCCCGTGCCGGACGGCGCGTACATGTTCCACGCGCGCCTCAAAGAGATGTCAGCATCGAGGAGGGGCCCCCGAAGCCTGCCGGATCAGCGGGATTGTCCGAAAGGGTTACCGCTGGCCCGGAACATAAAGGGCTAAGGAAGGAACACGGGTGGATTTTAGCCAGTAAGAGTTTGACACTCCCTTCCGCTCCACCCAGAGCGGGAGGAGTCATTTGATGATTTCCCATCCGAAAAAAAAAAGTCCTCCCAGTCTTCTCAGTATAAGTGGGTACTTATATTTCTAGTAACATTTGCAAAAAATGAACAATGCTTAAAAAAATAAAGCATAACGTGCTTAATAATTACCTATCTCTACTCTACCTATATCATGGGCCTCACAAGCAGCAGGATATTTTTTTTCAGAGAGCATATTAGCATATTCATCACCTAATTATGCTATTCAAGAAAAGCAAGCAACGATGCGAGAGCGAGCGACAAGAGCTCGAAAATCAAAATATTTTACACCTTCACTCTAAATACTCCGTCAGGTTTCTTTTGAACATTCGTATTCGTACGGCAATAGGAGTGGCTTTGCCGACTTATTTATGCAAAAAAATCCGACTTCCAAAAAAAAACACTACAAAGTGAAAAATAACTTTAATTTCGGAAGTCGGTGTCTTTGGATCTGTATTTTAGTTTTTGCCACCGACTTCCGAAATTAAAGTTATTTTTCACTTTGTAGTTTTTTTTTGGAAGTCGGTTTTTTTTGTTAAGTATAATTTTTTATTTCTCTTTTTTTAGTGGGTTTGTTTATCATGTGTCTAAGTTACAATAGCCTAATGTCAACTTGCCCATCGCCTTTTACAAAATATTGCTTTTCCCGATGCAGGGACGTTAATTGTTGAGGAGTTCTCCTGGTATTCCACCATCACCTCTATTCCACCATTCGCATTGTGACTAGCATAAGGTGCTTAGCAACCATATTAAAGTAATCGAATCGCAACCCGTGAAATAATTTTTATTGAGTAGTTCTGGTGGCCATCTGTGGTCTTCTTCATCAGTTCCACTTCACCAATTGGTGATTTCCGAGAGCAAATGCACGAGTTACTATAAAAAATACCCAAATCGCTATAGGTGTGCCTATAATATTTGAGGAGTTCCCTCAATTTCTCATGGATCCCATCATCACAACTGGATTTTGAAAAAACTGGGACCAAAATGGAAGTATATCCTTTTTAATAAAAAAAGAATTTTCAACAAACAAAAAAAAACATACAACCGAATTGAGAACCTCCTCCTTTTTTTGAAGTCGGTTAAAAAGGTAAGAGAGAGGCCGAACGAGCTCGAAACGCTGTCACCAGGCTGTATCTCATGAACTGTGATAGCTAGACAGTTGAAATTTTCACAAATGATGTATTTCTGTTGCCGCTATAATATGTATAACAACAAATACCAAAAAACAGAATAAAATCAATATTTAAGGGGGGTCCCATAAAACAAACGTGTTTTCTTCGGCGTTTTTGCCTTGTGGTGCGAGTCCCATTCGCACTTGGCCAGTTTTTTTTTATAACCGACGAGAAACTTCCTACGCTAGGGGGTCTAGGATCAAGTGCTGAACTCCTGGTAACAGTTTGCGCGTCGATGTACAGACGCGCCAGCACATCAACCTACTACAATCTGTCAAATTTCTTTAATAGATTTTCAACTTTATCTCTAAAGCATAAGGTTCAAAGTTGATTGGAATAGTTTGACAGTTTCATGTAGCTTGATGTGCTGGTGTCTGTACTTGCTACCCTGTATGATGTTGATATCAAACCTCAAAGCATCCTTCATCTGTTCCATTTCACTTTGCAGACTGACCGCCGTCCTCTTGAAGGGCTCGACCATGACGCCGTATCTCTCCTTGGACAGATTGAATGACAGTTGAGTGCTGCAGGCAAACACTCGCACCACTTCCCTTGCGTTTAATCCCAGGTTTGTGATTGGACCTGAATGGAAATAATGATACCAGCCTATTATTGTCCTATTGCAAGAAGCCTCTTCTCATACAGAGAAGGCACGAGCATTGATCGCCACGTTTGCTCTGGCGATTTCAGACTTATCGACTACTAGCTGCTCCCCGCATAAGTGTCGATCCCGTGGTAATGTCGGGATAAAAAGTAGCCTATAGTTAATCCAAGGTGTTGGCTACCTCCTTATAAAATTTTATCAAAATTGGTCCAGCCGTTTGAACGAGAAGAAGTAACAAACATATAAACATACACACTCACAAGCTTTCGACTTTATAATATTAGTGTGATAATGATAAGTCCTGTTTGTTTACCTTCACCTTTGTCAGTAGATAATGTCCAAGATAAACTCATATGAATTTTTTTGTTTTTGTATAGCTTAAACTTCTGGTCAACAAACTTTGATGCAAGTTCAGTTTTTTTTTAATATTAGTAAATTAAAAATAATTTACTTATATACCTGTTGACTAAGCTAAATATATCCAATAAATCGTTAGAAGGGACTTAAAATCAATAGTGCAACGGATGGGAATCGATCTGCATCCTCTCGCCCGCGAATCCGCAAATCAACCGTGAGGCTATTCCTGCTTACTTACTAGTACTGTTAAGCCCATTTACACAATGCAAGTTTCTTGCCTGTGGCATAGGTACTATAAAATTGAAGCAACAATGACTTGCACTTTCGTTTATGGTTCATTACACATAAACCCGGCACTTATAATAAATTGCGCCGTGTAAATTAGACTTTTATGAGCAACTAGCTTCCGCCCGCGACTCCGTCCGCGCGAATGTCGGTCTTCGCGTGGATGGTTTATTTCTCCATTTTGAGTAACTCTGACAATGACATCTTATAAATATCTATTGGACCCAAATACGGCTAAGCCTATAATTATTAAGGAGATCCCTCTATTGAGCTACTGCTGTTGAGCTCGCGTTCTGTAGTAAGTATTTTTTTCATAGTAATTCCGACCTTGATAAGTAGCATGTAGCAGTAAATTACTGACAGTGACGAAAAGATTGCAATAATAAAAAAGTGATCGTGACAATGCGACAGAAAGTTAATTGAGAGCTTCAGCATACACAACATTGTTAGTGAGCTCGTCCGGAATATGAACACGAAGATTTCTTGGACTGCTCACACGGGAAACAGCTACGTAAAGTTGCCCGTGTGAAAAACAACTCGCGGTAAGATCTACGCCAGCAACTCCTAGGGTCTGACCTTGAGCCTTATTTATTGTCATGGTGTAACACAAAGCTACAGGAAACTGTAATCTCTTAAATTGAAATGGAAAATTATCCACTGCGGGTAATGCAACGTGTGTTCGCGGTTCTACAGAACAACGTCTATGAATAAAACTGAAAAATAAGATTTTTTTTCTACGTATTTTTCCAGGATAAAAAGTATCCCATTTTATGCCCAGGATAATAAGGTATAATTATACCAAGTTTCATCGAAATCGAACCGTTAGTTTTCACGTGATGCCTGCATATACAGACAGACAGACAGACAAAAAATTTTTTAATCACATATTTGGGTTTGGTATCGATCCAGCAACACCCCCCGCTATTTATTTTTTCAATATTTTCAATGTACAGAATTGACCCTTCTACAGATTTATTATATGTATAGATTTATACACGCCATATTGGATCTTACGTCTCAATATATCGTATAATTATTCGCTATTTTCAAATGTTACTCACCAGCCACAACATAAGTCAAGATAACTGCCTTGACAACTCCTCGCCCAGACTTGCCACAATACATAGGGAATATTAGCAGGCATATACATCTTACTTGTATTGATATAGCGTTTCCTATACCTGTAATTATAATAATGTAGGGCGATACTTTAGGTGTACTAACATAATATGTCCTAAGCATGAGGTGCCAATAAGCAATATTCGTGCGAAATTTATCGTAATTGCTGATCCTTAAGCCCAAATACAGTACAAGATGTAATGTGGAGTGGGGCTTCGATGATAAGAAAGACAATTTCATATAAGTAGTTGTGGATCTTGAATTATACTTTCTTGGAGGCAATGTGACTTTTCCACCATCACTATGGATGCTGCCATCTGTTGTGGATTAGAAATACATCTGATCCGTGCGGGAATCGAACCCGCGACCTGTAAAGCGCAGTTAAGGGGATTACAGGAACTAAACGCAAAAAATGCAAGTTTTATAAGCAATAAAACTATATGATCGACTACATTAAACAAAATCAGAAAACTATATGACATTCTTCAGGTAGGTGTATATGCTAGGTAGATAGTGTGTTGAGAACATAGTACAACTAATTTGATACGATAGAAAAAAATCATGAAGATACCTCTAATAACTTTTTTTTACAATAAAAACCATACTAATATACAAACAATAATTCTGATTTTTTATCAGATTATTCTACAAGCAACGTAGTAAAGCACTAGTGTTTTAATTGTCAGTCCAAACAATACATTTTTTGTAAACAGTTCATTTTGCAATAAATTCATCGCGCTTCTCTTTCTATTCTATGCAGTTCGATTTTGACCGCGAGTCATGTAGGCCCCTTAATCTATCGCTGGATCAAAGCGCAAAACAAGCCGCCAAGCATTACATAAGATTTTTTGTGTATTTCTTTTCACTACCTATTACAACCCCTAAGACGACCCACTGACCCAATTGTACGATCACTAACCAAGTAATACACTTAAAACTAGAGACAAATGAGATCCTAAATCATTAGGGAAGGGTATCCGCTTCAATAAGTAATAATAATAGGCTTGTCCTAAAAAGAATCCAGCAAAGAAACTCGTGCATCTCAAGTTGCTGCTTTGATTACAATCTGAAAAGAACAGCCTGTATACCGGCGGACAGAACACACACAAGCATTTCACTAGAAATTTACGTAAATAGTTGATACACGAGCACATTTATAAACGTTTGGTAAATTAATATTATTCTTATGAAATGTCGTATAAACGATATTGACATAATTTACGTTTTTTTATCTGTGGTGGATAAGTTTGTTTTTATTTTAAGTTTCATCAGTGATTTAAAGAGGTTTTATTTTCATTCGTTTTCAGACTGTATTTTTGGCGTTATTTTGTGAGCTTCAAGTCGAAAATGACTGGGTTACTTTTGGTGCTGTTTTATTAAGAGCGTTTACGCCGAACGGCATTTCATACAAATTTTCAAGCCCTTGTTTTTCGAAGTGAATGAACCGATTTTAATGAAACTTCATACTCATAAGCAGGATACAAAGGTCTAAAAAGTTAGTAGAGAACATTTTCGAAAAATAGTGTTACAGCCAAATTAGACCGATTTTAAACTTTCCATAGAAACAGATATTTCCAGTTATCTTTATTTAAATAAGACATTTCGAAAATGTTTTCTACTAACTTTTTAGACCTTTGTATCCTGCTTATGTGTATGAAGTTTCTTTACTGAGATGAGATTGCGACTAGATTTGAACGTTTTTAATCACGGGAATTGGACTTTTTTAAAAATTTTTTTTTTTTGCTGACGGAAAATCATCAAATGACTCCTCCCGCTCTGGGTGGGGCGGGAGTGTCAGACTCTTACTGACTAAAACCCACCCGTGTTCCTTCCTTTATGTTCCGGGCCAGCGGTAACTCTTTCGGACAATCCCGCTGACCCTTCGGCCCTAAGGGCCGAAGCCTGCCGGGCCTCCTCGATGCTGACATCTCTTTGAGGCGCGTGTGGAACACGTACGCGCCGTCCGGCACGGGCCTAGTCCTCGGACGGTGAGCTAACGGGAATTGGCCTTCAGATTCACACGGTCCGATTTTAGTTGATTAACTGCTAAGGCGAAAGCGATTTGAACCGTCTGAACACTTTCAATAAAATTGAATTTCAATTTTTAATTTTTTTTGTTGAACAACAAAACTAAAATCTAACCGCGTGAACCCAGTATAACACTACTACTAAGCAACTACTTTAAACTGAAGATATGAATGAAAACAACAACTCTAAATGTATAATCAAATTTTATTATCGATAATTGTTTAGTATAATTAGTCTTATAAAATTCAATACGTCTTGTATAGAGAACCTAGATATTTACTGAGATGAGTTAAACGAAAATGCTTCAAGCAATCAACAGCAGCATTAAAAATGCCAATTTACAATAAATTAACGAACCACTACTCCCGCGACTTACGTCTCAACATCAACACAGTTCAACAAAATTTTGCTATTTCATCTATTACGCTATGAAGCTGCTGTTCCATTACATAAATATTCGTGTAAATATAAATGCTATTTCGTACATAAAAATATAAGGGTTCACTTCTGGTTATAATATTATCATAGTTTATTGCTTTTCAATATAAATCGAGACCACCTTGATATCTTATACATACAGCAGTGCGATTCTGTAACCATCTCACCGTGAAAACTTAGGCGAAGTGAGCGTGGAGTGAGCTGTCAATAGTGTCAATTCCTAGCAAAAACAAACTCACATCACCTAAGTTTTCACGGTGAGATTTTTACAGAATCGACCGGCAGTTAACAGAAAATAACTAACATGAGAGGTAGCTAAACCAGTGGTGGTTATAGACGCACAGGCATTACCTACAGTTCACTATAGATATTATTTAGGTTACACAAAATGCCAAAGCCAGGAGCGACTATGCATAGCGATGTACAGAACTCGGGTTTAAATATGACACATCGTGTGTTAGAAAGAGACTGTAATCCAGAAATGAGTGAAACAACGCTCTACAAAGTCCTTGACAATGACCAATATTCTTCTGTAGCTGGATGTGCCATATTTATGACCGGGTACTGTATTAGTAGACTAAAGCATAGCTTTTAATTCATATCAATACGTACTAATATCTTTCTTAAGTTACAGAGATCGATCGCCAATAACAAGAAACTCGACATTATTATATCTGAGTTCGGAATAACCGAGGGTAAAAAGACGTACTTTGGATATTATTCGGATATTGTTTGGGGCTTTTTTGGCATTCTTATCTACGCCAAAGATTTAAGGGTAGTAAATAGTTTGTCTGGTAGGATGTTTTTTATCCTACTAGCTAAGATACTAAGGGAATTCCGCTAATAACTTCAGCAAGACTATCAAGTTCTAATAAAATATTATAGCATTGTACAAAGTGAACCCCATCTCTCGACCCTCTATACATCAGGCGGCCTAACACTTCTGTGACAAGACACATGTCACAAACATGCAACAAATGGCCGCTAACCTACGACAAATGTCACACGCTCGCGACATAAAATGTCATTAACCCACGACATAAAATGTCACAAACCCGCAACACAAAATGTCACAAACTCGCAACACAAAATGTCACAAACTCGCAACACATAATGTCACAAATCCATGACACAAAATGTCACAAACTCGCAACACAAAATGTCACAAGCTCGCAACACAAAATGTCACAAACTCGCAACACAAAATGTCACAAGCCCACGACACAAAATGTCACAAACCTGCAACACAAAATGTCACAAACTCGCAACACAAAATGTCACAAACTAGCAATACAAAAAGTCACAAACTCGCAACACAAAATGTCACAAACTCGCAACACAAAATGTCACAAACTAGCAACACAAAATGTCACAAGCCCACGACGCATGTCACAAACGGACACATGTCTTGTCACAACAGAAGGCTATAGAAAGTTGTGCGAGTCGCAGTCAAGTCAAGCGGGATGGAACAAATAGAAGCTAGGTAGTAACATGGGGGGTGTTACGCGAGCGCGATCGGCGGGTCTTCGTCATCACGTTCGGTTATCATCGGCTCCGGCTTGTCGGTCACTTCGGGCACCTCGAGGATTTTCGGCCCGTAGAGAAGGAGGTATGCGCAGTGCCAGTCTCCTATAACAATATATGATGTTTATAGATTATTATTGTTGCTGACGTTGCAATATGGTTTCTGGTAAGGAATAGATTGCAGCTCACCCTGAATATATATATATTATGTGTGATATTGCCAAGTGGTATCTGGTAAAGAATACACCCCTTCTCTGAGGGTATTGAAAGTAGTGACCACAGATGTAGATAGACCTAGATAACGCAAATATCACGATCTGTATGAAAACCAAGCGTGCCATTTTCTGACTACGTTTTTTATGACGTCACAAGTGGGAAAATCAAATCGATTCAAAGACGCCGCCGCGTGCGGCACCCGTCTCGCCCCACCCCTTGGGGCCTAGCGCCAGCGCTCACGCTCACCCAGCCAGCATTACACCTACACAGGACTGAGCGCGAAAGTGGCGGCATACGATTTTTGTACGTAAGCTGGTACGACTTTTGGCACGTGAAGTAGTTGCTCTTGCGTTATCTAGGTGTCTCTATGTGTGGTAGTGACTTTTACTAGGTTGGTAGATTATAACATAGGTTTGCTCCATCAGCTAAGTCGCTTGCTATGTTAACGGCAACAAAGGATATAGGCTGTAAAGTTTACCTTGCATGGAGAAACTTGCCCTAGTTTGAATTGACTACTTATAAGAAACATTTAGACAAAGTTTTGAACGCTCATGGCGTAATCGTCGGCGCGAAGATCTTGAGGCCGTTAACATCCACACCAGTTTCTTATTTCGGTGGGGTCGGACTGATCTGATGGTAGATTTGACCATTTTAGGTCTTAACTCACCGCCTCCGCTGAGCTTCAGCACCTCCTCCTCCTGCACGGGCGTGACGGAGTCGTCGTCGCAGCGCAGCCAGGTGTCGCCGCGCGCCACCCACGCCACGTAGTGCCCGGACGACGACGAGCGGCCGCGGTGCGTCAGGACCGCCTGCAGCCGGTAGTAGCCGCTGTTGTTGCTACCTACGTCTGATAACAAGTAGAAGAACTTAATAAACAAAACCACAAAACATCATCACCTGCCTAACCTTTTCCCAACTATGTCGGGGTCGGCTTCCAGTCTAACCAGATGCCTGATTATAATGCTGTAGCCTACAGCAGTCCCTTTCTGGATACAGTAGGTAAGACTCCGCAACAGATTACCCACACAAATTACAATTACAATAAAAAGTATCATCATCAGCCTATATCCATCTATTTCAAGACATAGACATCAGTAAAAATACAGCTTCGGAGAAGAAAATTCATGTTTTATATTATCATCATCGTCATCATTTTAACCGAAAGATGTCCACTGCTGGACATAGGCCTCCCCCAGGCACCACCACTTCGACCGGTTCTGTGCTTTTCGTATCATTCCTGCGGCCTTCACAAGGTCGTCGGACCACCTTGTGGGAGACCTTCCAACGCTACGTCTTCCGATACGCGGTCGCCACTCCAGAACCTTTCGGCCCCATCGGCCATCTGTTCCGCGAGCAATATGCCCTGCCCACTGCTACTTCAGTCTGGCAATTCGTTTTATATTAAAGTACCTATTTATCTTTAACTAATGTAAATGGCCATCTCCTGTTTTGAGTTAAATAATAGTTTTTAGTCGTACGCCACTTAGCTCGATCCTCGGCCACTCTCATCCAGCTGCTAAGTACCAGCAGTCTCCTGAAGATCCCTGACCGAGTACGGCATCATAATCATAATCAGCCTATAATGTTCTCATTGCTGGGACACAGGCCACCTCTCTGTGAGAGGGAGTGGGCCGTAATCCACCACGCGGGCCCAGTGCGGGTCGGTAGATGTAGCATGTCTTCGAATTTTTGGTTCTAGGATAAGTCGGTTTCCTCACGATGTTTTCCTACACCGTTTTGAGAGCAGTGGTGATGAAATAATTTACACAAAGTAAAGCGCCTGTCTGGTTTCGAACCTACGACCTACAACTCGTAAGTCGCGGCCGATACTACTGGGCCACCACTGCTAGAGTAAAATGATTAAAATAGTAACTTACCATTAGGGAACCAGTAAGGAATAGCCCTCGACGGCTCCTTTTTCTTAATTTCCTTTGAACTGTCGCCGTGGTTCTTCGTAGTGAGCGACTCCACGTTTGCATCTTCGAATTCCTACAATAGCAAATTAATTAATTTATTTATATATACTTTATTGTACACCTAACAAACACAAAAAAAAAAATACGATTTAATAAACAGTACGGTACGGTTTTTTATTTAGTTAATTGTTTCTTCATGACTTTGAAATATTCAAAAGCGGTCAATTTACAACGTAAAATAAAATATGAGCAGAGTTAGCGGAGGCGATTAAAAATATTTCTGTGGTCCATTAATCCTTGAAAAAAATTTCTATGGTTGTGTTAACCAAACGAAAACCTTTGAGAATCAATTTATACTACAGGTTTTATTTAAAACTAGCTGCGCCCTGCGGTTTCACCCGCATAAGTTTCGATCCCTTGGGAATATCGGGATAAAAAGTTAATCCAGGGAGTTAGATACCCTCCATACCAAATTTTATCAAAATTGGTCCAGCCGTTTGAGCGTGAAGAAGTAACAAACATATAAACACACACACTCCCCCTCACCCACGCACACCCCCTCACACACACACAAACTTTCGTCTTTATATTAGTGTGATGAACTGGTGAAAGTTCACAGACTCAATAAAACAAAAACGGGGGGCCATCCAGCGAAGTTTGTAGCAAGTTGTGCCAGCCCTGCCATCGTCGCAGACGTCTGCTTATCACAGATGGCGGCCGTATAATTGAGCTGCTTTTGAGTATTCGACTGTAAGATCACCCTACCTTGAACTTGTTCCTCATGGGCATGAGTCTCTCCTGCAGCTCGGGCGAGCACAGCTCGTACACGTCCAGCTCTAAGGGGAACTTCACGTCCTTCAGAATTTTGGCATTGATGGACTCCTTCTCCTTGTAGTAGAAGCGCACGAATTGCACCGTTAAGTACGCTGGTAGACGGCTGATTTTGCTCTGCAAGAAATATAGATATTAAATGGTGCACACTGAAAAATGAGTGTGATACAGAATAATCAGTACAGGATAATGACTAATGAGTATAAGGGTCTAAACAGACAGACTGCATTTCAGCTGCAAAATCGCCGTTTGGATGCAGTTGACTTAACTGCTTCGAAACGTAGTTATGTCAACTGCACCCAAACTGCGATTTTGCAGCTGAAATGCAGTTCAAATGCAGTCCGTCTGTTTAGACTCTAAGGAAGTGTGTGACTTACGGTTTTTGTGTAGATCGCATCCCTTCCTAGAGTCTGTGACATTTTTGTGATTTGCTCTGACATTTTCTGTAAATAAACATATACACGTTAGTGCGCTTATTTGATAGTCGAGAACTATTTATCCGATTAAGGGCCGATTTTTCAATCGACAGATAATTTTTATTTGTGGAATAAAATTGACGTCTGACAGATTTTGTATAGAAGAACTGTCTAAAATTAAAAATAATTCCTCGGATAAAATTATCTAGCATTGGAAAAATCAGCCATTACACAAATATATTATAAATAAATAGATCTGAAGGCTAATTCCCATAGTTAATAATAATAATAATTCCATTTATTTCGGACAGAGTCCATATAAGCGTTAGTAACAATTTTCTTAAGATCTATGTTAGTAGTTAAAAATGTTCAAATTCTAGAAGCAATCTCATCTCAGCGACAATCAATGCGAAAAACCTTTCAAAAATGTAGATTGAGACAGATTGTTTGACAGATTGCGACTGAGGTCAGACAGTGAACGTTCTTAAAATTACGAGAAATGCCCTTTCTGTTAATGGTAGAAGCTAACAGGCATTTGAATTACCAATTACAACGGTGTTTTTATGTGTAGCATAACCAGCCTATAACATTCCCACTGCTGGGACACAGGCCTACTCTCTGTGCGAGGGAATTACGACATGCTATGCTACTTCCAGATGTCACACACCAATAGTGTGACATTGTGACGATTCTAAAGACCTAACGTTGGGTAGGTATTTGAGTAACCTATCTACCTATTTAACTTGTAATACCATAAGATTAACTTGTTTTTTTAAATTCATAGATGGTGATGAACCGAGGATACAGCCGATCGGTATAAATACAATATTTATTTTTTATTTTATTCTAGGTATTATCCATACTATCTATATAGATACTTAGATAAATATATAAAAGAAAGTCGTGTTAGTTACACTATTTATAACTCAAGAACGGCTGAACCGATTTGGCTGAAACTTGGTGGGGAGGTAGCTTAGAACCAGGAGACCGACACAGGATACTTTTTATCCGGTTTTTAAAAAAATACTTTTATTTACTTATAGGAGTAGGGTAGGAATAGGTAGGAGTAGGGTAGAAGAAGGGTAGGAGTAGAGTAGTAGTAGGGTAGGAGTAGTGTAGGAGTAGGGTAGGAGTAGTGTAGGAGTAGGGTAGGGGTAGGGTAGGATCAGGGGTAGGACACTACTCGAACGAAGTAGCGCCGGGCAGCTAGAAATAATTTATATGGCAAAACCACTGAACGGATTTCGATAAAAGCTGGCAGAGATATAGATTGCATCCCGGGGGAGGACGTCGGATAGTTTTTATCCCGATATTCCCACGGGAACGACACTTATGCGAGTAAAACCGCGGGGCGCTGCTAGTTTTTCATAAAATAATACCAATATCTGCCAAATCTAGGCCAAGCTGCTTATTTAAATACTACCAACCAATTGGATTGTATGATCTGGCGAATAAATGATAATATTATTATGAACACAACTCACAGATCGGAGTCCCGACTGCAGGTATTTGACATCCTGCGAGATAAAGCAGGACAGCTGTAAGAAAGTCTCCTTGGTGCGAGAGGGAGTCTCGTCGGCCTCCGAGCAGACCAGCTCCACGTCTAAAGTACCGCCGAAGTACTGCTCGATCACTGACGATCTGGTGACAGATGACGTTGTGATAAGTGTCATTTGAATATTTATAAATTATATTAAGGTAGCTATACAATGATTCACGTATTCTTTCTTTCACTCTATATGGACTGTTGAAAACGGTTCTGACTCAACTTTCGGGTAGCATACCTGGGTGCATTGGTGACAAAATGGTATGGTACGTCACTGTTTTTGAACGTAAATTTTCGGAATTTTCCGATAATTAGCATCCGCCCTAGACAGGGCGGACATTTTTGTTTCGTTGTTGTGCACTGTGTCAAAAATTGGGCTTACAAACCTAGTTACATTTAGAAAGCACAATATCTCGAACCCTATGTAGCACGGTATTAGATTGGCTAAGTAACTGGCTGGCTGGCTTGCATTTCAATTGCTTCGCGAAGGACTGACTCAGAATAGGTCAGGCTAGTGTTTTTCACAAACACAATGTCCTCCTACGTTTTTGGAGTTGTGTAATATTAATTATCCTACCTGTTCGGAAGAGTGTTAGGTGCAGACAGAAGCCTCGTTTGCAAAGAGCCTTGCAAGCGAAGCTCCCATGTGCGTCTTCCGTCCAGCATTCCGACGCGTCTTGTCGCGCCAGCCCCTTCCTACCTGCGCTTAGCTTATGAAAAGGGTAGTTATACTGTACAAATTTGAACATACCTTTCCGGAGGAGTATCAGGCGCAGACGGCAGCCTCGCTTGCAAAGCTCTTATGATCTCAGCCCAGCACTCCGACGCGTCCTGCTGCGCCAGGCCGCCGCCCGGGCCGCGCTCCGCGAAGCGCGGCGCCGTGGCGTGCAGCGCGCGCAGCAGCTTGGCGGCGGCGCCTGCGCAGGCCCCCGCGCCGCCGCCCTCCAGCGCTGACATGGTGTCGCTCAGGGCTGAGGTCAATTCTCCGGCTGTACCGCCGCCCGATGCTGATAGGAAATTAAAAAGTAAAAGAAATATTAGAGGTGAAAAACTCCTGAAAACCAAAGTCAAAATTCGACCTATTCCTGAGCATAACTACCCTTTTACCCTTTTTCACATAAAATACGTGACTTTTGTCTTTCCATTCTTAGAATTTTTGCACAGATTTTTCCTCTAGCTCCTGTCGGGGCTTATAAATAAACACCAGTGTGGCTCGCTGTGAATTAGATCTCAATTTATATACATATATGGCGTGATCAAATTCGGTTCCTATTGGTCTAATTTTGTTGTCTTTGCTCCATTTTGCTGTAGTGACAAGTAGCCTCAAATAGTAAACATACTTACTCTTATCATAACTAAGTAAGGCATTCTTAAGTTCAGGTACTGTCTTCAGACACTGTACTGTAGCGTTCATGTAGCATGTGTTGCCAAGGTTGATCAGACCCTCAGGCAAGTCCATCTGAAACAATCATACAAGCTTAAAATCAGCTGCAAGAAAAAATCTATTGTTTGCATATTGGTAGTTAGCTGTTCCAGCCTTAAAAAAAATATATCCACAGTTTTAGTCTTTTTTTAAAAGAAGTGTTCCTAAAAATAATTTTAACTTATCAGTTTGGTTTGATATTATTCTATGTTAAAGGCCTTAGAGGGCGTTGAGTGACCCAAGGGGGTCCCGGCAGCTCAAAAATTTTTTTGCATGCATAGTTATTCAATTATATGTTCTTGGTATTTGAGAAAATCTTGCCTATCTGAGAGAGTGTAACAGAGCATATATTCAGTCTATATCTCTAATGGTGGGACACAGGCATCCTCTCTTCGAGAGGGAGTGGACCATCGGGGTGCGCAGCGATTTTACAAAAAATTTACGGGGGTGCTTATTTTAAAATGTTGGGAATTCCTGATCTAGAATATTAATGGACCTTTGCCCAGTCACACTCTTCCGCCTTCCTTCTGTTGTGTCGCGTAATTGCTGAATGCTACAAATTATAATTATCCGAGAACAGGACTTTACTCACAGCAGTTGCGAGCTCCGCCTCGTTCATGTCTTCAACGAAGCGCGTCTGTTCCACGGGAGCGGCCGGCACGTCCTCCTCCTTGCTGCCCATAACCAGCACCAGGGCATTCTAGAATAGTACAACTTTGTTATATTATGGAGAAATAATGTCATATTTGACTGCTGACTCCTTTAATAAATAAAGTATGTAGGTCATTCAATGGTGTTTGAAGGTGGCAAAGGCTGCAAGAGTCCAAGCCAAGAGTTATGTTGTACGGCAATTCAGAGAGTTTACCTTCAAAAGTCCCAATAACAGGGTACATTTTTGGATTTTAATTTCTATCACAAATGTTGCTGATATGTTGTCTAAATCATCTGTGCACCAATAACCCATGATTGTAAAGTTATAATTGTTTTGTTTTGAAAATATTGAAGCTATTAAAATTAATATACACATATTAAAATAACTAAATGATTCATAAGCTTTGTTACATATTTACATTAAACATCAAGGTTACACAGGTCATCTTCTTTCAGTAGTGATGATATTGATAAGTAGCCACATTATAACCGGTTGAATGTCGTTATTACAGAAACCGTTCAAAGGCCATTGTGTCTCACGTGGATCCACATTCAAAGAGTTAATGTAAAATGACAAGAAACAAAAATAGGTTTATTTGTCACAGAAATATGGGACACAGCACAGATCGCAAATAGTCGGCAGCTGCTCATCATGACTGTGAGATGAAGGCCACTACTTAGCATGACGCTGTGCTATGGGGGAGCCACAGCACAGCGCAATGGTATGGATGGATTACTAAGATGTAAGTAAGGTGTAAAATTACAATTTAAGGAATTGACACAGCTAGAAGGCATTGTGGCAGCCCCGTACAAGATGGTGTGGCGAGCTGGAGAAACCAAACCACCAGGGGTCCACTTTAGCCCTGGATTGAAAGAGCTGGAAGTCATGGGGAGAGGCCTTTGCCCAGCAGTGGGATGATGCAGGCTTACATTAGTAGTAGTAGGAATACTGTGTAAAACCTTCCATATAAAGAAATGACCATAATATTAGTTAAAAAGCGGAAATGTGGGGTTTTTTTACTTTCAATGTATTTATTATGCACAATCAACTTTTGAACAAGCATGAATTATTGTATACAGGTTTTTATGCACATAAATAAATATTCAGAAACATTTGATTTTATCTTGATTATTTATCTACTTCCAGTACCTAATTCTCGCTTTTGACAGTTATAGACTCAGGGTTCGAAAGGATAATTATCAATGATAATTATCATGATAATTATCATGATAATTATCATGATAATTATCATGATAATTATCATGATAATTATCGTGATAATAACATATGGATAATTATCGATTGATAATAACAATAATGCACTCGTGAAAGTGAACTGTATTCGAATGAACATTTCTGCACTTGCGTGTATCGGAACACCAATGGAAATAGAATCATCATCGGACGAAGAAGATACTCATTTGGCTTTACTTCATTCAATTTAATTTAATTATAATGTCGAATCTGACGGACACTGATTTTGACTCAATCTGCCTATAATTAATGGTACTTTGCGTTGGATATTAAATGAATATTATAGTTTTTTTCTGTGAGAATTGCCCAAATTATAATGTATTTGTTATGAAACAATACAACAAATGAATTTCTAACACAGGTGATAATTATCCGATAATTATCGGATAATTATCCGATAATTATCGGATAATTATCAGATAATTATCAAAAAGCTTAATTATCTTGATAATTTCGAACACTGGTTATAGTTAGCATAAAAATTTTGTCAATCAGTTGATTAAAAACACACTTCAATTTGTTGACTGTTTAATCATAATGTACAATTTCGGTACCTACCGTTTCTTTTGCCAGTGTTGCTAGCATGAAAATTTTGGGTGTACCCACACAAGCATCAGTTTACTCAAAAAACCATAAAATACACTACAAAACTTACATTAGTTAACTTAAAGTTGGCCCAAGAGTCATCCCTCAGCGTGACTCCCTTGCAGACCACCTTCTGCCGCTCGGGCTGCACACCAGTGAGGGCGAAGATCTGTGCCTTAAACACCACGGGATCATCATCTGTGTTTACCTCCACGCCTGGGTACAGCTCCTTGCCCCATTTTACCTTCACTGTAATGGCTATGATGATTAATTACTACATTGACATTGGCAGACATGTCTTTATACATAAATGGCAGTGTTTTGTTCTCAGGGCTTTCATCTCCTTTATTATTTTGTTGATTTTGGCATTGCAACTGCACAATTAGAGAACAGACAAGGAATATAGGCCGATTTTAATGAGTAGGATTTAGAGATTTTAAAAGTTAAGCTTGTGTGACAATAATAAGAGTAATCATATTACTCTTATTAGCGTCACACAAGCTTAACTTACAAAAATGTAATCTGTCGGTTCAATATTTTTGCTTGTTAGATATGTATTTTTCTTTTCGTGGTTGGAGAAAATGGGTAAATCTAAAGGTATAGCACAATGAGTATGTTAGTACTGTACATTTTATACATTATGTATATTGAGTGCAGTTACAAATTCACTCTATAAACGTTCTAAGCTTCTGCGAGTTTATTGAGGTTTTTTACGCAAGAAAACATTACAAATGCCGGGTATGTTTTACGGTCAAATCACGGCCGCGTATGACGATGCACTTTTGGTACGAAAGCCTCATCTTATAATTATTATGGTTGATTAGAGTATAAGTACAAGGATTTTGCAGAAATTATTTGAATTTCAAATGTAAAATAAGAAAAATATCAAAAGTAAAATGACAGTTGCAAAAGCTATAACCTCAATGCGAAAAGATGATGTAGCATTTTCTGAAAGGAACAAGTATTCAATTTTAGTAATTACCTGAAACCTTAGGCATTATGGATTATGTCCACGCAACACTGAGGTGTAGAAAGCAAATAGATATTCACATAAACTTGCAAGAAATTGAAAGTCACGATTCGCATCCGGACTGAATTTGATGGTGATGACAAAATTGACAGATAGAATGAGTTGAATGAGAATGACAGCTAATTCATAGATAAAAAAATTAAAACGTTTTGTTCCACACAGTAATACATTTAATTCATAACCCGAAATGTTGTGTTCTATTGTTCTTTTCCGTCTATCTATTGCTTTTAGACTATAATCAAAATATTCTGTTCGTTATTACAGATTATGATCATTTCATCTTACATCATAAATAAGTAGATATATGATGAATCCAAGAACCACTCTACAAATTTCCATTAATTAATCAATTAAGTAATGAAAATGTAAACTGATGTTAATTTATACCCTAAAATGCTACCTAAAATACTTCTAGTACGAAAAAAACATTGAATCATTCAACAGACGTACAGGCTATCTCATCTAGCTGGTTTTGATGACTTTCAACCACACATGCCACAGCACGTTATTATAGGTAGTACCTATTTGTATGCAACCTAGTCCACATTCATCGCATTCACGCATGCAGCACACAAACCTATAAAAGCCCATTTGATTGTAAAGACAGGTGAGTAAAATTTTCTCGAAGGCTTTTTCTCATGTGATCGCACGTCTCACTTCACGCGGGAGCTATTCGTTCGATGAACTTTCCACCGGCGAAGGCTGCGCAAACGCCTCCAGGCGCGACATGCGCACGCCAGTCTCTGTACATATTCTTCGCGTGTTGGACGTTGCTACACTATCTAGTCGTGATTCCGCGATTTTCACACGACATCAGTAAATGCTCTCACTTGTACTAGTGTTAGATATATGTGAAGTGATCGTAAAGTGGTTATTGTCAGTGGATATTAATATTTTATGCAATAAAATCTGAATGCGGGATGGTAATCGGACTTGTGAAGGAACATCGACTGCCGAAGCCTACTGTAAGTTTGCAAGCTTTTGTGGTTAGATTAGGGCAATAAGTTTATTGCCGGTGGCTCTACGGGTGTACGGAAGTGGGTGTTAACCGCTCATAGACATTTAATGATACTGGAGACTGTTTAAAACATTCTATGAACTAAATGTAGATGCTGTAAATGGTGTCAACAGGTATTGCACTCGGCTTCCAAACACCCTGTATAAGAATGAGATTTAAATATGTGTACACCTTAAAATGATATGTAGAACTTAGAAAATATTAACACCACACTGTGTAAAACTACATCCTTACAAATAAATAAATTCTTCTTCTTCTTTTAAATATCTATGAAAAACAATTTAACACTGCTAATAATTTAGGCGCAATATTTTGCGCCCTTCACGGTCTTCACATACCTAGACGTACCTACATAAAGGCGCTATTTTACAACTTCATTAACAAAGCTTAGCTATGTAGCGAGGAAGAACTACATAATTATAAGTATACAAATCAAAACTATTAATGGACCCGAAACCGGAAACCCCAAAATGTTATGAGGCTCTACCCATCCCAAAATGCCCCAATTTTAAGAACTGGTTCCCCAAGGGATACGAAAATGCGTTTAAAGGAAGACATGACGAAAATAAGTCAAACCAATAGAATATAACTACAAGAATTTTGAATGAATGATAATATTGTAAATAGGTACTTATTTCCTTTTATTTGTTGAACCCACGGTTGAATCTACAAAGACGAATGTCCCCAAACAACTCAAGAACGCTCAAAAATATTCGGACAAGGATTAGCATAGCACAAAGTCACTTTGTCCAATCCAAACTAGAATCCAACTCAAGAGTCAAGTTTACCTTCATATTAGCATGAGCTCTGCTTAGAATACAAAAAAGCTTTGGGCAATCGCGAACGGATTCCTTGTGATGTTTTTGCCTCCGCTGGCGTGAGGAATTTATAATGCGGTACCCAGGACTTTACGTTTCATTTACCTGACGCTAATAGCCCGGCCGCTGTCCGCGCGGGCGCAGATGCCATAATGATAACATTTCGCTTTACTACTTACTTGTTCTTGTCGTGCTCAACGCTCCCCTGTAGGTACTTATGTTTTCCTAGTACTTGGAGGTTGTTGGACACAGATTTTGTACTGACAAATTCAGGCTCTAAATTATTTTTGGTACCAATAATATTAACTGCACTCATACGGTCTGTATTTTATATTATCTACCGTTCGTTATAATAATATTCAAGCGAGATGAGGTGCACCAAAAAGATCATAGACATAATTAAGTATAGAATACAAAACCAAATCAATCAAAATCAACGTCACCATGATTACATTTTGATTACTCTAATCTACCTAAACGTTCTCAACACTATAAAATCATTGAAAAGCGAACGAAACCTAAACCTGACTCAACATTATTAATAATGGACTGATTCTCACTTTTTTTGTTAGGAAATAATCATTGCTGATGAATGAAACGCCGAGAAGAAATGCGTTGAAAATATTTGAACGTAAAAAGCCAAAGAATGATTAATTACGTGCTATGCGCACAGAGCATAGTTTTTCGTAACACTTTCCCTGTTGCGTTTTTAGTAGATCTTTAATCGTTTATAAGTTTGTTCTGACTTCATTGTATCAAGTTTTTGAAGTTAAACGGTTTTAAAACAAAATACGGCTTGATAAACACCATGCTCTTCTTCCAATTCGGTCGGAAATTGAATCTAAGTTTTTCGCGCTCTGCGACTGTTTGCTTTTTGTTTGAGATACAACATCGCTCATGAATAGCAGTACCTACTCGGGGAACCACTTGAAAATTCTCAGAATAAAATGAGGACACCTAAGTTTACACTGCATAACTGGGAGCGCAAAACGTTCTTCTACATAATATATGTGGAGAAGCACATTTCAAAGAAATAGATAGTTCGTAATGTCAGAGAGAGATCTGACGGGTTATTCAGTGGTGGTTTGAAAACAGTGATAAGTATATTTGGCAGCTTCTACTGTGACGTTGCCATTTTTCTCATTGCACACTCGATTGACCGATTCAGCAGAAATATTGTCATGATCAACTGCTTGGAAAACAGATTACTTAGTGATCTTAGTACATATACATAGTTCGGAACACCGCCCCAAAGTGGCAGTCACATCCAGAAGACGAAAAAGAGCGAGTAATAAATGTGTGTGTAGCTTTTCGAAGTGCCTACTCTATAATCTGTGAAAATCTTGCGCAGAGTCAGAAGCACTTGTTAGCACTTTAACGACTCAACAAAATCACAAAATCTCCATAACGTATGTAGTAGAACTGCTGCTCTAAAAATAAGCTAAAAACAATATGTCTATAATTTTGAGTAATCCTATGTAATACGATACAATAGAAAATCAATTGTGTCTCATTAGCGGAGCTTGAGAGGTCACGAAAAATAGATCTCAGATATATAAATGTAGGTAGGTATGTATGCTCATGTTAATAAAAAAGCTCGTCTTGAAGGACACAACACTAGTCGGCCGTCAATTGTTTCCCGGTTCAACCAGTTTCAGTAATTAACTAGTTTTAAAACGACTTGAAACGCTAATTATGCGCAATGAACGTCCAATACTTTCTCGCTTACTTTAACTTATTTACTTGACTTTATTAACGTTGGCAAGTAACTTGTAGTATAGCCAATTAATACCTGGATTTTATTTATCGTAGGTACTAATATGGAGAGTTTATCATCATTTGCGGCGGGAAATTACATAATACATATAAGGTAATATTAAATCATGTTTATAAATTAGAAAAAGAAATGGAGGTCATTGGGAAATAACCTAAGCCAAAATGGCGGATTATATAAGTTTTGTGTAGGCAGTCAATTCTTTTATAACTGTTCGTAGAATTCTTTAAAAACTGTTGAATATTAAGTCTCAAATTAGCGCATTGATTTTATGTAATTTGTTTCGTCTTCATCAAATGGACTGAACTGAACTTGAATGAACTTTTATCAGTGCGACCCAATTTAAGCATTGACTTTATGTAAATTATATAGGTACATAGCATTTCCCACAAAAAAAAACTGAAAGTATGTAACCACAGAACGATTAATCCTGTGGTTTGAAGTCTTTGAAACAAAGCGTTGCTGTTACAGCCTGTATCCACAAAATAACCAAGATAAATATTACATAGAATAGGTACAAATTGATGAATATTTGCATCCTTCCTATAAATAAAATGTTACGTAGGTAATTAGATATACACAACATGCATGAAATTGTAAATAAAAAATAATCAAAATTTAAACTCATCTAAATAATAATGCACATAATATTTAGATAGACCTCTATTTTTCCGTATACCTAATAAACAAAAATGAAACTAAATTTATGATACCTACCGATTTTATTTTATTATATTGAATTTTTGAATGAATAAGATGGTAAAAGGTGAAATCCGCTGCATCAAATAATTTGCAGAATACCTTTAAGAGCGTTTACGCCGTACGGCATTTCATACAAACTTTCAAGCCCTTATTTTTCGAAATGAATGAACCGATTTTAACCTTTCGTATATCCGGAACGTGGATCCACGCGAGACACAATTACTTTTTAATTGTTTCTGTAGTTACGGCATTCAACCGGTTTCATTTTCGAAAAATAGTGTTACAGCCAAATTAGACCAATTTTAAATTTTCCATAGAAACATATTTCCAGTTACTTATCTTTTTTTAAATAAGACATTTCGAAAATGTTCTCTACTAACTTTTTAGACCTTTGTTTCCTGCTTTTGCGTATGAAGTTTCATTAAAATCGGTTCATTCATTTCGAAAAATAAGATTCCAAATAAGAGGTTTGAAAGTTTGTATGAAATGCCGTACGGCGTAAACGCTCTTAACCAAACCAAAAACCATATCTCCTGAATCAGGTAATATATAACATATTAATATAATATAACGTATTGAACAATGAATGTAAAAAAAATGGTAGTTTGTAAAACGTAGTAGGAAAAGGGCTGGACTAAATTAAGTTGGCATCTACTTTACATATTGGTGCTTAGAATGGAGCACACCAATAAATCAATCAGCTTCCAGTGTAAACGGATGCAGCTGAATCTTTTAAATGGAGCGACTGCATATCTGACCTCCACAACCCAGTTACTGGATAACATGATACCCCTTGGTAAGATTGGTTGTCAGACCTTTGGGCTTCTGTCTGACTACCCGTAACGACTGTCAAAGATCTACGAACGACAGCCAGGAGCAACGGCTTAGTGTGCTTTCCGAATCAAAGTTAAATAATTTATTTCAAATAGGCTCTTGAAAGGCACTTTTGAACGTCAAAATTTACAAAAAATAGAATTGATTCTAGTCGCCCCTTCCAAAAGGTAGTTTCGTATGGAGAAGAATGGGCAAGAAACTCCACCGAGGCACGGAGGGGTCTTGATATGTATTGGACGGTCACCCATCCTCACACCGACCACTATTATTATTTTCCTACACCTTAAAGGGCGCTAAAGTCACATTTATAGAGTCAAATTTTTCTTATCAATTGATAATATTATAACTAGAACACCACGGGGATATTTTTTACTTTCTTATCTAAAGTATCGCTACAAAGAAGGTCAACAGTGCCAAGCTTTTAACGTTTTTATCTTTTTATTGCCGATCGCTAATTTTTATGTCTCACGGTTCTGATCATATTTTAATAGTCAGTGAAACTATTAATCATAGTTTTTATATGCTTTTCTTAGTAACACTCAATTCACGCAGGCTTTCTCGAGCGGTTTTTGTATTCCTTGACATAATGGCTGAGTTTTAATTAGAGGATTGATTGTTAATTATGAAACTTATTATCTTTTGTGTGTGCAAGTACTAATATTAAAGGTCTCATATTACTTATAATTAAATTAATTATAATTAAAATTAATATATACTTATCAATATTACTTATAAAAAAATTAATTAAAATTACAACATATTACTTATAAAGGTCAAATGTTCGTGAGGAAAGTTGAATATGAATGTCGACGGCTATAAACTCTTATAGCCATTTGAGTTTAGAGCCATGAGTTTATAGACATTCATATTCAACTTTCCTCACGAACATTTTCCTCATTCCGCCTCGTTCATAATAATATGGGACCTTTATAAGTAATATGTAATTTTAATTAATTTTTTTAGGGACTCCCCTACTCTTATTGCCATCGAAGCCACGAAGGCCAAAGAAACGATGGAATGGACTTTGTGAATAATGGTAAGGTTAGAAAGGGTAGAAATGGGGTGACTACCGAGATGACGACTATGAAAATAATGTGGGTGTACGATAGATAGGTACACCTCTGCCTTACTTGTAAATATGAGTTATGGTCTTAAGTATTCCTAATTAGAACAGAAATAAAAATAGTAGTCTATTAAAAGGACACCTTAGGCCCACGGTTTTAAACTGGTGAAATGTAGGTGGACTTTTGTAAACTACCCTCTTAGGCTACGTTTCCACCAGCGATGTGCGAGGATGCTTCGCTAAGCATCCTGTTGGATCCACACACATCCCGCAGCTAGGGATGTGTGTGTGAAACAAACCAATAACATCGCTTCATTTTCATAGCTTGAACTAAGTTAGCGTTGCTTATTGGTTAGTTTTACACACATTCCTCGCTACGCATCCTCGCTCATCTCTGGTGGAAACGAAGCCTTACTCTTACATAAAATACTCATAAAGAAACGCTTGAACAAGTTATATATAACAAACCGCCCCATTCAAAGAGAACGGTAATTAGAAAACCATCTGACAAACGAAGTATTTAGCAGTAAACATAAAATATTATGTTAATTACGAAGCGCCGACGCAAATGAGTGGCCGGTAAAATATTGCCACGAGCGTGTCTGTGTCAGTGTTATTATGAAAGCGGGGAAAACCAATAAAATGTGAAGAGTTTGTGGATAATCACAGGTTTCTCTAGTCTTTTAATACTAGACGATAATACTATGCCTTTGTTGTGAGCAGTAATTCATCTATTTTAAAGGTATCGTGTGCTAGCTAAGCTAGGTCAAAGACATTGTTAATTTGTTAATGATATGAACAGAAATCAAAACTACGGTTTTAAATACTTGATACTTAATGCGCCACTATTGTGTGTAGATATTTTTTCCATACAAATTTCGGGAGTATTTAGCAGTAAACATAAAATATAACGCTTCCCGGCAAAAAAAGTGTCAGAATACAAAAATAGCTGTTTCGAGAAAATGTAACTTTAATAGTTTTTTGTTTATCTAGACGTCAATAATTTAAAAACTATAATCGTCAGATTGCTGAAATATGGTGTGTAAATAGCTTATTTATATATTTATTAAAGGGCTTTAAATTTAATAGCAAAATCGTATTTTTTTTAAACTAACTTTTAATTTGATGAATATTATGACTCTTTTTTCGATTAAAATTTCTGTAGTTTAAAAAATAATACACATTTTATTGTAACTATGTCTACTCTGTATTAACACAAATGTGACACTGTTCACGCCGGTGTTCGGAGCGAAACGGCTCCGTGAAAAAGAGAACTTAGTGCCATCTAGCGGTAACCATGCGCAACATAATAACGACATTTTTTCAGCCGGACAAATGAAATACGCCCTATTTAGAGCTGTGATTATGTCATTTTGTACCTAATTTATGTGTTGTGACACTTTTCTTGCCGGGAAGCGATATGTTAATTACGAAGCGCCGACGCAAATGAGTGGCCGGTAAAATATTGCCACGAGCGTGCCTGCGTCAGTGTTATTATGAAAGCGGGGAAAACCAATAAAATGTGAAGAGTTTGTGGATAATCACAGGTTTCTCTAGTCTTTTAAGACTAGACGATAATACTATGCCTTTGTTGTGAGCAGTAATTCATCTATTTTAAAGGTATCGTGTGCTAGCTAAGCTAGCTCAAAGACATTGTTAATTTGTTAATGATATGAACAGAAATCAAAACTACGGTTTTTTATACTTGATACTTAAGGCGCCACTATTGTGTGTCGATATTTTTTCCATACAAATTTCGGGAGAGTACTCCACTGTTTGACATTGTGCATCCAAAGTTAAACATGATATCGTTTTTCTTATTATTAATTTTATCTGTACGGAAACAGAACAGTAAAATAAAAACCCGTAAAAAGTTGTGAGCCAATAGATTCGTTTTTCTTGCTATTTTTAACGTAACGTTGGGTGTAAATAAGTAACAAAAGAACTGTAAAAACTTCAAAACAAAGTCGGTACCGACAAAGCTCAGTTATCAAAGAGTTCAATAAACTTTATTTGTAATTGATTTATGCAGTGGTTTTTTCATAAAACTCGATTTTCCAAAGCATTATTCGAATTTTTTACGCCGTTCCGATTTTAAATGGCACGTGCCTTTCATTTCGGAACGGTGTTTCTGTGCGTGAGAACTAGACGTTGTGTGTGTAGATTAGCGTCAACTCATCATCTCATCACTGATACTATCTCTGTCGGACATGAAGCCAGGTAGGACTGCGTGTTTTTTGGCCATGACCACCAGTAAGTCCGAGCTCGCGGCTAGTTCCACCTTAAGAGGATCACACACTACAAGTTTACAACACGCCACGCAACGGGGGGCAGATAACGCACCCACGCGAGTGATTTTTCCATATAAATTCAATAAAAACGAGCTTCCACGCGGAGAATTTGGCTCCGTTTCCTGCGCCCCGTCGCGTGACACGTTGTAGTGTGTGATCCGCCTTATGCTTGATATCTAGAAGAATGAAAACTGTGGTTTTTCATACGTTTATTGTAGACTGATAATTGATTTCGTTGCGGGTTCTAAGACAATTGAATCATTTCTCTGGGACACGTCGAGATTCATTGCTTCGACGCTGTTCTTCGGGGTAATTGCACATTAAAAGTAGCAATGTCTTTCATTTTGACAGTTCAAAAACATACATTGCGATATATATTTTGTTGAGCAGACAATTTTTTCGAACATATGAAGCAATGGATTAGCATATCCTTCAAACTGTGTTACGCAATTGGGGTGCTGGTTGGTTGCCACTGTAGATTCTGGCTGACAGTAGTGCTATTCTGTAAAAATCTCTCTCAACTTTGTTGCGGAAGTGGAATGACAGATCGCTTAGCTGTCATTCCACTTGATACTACGAATTGACACTATTGACAGCTCACTTCGCCTACGTTTTTTCGTGTAATTTTTACAGAATAGTTCGGCTGGAATTGCAATAGTTGGAAAAAAATTGAAGTATTACGATCTACAAGATAGCATGTTAGAAATATATCTAATGTTAAATAACAGTGTTCCCAAAACTTTCTCTGTTAACCTATGAATACGATTGATTTATCAGAATAGGTGTGGAGAATATCACGTAATAGTTAATAGAGTATCGGTTGAGAAATCATACCTATAATATAATATCTATGCCAGACATACGAGTATAACACAGATACCACTATATTACAGGATTACATAATAAATGTCATCCTACTTATAAATGACGATAGTATTCAGTTTTATTTATGCAATATGCAATGTTACTGTGTTCACGCAAGTTATGATAGAGTAAAGTAGATAGCGGACAACTTATTAAACTTATTAACTTATTTAACTTTATGGCTGTCGTTGAATATGAACAATCTGCACATATTGTGATAGGTGCACCTATAGTGAAAGAGTGGTCTTACTAATGTAACCCTGCCAAATCAATTAATCAAATAATAATGTTTTTTTTATAACTATATTTAATTCAATTTTTGAATTTAAAATAATAACGTTAGGTTTGCTTCTGAAGTCACGCGCGCATCTTAGTCTCAATCTGTCCACAATACCTCGCATTTAGTAGGAATAGATTTTGAACGTTTTTTAATTAAGTACGGAAATTGGCCTCCTTGGCAGTATTAAATAATAAATGTCATTCTATTTGGAAATGACGATGTTCTAGTTTTATTTATGCAATATGCAAAGTAGCTCAGAGAACTTGTTTTAGTTTAGTTATACGGGTCCACGTTTGTTGAATAATCTGTATTATGATGATGAAATAATCCTTAGTTTGTATCTAAATCTAAAACAAGTGATCTCAAATAATCATGTGCTTTTTAAATCAATTAATGAAATTAATCATAAATAAAATAAAATTAGGAGCAGTCGTGACCCAGTGTAATCGGCCGCAACTTACGAGTTAGGTCGTAGGTTCACATCCTAGCAGTTAACTTAACTTTGTGTAAATTTTGCTTTCAAAACGGTGAAGGAAAATCTTGTGGAAAAACCGGCAAGTCCTAGAACTAAAAATTCGAAGACATATGACATCTACCAACCTGCACTTTTTTTTTCCCGCTCTGGGTGGAGCGGAAAGGAGTGTCACTCTTACTGACTAAAACCCACCCGTGTTCCTTCCTTAGCCCTTTATGTTCCGGGCCAGCGGTAACCCTTTCGGACATTCCCGCTGACCCGGCAGGCTTCGGCCCTAAGGGGGCCCCTCCTCGATTCTGAGATCTCTTTGAGGCGCGCGTGGAACGGACGGTGAGCTACCCATTACTCTCCGCCCGCAGGCCTCCGCCTACGGTGGCCGGGAGTCGTCATGCGTACCAAACTACACAGGACAGTGTTGGATTAGGGCCCACTCCCTCTCGAAGAGAGAAGACTGATTATTTAGCTCAACTGTGGCTAATGACTCATTAGTAATGAGACACAATTGAATTTCTATTGTTATAAATCAAATATTGATTTTCCCACAGTTGAGAGGACTGTGGGAAAATTAATATTTCTAATCATGAATCAAAGCTAAATTGAGACACAACAACTTCTACAGCAATCCCAATGGGTATACTCTATGTCGATCAAGAGTGAACAGTAATTGTATGTGCCACTGAAAATTACAGTTGCTATCTTAGGTATACACGCAAATAAACATTATCTTTTGTGAAATTCTAATTACAAGTCTTAGTAATTAATAGATTTGATATCGTTATTTTAATTGCACACTATAAGACAGATTCAATCTAATATTCCTCGCGCACTCCGTTGTTTCACAAAAACTTAGCTTATCTAAATATAAATGAAAAGTGTAAGACGTGAGAGATTTCTTATTATTAATTATATTTTTATTACAGTAATTGTCGAGAAAAAGATGTTTATTGAATAATGTAATTTAATTGTTATAGCTGTATGCTAAATTATAGTAATTGCTAATACGATAATGAAAATACTGGAAAATGTTTTTGGGTGTAAAATGTCGAAAGACAAAATTGATAATATACGGTGTGATTTCAAGAGTACCTAAATAACATAGACACACAGACTGCCATCTCGGAGTGATCGGAATACACTAGCCAGAACCAGAACTTTCACGGACCAACGCGGAATTCCCAAATATTTAATTACAACTAATGCCACCTGAGGGCCTAAAAGGGCCACATTAGAGAATCATAAAAGGATAACATTATGAATCGTAATATGGCGAAGACAGTCCGTGTTTTTCTTTTTTTCGCTGCACTACGTAGGAATAAATCAGAGATTGGGATTGGATTTGGATTTGGATCGGATTGATTGGTATTTTAGCACGGACAAAAAAAATAACTGAAAAATGCTTCAGCAATGGGATTTGATACGATTAACTTAACGGTTAACTGTCCATTATGTTATCCTTTTACGATTCTGCCCTGATAGTGGGTAGCTGAAATAGATAGTACAGTCAACAAAAGAGATATGTATGCAGGATCGTCGGATATAGTTGGAGTTTAGTAAGAAACCGATGGATGTGGTCGACTGAAATTTAATTTGATAAATGAGTTGTTTGTTTTCTATTAATAAAATTGAATTTTAATCGAGAACATCCATCGGTTTTTTAATAAACTTCAACTATATCCGACGATCCTGCATACTTATCTCTTTTGTTGACTGTACATAGTACAATACATAGTATCATTACTCGCCACTAAATTCGTTAAGTGTCATAAAACACAATAGTAATTGTAATGCAAAAAAGCGTATGGTTGCTTAGGTCGCGCACTTTGCGACTAGTCTAGAAATATAGTTAAGGGCAGAAAAATTAAAACTGTTTTGGCCCTTGGAACATACTGAAAAAATCATTATGGCACTAAGGGTCAAATCACACCGAGATGGCAGCGAAGCGGCGAGCAGTTTCAGTGTCATATAATTTTAAACTTTATATTCATTACTATAATACATAGTATCACTTGAGAAACTTGAGTCGTCGGAGTGCTCGCGGCGCCGCGGGCGGCCGCGCGCCTTTTCAAGTTTCTCAAGCGATACTATGTGTTATAGTAATGACGATAAAGTTTAAAATTATATGACACTGAAACTGCTCGCCGCTTCGCTGCCATCTCGGTGTGATTTGACCCTTAGGCTTCAAAGTTTGGAGACCCCTGGTCTATAGTCCGACTTTTAATTAGCTGCAGTAAAATGACACTTCTTAATAACTCATTTCGGACTGAGTTTAGAGATATGCATGTCAAATACCTAAGTTTCGTTTGTTACACTATTCTGTGCTAGAAAATCAAGATTCGGTTGATGGCCGCAAAAAAACAAAAAGACGCCAATTTCAGTCATTTAAGTAACACATAAATAAGCTGTTATTTTACTGCAGCTAATTAGTTAAAAGTCCGATTATAGTCGCTAGCGCTACTGCGGAGCATGAGGTTTGATTCTCAGGTCGGGTATAGGGTTATTGAGTTTTTCCATCATGAATTTCTTAATAGGAGCCCGGAATGTGGATCTGTGCCCAGTTGATGGCAATTGGCTCGCCTCCTATACATGGGACTTAAACATAACTTGCGAAATAAGGATGTACTACGAGTATAGATACATCTCTGCGTAACCCTTCGAGGATTACGGGTGTTATTTTATGTTATATATCGACGGCGAAGTGCCAATACCTCGTAACTGACAAAGTAAAAAATTTTCACAAACTGAAAAAAAACGTTCAAAAATAGACACTTTGCGTTGGTTTAGTCGGGAGGTAAGTATTTCAACATTTTAATTGAATGTTGTTGCAACTAAAAATACACTTAGGCGATTTCAATAAAACGCAAATAGAACTTTTAAATTTAAAATAATAAAAAAAGTGAATTTCTCAAGGAATGTCAGTTAGGAGGTATTGGCACTTCGCCGTCGATATGTCGATATATAGACACCACGTGATGACGTGATTACATTACGCTGTGATCATGTCAACGCATTTGTGTAATACAAAAAAAATGTATATCCATACTAATATTATAAATTCGATAGTAACTCCGTCTGTCTGTCTGTATGTTACCTTTTCACGCCTAAACCACTGATCGGATTTCGATAAAATTTGGCGCAGAGACAGATTGCATCCCGGGGAAGGACATAGGGTAGTTTTTAACGACATACTTCGCGGGCGAAGCCGCGGGCGGAAGCTAGTATTATATATACTACACATTTTCAGTTCGTCATGAGAGTGTTGTCTTCAGGCGAGATATCCTACTTTACTGTAGTAGAAAAAACAGCAGCACATTACATGCGCTAGCCCTTTACTCAAATCAAGATGCCCTACCTTCTTTTAAAAAGCTAAAGCTACCGAATCCAATTCCCAAAAAACTCATGTAAGTCGAGTTATGACAATTATACCTATAAATTCGGCGCTGGCGAGTGGGTCGACGTCCAGAGCCGTCACGGTTCACGCTCCGTAACTCCGGCTCCTTAACTAACTATATCATATTCGTTACCTATGTTTATTATTATACAGTTACTCGTACTCGAGAGAATTAAGGATTTTTTGTACAAAATTCAATGTGTAGAACAAAAGACATCAACGCGCTTCATAATAAATATTGTAAGCTTTTTTAACTTTTATTGTATCATTAGCAATTAAACCAGATACACATATAAATCATCTATCTAGCCTTTTCCCAATGATGGGGTCGGCTTTCAGTCTAAGCGGATGCAGCTGAATATCAGGATTTTACATGAAGCAACTGCCTATCTGACCTCAACAACCCATTTCTTTTAATACGATACCCCTTGGTAAGACTGCTGGTTGTCAGACTTTCGGGCTTCGGACGGCCTGTAACGACTGTCAAAGATCCAAGAATGACAGCCGGGACCAATGGCTTAACGTGCTTTCCGACGCACGGAGGGGTCTCGATAAGTAAAGATGGTCATATCCACGGACCGACCGCGGCAAGCGTAGCTTAACCTGATAGATCGACCCGTGCGGCTATTGAGTGTTACTTAGCCACGAGCCCCTCCTAGATACACATATCCATAATAACAGCTCCAGTTTTGTCGCCTCATAAACAATTGAGACGACATTTTACTTAATTACATGACATAACATCGTCGGCAACTTTATGAACACGAGGTCGAAGTTTTATCACCCTATAAGCAAGACAAACGACATGCACCACGTAGTCTAGCAACATGTTCACATGCATTAACTTCATCATTACAAACGTAAAGTTAATATGACATTTCGTTATATAAAAACTGGCTATTATTCATTAGAATTGTTACATCACTTTACAATGGGCACACTCGATTACATCTTGGATATCAAATTTTATAAACATGATGTAATATTATGTAAAATACGGAAACAGAGCGCGGAAGCTTCCATAGACACCAATTTTCTTGTTTATGGTCGCCTGTTGTTGATGAACGAGTTATATTATACTTGGTAAAAGTAGGTCGCGATGATTAAATTTTTTAATTTATGACTGTAAGGGCCGTCGTCGGCTAGTAAATTTGATGAGAATAAACTTTCGATTCACTTTGGAATGCCGTTATTTTGCTCTGGGCGTTATGATTGATTTGATTGATAGTTTAATGTAGCATGTGTGTGTGTATGTATGTTGTGTGTTTAGCTAGGCTCGTTAATGAACTACTCACATCGTCACACTTGTGTGTAGAATCTCAAGCGTTGCTGTTAAAATGTTAACGTTATTACAACCTACTAGTTCTGCGTTAGATGATGATGTTTATTAATTAGGCCAGCAGCTCAAGAGTTACCGATTACAACAGTATAACTAATGTTTGAATTAACGTCTATAATAAAACGATTTTTGCACTCGGAGGAAATTTACTTAAAAGCCAATAATTAATAATAATTATTTAGTACATAATTATTTAGTAGTAGTTTCAAGTACAGTGGGCTGCATCAATTGGATACCCCAGTTGTATGAAAATTTTAATGCAACTGGGGTACCCAATTGATGCAGCCCACCGTACATCTAAGGCGGACGGGGCGCGGGAAAGGGAGCCCAATTCTCCGCTCAATTTTTATTTTTAATTTGTATGATAACGGAGGGCCTTCGAGACATTTGAAAAATAGATATTTGAATAAACGATTGCCGTCGCCTTACCTCAAGTCTGCCCCCGTAGTGTGATAGGGACAGCTGCAGCTCAGACTGAAATTATCACAATAATTTTGACGAGATCGACGTTTCGTATTCCCCTTTTTTCTCCTCGAAAACTGAGCCTATTCAATTATTTTTTACATTAACATTTTGAGAAATAGTATGTTTAGGTTCCTATAATTTTTTCTATGTTAAAAACTTTTCTAATTTGTCTGGTAGTCCTCTAATCACGGCGGTAAAAATAGGGCATTTTTTTTAATGTTTAGAGGGTCATATTTTCTTTACTTATTAGTTGCTGAAATAAAGAAAATGACAGGGACGTGTATACAGCAGACCTTGATTTTACGAAAAAAAAAAGTTTTGCTCTAGAGGCATCATTCAGGAATAAAACAGGGGAATACGCTTGTAAGGGGAATCGCACGCCCTGTTCCCTCTTAAAAATCACGCGCGAGGGCGCGTTATCTGTACCCCGTCGTGTGGCGCATTGTAGTGTGATCCGCCTTAGATTTAACTACTTGAAAACTTGTATGGTAGTATCCATGTTAAAATGATGGCAGATCGATCGTTTTAAGACATAAATGTTCTAAGAATAGTCAGACCATCCTGCAGCTTCCGTTGGAAGTCGTTTAACAGGATTAGGATATTTTATTAAAACTGTCCCTGTCTTCTTAAATATGTACGCGTTTACTGATCCAATCAGAGAGATAAGACAAAACTGGGTAAACAATAAACTATAAAGAACTATGAAAATATACAAGCCTTGCCTCTTTAAACAATAGGTGTAGCCTCGAAGATGTGATGAGAAGGAAGTGATTGGAAGCTAATTGGTTTTAATTTAGATTAAAGTAGATTAAAACATCATTATTTCCTGCGTCGTCGTCATCATCATCCAGCCGATGTTTAACGTTTCTTGGGGTCGGCGTAACACGTTTTTTTTTTCTTCGTTTCTCACCTGTCAGCTGTCACTCTATCATTCATTCATTGGGTTCCGTACCTCAAAAGGAAAAACGGTACCCTTATAGGATCACTTTGTTGTCCGTCTGTCTGTCAAGACCCTTTATCTCCGGAACGCGTGCAGGTATCGAGTTGAAATGAAAACTATATACTCAAGTCTAAAGTCCCTTGAAGCTATGAAAAAATCAAACTTCTACGTTAACGTAAAAAAAGATACGTCCGTTTATACCGCAAAAAACGTTGTTTCGGCACTTTCAAGGGAATCAAAATTTATAGGGTACTTCCCGTTGACCTAGAATTTAAAATTTGGCAAGAAGCAAGGTCATGTAGCACAAATAAAGGGAAAAATCCGAAAACCGTAAATTTGTAGTTACATTAAAAAAAAATCCCGTGATAAACTACTTACATACCTACAAATTTGTACGGAACCCTCGGTGCGCGAGTCCGACTCGCACTTGACCGGATTTTTTCCTTTAATTTTTTTTCCTTGTCAGCCGTCACTCTATCATTCACTCATTTTTCTTTCACATATTAAATACAGATAAAGCATTTTAACCGACTTCAAAAAAGGAGGAGGTTCTCAATCCGGATGTTTATATGTATACTTTTTTTAATGTATGTTCGGGCACAACTCCGTCATATACAGGGTCCCATAGTAAAAGTTGTTCATAATGATGAGTACAATGACCTCTTAAGAGGTTGTTAATGTTTTACCAATAACCCTGTAATAGATGGATTTGCAAATTTCTTTTTGGTCCGAAAGAAGTTTGTTCCGAAATGGTCGCATTTAAATGTAAAGATCTGATGATGAGTTTCAGATACAGACAAAGGAAATCTTCAATAAATGCCAGCAAATCAACCGCGATTGCTGCTATCGCTTATGCATTGTTTACGCAATCACACAACATAACATCACGCCTGTACCCTATAAAGGGGTATGCAGATGTGTTCAGTGTACCACGGTACACCCATCATTTCTGTCAAAGTTGTTATTGGGGTATCTCTAATATTGAAAGAAAAGAAAGAAAGAAAGAAAAAGTATTTAAATACAAGCAAGTGTATAGCAATTACTTGTTTATGAAATGACCGCGTAAATGTCGATCCCGTGGGAAAATCGGGATAAAAAGTAGCCTATATGTTAATCCAGGGTGTTAGCTACCTCCATACAAAATTTTATTAAAATTAGTTCAGCCGTTTGAGCGTGAAGAAGTAACAAACATATAAACACACACACACACACTCACAAACTTTCGCCTTTATAATATTAGGGTGATTTAATTAACCGACTTCAAAAAAAGGAGGAGTTTCTCAATTTGGTTTTTAAGTTTTTTTTTTAATGTATGTTCGGGCATTATTTCCGTAATATATACCTAGACGGATTTGCAAAATTCCCTCATTTTAATGGATAAGGTATATGCTTCAGGGGTGGTCCCATATAAATTTTATGAACTTTGCTTGGGTAGTTTTTTAGTTAGCTTCGATACGAATTTTTTCCACATAGTTTATATTGATGATGTTTTAATAACTTCCTGTCACTGATATTCACATAGCAAGTAGTGTTATTTGAATTTGTATGGGGTAGGTACAACTAAAAAGTGAAAAATAAAAACTTTTTTACGAAAAAAAAAAACAAGTTATTTTTCACTTTATAGTGTTTTTTTTAGTTGGTTGTTTCTTTTTTGTATTTTTTTTTATTATTCTCATGTTCACACGTGTTCAAACACTGTCTTAGAAAGTTCGGTAATTTTGATTAATTCTTCAGTAAGTGAATAACATAATTTTAATAATTTAGTTTCCAGATCATATAATCCGATTTTTTGTAATTACATACACAACTTAAACAATACATAATCTACTTCAGTACCTAATGTTATTTCACTAAGGTTTTTAAATAATAGGTAAGTACATATCTTTGAAACGGGAAAACTTAATAAACTTTTTTAACAACAATTAAAAAACTGTACAATAAATAATAAACGTAATCACATCTATAAATTATTCCTTGTTACGTAGTTTGTGCTGTAAAATGACGATGCTGAAATCCTTTTCATAGAAATTATGTAAAAACTAATTCATAAAATTGGCATATATTATGACTTCGAGCTAGAGCAAGTGATACTGCCGGAACCCTACAGACTGCTGTCAAACTCGCCAATGTAACTACCTACTTGTTTACTAATTAGTTTAATTACAAACAGTAGTAGAAAGTAAACATCGTTTAATTGGCTCGTTTGTTCTGGTAACTGTCAACTACGTCAGACAGTCACGCTTGGCAGTGTACTCGATATGACTGTAACATCACTTCGTATTTTTTTTATTTCTTGTGATACTGCTCTCGTTTTAGAGTAATCAAAGCGTAAACAACGTCTGAATTTGAAACACTTGACAGCTTATCGATATAAGTAAATAAACATCAGAGGAACTCTCTAAATATGAGACTTTATTATGATATCGAGCAGTGATGGCCTAGTGGTAACGGCCGTGATTTACGAGTTGTACGTTGTGCGTTCAAAGTGTTCAAACCCAGGCAGGCACTTAACTTTGTGTGACAAAACGGTGAAGGAAAACATCATGAGGAAATCGGCATGTCCTAGAACCAAATATTCGAAGACATTTGACATCTATCAAACCGCACTGGACCGGCGTGGTGGATTATGGCCTATTCCCTCTCAAAGAAAGGAGGCGCCGCCTGTGTCCCAGCAGTGGGAACATCATAGGCTGATTATGAACATCGACTGAAGTTAATAAGATCATTCGAGAGGAACTCTCAAAATAAGAGGCTTTCTTACGATGTCAGTTAGGTACCTAGGTAGGTACCTACGTACGATACGTATACGTACGTACGATGCAATGATTCAAACACATAGGTATGTATTGTGTTTGAATCATTGCATCGTAATCATGTCAATTATTTAGAAAAAAACACTCCGATATCAATGGTTTAATCTTAGAAACAAAAAGAAAGAAATACTATAGTAACTTAATTTGAATAAAATTAACCTCATCATCATGTTGATGACCGAAATACCTTTAGGAATACCAAAGCACGAACAAAGGTCAGCAATCCCACCCGAAAAAAAAAAGGCCAGCAATCCCGGTTTAACACGCTGCACGCCGGTTCTGTTAAACGCGTTCGATATAAAAACTTGTGCGGAACAGCAGATGCTCCCGCGCACCTGTCGCGCGACCAGGGAAGTTTGATTCCTGTTTAGAAACTAGGTGGATAGCCCCTTCTTTATTTGAAGATAATATACACACTCTGGACAGAGTTAGGTAGGTAAATATATCAAACTCGCTAAATCAAAGGATTGTGAATGCCGAAACTATAGTGATATGGTTAGGTGAATAATGGCAGAATATTTAAAGCGCTAACACCTACGCAAGTCACGAAATGCCTGTTCAGGGACTAAACGCAGGTGCGTTGATATTAAAGATCACATTCTTCTGCGCTGGAATTCGTATTACCCTGGAACTGGGTTGTGGAGGTCAGACAGGCAGTCGCTCCATGTAAAATACTGGTACGCAACTACATACGGTTAGACTGGAAGCTGACCCTATCATAGTTGGGTAAAAGCTAGGTGGATGATGATTCTTCTGCGCTGGCACCCGCAATTTGTCAGCATTGTAGAAACTATAAGAAAAAAATGTGGAATTAAAATTTATTCCTATAACAAGGCACGCCCGATGGGATTTCTCATCGGCAAAAATCATTAACTTCCATACTTTTCATCCCCTATTTGGGGAAAGAATGTACAGACATTTTTTCCTTCGTGCTCAGTCACCTCCGCTATGAAAGGAACTCTTGTGCAAAATTTCATGCTTCTAGATCCAGCGGTTTCAAAAAGTCAAATTAAGATTTATAAGTAGATATCTATTAATAGTTACGTAGTACAAACGCCCCAGTCCAGGCTTAATAGTGACCTTCAACATATAACGCATCCCTGGATCTAATACGTTAGATGTGAAAACCGAGTAAAATAGTGCAATTTGGAGAAGCTTATGTTCACCAGTAGCGTGCTATAAGTTCTGTTGACAATTGATGAGTAGTTCTTCGCTTGTTGAATCTGATTCAAATCGACCAATTAAAAGACAATTAATTATAACAATTAATCACCAATTCAAGTCTTCTTCCTTAGGATATCTTTCAGCATAGATGATCTTTCGATTGGAAGAACCTTTAGCGTACTTATCCGGGCACAAGTTACCGTGGCGTTCTTGGAAAACCTTAAATAAACTTCGTACCCAAGTAGGCCACAGGAACGACAACCTCCACAAATGGGGGTTCATGGACGGCTCAGACCTCCGGTGTGTACGCGGCGTCTCTCCGCAGACAATGGCTCACCTCCCATCTTGCACCAATGCCGTGGAATATGGGAGACGGGAAGGGCATGCCCTGTCATCTGTACACGTGATTGGTTGCGTCAGCGAATGGTATTCGCGTTGCTGAATTTTGGGCCTTTAACTATTTTTTTTTCCTGTTTTTTTTACCAACAACACGCTAAAAATAAGAAGCATATGTAACTACTCATAGTTCAACCGCGCAGTTGAGAGTAACTAACTGAGAGTATTTTAATTATAAACAAAGGGAGGGCCTTTTGTTCTGAAGTAATTCCTTTGTCACGCCTTACAACAGCCATGGGAAGTGATTACATGATCTACGCTCCGTCCGTTACGTATGATAATATTATGATTATGCTTAGTTATCACCTTTGCGGTTGATGTGCATACAAGAGAAGATATGAAAATAATGTTTTCACAGGAATGTATTTGCGAATCGGAGAACGTACAGTTATTGGTGTATTTGCTAGCAGAAAGTTGTGAAACCGCTTTGCATATACATACTTTACTTATTTATAGCTCGACTATTTTGGATATTTGCGACTCTACCAAAAGTCTGGAAGTCTTTGTAGGATAGGATTTAAAGATAAGGTAGTTGAAGCGATTACTGACGGAATCATAGGAGGTAAATGTTTTGAGTGCCTACATAAAGTAGAGTACCTACCTATGTCACCCTAGAGTGAACATGAGATTTAACAATCGATCAAAAACTTTACAAAAACAACCGCCGTTTATCGACTTCGCATCTATTTCCACCAAACAATGATTATTTTCTGATAAATAAACTGCCATTTTAATGCAACTGCTACTACTTAATGAAACTCATCCTTGTAATTTCAAATTGCAGCAGCTCCAACAGTTGAAGATGAAGCAGCTGCAAACAGCTATTAAAACAAAAGCAAAAGAGCGCATGACAGATGCACATGTTATTGGGTCTGTAGTCGCATGTTTACGGCAAGGGCAGTCACCTGCGTGCGCGCAAGGACGCGCGCCATTCATAAACGAGTTGGTTTCGACACCAAGCGTAGGATGTATTAAAATACTAGTGATCTGAGGATATTACGGGTTATTTTTTGATATACCTAGTACTATAGTCCGCGCGGAACTAGATGACCGCGCATTAGGTATATATGTGAGCGGTGGGACGAAGGGGCGGGGGCGCTTTGTCATGACTCAGTACGTGTACGTGTGTTGCGAACAATAGGCAACCCCGCCGCCCTCACCCCCGTCTCCACCCAAAGCGCGCGGCCAACTAGTTCCGCGCGGACTATAGTAGCTAATGAGCTACAGGTGGAAAACAAATGAAGTTTAGGAATTGATAGAATGAATGATCTTTTGAAAATCGCAAAGAGTAAACTAACTCTCTATGATGAAGCTTTACTCAAGTTTCGTAATTGTTATTGTATTGCCAAATACCTTCTTAGAATTTCGATGGCATTCAACAAACCAAAATCATATAATGAGCCATGATCCATCATCAATTATATCTGTCTGCGAAATGACATTTTATAAATTAAACGTTATATATAAAATCCGTTCTGCAAATATTTGTGCTGCGAAACTGGACATCAAATTAGCAAATTTTGAATTGCAAGCTGGCAACATTCCAGGTAAATCGATTCTTTACTCGAGTAAAGAAACGATTTTGGAAACATTTTGGAAAATGAAGAGCATTTAGCCAGTGAATGGAGAAGCTAAGTTATGTGTTGCCAGTATCCGTAATTCTATTTAGACTGGCTGCACCGTTACCGCTTTCAGTGCGCGTTCTAAAGCATTAATCACTTGAAGTTATTGGCCATTTTATTAACCGTTTGCATTCCACGTCTTTTGTCTCTGGTTGTTTGCGATGAAAATGTTCACTTTATGCTGTGTCCCGTTTGCGTTTTCTTTTTAGGTTAGGTCGTGCTTCAGACAGATTTTCCAGTCTAGGCATTTTAAAACGCTTTAACAATATTGTCGTGTGACTAATGGAAATGTTGCTTATAAAATCATAAAAGCTTAATATATATCAATGTTCCTGCCTGTATTCATGTATCCAACTTACTTTTTAAAAATCTGAAAACTCTACTTAAGAGCTTCATCTATCTATACTATCTATGTATATAGGTACACTAATAATAAGGCTGAAGAGTTTGTTCGTTTGAACGCTCTAATCTCTGGAAGTATCAGTAGGATTTGTAAACTTCTTTTTGCATTTGATTGCCCATTTATTGAGGAAGGCTTTATGCTACTTAACATCACACTAGGGCCCTTAAAGGAGCTGAGCAAATATAAAAACGTTTAGAAAGAACGCTAAGCGAAAACGAAGAAGCACGGACACGCGATGCGATGCGACGCGGACGGGGTGTTAGTTAGGTTACATGATGGTCGGCTGAATCGTTCGGCTGGTTGGTTATTTTACCTTGAAGGTTTGAAAAGGGATTGTAGTTTACCTCCATTAACCAAGCACTATGCATTCGGCAGCAGCGTTCTTCTCTATGCATTCCACCACCATACCATACTGCGATCGCCAACCCGCCTGCCAAGCGTGGTGATTATGGCAAAGCCCCCCCCCCCCTTTTGGGGGAGGCCTATGTCCAGCAGTGGACGTCTTTCGGCTGAAATGATGAATGATGATCCAAGCACTTAGATGATGGCTCCGATTCCCTTGTTCACAAAGTAAACTAAATTTAAGTTCAGTGGATCTTTTTCTTTCTATTTCATTAAGAAAAGGACAGAAGATAAATATTAGTTTAGTCCTGTCAAATTAAGAAACTCCATAGCAAGTTTAGACGTGATAAAAAACATGGCTACTAAAAATACGTCAATTTACGTTAGGCGCTGTCTAATTTGACAGGACTAGGTAATAGTTATCTTCTGTCCTTTTCTTAATGAAATAGAAAGAAAAAGATGCCTGAACTTAAATTTAGTTTAGTTTGTGAACAACTGAATCGGCGCCAGTATAGACCCACTCAAACAGAAACCACCAATAAAATCATTAGAAAATCAACAATTGCATTCTACGCTGTCGTTTACACACACATAACGTTGCATATCTATTCACGTGCCACGCAAACTTCAGGTTGTTTTCACCCACCGAAGTGCAAATCCAGCGCATGCAGAAACGACGCGTCGGGGAACGAAATAACTGTGTTTTACTGGGTCAGGATTACTGCAAACAAGTTTCCTTACTTATACTCATCTTTCACTCCACGCGTGCCAATGAAACTGTTGTACGGACTACGGATGGTGATACGGACGGACGGACGACAAGAAGGTTCAAGTATTGAGCAAGTATTTGCTTTTTATTCCAAATGCGTTCACGGACTTTTTCGAGGAATTGATCCTTGTGATGTCAATGTGCCAGAGGAAATCGTGTTGTACCTACAGTGTAGGCAAGAAGTAAAAGGCTTTTTTATTTTATTTTTATTTACTTAGACAATTAGTAGAGTAAATTGTAAGCACGATCAATTTATGGGAAGAGATGTTACTTTGCACGTACCAAATATATCATGCATGTCTTTTAATTAAAACTACAGTTACTTAATGAAGTACTAAATATAACCACCCAAAAAAATTGTATCAATTTTCAACGAATAGTCTATAGCCTAATAATAGCCTTTCGTGCTCTAGAATTTGATAGATGCGCGGGCGCAGGCCGTCCATTTATTTGGACAGTCTGTACTCTGTAGCTTCACCATGCTATGTACCGTTCAAATAGTGGTCCAAACCAAATAACCGCTAGCCATTAGAGGCAGACAAAACGCTGCGCCCGCGTCGGTGTAAATGTGAATATTCATGAATACACACTACAGATGTAAGGAATTCGCAAATGTATTTTACGCTAATAATACATTTTAGGAGCAAGATTAGTTGTTGAATGTTTAGTTAAATTGCCATAATTATAATGAATCGAGAATTCGAGATTCTTATATTATGTACATCATTATAATGTATTTAAGTAGTTGCCGAACTAAAGTGAAGGAAAACGTACCGGAAGTTACGCAGCAATAGACAGACAAACGTGAAAAGAAAAAGTGTAGGTAAACAAGATTGTTTTAAAGATTGTAATACTTAGTCACTTTTAAAAAAAATAACAAGTTTGATTAATATTAAACACTTACTCATATCAAATTACTACACGTTAAGCTTTCTCCAGAGCTTACAAATAAAACGTATGTTCACCATTTGCGTACAGTGATTGATTATCTCTAAATTAGAAAGAAGACTGGCAAACTAGCGATAAAAATAATGAAAATTAGAAGGAAAAAAACAAATTATTGATAAAGCCATTTATTTATCATAAAATTATAATTATAATATGTCATTAACTTACATAATACCATTTGATCTACAGCGTCATTAAAATTAGTGTGTAAATATATTCACAGTTTAACATATTTAAATACCTTCCTAACGAAATATTATGACGCAAATGCACACGTTTAGTTTAGATAAGTTATAATAACTTTAATAAGTTAATGAATAACTTAATTAGCATCCCAATTAAGTTATTAATATCACTTGTGACAGTAAAGAGTTAAACGTGTGTTATTTTATGCATTCTTGGTTTTATTCTATACTATATATATATATCTATATCTATACAAATAAATAAAATTGAAGTGTCTATTTGTAATGTCAAAATAACAGCTTAAATTAAAGTATCAATAATCCATCAAAATCGGCCCAGCCGTTTCGGAGATTAACCGGAACAAACCGGACAGAAAATTTTTATTAATAGTTTTTTTTTGTTATAGTACCTACCTACCGTTTATAAGAAAGTATAAATGATAAATAAAAATTTGAGGGGCCCGTGGCTAAATAATAACAGCCGCACAGGTCGATCGATCAGGTTAAGCTACGCTTGCCGCGGTTGGTCTGTGGATGGGTGACCATCTTTACATACCGAGACCCCTCCGTGCCTCGGAAAGCACGTTAAGCCTTTGGTCCCGGCTGTCATTTGTGGATCTTTGACAGCCGTTACGGGTAGTCAGAAGCCCGAAAGTCTGACAACCAGTCTTACCAAGGGGTATCGTATTACCCAGTAACTGGGTTGTGGAGGTCAGATAGGCAGTCGCTCCATGTAAAATACTGGTATTCAGCTGCATCCGGTTAGACTGGAAGCCGACCCCAACATAGTTGGGAAAAGGCTAGGCAGATGATGATGAAATGATAAATAAAAAAATAATAATAATATAAATCTGATGGCTTATATGGTGATGGGGATCAATGCCCTCTTGTCTGCTAATACTATTTTATATTTTTTTATTCAACCTATGTATATCGTCCCACTGCTGGGCAAAGGTCTCCCCATAGCTATTCATTATTTTTTGTGGTTTTCCTTCTCCAATTAATCTTCCGTAAATGCATCTAGGTCGTCACGCCAACGTTTACATACAGGCCTACTCCCTCGGCGACGACGCCCGTCTTCCGGCACCCACTGCGTGGCGATTCTGGCCCACCTGCCAATACAATCTAAATCGAACATTAATTCGATTGGATAATAAATTATTGCAAATTTTGTCGGATGACTTTACAAATGCCACTGCATAATTTTAAATTTTAAATAGACACGTGAGCTACTTCATTTTCAACTTTCAATTTCGTCTTTTCAAATTGCAAATTTTTAAAACTCTCGTATGTAATATTGTTGTTGCTCTCGCCTATTGTTTCGTTGTATTGTGTTGTGGTGTTGTATTGTGTAAAGTTCAAAATATATGAGAGCAAACGTGCTAACGTTACTCCAAAGGTTTGAAATCCTTCAAGTTCTAAAAACCGGGCAAGAGCGAGTCGGACTTGCGCACCGAGGGTTCCGTACCATCATGTGTTTTTAAATTTTCATCGGCGAGGCCTATTATTCGTTAGAGAATTTTAACACAATATTGCAGTTTTAGGTCAGCACCATCTCTTGACCGATGGTGAAACTAGTGTAACTTTTGTTATTGCTGATTTCTGAAAAAGTGTGCTATTTAGAGACTTCGTTTTATTTTCCTGTAATCTTTACATAAACTTCTATCACATAGAATAATTTCAAACTATGCGAAAAAAAAAAAGAAAAAGTGTTTGAGAATGTGCAAACTGCGCTCTTTCATATGATCCCACATGCCCTAGTAGCCCCACTTCGAATTTTTCAGACCCCCTTTCAGTCCCTGTTGCAAAAAATGTACATGCATTTTAATGTCTTTCTTATTTGATAAATAGTTGGGCAAACGTTATCTAAAACTATTCCAAATTTCAAGTTGATAGCATTAGTAGTTCTTGAGATATCCAGCTGAGACAGACAGACAGACAGACAGACAGAGTCTCACCATAAGGGTTTCGTTTTACCATTTTGGTACGGAACCCTAAAAACCAAAATCTGATGGAAACGTCCACAATTTAGAGTGAAAAAAAAACAAATTGGCTGTGACGCGCTGTAGAAGTTTATATTTATGTCTTGTTCAAGCTTACATCCGTACCTATCTAGGTAATTATTTTCTAAATATAGTGGTGTAACCCGAGCCTACTGGTGTAACTAGGTGTAAAAGGAAATGTCCTTATTAGTTGCTGTCTATGGTCGCTGCCGCCACATATCCACATAACATCACGCACTTTCTCTTTGGAAGCGAGGAGCATTCCAATCGCTAATTGCAGGATGTGTCACTTGACATCTATATCTATATGTTTCTAGGTAATTCAAGATTAGGAATTTGTATTTACTTATTGGGATTTAGAAAGAAACAAGGAAACAAAAATTGGTTTATTTGTTACAAAAACAAAAGGATAAATAACTTAATTTAGGTAGAGGTAGATATGGATTCTTACACATATATGAACTTAATATCTTTCGCATTTTCCTCTTTTGTAATTTGAACCAAATGATTCCCATTTTACTACAACTGTACGACTAGAAGATACATAAGTTCAGTAGTGGACGTCTTTCGGCTGAATGATGATGACTATGATACGACCATTGGCGTAGCCAGGGACTTTGTCTAGGGTGGCAGCCGTCCAGCTGAACTAACCACAGTCATTTAATGAGACTGATGCCTCGTAATAAATAATCCCACAAAAATATTTCATGTAAAGTAGGTTGCCAAGACTTACACAACGCTTTCACTGTTAAAAAGTTATCCAATCTAATGTAAAGCCAACCCCTAAGTCTACCAGGCCTACCTCTACAAACCTACAAAACAGTAAGTAGGTAATTCTTCAATACTGTCGATTTTTCTAGGGTGGGCATTGCCCACCCTTGCCCCCCCTCCAGCTACCCCTATGGATACGACCACCAAAGACAATAGAACATTCTCTCCAAGCTGCGCTCAACACTTATTTATTCAAAAAGATCTGACATAACAACCACAAAGTCACTGCTTATAATTTTCCACCTAACATTAATGCACTGATAATGAAATTACGACAATTATGTGCGATCTGCGATCAGTTGTTGGGAACAATCGCTGGCATTCCGTTACAGGTTGAATGACCATCCGCGTGCCGACACCTCGCCATCGCCACCGCATCATGTAATCACATCCTTACTTACCAACTTACGATAATCGACGCTTATGTGAAAGATTTATAACAACTCGATCTATATAGATTTCAAGGCAGAAAGGCGTATAAATGTATACGTAATCTTAAAAAAAATCGAATGTCGCGAGTTTATTATTGCCTTATCTCTATGGATGGTCTCGTTTACCTACTTTTACTTTTAAATTTATATAAGATTATATAATATTTACAGTTGTGTCAGTGATTGATGATGTAGATCTAAACTTACTAGTTTATCCATCATTCGTGCATAAATAGTGCCAAACATCTGTAGCAGCCTTGTTATTAAATCTATTTAATTTCAATAATTTAATGTGAATGGGTAGTTGATACCGCGTGATTCAGATTTTCTTACGTTTTCATGAAATTTGCAGGTCAGTGTCAGGTTGTATCTTGATCAAAATATGATTCGCGACAATAACAGGTACACATTTAGAGAATTATAATCATTAGAATCATTAATACATCTTTCTGAGATAGATTTCTACCATTAACACTTTTCTTTAAGAGATTGGTGGTTGGTGGTAGAAATCTAACTTAGAAAGATATATTAATGATTCTAATGATTATAATTCTCTTATTATGTGTACCTGTTATTGTCGCGAATCATATTTTGATCAAGATACAACCTGACACTGACCTGCAAATTTAAAAAAACGTAAGAAAATTTGTGGAATAATCTTTTCATTTTCTATTTACAATTTATTAATTTACTATTATTTATTAATTTACCTAAAATAAAATAAATACAAATGTAGGTACTTAAATGTTACCAGATGAATTAAAAATGGAATAATCTTCTCTACTATTTACAATAATTTTAATTCTACATAAATGATACCAGTTGAATAAAGTATAATGTAACAGTGTTTATAATACCTAACGTTATCTACTTAATACAAATCAAGTTTTTTTTTAAAGAAACCCGATTTTTAATCGTTTATTTAATTTGACACAAGCGTTTTAACTGGTACTTGCCCGTGGTCCCCCAGTCCAGTCCCCCTTGGGGTACCACGAACAAATAATTTTGCCCGTGGAACCCCCAAGGGGGACAAAATGTTTGGCCCGTGGTACCCCCGCTAATCGCCAGATAAATAAAATGCAAATACAATCTCTATGCTTAATTAAGCAAACGTTTATTAATTGTGGATCCGAAAACATAAAGTTTTGATCATAATAAAAATTATTATATAAACGCACTTTAAAAATAACGTGTTACACTTTAAAATTAATTGAATGAACTATAAAAATAAGGTTTCTATAAGCGATCTCGGGACTTGGTCACCCCGACTTAGGTTAGGTTAGGTTCCTGTCCCCCCCGGTGGGTTCCCGCATTGTCGAGGCGGGGGGGCTCAGTAGCCGTGGCTTGGACACCCACGGTGAAGCGAAGAGGAACCCGAGGAGGGGCCGCTCGTCAGGGCTTTTGCCTGTAAGCCGACGACGTAGCGGCCACCAAGTAGGTTGCGGTGCCGCTTCGGCGACATCGCAACTGAGGCGGGCCGCGATGTCGTAACGGAGGCATCGCGGCTGAGGGTTGAAGGCCGCGGCGGGAGAGGAGTGCCGGTATTGCGGTGCGCCGCTCTCCCTACCTTCCGCGGCCTTGACGGGGTCGCCACCGTTCGATGGCGGACGCGGTGGGGCCGCAGGGGAGGAGGAGTGTCGGTATGACGTTGGCCGCTCTCCCTATCCTCTGCGGCCGAAAATTGGCAGGCGGCGGGGCCAATGTCCTGACCCGTCACAGGGGGACCAAGGGTGCCCAGACACGGGGTCGTCTGGCGCCCATGTGCTGGTTTGGTCCCTGGGGTGGTCACGGCGTGCTATGTGTTCTGGTGCGCCGGTGATGGGGAGTACTCCCCAGAGGAGGGTCCGGTAACGGACAGCCGCGGCGGGTTCACGGTTGAGTGCTAACGCGTGCCCGTGTTCCCGCCGTAAGCGGCAGAGGAGGACACCGTGGAGTTTTAGTGGGTTAGAGTCCCACATAACTGCACTATCTCCCCGTGGTAGTCCAGAATGCATGAGCATTTCTCCACGTTAAAAAAAAAAAAAAAAAGGTTAGGTTCCTTTAAACCCTGTAGACAGAAATAGTCCGTCGACTACGTCTTATTATTATTGCTTGTAAACCAACTTAGACCCGCCACGTGATCTTCCCCACGGGGTGGGGTCTAGTGAGCGAGCTTAGCGAGTCAACAACAGCGTCAACATCGTTTTTTATTGAAAAATCTCATATGAAGTGGGAAAACAATTTATTTTTACTTATTTCTTTATTTGTCAAGCAACAGTTCGTTTTTTAAATATTTTTTTAAAATGTTAAATTGAAATTTTTGAGATGGGGTACCACGGGCAAAATTATTTGTTCGTACCCCAAGGGGGCTAGACAGGGGGACCACGGGCAAGTACTGGTTTTAACACTTGCTTATAAAATCTTTTATAAATTTATACGATTTTATAACTGATTAACCACGTATCCGGAGGTCTACTTCCTGAAGTACGAAATCCGTAGTTTCGGCCGCTCCGGGCAATTCCTACTCGACATCACCAACGGACATACGATTAGTTTTGGGCCCGACCTAAGAATAAATGACACCACGATTTGACAGCTGTCCGAACTCACGATATGTTTTTAACCGTCAGAAAATAGTAGATACAACAAGTGCATAAAAGAATCCTTTTTACCCCGCTATGTTTATATCCATCCACCCGAGCCGCAGGCGATTGTGGATAGTTAAGTCGAGGGGTATAATGGCTCGTTTATGCCCGAGTTTTAGGTATGTACAATCTGCTTTTTATTTCGATTGCGAAAAATTTAACAGGCATAAATTATATATAACAGTATTTTCACTGTTCAAAAATGTTGCAAAATTGAGGAAGAGAATAGCTAATTCCCGCCACGCAACTTCTTAAAAGTTTATTTTTAGTTCAACATGTGTCATTCGACTTGGGTACTACATACTGCCAAGTCATAAAAAGTTTTTTTGGGTTTTTAAATAATAAATGACAACTATTTTATCTGGTTTTAATAATTAACGATAGAAAACACGGAAGTGATAAAATTAAAGCAAAGGAAATAAAATAACGACTTTAATCTGCGAGGTTTTATTGTGCGTGTGGCTATTGGGCCTGATTATATTAGTCTTAAAAAATACTTAATACTAACACTAGAGCATACAAAGCGACTGTATGTCGCCTAAGCAACTTTTAGAGCATGAGAAGTGAAAAGTTAATTAATAGGTTGTAGGGTTAACTCCCAAGTTTCGAAAACTATATTGCGCATGATCCAAACAGTCTGGAATTAACTTATCTCCACACAATAACTTAACGGAAATTGACACAACAAAAACGCTTTTCAAAAATATCTCATATTATCTCGTCTTACAAAAAAATAACAATGGAAGATGTCTCAATCAAATTCAGCTCAAATTGGTTCACAATAAAACTTTAAAACATAAAGCTTCGCGGATATACGTGTTACATGTTTACGTGTCGAGGTCATCCCATTGTTCGTGTTTTTATTATAGGCATTATGTGATCATGCCTTGGTCTCTTGGTTTGTCGAATTTACATTCAATATGGATCCCCTTTTGAATCATTCATGTTTGTATGCTTACGATTCGTCTCCTTTATAATTTTAATACAAGGTGACTTTATTTATTTATATAAGTATTGTACCTATACATAGAACTGGGACAAATAGAATTATGCGCTTCTAAGTAGGTAGGTAGTTTAGAGACCCCTGGTCTATAGTCCGACAGTTAATTAGATGCAGTAAAATGACACTTCTTAATAACTCATTTCGGACTGAGTTTAGAGATATATGATAAGTATACCATCTAATATTAGTACTACAGAAACAAAAATAAAGAAACAAATTTAGACGGTAAGTTTGTAAGTTTAACATTCAAAGGATACAATCTAATATTAGTATATGAGATATGAATTCCAGTACTAGAAAAACAAGATCGGTTGATGGCCGCGAAAAAACAAAAAGACGCCAGTTTCAGTCATCTAAGTAATACAGTTGTCTGTGTGGTGCCGGACTTAAATAATAGCACCACCCCATACTTCCCGTGGGTGTCGTAAAAGGCGACTAAGGGAGACCGGCGGAGAATGGGCAGCAGCGTTCTCAATGCATTACACCATCATACCATACTGCGATCGCCAACCCGCCTGCCAAGCGTGGCGATTATGGCAAACCCCCCCCCCAAAATTGAGGGAGGCCTATGTCCAGCAGTGGACGTCTTTCGGCTGAAATGATGATGATGATGAAGTAACACATAAGCTGTCATTTTACTGCAGCTAATTAAAAGTCCTAGGTAAGTTTGACAAGGTAGAAACATTAAAATAAATAAAAAAACATAACATGAAAATCATACAAAGGAAACAAAGTGAATTACATAACAAATGAATAATCCTACTATATAATTTAATATATAATCCTACTATACGACTATAGGTAAGTTTGACAAGGTAGAAACATTAAAATAAATAAAAAAACATAACATGAAAATCATACAAAGGAAACAAAGTGAATTACATAACAAATGAATAATCCTACTATATAATTTAATATATAATCCTACTATAAAAAAATGTGAAAGTTTGTGAAGATGTTTGGATGTTTGTTAGTCAATCACGCGTAAGTAAACCTTTGAACAAATTTAGATGCATAATTAATTAACACATAGATAGACCATTTCCTGGATTAACACATAGGATACTTTTTATCCCGATATTCCTACGGGGTCGAAACTTACGCGAGAGAAACCGTGGGGCGCTGCTAGTAAGAAATAAAGAATAACCAGAAAAGACAACGGACAAAAATAACAATGAATCAATGTTATAAAAGAAACTTTATAAAAGCTTTGTAAACTTAAGATCTAATCGGTATCTACCTAAGTTAAGCTACGAATTACCATCATCATCAACCTACAGCAGTCCAATAGGCCTTTCCAAATGCACGCCATTTTGCTCGATTCTCGGCAACTCTCATTTAGCTCGATCCTCGGCAACTCTCATTTAGCTCGATCCTCGGCAACTCTCATTTAGCTCGATTCTTCGCAACTCTCATTTAGCTCGATCCTCGGCAACACTCATTTGGCTCGATTCTCGGCAACTCTCATTTAGCTCGATCCTCGGCAACACTCATTTAGCTAGATCTTCGGCAACTCTCATTAAGCTCCATTCTCGGCAACTCTCATTTAGCTCGATTCTCGGCAACTCTCATTTAGCTCGATCCTCGGCAACTCTCATTTAGCTCGATCGTTCAATGCATATACTTACCGTACCGACCCACCTAATTAAATATCCTAAGTTCATGTAGAGTCAAATAAAGCAAAATTTGTTCAAAAGAATAACGTAAAAGAAACATTACATAAATACCTATTCTTTACAGGCCAGTGTTTTTTTTTTATGGAACCACTATTCTAATTTCACGAAACAAAGGCTTTTATTTAACCACTAACTGCTGCCCGCGACTTCGTTCGCGTGACATTAATACCTTTTGCGTTTCTTTCTTTTTCTAAAATAAAACTAGCCTAAGTTACAGGAGTAACTAAGGCTAGCTTTCCCTGGCAGGTAGCTGATGTTATAAGGATATAATATCAGCTATGTGCCAGTAAAAGTCCCGTCAAAAACGGTCCAACCGTTTCGGAGATTAGCCGGAACAAACGGACGGATGGACAAAAGTTTTAAAATAGGTTTTTTGTTATAAGTACTGTATATACTTTCATATGGTTAAGCTACGCTTGCCGCGGTTTGTCCGTGGATGGGCGAGCATCTTTACATATCAAGACCTCTACGTGCCGCCGTTATTCCCGGCTGTCATTTGTCGATCTTTGACAGTCGTTACGGGTCGTCAGAAGCCTAAAGTCTGACAACCAGTCTTCCAAGGGGTATCGTATTACCTAGCAATTGGGTTGTGGAGGTCAGATAGGCAGTCGCTCCATGTAAAATACTGGTATTCAGCTGCATCCGGTTAGACTGGAAGCCGACCCCAACTTAGTTGGGAAAAGGCTAGGCAGATGATGATATACTTTCATTTGTATTTAGTAAAAAACTGTTATTTTGACATCAAACAGAAAATTGTATTTAATACTATACGAGTAGAAGGTATGAATGAGCTCAAAGATGAAAACACCACGCAGATACATTATTAAGTATCGCATCACACAAATCTATACACATTAAAAAGCGAGTTATTAGCGCGTAGGCGCAGCTAGCCTAGCGCAGTTTAGATGTGAAGTATTGCGCTCGTTAAACCTAGCACATTATTGTTACGGATAACCTTACACAATGCCGACAATACTCTTTACTACCTGCTGTTCTGCTCACGTTGTATGGCAAAACGTTATGCGTGCTTATAAATAAGCGTGTAAGCAGATAGCGGTCTTCTTCCTAGTGTTTATCGGATGGAATTCGATTTTTATCAAGTAAAATGGCCGGTCGATCTATCAGGTTACGCTTGCCGCGGTCAGTCCGTGGATGGGTGACCATCTTTTTTACATAACAAGACCCCTCTGTGCCTTGGAAAGCACGTTAAGCCGTTGGCCCGGCTGTCATTTGTGGATCTTTCACAGTCGTTACGATTCGTCAGCCCGAAAGACTGACAACCGTCTTACCAAGTAAGTATCACCCAGTAACTGGGTTGTGGAGGTCAGATAGGTAGTCGCTGGTATTCAGCTGCAAGCTTAGACTGGAAGCCGACGTTAACATACTTAGTTGGGAAAAGGCTAGGCAGATAATCAAGTACTCAAAATGGCCATGTGTTGGTAAGAACTCTTGGTAGGTAATTGCTGTCATTCAAAAATCTCCTGTTACAAGTTACGACTGCCAACGGAATCCGTTTAACGTTACTTCACCTTAAGCGGTAGCTCATGAAAGACTTTTATGGAAGTCAATGAACATTAAATAAGTTTTACACCAACGTGGCTTCATCACTTTTTAGACAGACGACAAAATTAGAAAATTCTTCGTCCTTGATCCAATCTTCAATAGTCAACATAAGATATTACGATTTGAATCATTAGGTACAGGTAGGTAGGTATTCCATTTCAACACAAACAACACATACTGACATTGCACCCCACTTCCGCAGATCATTTACAAAGGTGCTCGATGCATCATAATGAACCCCGGACTCCCATGGCCTTAGTTCCAAGTACAAGACAATGGTTGTCGCGGGGTATCGTGTCGATATAATTATTATTGTGATGCCTAAGTGTCACCAATCCGTTATTTGTGGGAGAATGGCTGACTCTTGTGAATGTTTGTTGCGGATTGTTTTCTGATTCGTCACTGGGATCTTGGGTCTTAGAAAATAATACTGATGGTGTATTTTTTACAAAGGTTTAATACGTTGATATTTCTCGTCACTGAAACATTGTCTGTGTGGTGCCGGATTTAAAGAATACCACCACCCCTTACTTCCCGTGGGTGTCGTAAAAGGCGACTAAGGATCGTACCGGAGAATGGGCAGCAGCGTTCTCTATGTATTCCACCACCATACCATACTGCGATCGCCAACCCGCCTGCCAAGCGTGGCGATTATGGCAAACCCTCCCATAATTGGGGGAGGCCTATGTCCAGCAGTGGACGTCTATCGGCTGAAACGACGAAACATGAAAAGCGTCTATAAACCCTGTACGCATAATAGCGTTAAGGAAGAAACTAAGAATTTTTTGGAATGTGGGACAAAACTTCGGGACGAACGAAGAATAAATCATATGTTGTTGCTGACGATCCGTCAGGAATAAAAACAAAAGAAATAGGGGGTCAGACCGGAATGAGAAAGTTTAGTTACATAGATTAAAACAGAAGAAGAACTAGCAGGCGATCGAGGGGGGCATGGAGGGGGGTTCAGGGGATCAAACCGGAGTAACTCATTACAAATATCCAATGAGTTGTACACAATACCAATACAAGATAATCTTTTGACCTGATCAATACTCCAGACACCAAGGTTGGTAGCGTATCTGACTGCCTAGTTAAATGCCCAAAAGTGAGATGATGATTAAAGCTAGCAGAAAAAGTTAAAAATTCAAAGAAATCTGATTCTGTAAGAATCTTCCATAAAGATTGCCAGAATAACTAAACGAAGTCACTAACTTAACATCAGTTACACCATAAATTAATCATCACTTGCATCAGCCATCAATAAATAAATTATGCTTTCACATCAAATCAACACCCTGCCACTTCATATCTTGCCAACATTGCAGCGCCATGAGGAATATTTTCGTCGTATTATTAAGTAGCTGTCACGACCTACAGCGTCCACCTTATAGTACGTGATTTATAAAATCATTTCATGGTGTATTTGCGGCGTGCCGACTGCTCCAGGAAGTCACAATTACTAAGATAGATGCCCACCACCGAACTGGTTTAGAAAGTCACTCAGTTTGCAGTCATACGCTAAGTACCGGAAAATAAGAATTAAAGTCAATAAGTTACTTATAAGGGATACAGAAAGTTAGTCAATCGTATATGGAGTTGTTTCTGACAGAACTGAGTTTGGAAAAATGTGAAAGTATAGGTAAGCTTGAGAATGTTATTTAAAAACTTTGAATACCTGTTCTTACTGACCATTAAAAAATCAGTATTCGCAATCCATAAGTACTCCGTTTAGAAAGAAATAAAATACGGTTATCCAGACAGACTAATAGCAATGAGAATTACTTCGGTTACGGACGATTTCAGTACGATTTATGGGCTGTGCGATCACCTACAGCAAAACTTGCAGTACAAGTCGTAACTTAGCAATTCACACTTAGTGCAACAATAAGAAGCTGACTTTTGTTGCTTGTCGTTATTCTATGGTTATTGCCATAATTTATTTTTGAACATCTCGTTTAGAAGAAAGTTAAAGGAAGGAGAGGTCTCTTGCCAAGTTACGTGTATAAAAATAATATGTACCTACAATTGTACAGTCAACAAAAGAGATAAGTATGCAGGATCGTCGGATACAAGTTGAAAGTGTTGAAGGAGTTGAAGTTTAGTAAGAAACCGATGGAAGTTCTCGACTGAAATTTTATATGATAAATGAGCTGTTTGTTTTCTATTAATAAAATTAAATTTTATTCGAGAACATCCATCCATTTCTTACTAAACTTCAACTATATCCGACGATCCTACATACTTATCTAATTTGTTGACTCTACCTATGGGTAATTTGGGCTATCGCTAGGAGGTTCGTCTAATGCACAGACGCCAGCACATCAACCTACCCGAAACTGTCAAATGTTCCCAATCAACTTTGAACCTTATGCTTTAGCGATAAAGTTGCAAATCTATGTAAAAAAATCGACAGATTGTAGTAGATTGATGTGCTGGCGTCTGTACAAAAGACAGTCTACACACTAAATAAACCATATAAAATAATTGCATAGCTGTATACGGTGAAAACTTGATAGAATCATTTCATTTCAAGATTTCTGTAATTTCCTTATTATGATTGCTAATTTTATGATTCGCGTTATTGTCCATTTTATTGTTTTCTAGTTACATTGGAAGACGGGGCATTAAGTTGTGCTCACTCAAGGTCGTGATTGTAGTTAACAGGAAAGGCAAAGAATAGATTACTTTGAAGAAAGTCGTTTTGAATGGCCGTATAACCATGGAGTTTCTTGCCCGTTTTCTAAGTAAGAATTGTCATAATTATGTTTGGAACGGGCAACTAACTTCATCATTGACCAACTCCTTAAATAATGTAACCTGTAAAGCGTCTCGTCGAATACTTCAACATTTTGAGAATCCTAATATCAATACTAATCCATAGGTACTAATTATAAATTCGAAAGTACCTCTGTCTGTCTATCTGTATGTTACCGTTTTACGCCTAAACCAGTGAACAGATTTCTATAAAATTTGGCAGAGAGATAGATTGCATCCCGGGGAAGGACATAAGATAGTTTTTATCCCGATATTCCCACGGGGTCGAAACTTACGCGGGTGAAACCGCGGGGCGCTGCTAGTTAGAGAATAAACAAATATCAGCTCAGCCTATCGCAGTCCACTGCTGGACATAGGTCGTAGGGTCGCTCCCAGGCTGCACTCTGTCCTCCACCTTCAGCATCCAGTCAGTCCTAGCCGCCTTTTTAAGGTCATCAGTCTGGTGCATCTAGCTGGGGGGCGTCCAAAAAATCAAAATCAAAAGTCATTTATTCAATTTAGGCTGAGAATCAGCACTTTTCGAACGTCAAATGAAACGTCCCACTACGCTTGCCGATACGCGGTCTCCGTCTGCTTGAAATACTTGGTAATTAAAGCAATAGACGCCAGGCCAGACATCTTCTAACAAGCCTAAAATCTGGTACAAGCTCATGCTATTAAAATTTTAATGAGAATCTTGTGATGCACTGTGCTGTGAAGAAATTTGCCAAACTTGCTGACTCATAGGCGGAACACTTTCATGATTGTCCACTGTTGATCAACATACCAACCACATTTAGTGGTATGCAAATAGAGGAGCCAATGGTTTTATAGATTCTATGATGTTTAGAACAAGCGACTTATAAAATCGTAGCTTTTGTCTTGGCTTGGCTATCATCATCATCATCCGTTTGGTATAATTTACGTACGATTACCAGCCGAAATAATGCCGCTGGAAAACCGTAGATTATAATATTTGCAATAAAAACTGTAATAGTATCTACACACGGAGGAAGAGGCGGCTGGATACCGTTGCAGTAACCGCAGTGCAAACGATTCGTCAAAACCTAAGACTCGTCCAGACATACGATACTGAATACGTAACTGTATCGATCGGGTATCGATAATCGGCCGCCGCACTGACTCGAGAACGTAGTCTGAACATTATACTCGTATATGTATATCATATCACCGGTGTTGGGGCACGGTAGCGATGAATCTCTGTCTCTCTCATCTGTTTTTTGTTTCTTGTCGGTTAATACATCCTCTAATGTATAGACGTGTCCTACTAGGTGATGCATTTTGAGGGTCCGTTTCATGCATCCATTGATTATACCTATTCAATATTTGGTTAGGTGCAACTTCTTAGGAGTGCTAGAAAAATCTAAATCAAATTAATAATAAAAAAAATTGGATGGGTTCAATGAAAATGAATCCCACTGAACATTATGTACGTAGCAGGCAGTTCTTGCTTGTGGAATAAACCGGACCAGAAATCAAAACCAACCTAGAAAACAGACAGATTATTTGCGAAAGATTGAAAGACGTGGCACGTTTACGAAGGCTCAGGCATCTGGAAGAATCCACATTTGATTAACAAGACGAGGGAAGAATTACTTTTATCAGAAGCATAGAAAGCCTCTTTTACAAACTATAAGGAATTATAGTACAGATAGCGCCATTTACGAAGACGCGCCCACTCTTCTTCCTAATGGCTAATAACAGTACAAGTGTGCAACATTCCGCTAGTGTTTTAGTTTTGTCGATAAACAGTAATTACTTATTAGTAGGTAATAAATGTCTATCAAAAACTAAAACACTAGCGGAATTAACTAACGATAACCAGTAGCGATTAGTAAGAAGACTGGGCCGCGTCTTTGTGGACGGCACTATCTTCTTTACATAGTATAAAACAAAGTCGCTCCCTTTAAACTACGCTACGCAATGGATTTGAATGCAGTTTTCAGCAATAGATAGAGTGATTCAAGAGGAATGTTTACATGCATAATACATGAATATTAGAGTAGAGAACAGCCGATAAATTCAAACATTTGTAATGTGATGTCGTAACAAACATATTTTTGCGCTTAGATTGCAAATGCTGGCTAAACCTTACGAGATAGATCAAATTAATGCATTACGTAATTGTATATCTTAAAAATATCGATAAAAAAGTCCGCGATGGTATACTTATCTTCTATGGATAACCCACAGTAACCATTTTTATCTTTCACATTTTTTATTATTTTTTTATTTATTTTATTTATAAACTAGCTGTGCCCGCGACTTCGTCCGCGTGGAATAGTGACTTTTCGGGCAGCATATTTTGAATTACATATACCGTCTACAGACCGGGCATTTGCTGTCCGAACCCTCTGAGAACTCAAGCGAATTTCAGTGAAAGTCTCAGACTCTAGTGCTTGAGCTTCACGATCGGCAGTGAGACGTATTTCTCGTTCTTCCTGTGTTTCCTGAGACCGAACATTTGCTGTCCGAACCCTCTGAGAACTCAGACGAATTTCCCTATCAGTGAAAGTCTCAGACTCACGCGATAGTGTATGAGCTTCACGATCGGCAGTGAGACGTATTTCCCGTTCGTCCTGTGTCTCCTGGAATGGAGCATTTGTTGTCCGTACTCTCTGGGAGCTCAGGCGGGTTTCCCTGACAGCAAAAGTCTCAGACTCACGCGATAGCGCGTGAGCTTCGCGATCGACAGATAAACGTGCCTTTCGTTGTTCCCCGTTTTCCCTATTTCGAGTTGTCATCATTCGAGAACGATTTGAACTCAGTCGAGATTCTCGCTGAGTCGAAGTTTCTGCAGCACGAAACCTAGCCTGGTGAAGAGAGCCTTTTGCCTCACGACCTTCCTCAGATTCCTGTGATCGAACTAATCTCATCCTTTTAGCATTTCTGCTACATTGGGAGAGGTTGGATCTTCTTCGAGGCATTCTTACAATAAAATAGTACTTACTACTTAACACACAGTTATTTAGTAAACACGTACTATCGTAAACAATTAAATTATAAATACTTACAGATTATTATACAGTCTAAAATTATCACAGTTTAAGTAATAAGTGTTAAGACGTGTAAACCAAACGTCATTATCATCATCATTTCAGCCGATAGACGTCCACTGCTGGACATAGGCCTGCCCCAATTTTGGGGGGGTTTGCCATAATCGCCACGCTTGGCAGGCGGGTTGGCGATCGCAGTATGGTATGGTGGTGGAATGCATAGAGAACGCTGCTGCCCATTCTCCGGTGAGACCCTTAGTCGCCTTTTACGACACCCACGGGAAGTAAGGGGTGGTGCTATTCTTCTACACAGACAAACGTACTAACTTTATAAAACAAAAGAATTGCTAGAAAAAATAATTACTAACCTAAGCTAATGAACTTATACTTAATAAAGAAAATCAAGAAAAGAAATGCCTAACCTATACCAAATACTTATAATATTTATATACAAACCCTAAATACAAATTAAGATAAGTATACCGAAAATCAGGGAAAGAAATGCCTAACCAATAATAAATGCTTACAATATTTATTTACAAAACCCTAAATAAAAATTAAGATAAGTAAATACCCAATAATCAAGGAAAGAACCGCCTAACCTATACCAAATACTTACAAAATTTTAAAGAAAATTAAGAAAAAGAACACCTACAAACCCTAAAATATAAATAAATGAAATATGCAAACAGTATTCAAGTGAATCGCAATAATCGAATCCAACTATTCGCCTATACTCTCCAGGATACGTGCGTTCGCTACGAATAACTGAATCCTTATGGCAGCGGCGCGTTTTCTTTTGAAATGGTCATCTCGCAGTTCAACCTGAGGGGTTGTCGACTGCTTAACCTGGCTTTCCTGTGGATGCCTCAATAAATTAAGGCCTCCAGCCAGGGCATAATACACAACTTAACTACACAATATAAACTTAAAAACTAAGCGACTACACGCTAAGGGCACCCCCTGTGGGGTACGGACCTCGGCTTAGGGCGTCGCTGGGAGAGGGCAGCAAGGGACAGGCTGGATCGGAATTATGGCAGCGGCGCGGCTCTCAGCGCGCTTTATACAAGGTGTAACGGAAAGGGGGTATCAACCCTGAAGGAGGTGAATGTGCTCATGAAACTGAACAAATTTCCCCAAAGAACATAGGTCGAAATATGAAAAAAAATTTGGACCTCCCATAGTAATAGTAAATCATTGATGTGCTATTACTATGGGAGGTCCAAATTTTTTTTTTCATCTTCATTCACCTCCTTCAGGGTTGATACCCCCTTTCCGTTACACCTTGTTATATAGCCACGGACGCGCAGGCGCGAGGCGTTTACGTAGGTACTCTGATAGAATACCTTTACAAATGTTCGCCGTGATTCTTTAAATTGACATAACTTTTTTACTTATGAACCGATTGACATGAAATAAACACTAAATGTTAAGTGAAGCTTACTACAATATATTAGTGAAAACCGCATCTAAATCGAATAAGCCGTTTCTGATATTAGCGTGCACAAACACAGCAGACAAACAGACAAACAGATAAACAGACAAAAAAAAATCTAATTACATTTTCGGGTTCGGCATCGATATAATAACAACCCCTGCTACTTTTTTTTAATATATTTCCATTGTACAGACACCACTTTTCTACAATTTTATTATAATATGTATAGATTACATGTTCTTTAAACTTATACAAAGCACACAATTAGACCTCTGGGGTCTGTCTTAGCATGCCATGGCCTGTGATTTGATCAACGCGCTATTAACAGTTAAGTTATAATTGAGTTGATGTAATGTTCTTTCAGCTTACTCTTTATGTTTTTACTGTTCATTGAGTCTCTAATGTCTACAGGTATTTGGTTTAGTAAATTGGGTATTATAAAGGAAGCGGTACGCCTACCATAGAAGTTATTTTTGCGTGGCACTTGAAATGATTTTGATTTGGCTTGTCGTGTATTCACGTCATATATAACTGGAATTTGAATATCACTGTTATCAAAATGTTCCATGAGGAACATATACTCAGCGCGCGCTAGAACAGGCAATACTTTGCAGTGTTTAAATAACATATATGTTATTACAAAAAAAAAACGAGTTATTTACCAAGCTATTTTAAACAATACAGTATTATTCCTTATCCAACTACATACATTAAATATGTTGTGCATTTCATAGAGATCAAAATTGCCCTTACAGCATATCTTAAAAGATATCAGAGATTTAAAAAGCCGCGGGGGCAGTGTGGCTGGCTGGGCCAGCTAGTACAGTATACAACCAAAAGGTGAGCACAGGTGTGCAATATTCAAACAAATTATTTAATTCGGCAGGTACCTACTACCGTATATTTGTGTGTTTTGGTGCAGACGAAAGTTTCAGTCTGTTCCGTTAACTTTTACTTAAGAAAAACTTATCCATTTACCTATGATTTTCTTTTCCACATCGCATTGCGTATGTTACCTATCTCATAATAACTAATGAGGATGGGATATACCCGCATTATACAAGAACATGATTTCTAGATGCAGCCCAGCTATTAGGTTTCTTATACAGCTTATTACGTCAAGTACCTACCTGCGTCTCTGATCTTAGTAATGGTAGGGAGAGACCTGATGGACAAAATCGACATTTGAGCATATAGAAATCATTGAGCATCAGAATTGAATGTCAATAAAACATACAAACAATAATTTGATAAAACCGTGTATATGTATATAAAACATTGATCAGGCAGGGGTCATAGTTATTCAATAGTTCTTGATAACCAGTCAACTTTAGCCACCCAAACCCATAGTCCAACTTTTTATATTTCCATATCCTGCAATAGTCCTACACCAACCGGGGGTTATCCTTGGGTGCACTTGCATAGCGCATACAGGGATAATCGTCGGTTAGTGCCGCATTCTAAGGGGCCTCTAAGGGGCCTCTGCGAGTTGGCTTCGGCCCCTCGTACGCCTTCCAAAGGACAGGGACCCCAAGGTTCCGAGATACGTAAATTCAAAAAATAAATTTGATAAATATATAAAGTCACGCCTGTATTATCCCAAGGGTTAGGCAGAGGAGTACCTTCACCCACACTTCGCCATTTATGTTTAAATTCCATGTGATCGGGGACGAGCCTATTGCTATCAACCGGGCACAAATAACACTTTGCCCAACCTGGGAATCGTACCCAGGACCTTATGCTCAACAGTAGCGCTTGCGACAACTATACCAACGAAGCAGTTTTCTTTATATTTATTGTTCACGAACCACGTAGTGTACAGTTAACGAAAGAGATAAGTATGCAGGATCGTCGGATATAGTTGAAGTTTAATTACGGAAAAAGCCAACACACTTTGTCCGAGCCAGGAATTGAACCTCAACAGTAGCGCTTGTTACCGCTAGACCAACGAGGCAGCAATTAAAAGTTCAATAATAAATTCAGTAGTTAGATAAATCCATACTTACTAATATTATAAATTCGAAAGTAACTCCGTATAGTATGTATGTTACTTTTTCATGCCTAAACCACTGAACGGACTTCGATAAAAATTTGGCAAGATGGCATCTTGGGGCCTTCCCCAAGATGCCATCTTGCCAAATTTTTATTTAAATTTTCATAGGCTACTTTTTATCCCTGGTGGGATAATTTCCGACATCCACGCGGGTGAACCCGCGGGCAGAAGCTAGTAAATAGTATACAATAGAACATATGCATTGGACCAATATCTTACTTCAAGTACGATTACAAGTAACAGGAAATTACTGAACGATGGATCAATTAAAAGATAATAAAACAAAGATGTAGAGTTGTAGACTATGGCCTACATCCCCGATATTTTAACTAAATAGAATAGCCACAGTAGCCGCCACCACGTAGTAACTATAATACAGCAACTAGAGCTTTAATATTAGCTTATTGGTTGATAATGTTATTTTTCTGTAGGCGACTCGTACTGAGTTATTAGTGTGCGAATCGTCAATTCCAGAAACGACTAATACCTACGTTAGCCAATTTTAAAAAGAAAAAATATAATAGAGAGTATTCTATGGAGGCGAAATAATTCGTGCGAATTAATAAGTGTAAAATAATTAGGTCGACGACTAAGACATCATTCATGATCATGATCTTTTTGTGTTTTTACAGTATGTACTTTCGATAGCTGCTGGCTCAGAAATTGAATTAATTTTAACGAGCCATCGATCACACGCTAATAATTATCTAAACAAAAAAACTACTGAAAGTAGAAAGTAGATCACAAAACTAGAACATTTAATAAAAAATACTGAAAGTCTTTGAAAAAATCAAGAATGCAAAGAACGTAGAGTTGGAAGGAAAGGAATCTTAACACCTATTGTGTTCGCCTCGTTAATCACACAAGTATTGTAATGCGATATGAAATCTTTCATTTTTCATTGGATAAGCTGTTTTCTACTAGAGATCTGCCACGCCTTTATAGCTAAGAAAAACGTAAATAAAACTGCGCACAGTTGAATAGTTTGTCCGAATATTAAGTTCATCAAGTCAACAACAAATTGTTAAAGTAAGTAGGTACCTAACCTAAAAATATAAAGCAAAATTTAAAAAAAAAAACGAAAAGTCCATGACAGATTTAAACTAATCGAAAAAGGATCAAATAAGATTTTCAGAATACCCCCGACTAAAAACAAGTATGTAGGTATATTAAGAAAGATAAAACTATCAATACGTCGGGGGCTAATACATCATTGCATATAAATCAAGATCCAAGAATGGAAGCCCCCCTCAGCTAGATAGAACGCCATCTTTTTAATACTTAAAAGATGGCTGGGTTAAACTGGACGCGGAAGTCATAGAACTGGGCGGTGCCGCAACTTTGTAGAGTCCTTCATCCAGCAGAGCGCCGCAATAGGCTAAGATGATTGATTGATAAAAAACAAGTCCAGCTTGCCTAATAAATGTAAAGTAAAGAAGATTTTCACCCCGTTACCACTTCCCGCCAAGCTAATACCTACTTACTGTAGAAACCATCTTTAAAATAAGTAATTAACTATCATTGTCTTCAAAGCAAATGACGGTTACTTGGGCCACAACTCATTGAAACGACATTTTCTCGTCTATGACATACTTTCTACATAAATTGTAAATGTAAGTACATGTTCTGGCGAGATGGAAAGCAAAGGCAAGCTTCGCAAACAGCCTGAGGCAAAACCTTGAATGATGAGTTTATTAACGAAGAAAGTATCGCTTAGGGCAACTTGATAAAAAGTATTGACCTACTTAAAGCTGTCAAGTTTCTTTTGGTAAATGGTTACTTGTGCTTAAAGCAGTAGGTACCCTAATTGCATAGCTGTGCATATACACAACCGACACGCGTCAACTGCAGAGGCAGCTGCTCGTGTATTGAGTACCGTACTCAAATAAAGCGAGCGGCATGTTGTCCACGGCAGTCGCCGACGCGTCGTCGACTAACACGCTTTTAAGTATAAACTGAGGGGCCTGGAGGATATACTAATCCATTGCTTTATAGGTTTGAAAAATTCGTTTGCTCAACAACGTAATTATCGCAATGAACGTGACTGAACTGTCAAAGAAAGAAATTGAAAGACATTGCGATCAATTGTTATTTGAAGTGGTATCTTCTTACCTATATACATTAAATAAACGATAGTTTAGTAAATTGAACAGTTGGAGCTGAATAGACCACACAAACAGGAATCGAAGTGATAATAGTACATTATTATGATACATGTGTGCGATGTTGATCATCATACCCGATTCCCGAGGCGGTATTATTCGCGCGACCGAGTGTGTATTAGGTATATCAATGCACACGCATTTCATACAACGTTTTTCGGCACACTTGCGAGGAAAAAAATAAACTTGTATTGTTATTAACTTTTATGGGAAATGGCATGCTGGTTTTGTTTTTCCGCGTGCCGCGCCAGCGATGCGCGCGCATGGGTAAATAAAGGCACTGGCAAAACCGCTAAACAAAAAAAAAACTTATATAAGTATAATAAGCACAAAATAATGTTTAGACTGATCGTAGTTTTATTTTTTATCTTTTGGCTTCGCACGGTTTGTGCATTCAGCCAATGTCACGTTTTGTTCTTTATTACAAAGGAAACAAATGTAGAGAAATTTCGTTTCTCTACATTTGTTTATATTATTATTCCAAATGTTTCGTCGTTGTACTAATCCTATAGATATTATCCCTCGTAGGGATAATATCTATTTATAACGGATAGAATATTAAGCTACATACAACGACGAAACATTATAACTATATTAATTAAAGTAATGAATGAGACTATTTATATACTTACAGATAAGCTATTTGTACAAAGTAAAAAAAGTATTGAGGTGGAAAATGATCGAAGTGCCCGCGGATTCCTTTTGGCATGATGTCTATTTGATGAGATTAAAAAAAAACGCACACCTCCGACTAGTAAATAGTAAAACCGGGCCACGCACAGTGTAGAGTTCCGTAGTAGCCCGTTATCACAATGTAGTACGATTCTGTTGTTCTTTATTCTGAATATAAAATTATTAAAATAAAATTGTTGATATTTTGTTTTTCAATGCAAGTCTTTACCCGTTATAAACAAGCAACTACTTCATCTTAGTCACTTTAAAGGATTAATGCTAAGAATTTTGTATTTGGTACAAAATTATCCAACACCCAAGTTCAACGACTATTACCGCTAAACTAATAAAGTTATCTTAACCGTTATCCATGTTATCTTAATCTTTCTTTAAAGTTCATGAAATGCACTATCATCGTGAATTTTTCCAGATTTTTCAAGCCAGCAGTTTAGGTTTTAGAGGCAGTTTAGGTTTTAGAACAAAATTTTGCACTTTAAAGTTTAATATTTTGTAAATGGAGCATTACTTAAATCGTTAAATTATTTTAGCAACCCCCAAGTCATTTTAGAAGACCTATTCAACGATACTCCACACGATGGGGTAGACGACGAAAAAAATATTCATCCCCACTTCACATGTAGGGGAGCTGCCCTAAAAATAGTAGATTGTTATACAAGGGTCGGAAGGAATCAATTCCCATACGAGGCATTAGAGGCGGCTATAGTCCGAGTGCGAATTGATGACTTCACCCGCGTTAAACACTCTACTTTTCACATCGAATTTAAGGAAAGTAAAAAATAGTAGTTATTCTACAATATTTATTGATAATAATTACATGAATAATAGGTACCTATTCATTAGTCTTTTTTAAATTTGAAGTATGGAACACACCACGTCACCGCCACATGAGTAGATTCTGTGTCACCACCGCAGGCCGTTCCGCTTACTAGGGCCCGTATTATTATAATTCTGTCTGCATTCTTACTTTTACCATTTTTCATAAATTACTTCGAAAACACGATAATCTTGATAAAAATTACTAAAAATTGTGTTGCGACGTGACACTTTTTAGTGCTGACCCAACTTTCTTATTTCGATTCAAACTTGCATACAGCCTAATCGATACTCGCAATAAACAAAATGAAAAAAAATTGTAGAAACTGAATAAAAACTCTTTAAACTAACAAAATGTATTGAAATGTAAAGGGTTTGCAGAATAACCAATCTATAGAATTAATTAATTATCATCATTCTCAAAAAAACTTCTGGTAAGCCTACCTAAAAAATGTTTACTGGGAATTCTGTAGTAAACTATTAGAAAGTATCAAAAATAAAATCCACAATAAATAATTGTCCAATAAATTAAAATAATTTTAAACAGCGATCGCATTCCGAATATAAATTCAATTATAGAAGCATTTCGGCGCGAAATTCAGTAAATGAGGTACCTATGGCCTGTCTGTTATTGATATTAGAAGAGATTGAAATGATATTAGAAAAGCATAAATCATTATTACAATGCTTATTGTATTTATTGCTTAAAATAATTTTATTTTATTTTCAAATATCGATTACATTCGTCATATTAATTACTCGAGTCAATCGAAATAAAAAAAAAAATTGTTTGGAATAATCGCTTTCACACATCACTGCAATAAAAAAAAACAATAATGGTCGGCGATTTTGAACATAAATTGAGTAGTGGTAATGATTAATACCTATTATTGAACCTGTGTTTGAATATTACGTTAAAACCTGGGCATTTTCGTATTGTTTATAATATTATCGATAATATTTGTCACATTTTAAATCTTATCTACATCTGTGTGTGTGAAATTTGTGAAAAGTAAAAATGTAAACACATACGATTGGCGCGAAACTTCGACATTAGATATCAAAAAAAGTTCATTACCACTACTTATTTACCTTAAACTATGGATAAATTCGTCAAATAATTAAATGATGTATATTCACAGCCCCATTATGGTAAAGTCAGGATGTTCGAAATCCCCAATTTTTATGTTTTTTAGCCTCGACCGCAACTGACATCAAAATGGTGATTACTATGTATGTTGAATTTATTCAAGGTAAATTATTAACTTGTGCGCTAAATCTGAAAGATTTAATGGCGTTAACATATGAGCTTTTTATCCAACTCTCCTAATTACACATTCATAAGATTTGATGGGTAGCATAATAAATATTTACATCATCAATTAAGGTGTCGTATGTCTGACTAAGCTGACTACCTAACTAAATTTAGTTCTAAAGTGTAATCCCTATTCTACATTTTTAAATTTCATTCCCGCCCTAGGGAGGAAGCAACTACTATGAGATTTTCCCGCCCAAGGGTGGGAAGCAGCGTTTTCCACCCGCTATTCGGATCAAACAAACACTACTTTCCGAGTATGAGAGATGAAAAAAATATTTTCTAAATTTTATTTTACAACTTTGTCGGCGTAATTGATATACGCACTCCTACAAAATTACAACTTATTAGTACTAACGGTCTCTTAGCAAACCCTCGGACAGACAGACAGACAGACAGACGGACATGACGAAACTATAAGGGTTACTTGTAGGAACTACGGAACCCTAAAAAGCACGCGTGTTTAATACACTGCATTATGGACCTAAAAGCGGTTCATTATGAGGCTAATACCTCGAAAATCTAAATACTTGAAAACCTACTAAGCGAGTGAAAGTGATGTAATTACTTTTGTAACGCAAAAGAAGAGTGATTGATGGCTATAGTGTGCGTTCGCTCGGAATAAAACGAAGTATGTGCCAAAACGAATTTACTCCTTTTTTAACAAAACATTGGAATTAAATTTAAAACTACTTTGAGTAAACTTTGATACGATAATTCTCTATGTTTTAAGGCAATTTCCATTAAATAACTCTGCGGTACGCCGTAATGTCGAAAAAAGTAAAAAATAGATGTAACTTTGCAATTTTTTTTATCGAGAAAAATTCATTGAATCGGGTATTTTCCTTTTACATGATACTAGACCAAAGAGTCAAAAAACATATACCCAAATTTTAAATCCCTATTCTACATACTTAACAAGTTACACGAAACAGAAAAAAACAAATTTTGTTCAATGTATCACCGAGCAAGTGTGTTGAAAAGTAATTTAATAAAACTGATGATAGAAATGCAAATAGGATACCAAAGTCAAATCATTATCAACGGAAAAAAAACTCCAGCGTTACTCTTTTAAAAATGTTTTACAATATTTTATTTTATTTATCAGCCTATACCATAGCAAAACTAATCGCAGCTGTAGGTCTTAAAAAGAAACGAACGAAAACAAACATCGTAACGCCTGCATTAATGAACACAAAAAAGCAGCATTTAACTCTGAATTCAAGTAAAAAAGCAACAAATTAATAATGATTCGCTACGGCGATCATAAATCCGCATACCCGTGCAAAGCAGCTAATTGCAATAGATAAATGAGAGAGATAAAACGTTTGGCAATCGGTCGATGGATCGGCGCAGACGCAATTTATCGCCAATTAAATTTGCATATCCCATTCAGGATTACCTGCTGAATAATACCTTATTTGGAAAGGTTTGTAAGGAAGTTGCTGGAGATACGATGGGCTCTTGTGTAATTTCTTGTGCTGTTCGAATAATTGATTTTCTTACACCTTCATGTATCTTGTGTCTAATAAATAAAGCTCTGGCTTGTTTTCTTCTATTGCATTTCAGTAACCTTAAATCTTTCCATAATTAATCTGCCGACTGTCTTGCCTTCCCTTTACAGGCTCAAGTTAAATTTGCTAGCAAAACTCCGTAGACTTACGTCCGTACCTATACCTAAACACGACAAAATAAAATTGACTTGATGATTTTTTTGGCTCAGTGGGTAGTGTTGTTACTTAAAGTGTGAGTAGATAAAATCTGTTTTATCGTATTGAGATATCGATACGAGTCATCACGTCTGTGAAGTTTACACAAAGAAAAACTGATTTTAAGACTGATATTTTAAGTCACTACACAGTATAGGCGGTTGATGACCCCACAAAAAAGATCATCCAATTAATTTCTTTATTGTTTTGTCATATTTAGATATCAATAGGTACACGTCACGTTTGCGGAGTTTCGCTAGCTCACTTAATTTTGACCTTATACATATATAGTATAGTTTCTGCTTTCACAATACTAATCTGATCATCTCTGCTCGTTCATCTATCTGATATATTATCTTTTTATTTCCATATATACACTTTTAAAGTATGATTAAATTTCTTAGAATACTTTCCTTATTTATTTCTGTTTTGCTTTCACAATAACTAATTTCTTAGCATTAATCTTTCTGATTTATCACCTTTTTATTTCCATACTCATTTAATTAATGAGCTCATTTCTTCATTACCTAACTTTTCCTTTCCCTTATAACATCACAGTCATAACTCTCAGGTGAAGATGTGCCGACAGCATTATCTGCCTGCTTACATCAGTCAGTTATCAATGAAACTATCAATTTATCAACGATCGGATCTTTCATCTCGTGTGAAATGTGAGCAACTCTTACGCAGGTACTTGCGTGCAAGACCCTTGTCTCGAAGCCGCACAAACTGGGTCGAACACTTTCCCAGAGCTTCACTTTACTCGCACTTTGGCGTTTATTCCGATGCTTTTACGTTTGTAATAATAACTGACAATTAACTTATAGATATTTAACGAGACGTGGTAACTAATTATGGCAATGTTGTTAACGTATGAGAAACGTTGATCTTCGAGTTGTCTCTACATGATGACGATGCGTGGCTGTTTTAATTGTTAGCTGATTTCTATATTTTACTGACCGTTAGCAGTTTCATTTAAGTCGTAATTTCATCTGTAGCGCCTGGGTTTCACACGTAAAATTAACTGAGGACTGGAGCTTATTAAAGACCTATGTATTTGGAAAATACAAAATGGGCCCATGTATGGAGGTAAGCAAAACGATTTGCACCAGGGTTCTATAAACGAACATTCTTTGCGTTTTCGTTTTATAGTAATAACATGTCGAATTGAAGTTACAATAGTGCATAAATCATAAGTTAATGATAGGCAAGCCGAGGGCTACCGCATTCTTCACTAAATTGTAGGCACTGCCGTCGTAACCAATAATTTATTTGTTCTACATCATAACCTCTTTCCTCCTCATTGTTACAGTTCAATTAGAATCAGACTTGGTGACTTACATACATATACACGGTTATTGGTAAAACATTAACAACCTCTTAAGAGGTCATTGTACTCATCATAATGAACAACTTTCACTATGGGACCAAATCTGAAATCGCGAAAAAAAAATCAGCTGTTCCCTACATTTTGACGAGTTATACGAACATAGATGTAGGGAACAGCTGATTTTTTTTCGCGATTTCTGATATGATGATTTACAGAATAAACAATTTCATTTAACTCTTCTCACTGAAAACTGAGTTATCCTCATTTATTTATTTATTACTAATGAATGAATGAATTGCACCGGTCCCGAGTGGTTAAACCAGACTCGATTAATCGAATGAACCCCAAGATTCGCACTAGCTCCTGTAGCCATGAGGCTACAGGAGCTAGTGCGAATCTTGTTCATGGTGCTACAGCGACCATTGCATATCAAGGAATAGACCGGCGGGGGGCGCGGTAATGGTAGGGAAGACGTGCCTGTAGGATAGGTAAGGATTTTAGAGCCTACCGGATATGCATCCTAGGTCATTTATTTATTTAATACTAAGCTCACAAATGTATAGAGGCGGACTTAATTTCTCGGATTGTAGGTAAATTCCTGAAACGTTGCTGTTCAGACTCCGGCTGAGTCTGAACAGCAACGTTTCAGGAATTTACCGTGGGGAAGTGAGTTTGTTTTTGCTAGGAATTGACACTATTGACAGCTCGCTCCACGCTCACTTCACCTAAGTTTTCACGGTGAGATTTTTACAGAATAGCACCGCAGTACAATTCGCTGCGACAGTTTATAAATAGGCTTAAATGAGAAGATCACCATCCAGATAATAATCTAGATTATAAAAACCAGTAATAAACTGCATTACCGAATTCTTGAGACCTCTTTCAATTACCGCGTAGTTAATAAAAATGGAAACAAGTTTACAACACAAATTACTTAAAACAAGTTTGTGAAATAGCTTCCAGTCTCGTAAAACAAAGTCAGGAGTATTAAAATCATAAGGATGATCATTATTTTTACGACATCTCTACTTATGTACTACTATGGTACTTAATTTAATATTCTAAAAGATTATTAAGTAAATTGTTACTCTAACATTTTTTATTGTTGAACTAAATAAAGATCCTGTAACGTGTTGCCTTTGTGACACAAATCGTAACCTAATTAATTATTTAGATACAAGAGCTAGCATCCTTTCGTCTTTTATTAAAGCTACTACTAAGAAGTAATGGATGCTACTGATGATGCAATCCTTGTAGCAATTTTCTGGGTTGAAACCATCTAGATTGTCATCGACTCAATAAAATGTAGGTACCTAATCAAAATCATATGAAGACCAATACAGCCACAAGCTAGTCTTTTCTGTAAAAATCTCACCGTGAAAACTTATGTGAAGTGAACTGTCAATACTGTCATTCCCTATCGTTAGTCAATCTATTTCCTTAAAAATCTCACCGTAAAAACGATGGTGAAATGAGCTGTGAATCCCTAGCATCAGTCGGTAATAGTCCCTTGAAAATCTCACCATGGAAACTAAGGTGAAGTGCGCTTGAAGTGAGCTGTCATCCCACCCGTCTGATGCTAGGGATTGATAGTATTGACAGCTCACTTCACCTTAGTTTTCACGGTGAGATTTTTAAGGGAATAAGATAGACTGATGCAGCTCACTTCACCATTGTTTTCACGGTGAGATTTTTAAGGGAATAGACCGGCTGATGCTAGGGGATGACAGTATTGACAGCTCATTTCACCTTCGTTTTCACGGTGACATTTTTAAGGGACTTTATCGACTGATGCTAGGGAGTCACAGAGCTCACTTCACCATCGTTTTCACGGTGAGATTTTTAAGGGAATAGACCGGCTGATGCTAGGGAATGACAGTATTGACAGCTCATTTCACCTTCGTTTTCACGGTGACATTTTTAAGGGACTTTATCGACTGATGTTAGGGAGTCACAGCTCACTTCACCATCGTTTTAACGGTAAGATTTTTAAGGGAATAGACCGACTGATGCTAGGGATTGACAGTTAGACAGCTCACGTCACCTTAGTTTTCACGGTGAGATTTTTAAGGGACTTTATCGACTGATGCTAGGGAGTCACAGCTCACTTCACCATCGTTTTAACGGTAAGATTTTTAAGGGAATAGACCGACTGATGCTAGGGATTGACAGTTAGACAGCTCACGTCACCTTAGTTTTCACGGTGAGATTTTTAAGGGACTTTATCGACTGATGCTAGGGAGTCACAGCTCACTTCATCATCGTTTTCACGGTAAGATTTTTAAGGGAATAGACCGACTGATGCTAGGGATTGACAGTTAGACAGCTCACGTCACCTTAGTTTTCACGGTGAGATTTTTAAGGGACTTTATCGACTGATGCTAGGGAGTCACAGCTCACTTCACCATCGTTTTAACGGTAAGATTTTTAAGGGAATAGACCGGCTGATGCTAGGGAATGACAGATTTGAGAGCTCATTTCACCTTCGTTTTCACGGTGACATTTTAAGGGACTTTATCGACTGATGCTAAGGAGTCACAGCTCACTTCACCATCGTTTTCACGGTGAGATTTTTAAGGGAATAGACCGACTGATGCTAGGGATTGACAGTTTGATAGTTCACTTCACCTTAGTTTTCACGGTGAGATTTTTAAGGGACTATACCGACTGATGCTAGGGAGTCACAGCTCACTTCAATATCGTTTTCACGGAGTGACTTTTACAGTATAGAACGGCTTACCGCAAGGTGCAAGAAGTAGGCCAAATTGATCAGACAACCACAAAACAAAAGAGCATGCAAAACGCATAACACTTTTTCAATACAAGTGCGAACACGGATTATAAATAATCATAATGCAATCAACCTACTTACACGCTCTGATGAACTTATACGATGCATGGGAAATTCATTACCAATATTTTTTAGGGTTCCGTACCCAAAGGCTAAAAACGGAACCCTACTACTAAGACTTCGCTGTCTGTCCGTCCGTCTGTCTGTCACCAGGCTGTATCTCAAGAACCGCGATAGCTAGACAGTTGTTTTCACAAATTATGTATTTCTATTGCCGCTGTAACAACAAATACAACAAAATAAAATAAATATTTAAGGAGGCTCCCATTGAAATGTTCACAAATTATGTATTTCTGTTGCCGCTATAACAACAAATACTAAAAACAAAATAAAATAAATATTTAAGGGGGCTCCCATACAACAAACGCGATTTTTTGCCCTTTTTTTCTCGATATCAAGAATGGCAACAGGCACTTGAAATATTCACAAAATACTCAGTTATATTTTTACTTTAATAATAAATAATAATATTAAAATAAAATAAATATTTAAGGGGGACATACAACAAACATGTTTTTTTCGGCATTTTTGCTTTGTGGTACGGAACCCTTCGTGTGCGAGTCCGACTCGCACTTAGCCAGTTTTTTTCATTTTAACGCTGCATTATTAGGAATTGTTCGACACGGTATTTGACGGTGGCCGATACAAGACTTACATGTTTTTTTTTTTGTTTCCTTTTTTTCCTAACGTGGATTTGATAAACCGTAAAATGAGAAGTGCAATTGGAACCCTCAGCATATTAGCCCCCCAGCAGGATATTATAAGTAAAGGCTTTACGAAAGATTAATTTGTAGAGAAAGGGATATGGTAATTTTAGTAAGAGTAGGTACAGTCAACAAAAGAGTTAAGTATGCAAGATCGTCGGATATAGTTGAAGTTTAGTAAGAAACCGATGGGTGTTCCCGAATAAATTTTATTTTATTAATTGAAAACAAACGGCTCATTTTTCAACTCATTGTACACAACGTGATTCGTGACCAATAAATACAAAGAAAACTGCTTCGTTGGTATAGTTGTCGCAAGCGCTACTGTTGAGCATAAGGTCCTTTTTTTTTTAATGTTTTATTGATGGCGGAATGCGGCTGAATTATTGTTTGTATGATTATTGAGGCTCGCGCCATAATTATTACATGTCTGTAAGAGGAGTCTTGTAGCAGGAGTCCGTAGCAGGAGTCTGTAGCAGGAGTGTAGTCGGAGTCTGTAGCAGGAGTCTGTATCAGGAGTCTGTAGCAGGAGTGTAGTCGGAGTTTGGATAGCTCGGTAGATGGCAATGTGTTCGCTCCCTATTAAATGGAACTTAAACATAAATGGCGACATGTGGTTGTACCAACACCACCAACACCTCCGACTGACTCTTTTGGAAAACAAGGCGTGGTCTTATGTTAATTAAAGAACAGTAAGCATTAGCAAAACTTTCCACGTCTCAATCAATAACAACAACATCAATTAATAAAATCTGTATTTCGCTATATATTTGCACAGTTTACCGCCTTTTGGCAATAAAACTTTAATTTATACGACCTCCTCCTCTGTCAAATTAGCAAATAAAGCAGACGGACATGTTACTTTGTGTAATATAATAGACGTAAAACCAATCAAGAAATGTGGCTTTATTTAACTAAAAGAATTACATTAAATAGTATATTAATTGACAAGGATATTGATAGGTAGCGCTATGACAACCGTATGACCAGAGTCGTCACTGTTATCATAAATACTACATTCAATGAGGTTGCATATCACCTCATTCTTCCTCGGTTGAGTTTTCACTCCCTTCTCGATCTACCACAAAGTCGCTCAGGTAGGAGGGCGGCTTTCTGGTCCTGTTTGATCTCCGTGGGAGATCTTCTATCTGGCGTATCGGAGAAGGCGACGAGCTACGTAGATCCTGTGAACGTTGCGGCGATGATAGCGATGGAGTGACGGTTTCGGATGGAGCTGTAGCGCTGTCTTCCATCTCTTCAGAAGCTGTTTCAAAGCTATCATCTTCACTGTAGTCAACGGTATTTGGGAACGGTGCCAATTGACGGTTCGATACTGTTGATGTTTCCCCATTGTCACGTCGAATAAGAGAATAGTGGAGATTAATTTCAAGGAGTTCAGCTTCTTCGACTAGAGGGTCTGTTTTAGATTGTCGGACATTCTTCTTAATCAATATCGGGCCTGGTGACAGCCAGGACGGCAGTGAGTCTCCATTCGGGGATCTTCTAGGGTATGTGAAAAGTTTTTCATGTGGGGTGGCGTTAGTAGCTGTACATAAAAGAGAACGTACACAATGCAATGCATCTTTCAGTACCACTTCCCAGTTTTCCACTGACAGTCCCTTTGACCGGAGGCTGAGTTGGATAGTTCGCCAGAGAGTCCCGTTTAGACGTTCGACTTGCCCATTACCCTGAGGGTTATAAGGTGTCGTTCTAGATGAGGCTATGTTTGATTTTCTTAGGAATGACTTGAATTCTTCGGACATAAACGATGAGCCTCTATCACTATGAACATAGAGAGGCTGACCAAAAGTAAGGAAGAGATCTTTCAAGCAGTGGATGACAGTGGTAGATGTCATATCTTTACACGGATATGCAAATGGAAATCTGCTGTACTCGTCAATTATCGTTAATATGTATTTGTTAGAGGTGTTAGATGGCAGTGGCCCCTTGAAGTCTATGTTGATACGATCGAGAGGGGCCGTAGCTTTGATCAAGTGACCTTTGACTTTGAGGAACCTTGGTTTTATCTCAGCGCAGGTCGGGCACGAGGCAGTCATTTCCTTAACGTCGTTTGCTGAATAGGGCAAGTTTTTGGACCTCACCCAGTGATACATTCTAGTCACGCCCGGGTGACAGAGTGCGTTATGGAGTTCTTTTAGCTTACTGATATTCATATAGGCACAAACGCGGGATAGAGCGTCCGCAGCTGCATTTTCGGAGCCTGGTCTATAAACAATATCATATTTGAAACAAGACAACTCTAATCGCCAACGTAAGATTTTGTCATTCTTGATTTTACTGTTATGATTCTGATTAAACATGAAGGCTACCGATTGTTGATCCGTAATTAAAAGAAAATGTTTACCAATTAAGTAGTGTCTCCATTTCTTTAAACTTTCCACTATAGCGCAAGCTTCTTTTTCGATTGAGGATTGCTTGCATTCAGAGCTTGATAAAGTTCGTGAAAAAAATGCTACTGGACGTCCTCGTTGAGTAAGTGTAGCCGCTAGAGCGAATTCTGAAGCGTCAGTCTCAACTGTGAAAATATTGTCGTCATTAATGGCTACTAGAGCCGCCGCCTTGATATCCTGTTTGAGTTCTTCAAAACATTTGAGAGCATCGTGCGATAACGGAAAGCTGACGCAGGTGAGGGGTTTTATCTTTTCTGAAAAACGCCCAATCCATTTTGCATAGTGCGCGAACATTCCTAGCACTCGTTTCAGTTCACTTGCTTTAGTTGGTGCGGGGAGGTCTAGCAGAGGCTTTAGCCTTTCGGAATCAGGTCGGATAGTATGATTTTCCACAGTAAAGCCAAGCAGATTGATTTTAGTTTGATTGAAAATGCTTTTTTGTTCATTGAGAGTTAAATTAAACTTCTTAGCGGCGTCCATAAATCGTTTTAGATTGCGCTCGTGATCCTTATCATCCTTGCCGCAAATAGTTATGTCATCTAAGTATGCGTACGTCCCATCTAATTTTTCTTCTGATATTATAAAGTCTAGAGTCCGCTGGAAGGCAGCTACGCCGTTAGTCACTCCGAACGGGATGCGTGTGAATTGATAAAGTTTGCCGTTCGCTTCAAACGCCGTGTATTTCTTCTCATATTCCAGGATTGGGACTTGATGATATGCAGATTTCAAGTCTATCTGACTAAAGACTTTAAATTTTGCTACGTTGTTCACAACCTGTTCGATATTTGGCAAGGGGAAGGCATCTAGATTAGTAAATTTATTTATTGTCATTGAATAATCGATCACGAGCCGTTTACGATGGGTTCCTCCTCCCGCTACGAGGACTTGGGCCCTCCAAGGGGAAATGCTTTTTTCAATTACCCCATCTTCGAGCAAATTGGATACTTCTTCTTGTATGAAGTCAACGTCTTCTTTAGTGTAGCGCCTGCTTTTGACAGCAATCGGTTGGATGTTTGGCGACAGATTGGTGAATATGGAGGCAGGCGGAACTGAGGCTTGCAGAACATTGCAGATTTCTAAGGGCTCGGCGGGACCTCCCAGATTGAAGTGGATGCTTGAATGTCGCTTGAGTAAGTCATGACCCACGATAATGTCTGCACAGAGGTTGTCAACGACTAAAAGAGGCGTTTGCTTGTAGGTATGTTGATTCATTTTAATAGTTGCGAAACATACTCCTTCAACGAACGAGACTTGGTTAAGAGAAGCGAGATTGACAGTTTGTTTGCACGGTTTCTTGGGCAACTTCATGATGCGAGCCACTTTACTGTTTATAAAACTGACTGAACTCCCAGTGTCGACGAGAGCATCAGCTTTGTATTCGTTTATCGTGATAAGGATTGTCGCACTCCTAAGACTTGAAGGAGAAGCAGCAGAGATTGCCCCGCTGCAAAACTGGTTATTGCTCGAGGTGCCAAGTTCTTCAGTCCACACAGAGTTTATGTTATACCCGGATCTGCAAACGCTAGCAAAATGGCCTTTCTTAGAACACTTTTTACAGGTAGCTTTGTTAGCTGGGCACCTTATTCTAGGATGAACATTTCCACCGCAGAAGAAACAGCGCTTGGCTGATTGTGTGGTGGAGGATGGTGCGACCGAAGCAGTCTGAGGCATTCGAGACGATGAAGCTACCGCCAGATTGTCCGATTCCTTGACTCGGGAGATTTCAGGTACAGCATTTAGATGCGGAGAGTTAGTACTGATCGTCTTTGCATCTTTCTCAGCAGTTTCCAAGGTAATGGCTTGATTAAGAGCATCGGTAAGAGTGAGTGTAGGATTCTCAAGAAGTCGCTCTCGGATTTTTTGTGAGAGTAGACCGGAGATAAGAGCACTACGAATTGCTTGTTTTTCATGTTCCGTCTCGGTGACAGCTTCAAATTTGCAATCTTTAGCAGTCAGTCGAAGAGCTCTAACATATTCGGAGATAGTCTCGTCCGCTCTTTGTTTTCGACTGAATAGGACATGTCGAGCTAGCACCGTGTTTTTTGGTTTGACATAGATGTCTTCTAGAACTTTCATAGATGCTATAAACGTCGTGCAAGACTTGATATGTTTGTAGATAGAAGCGGATAAATGGTTAACTAACAGCTTACACTTGAGAGAATCCGATATGTCTTCAGTAATCTCTTCAGCGAGAAAGCTTTCGAAGGTCGCTTTCCAATGCAGCCATTTTGCATCGGCATCCGCGACATCAGGTTCGGCGTCAAACTTGTCGGGTCGGAGATACCTTGACAATGATGATTTGTATATCTTTTCATTAGACATTTTTAGTTAAATAAATTGTAATATAATAGACGTAAAACCAATCAAGAAATGTGGCTTTATTTAACTAAAAGAATTACATTAAATAGTATATTAATTGACAAGGATATTGATAGGTAGCGCTATGACAACCGTATGACCAGAGTCGTCACTGTTATCATAAATACTACATTCAATGAGGTTGCATATCACCTCACTTTGCCTGCCACGAAGATTTTCATTTCCATGAATATTTATGATGAATTGCAATGACAATGAGTGTTCTGTGTTGACAGGATGCGTAACGTAGGTAGGTAGCTACGTATTAATGACACCTAAAGTTCTTCACATTATAATGATCTTAATAACCTACATGATATCTAATGAATACTCCCGCATAATGTGAAGTAAATCTAGACTAGAAAGCAGACGACTAATTTGTACAATTGCGGAGTAAACATTTGCAGATATATTCCCCTTTAATCATAAACGCTGCTTGAAGTAAGTAGTGATTAGCGAGTGTTAAAGGCACACGTATCAAACCGGAAAGGGATCGTTACCGTATCAACTTGAGCCGTTCAGTATTCTTTGTATGAAACTCCCTAGTGCAACCCACACTAATCGGAATCGTAACGTAATCGCCTCGCCTCGGGACAAGCTCACGACCCGCGGTGCGTTACGGCTCGTCGTCCCCGCGCTTACGGCACGTCATCCCCGCGCTTACGTCTCTCCGTACCCGAAGAGGTTACAGGTCATGGCGCACTATACCGGCACCGCAACGGCACCGCTCCAACCCAGCAATTAACTTGTACCTAATTCAGATTAGAGCATTAAACCGTGTGTCGTCTAATATATTTCATAACGTCAATATGAAAAAGCCAGCGCGCGGACTGCGAGCTTCTTTAGAGCGAAATTCGAGGCGACGGCGACGCCGTGCTGCAGCTGTGCAGTTGCGGTGCCGGAATAATGTGCCATGACCTTACGTCTCTTCGTTCACCCTTGCCCCTCTCCCCCTCCCTCGGTCGGCGAGCCGTAAGCGTGGCGTCACCTAGCCGTAGCCGAGTCGACGTATCGGAGCTGCTGATCCGTTTTGGTTACGTGCTTACGTTACGCGTTGACGCCTGTTTGACGGCGAGGCGAAAGGCGATACGGTTACGATCCCTTTCCGGTTTGATACGTGTGCCTTTAACACTCGCTAATCACTTCTTAACTTCAAGCAACGTTTATGAATAAAGGGGAATATATCTGCAAGTGTTTACTCCGCAATTGTGCAAATTAGTCGTCTGCTTTCTAGTCTAGGGTTACTTCACATTATCCGGGAGTGCTCATTAGATGTCATGTAGGTTCTTAAGATCATTATAATGTGAAGCACAGGTGTCATTGAAACGCAGCTACCTACGTTGCGCATCCTGTCAACATATTCATGGAAATGAAAATCTTCGGAAATGACATGTGTGCTATATATACATAGTATATACCTTTAACCATACATTTTTGACTTTTAAACGTCACTTAACTTTAATCATCGTTTATAATTAATAAGCCCCATGATGTATATCACTCTGCAATATTCAGTCTAACGGGACGGGATATTTTACATGGAGCGACTGCCTATCTGACCTCACAACCCAGTTACTGGGTAATACGATACCCTTGGTAAGACTGATTGTCAGACTTTTGGGCTTCTGACTACCCCAAAGACTACAATATAATGCGGTGTAAGACTACCCCTAACAACTGTCAAGAAAATCTACGAACCAACGACATAACGTGCTTTCCGAATTCCGAGGCACGGATGGCCCGAATCAATGTATGAGGCGGTCGGGCTGAGAATGACCCTCTCTTTAAAGTGTGAATAGCAAAAGATTCTCATACTTATCAAGTTTTTAATTCGGCATTTCGTTTTTAAACCAGTGAAAATGGAACACCTTCCCCTTTATGTTTAGCTAGTAAATGTCGATCCTGTGGGAGTATCGGGATAAAAAGTAACCTTTATGTTAGTGAGTTTGTACATATATGTAGGTAATCTTTGGAACCACGGATCAGATTTCGAAAATTATCACCCTAGGTTGACTGGTAGAAAATGCCTCTGGCATTATGTCCGCCTTTGTACAGTAAGTATAAATAAATAAAAATAAAATTATTTCACTAATCTAATAGAAAGTATTGCTGAGTGTCATAGGATACATAGTTTATGAAATTTCACGCAGGCTAAGTTGCGGGAAAAATATAGTGGGAAATAAATATAGATCATCCATCGAAACTAATAAAACCGCAGTACCTACTCACGACGGATCAAACTGTTGATTTTATTGAAGGGTACCTAATCTATGAAGATATTTACGATCTATTGTTACTGTAGCATCAAGTACCTAATTCCTCCTCTCTCCTACTATGCTGTATATCTATATCTGTGGCTGTGCCCAACAGCGTCCAATAATTGTCTCATTAATTTTAAGCCTAAATGTTTATTTATTTATTTATTTATTTATCACATGAAATGTTAACTTTGCCATTACAGATAAATCTAATGCGACAAAGTAACTTAAAATATACTTAACTATACCTTACATGCTACACAGTACGTGTACGTTTACCAATATTATGGAATGCAATAATGAATTGAGAAATTTATTTGAACAATCCACTATCGCTCGTGTTACCGAACAAGCTCTATTATATTGACCCTCAATATAATTGGGTAAATCTACGTGTAGCCATTACACCATAAATTCCCGTGTTTGTCTTAACACGGGAATTTATTTATTTATCAACCGACTGCTTTTGCCGAGGAATATCGTAAATGTTCTCTCGAAAGCTTAGCAAGTTGCAAGTAAAAGTTTATGATGCACGCCAATACTTTCGCAAAAGCTATTAAATCTAACGATATCCCGGAAAATAAAAAGAGAGAAGAAATAGCATTCCGAAAGTGTCATTTTACCATTGCATGTGCCAAAAAGAAAATCTAGCCCACAAACCAATCTAATTTATTTACTCAAGCCACTGTTTAAATATTAATATTATACCTGCGCATATCGTAAATCTTCTTCCGCGCCACTCCCAAGCTTTGCAGAGAAAAACGAACATTCTGCAAATGTTGACATAATCAGAGTGCCTCATCTGCTCGCATGACTTGCCGGAATCTGCCGCCGACGACGGGAGAAACGCGGAATGCGTCGAAAGTAAAATTACAATGATTTAACGAATTGTGAATCGCCCGTCATGCTTAGCAAATGAACAAGTGAACGAGATCTAAGCATTGGAAGACCGGATCTTTGTTTGCCATTTCCCGTGTTATTGCTGATTGGTTGATTGAAGAAACTATTTCGACACTTTTATAGCTAGACTTAATGAGGATAATAAATTGATCATGATTCGGTTTTGGTTTGTGACGGATTTAATTATACAAAACTATCTGATAGTGTGTTAATTACCGTAAAGGATTCTCGGCTACCATTTTGTTTCTTATACTCTTCTATATAATACGTCATTGATTATAGGTATTCTTCTTCTTGTTCGAGTTGCTGACACGACTGTATTTTATTAGGGTTCCGTACCCAAAGGGTAAAAACGGAACCCTATTACTAAGACTTCGCTGTCTGTCTGTCTGTCACCAGGCTTTATCTCAACAACCGCGATAGCTAGACAGTTGAAATTTTCACAAATTATGTATTTCTGTTGCCGCTATAACAACAAATACTAAAAACAAAATAAAATAAATATTTAAGGGGGGCCTCCCATACAATAAACACGATTTTTTTGCCCTTTTTTTGCTCGATATCAAAAATGGCAACAGGTAGGCACTTGAAATATTCACAAAATACTCAGTTGTATTTAAACTTTAATAATAAATAATAAAATTAAAATAAAATAAATATTTAAGGGGGGCTCCCATACAACAAACATGTTTTTTTCGGCGTTTTTGCCTTGTGGTACGGAACCCTTTGTGTGCGAGTCCGACTCGCACTTGGCCAGTTGTTGTTATTGTTGGGAAACACTAGACTGTGTTTCCCAACAATAACAACAATATTGTACTTGATGGACCTACCTACCTAAGCACGACGTTCTAATTGCATACAAGGTCCAAGGAAAGAAAGAAAATACGTTTATTTACGCAAATCCGTGCAATTGCAATGTGGTATACTGCTCGTAGTTAGCCAGGGAATACATTAATGTTACACTCAGGAGCCAGATGTTAATTTAATATCAGCTACTAGATTACCGTGCAAATGACGCCCTTTGTTACTTTGATATCAGTCTGGAGATACTGGCCTCAAAAGCCTCATAATATCTCATTTCATATCTCGGATCCAAAAAAAAAAACAAACATATAAAGTGTTGCCCTTATAAATAACCTGCCATAAATAACAAAGTCCATTAAAAGAACCGCTAATTAGGTGAGACCTGACACTACTAACTTAATCCTTTACTACAGGGATCATTTTATGTTGGCCATAACTTTAAAGGCGCCTGTGAGTCATTGAATACGGCGCTTATGGCCACGGACCAATTACGACCTTATTTTTCGTATTGTAAAACAAGTTTGATACAAAACCGCTGCCACCTGCATACTTTGTAACAAATTAATGGCGGGCATGACAGTCGTTCCATAATATTGCTCTTGCGCATGGTTTTTACAGTTTTCCTTTGTGGGTTAAACAGTTGGGTGCTCGTTTTGGAACCTGCAAACATAATAAACTCACGCTTCTTTTTCCCATGAGGGCTGGTAGAAACACAGACTACTTACAGATACTACGTAGAAACTACAATCGCCACCTGCGTCGTTTACGCTCATACGTCTAATCATACTTTATGTTTGGTAATATAAATATGAATCGCTTTAACTTTAATCGATTAAGAAACTGAGAATAGGTACTCATAAATTGCTGCTATATTAAGCGCCTTTGAAAGTTGTAGTAGCAATATATCTTCTGCGCATTACATTACATACAACTAAGGTCGTGTGTATTTTTTTCGTTAGAGATATTGACATAATTTTAATACTAATTTGATTTTTGATCTCTTAACCCAGATCATGATCTTTGTGTACTTGAGGGCCTCATGGGCTTTACATTCCCATTCATTTGAGATGGCTGGTCTCGGCTTAAGACGAAATAGAATCTGCAACTAACAGCACCGCATCAATACTTACGCGAGTCCTAAAAAAAATGACAAAATGAAAAATACTCAAAAAAAATGAATGATACTCAGCCTATAAATGTTCCCACTGCTGGGACACAGGCCTCGTCTCGGTGAGAGGGAGTGGGCCATGATCCACCACGCAGTCACGTATCATCGATTTTTTGCTTTGAGTATTAAACCAACTGGAGGCGCCATTGTCAGGCGATCCCCGCTGCCAAAGGTACGAGACCGCCGGTCATAGCGGTTATATACATGTGTGCGTATAGTTTATGCTTGTGTTTGTTTTTTGTTTTGTGTGCGTGCGTAACAACGCGATCGAATTGCATTAGTGTATTATTGCGTTCCCTCGTCCCCCGCGATGAAAGTGACAGACTTATTTGCTTAGATATTAGTACTCGTGGCGTCTCCGGTTGGTTTAATACTCAAAGATTTTTTGGTATTAGGATATGTCGGTTTCCTCACTATGTTTTCCTCCTCCGTTTTAAGAGCAGCGGTGCTGAAATAATTGACACAAAGTAAAGCGCATGTCTGGGTTCGAACCTACGAGCTTACAACTTACGTTTTATATACTGTAGCATAGTAGAGGCGTAAATAAGTACGTATTCTTAATCAAACTTTCGCTTCTTTCAGAACCAAAGCACTGAACACTAATGTTTGGGTCGGCTGTGACGCGATGCGCGAGGAGGACCTGGAGGTGGCACTCAAGGTGGTGATCGTGGGCGACGGCGGCGTGGGCAAGTCCAGCATGATCCAGCGCTACTGCCGCGGCACCTTCACCCGGGATTACAAGAAGACCATAGGAGTTGACTTCTTAGAACGACAGATTGAGTGAGTTGTTTTGATGTACCGAATACTAGCTAGAAGATGGACTTAAGAAAGAACAGGGACCTGTGAATGAAGACCAGACAGAAACATTAGGAACCCTTAAATCAAGACCAGTCCCAGAAACCACATTTAAGTCCTGTCATTCTTATTTCATCACCGGTAGCTCAGGTAAAGTAAAGAAGCCAGAAGATAACGTTAGTTTGGGGTTAGCTAAGGCTTAGGAGGTGGCACTCAAGGAGGTGATTGTGGGCGACGGCGGCGTGGGCAAGTCCAGCATGATCCAGCGCTACTGCCGCGGCACCTTCAGCTAAAGCTAAAGGCTAAAGGATAAAACTAAGACTCCGTTTCTTCGTTTTTGGCAAGTCGTTTAAAAACAGGGACATACTTTACCCCTCCATTTATTTCTTCTTCTGTTTTGTTTCTTCATTACTACTACGAATTAGTCGGTAGGTTTATGTTAAAACAAACTTTATGTACCTACCGCTCGAAACTCGAGTGCTTTGAAGAATATCTTCTCAAGTAAGGAAGTGTACTTACCTAAGTAACTATGTAGAACTTGGGTGCAACCGTTTTCTTGACCCCGAAAAAGTTCAAAGTATTATATATTATATCAATCAACACTATTGAGTCAACCATCATTTTTAAAAAAAATAAAAACAGTATTTTAGCCTCAAATACCGAACCTAGATAACCCCGAAGACCTCTTTTTTAGATAACAAAAACAAAATGGAGACCTAGATCATTAAGACCAACATAATCTTGAATTAGCCACCCGAAGCGAACTTTAAAACTAATTGAGTGATCGCCGAGAAAAACTAAAGAGGCTAGATATTTAATTATGGGCTTTAATTAAATGAAGACATGCTGAGATGTCGTGTTCTAGATGCAGAATATGTACTCTAATTAGGGTAATCACGCAACCACCGCAGGTGTAGTCTGATGTAGAATTGATAGCATCCTTGGAAGTCCTCCAATGAAGGCAAATAACTGGAGGGAATGATGGTAATTGAGTTAAATGTACATGTCTTAGGAAACCAATAGTAGTTTCATTAAATAACATTTTTATTTTGCGTCCATCTTACGTTTAACTACTTCCCGTGTTATTTTAATGATGCTATTTTCATTATGGTGTTGTATAAATGTTGAAACAAGAAAATATTTAGCAACCATCGACAGAGCGTCAGCAACTCAGCATTTGCTTTTCGATATGCCGATCTAGTGAACACAGTTCTTCATGAACCAAATTAATACAAGCAAATTCGTGTGCTCCGTACTGATTGATGATTTCTTGTTTTTTTCATTGATTGATTCGATGCCCACAATACTGAACCTGTAATGTATGTGCGCCAGGACTATGTAGTCCTGGCGCACATTTTCTATTGGTAATTCTTAAATCTTTCAACCCTAAAAATACGTTAAGCCGACGTTCTTTTCTTGCCGCATACCGACAACATTCACCTTCTAACAAATGATATTCCTTCATCCCCAGGATCGACGGCGAGGAAGTCCGGCTGATGCTATGGGACACAGCAGGACAGGAAGAGTTCGACGCTATCACGAAGGCGTACTACCGCGGCGCACACGCATGCGTTCTCGCCTTCAGCACCACAGACCGCGACTCGTTCCTCTCGCTACACTCTTGGAAACTTAAGGTGACTACTCTTATTTTTAAACTTCGAATCGTAATTATCAGCCTATAGTAGGCCACGGCTGGATATAGGCTTCATCCAGCGAGGTAATTGCGTAACACACAAAGGCTGCGTTTCCACCACAGATGAGCGAAGATGCGTAGCGAGGGATGTGTGTGAAACCAGCCAATAAAATCGCATCATTTTTATAGCTTGAACTAAGTTAGCGTTGGTATTGGTTAGTTTTACACACATTCCTCGCTATGCATCCTCGCTCATCTCTGGTGCAAACGCAGCCTAACAGTAGCAATGGCTTTCATTTTGACAGTTCAGCAATATTCATTGCGTTATTGACCTGGGGTCCTAGTCTGCTATTTTTATAAATTCGTCATTCCAACACGATCGCACCACCATTCCATTGTCATTTTGCTAAAAGTTCGTAATCTGCTAAATTCATAATGGTTGATCATTGGTCCGTCAAAGGCACAGAAATTATACGATACTCGTAACGAATTATAAACAATGACTGCACAATGACGTTCTAATGGTAGGTCACTGATCAAATGAACTGTCAAATTTTTTACAGATTACCGCGTAAGTCAATAATTCATTTTTCATTATGTACGAGATTACCATTCTATGCCATTTCTTTCAATGGAGTGTCAGTGGTTGACCATTGGAAAGTCATAATGACGCCATTGTATTAGTAGATTACCAAACTTGTCAAAATCAACAATTATGAAGTCAATGATAGACCATTTTGACACTATTGTAATAGCAGACTTGAGGCCCTGAACATATGAAGCAATGGATTAGCAATATCCTTGATAATGATTCAGATTGTGGTTAGTGTGAGTGTTGCGCAATTACGGTGCACCCCCCTCTCATCCTTCCACCAGTTTTGCATACCTATGCCAGCTACTCTTCGAAGATCGGCGCTCTAAGTAAACCGAAAGCATCCTACTGCTTGCCGCAAGTGTAAACCAAATTGATCTGCTGTATAGCTCTATTTACCGAGTTCTGAATTCCAGCAATTTCCTGATTGGAGAAACGTTATCATTTAGGTATGTTTACAGTTCATTCAAACTTAGATTATTTATAAACTTTCATCGTCAGATATTGCGCATTTAAGTACTAAAGATAATTGTTTTCGTAGACGTCGAAATAGGGAGTTATGAAAAGCTTGGCCACATATGAAACATCTATGTATTGCAAATAGAATGCATGTATATGTTACCGGCCAAACCAGATTTTAGGATGAACTAGTTTCGCCTAGGCCACTTCTGTGTAAAGGGTTTAAAGTAACCTGACCAAACCAAACTTCGGGGTGCCCTTCGCTCGCTCTTGCATCCTACGTCGCCGGTGAACTGGTTTGGCCTAGGCAAAACTAGTTCATCCTAAAATCGGGTTTGGCCGGTAACATATACACCAATTAGTTCGTAGCTACCTAGAAAAACATTCGATAAGTTATAAAATGAAACCAAATACCCTCCATAAAGTTCTGCAGTAAAACCGCTTTGGACAGCAACTTCATGCTAATCGAATCGCAACATCTTACATAGTTGAAAGAGATTTGATTTCGCTACTTGTGCAAGTAATAACCATGTAAATAGGACCGTATTACTGAGAGCATTTGGCAAGTGCAGATAATTTTATACTAGATACTCGCTACATGTACCTTAATACTCGCACATTGGCCATTGGCCGCATTTGACCCTGTTAACGATTGAACTAACTTGTACATACATTCATATTAATGTTTCTCGTTCTGGTTATTATAGAGATCACTTTTTGCGCCATTTTTATTAAGACCAAGTCACGAGCAGCTAAGAAAATATTCACATTTAAAACATAAGTAACGTTGGTATTTTATTAGGAACACAGTATTTATCTATTTAAATAAAAAGCGGTCTATCGGAACATAAATCTTCAAAACATACATTTTAATGTCTAGCTCTTAAAATTCAGTTCCATGTTCCTAGGTATTTTGTTAATTGAAGCAGCACATTAAGATAAGTGAGGTCGTGACTCGCTCACACAGCCGTCCGTGTCCCGACACGGCTCCACTATCTAATACACAGATATCAAGTAACGCACATTGACTGTTTACATTACGCCAACTATATTTGGACCGGGTACATTCATCTCCGATCTTGGAATCATTAGCGAAGATGCACGGGTCTCACGCGTTCGTCCTTACCTTCGGCTGTTTACTGTGTGGAGTGAATTCTATAATACATGTTAGCAGAGAGTTGACATGTACACAATATTACGCGTCTGGGGAAAACTATGATCTGAACGAGTTGCCGGCACAAATGTATGGAGTGTACTTCTGGCCACCGAACCAGAGGCAGAGAGACAGCTGCGAGAACATTACCTTCAAGAAGTTTACGCAAGAAGATGTGGCAGTGGCTAGCAATGAGTGTAGCAAACTTAGCTTACCGGTGAACGAGACTGTGATGAAAGCAACATACATCAATAACGCCGGGAAGACAGTCAATTTACTTTATTACGGCGATGCGGAAGTGAAGGACATGTATCGTGGTTGTGAAAAGAATATAGCGAAGTATATATTTAAGAAAGTCAATGATAATTATGTTTTGGGGATCAATTGTTCGGCTGGCGGCAGAGGCATATTGTATGCTAAGTTTCTGCCAAGCTCTTCGCAAGTGCAAACCGTCGTGGATAGCATAGAAATCATGAGTGGACGAGAAGGAAGCCCTGACTGTAGTCTTAGTCGTAGATAATCGTACAAATATTTTATGTATTGCCTATATAAAAATCTACCTATTAAAATGACGTGAACTTCAATACGAGTTATTATTAATTAATCCATGTTATCTTCAAGGAATAGGTAATTAATGTGATCATTTAATGTATTCCTGTGAAGTGAAGGAAGTAAATGAGTTTTTATTTTATTTTCAGGTGGAGAATGAGTGCGGGGAGATCCCCACAATCATAGTTCAAAATAAAATTGATTTAATGGACCAATGCGTCGTTGGACCGTAAGAACATTTTTTTACTATTATTTATATCTGTTAGAAAGACGTGGCCATCCTTCTCTCTATTTCCAATGGTGGTGCAAGTTTAAGCAGTAGTATTAGTAGTATTCTCCACATATTTCAATGATACAAGGATACAAAATAAACGGACTGAGTATTAAGCCCTGGGGCACACCTATTTTTATTAAACACATGAAAGATGTTATCGTGTATAGAAGTTTTAATGTCACATATAAGGTAACTTATTAAAAATCTGAATTTGACATTATTGTCTGCCTGATAATTTATATCAAACTGTAAGCAAATTTTAATGAGTGCATATATCGAAGCCCATAAAAAAGTCGCAGAAGTAACCAACGTTTTTTCTACGTGACTGTGAAGAATTGACACTTACATTTTAAATTTTATTCATCAGTAGGTATTGTATAGTGATGAGTTGTTATCGAGACAACATAGGCATTTAAACGGTTCAAAATACTTCTACATAAACCCATCTGATTTCCAGAGACGAAGCGGAGCTAGTAGCGCGTGCACTGGGCTGTCGACTGATGCGGGCGTCGGTCAAGGAAGACGTGAACGTGGGGGCAGTGTTCAGAGCGTTAGCAGCAAGATGTCTGTCCGACATGAGGCGAGACGACGCTGATGCAATGCTGCCGTGTCAAGCACCCGTTATAGGTACGGATCTTCACCTTTCGACACATTTGTACCCAGTACTACATAAAGGTTTCCTTGAATTGAGCCTTTTGAGTCTTGATAGCAAGTACATTTCATATTCTTTATTCTTGGGACTCTTGGTAGCCAGTCCTCATTCCTTACCAAAGATACCACATAATGTGGCGTAAAACGACACAAGATGATGTGCTAAGGGCACATAATTCTTCTTCTCTTAATTCTGACACTCCCTTCCGCTCCACCCAGAGGGGGAGGGGTCATTTGATGATTTCCCATCCGAAAAAAAAGGCACATAATTCTTAAAACTACAATACACAGCCCGTGTAGCGGTGGCGACAATGCGGATCTATAATCACTTCGACAGGAACAACAAAAAACTATATATATGTATACAATACACAACTGACTCAACCAATCACTATATATACCCAGAGGCTCTCCATTAAATCTTTAGGGTGATATAATGAAACGAGCGCTATATCTATATCTGAAAAGCAGTTCTTCGAAGTTTGAGTTAAGCAATTCTTATTAATGAAACCAAAACTGTTTTCAGGAACATTTACAAATCACAACAGCAACGGGACGATACTGCTGCGGCCGACGAAGCACCGGCCAGGCGGCAAGAAGAAGAACGTGCTAAGAAACGCTTGCAGACTACTGTGATGTTAACACAACCCTGTGTAACTGCTCAACTTTTAACATAATTTAATACTTTTCAACCGTGAAAGTCCCCGCGACGAACTTACAATGAAACTTGATTCAACGCTCTGAAGTACCATAGAATGCATTGTCCTATTATTTAGTAGGTATCTAGTGTTTCCACAAAAAATACACAATACGAATTCTTTTTTTTTTTTATTTTGAAGTCAGTATCGAAACATTATGGGACAACACATACTAACGAAATTAAAAAAAAAACTAATATTGCAAGTACATCTGTCAAGTGCAATAGTCCCTAAAACTAAGTTGAATTTCCTGACAACGACCCTGATTTTAGTCGATTAAGAAAGCTGTTTAGTCATATTTTAATGTTTTTTAGTTAGTTGATATTAAAATAACAAAGCTATGTAAATATTTTGTACTTATCTAACTATTCATTTTTATAAAAAAATAAATTATTTGCAAATATCGTGTTTTGTTTTAATATTATTACAAATCAAACGTTAGCAAATCAATAGTTTAGCTAGCCGCAACACCATAACTGCGCGAAATTCAAACTTTTTTTACGTTTTTTTTAATTTCACGGTCTGCCCTGGCGTTTCCACAGCATGTACCAGAAATGTATGTTTCAGAATAAATTGTCAACTGTCCCTGACAAAACTTTTATACGTAGGTACGATGTTGGTCCCCCATGGGACCAAAATCGTACCTAAACAACTTTATTGAACAACTTTCTCCATAGAAAGTTGTTCAGTTTGATGGCCTGTACCATTAAGGGTGTGGTACAGACCATCAAACTGAACAGCTGTCTCCATGGGACCTATGACCACACCTTTCTAATACATGCTGTATGTGACTTTTTGTTGTTTAAGGCGCGGTAAGAAGCAAATTAAAAAAAAACTGGCCAAGTGCGAGTCAGATTCGCACACGAAGGGTTCCGTACCACAAGGCGAAAACGCCGAAAAAAACACATTTGTTGTATGGGAGCCCCCCTTAAATATTCATTTTATTTTGTTTTTAGTATTTGTTGTTATAACGGCAACAGAAATACATAATTTGTGAAAATTTCAACTGTCTAGCTATCGCGGTTCTTGAGATACAGCCTGGTGACAGACAGACGGACAGACGGACAGACAGCGAAGTCTTAGTAATAGGGTCCCGTTTTTACCCTTTGGGTACGGAACCCTAAAAAGACTAGCGCATCGCGGCAACAAATAAGGTTCAAAATTACGATTCATTTGATGTTAGTTGAATCGAATGACCAGAAAAATAAAAGTAATTTCGCAGTTTTAATTAAATAAAAAAATAAGTGCATGGCTCAGTAGAATATTTTTAGTATATGTATTTCTTTAGTTGTTTGAAGTCCTTTTAAGATCATTACATAAAATATCGTAGAAGGTATACGCACAAAATTTTGTGAATTATGCGATGAAAAATATTTTTTGAGCTCTGTTTAACGATTGTTTTATCATGATACTACTTTATTTTATGAAATGTTTTTCAATATGCCTTTTCTTTGAACATTTGACAACACACTCAATTTTTTTCTGGCTTGTAATGTGTACCAAAACGATAAAAAAAATGTGCGTTTTAGGGTGTTCTACGTTTGGGCGACGCCAAAATACAAGTTTTATACCAAGGGTATACAATTGTTGCCCTATCGAATAACACGCATATTTATCATTAGATCAGCGTTTCAAGCGTTATATTATGAAAATGAAGGGAGAACATGCTACTGTTATCTGAACACATAAAGACAAGTCCACAATATTTTAATGAAAATAAGCGATGCATTGACTTATATACCTACATAATACTAGCGAGGCGATGACATTACTTATAGCTGTAGTGCTATTCTGTAAAAATCTCACCGTGATAACTCGGGTAAAGTGAGCTGTCATTAGTGTCAATCCCTAGCATTAGATGGAATGACAGCTCACTTCACCTAAATTCTCACGGTAAGATTCTAACAGAGTCGACAGGCATCTAACAGAATAGCACCCTAATTGAGTATCACTATCAATCTCAATATGAATCATTTCGAAAGATATTGCTTATTCATTACTTCATATGTTCGAAAAATGTGTCTGCTCAATAACGTAAATGAAGCAATGAATGTTGTTGAACTGTCCAAATGAAAGCCATTGGCTACTAATAGTGTTACACAATTACCGCGCCGGTTTGCGGTGTTTCTAAAAGCCGACTATGTAAAAGCTAATATTATTCCATGAAAATGTCTTGTAGACGGCGCACATCAAGCTACTACAATCTGTCAAATTTCTTTAATAGATTTTCAACTTTACCGCCAAAGCATAAGGTTCAAAGTTATGTACATTTATTTAAAAGTACACCATAGTGTGTGCACGGTGCCCATAATTAACTTAATTATAAGTAAGTACCGTGTGTACTTATCATTAAAGCCTTTGAATAAATAAATCCCTGGAGAGAAGCTCAGTACCTACCCACTTTAAGACCATTATTTACCTATACAATGTTGTAAAGAAGCACCCTTTAAAATGTTAGCAGTATAACTCTGCCTTTACCGGTAATAGTTGCATAATGAACGCGCACCATTTACTGCTAACAGTCTATAAAATAGACGAGATACTGCCGCTGTTCAGTGCAAGTGTGAACTGTGAAGTTTACGACTTTAAGCTTAAACTGTAATCAAAATGACGTTATTCGTCGTGTTGGTAAGTTATAACCAGATTATAATTATATAACCGCCTAAGACCGGCCTAAGACTTATTTTCGTACTAGTTTTAATATGGCTAAGTTGTTAAACCACTTGTAACGGGCCGTACATAAGATCATAATAATTATTATTATTTCTGAGGTTGGTATGCCACTTTGATGCAAAATAGGCCAAACGACAAAACCACAACCATGGCAAAAAAGCCAAATGCCTTCATCGACACACGTTATAAAAGTTCTAAAAATCAAAATAGCTTAAGTCATCGAATCCTCAAAATGTTCTAATTTTATGTCGTAGGTATAGATCAGTGAGTGTTTGTGTGAATGTTTTGCAGTGGGTGCTGAGCGCCAAAAAATTAGTCAAAAATTTTTTAAACCTATCTCAAACGACGGAGAAAAATTTGCTGATTCCGAATAATGTATATAACTCAATATTGCAAAAAAATGTCGCTTAGACCAATTAGCCTTTCAACCGTCGATACAATCAGTCTATAATGTTCCCACTGATGGGACACAGGCCTCCTCTCGAGAGGGAGTGGGCTGTAATCCACCACGCAGGCCCAGTGCGGGTTAGTAGATGTCACATGTCTTCGAATATTTGGTTCTAGGACATGCATACCGGTTGCCTCACGGTGCTTTCCTTCGCCGTTTTGAGAGCAGTGGTGATGAAATAATTTACACAAAGCAAAGTGCCTGACTGGGTTCGGATCTACGACCTACAACTCGAAATACGCGGCCTCTGCTCCAAAATCAAGATCAACAAGGTGACAGAAAAATCTTACGAAGATTTTGCGTCATTCTGCGTTTTGTTTTACCGACAGGTATGCTCAGTATGTTACGTCGCGTACGCGCTGGACAACGTGGCTGAAAACACTGAAATACCTGATATCCCTGACTTCCCTGGAGCAACCGCCATACCATAATGGATGTAAGTGTTGCAGACCGAGCACATAGTGGATCACTTGTAATTTTAAGGGACAAAGTAAAGGAGTAAGTTAAAGAAACATTGGAGACATTACTGAGGCATGCGTCCTTACATTATGCAAAATTGTACCAACTTATGTGAGTGCGAGTTGAACCGCCAGGAGGGGCCGCCCTAGGAGGACATAGCGTAGCATAGAGTCAGCCTATAACGTCCCCACAGCTGGGACAAAGGCCTCCTCTCTGTGAGAGGGAGACATAATAATATACTGTGCAGGAGGACGTATAGTGAGTGACCTTATTAGTGATATTCTTAAAGGTCAGGTGCGTAGTACTCGCAACAGGCGCGGCGGCGTGCGTATATGAAGATGTATGAACGTAAAGGAGGCAAAAGGAGTATGTAACGATCGTAGCATGTGGCGTTCTGTAGATTCTCTTACCCCCATGGGAAGAAGGCGTGATTTTATCTATGTATGTGTACCAACCTACCTTGCGAATGCTTTATAACAGTTCTATGGTTCAGTTCAGTATAATAGTTCTATGGTCTGAGCAAGAAGGTTCGTCCGATACGTGCCAATTTGTTAGAAGATTTGTCGCGTTTTCTGTAGCAAATGTTAAATCAATGATCATTTTGTCCTCGGGCTGTAACCCAAGTGGGTTCAGAGCCTCGGTTAACGATGTTAAGGTTAGTAGAGAATAAATAGGAGGATAGTACCTCTCCTCTGGAGTTTGATGCCTCGCTGCGCCAGAGCGGGTGATGGACTTCGAGTCGGTGCAGATGATCAGGTCTAATTTGGTGCGCTCGCAGTGCTGTACCAGGTCGGCCATTTCCTTCGGCGGGCAGTCTGTGTACTCGCCCTGCATGTATACCGAGGCCAGTACAACATCTGGGAATTCACCTTCGGCCTGGAGCCTGACAGCTGTCAGATCTCTGAAACAGAATTGAGTGAGTAGCGTGGTAGTGATATCTTTGGGTGTATAGGCACAGGATCTGGGTTTGTCTGAGCTGTGTGTGTTGAGGATAAGCTTACCTCCGATGTTACTAAGGCCGCATATTCGGTTGTTCCTGATCGACGGCTCTTGGATCAGTGCAATTGTTCGGGGGTTAACCTCCAGTGCCCTGCGTAAGCTAGCCGTGGCAGGTTGGCTATGTTGGAGGTTAGTTTGGATGATGTTGAGTGGTGGTGACGGTGAAGAGGGGGGGTTAGTCGGTGGTGGATCCATCGGACAAGACTTCCGCCGCCTCCTCTTTGTACTGGTCGTCGTGTTGTTCACCAGGCGACGATGCTAGAAGTTGCTCGTTCCAGCCGGGAGATGCGGGTGGTATGCTGGCTACGTCGTCAGCTACCGCCGCGCGAGCCCCCAAGCCTCAAGTTGGGTGATGCCTTGGAATAACCACAGACGGCCGCCACGGCCCACGCACAATGGTCCATTAAAGGACTAAGGGCACGTACACATAGATCGTCCATGACCTATACAACGGATCGCTATGTGTACGCGCCCTAAGTGCGGAAACCAAACATAGAACATAGCTACATCCCGGGGTATCGCTCTCTTGTTGGTGCTTCACATTATCATCCCAAGTAGGTTTGGTCCACTCTCAACTTTTCCTCGCAGCCTTTATTTATACGTCTCGCAGAAGGACCTTTCTCCAGCCTACTAGGCTTAGGTTCTGCGTATTTCTAATACTTATCTGAAAATACCCAGTAATGTTGTTTATGTTTTTTTACGTTTAAAATGTAACACTTTATATTTTTCAGGTCTCCAGGCTGATGTCAGTTCACCTACCTGCGCACATATTCGACACTGCTCACTCATGCTTTGACCGAATATAATACACTAAAATGTTTAAGTATTGCGTTTGTTTTTAAAATCCAAAAGGTTACTGACGCATCATAGTTTATGTAAAAGCAGTGCAGGGTTAGTGTGCACTTGAATCTTACGACCATGTAAATTGACTCTTAGTACGACGTGACTAGGTTGGTTTTAAATTAAACACAGAAAATAAGATTATACATTAAGGTATGTATTTAAAACGACGTAGTTATACAATTTAAAGAGCTAACTGTTCAAGAAATTGCTAAATCACTAAAAAATGCAATGAAAAATACAATGATACTGTTACAAAAACTTTCTTACGACATTTTAAAAACAGGGTGAAACTATTAACACTGTTTGAGGCACTAATAAGCAAAAAAAAAGTCCAATAACATTTAGCTATCGAAGCAGCAAAACAAATTTTAAACATGTGATAAAAATACTTCACCTGTATTTAAAATGTCGTTCACAAACATCAGGCTATCAAACCACGATTTTTTTTCTGTATGAGCGCCTTAACACGTTGGAGATCCTCAGAATAAGGCTAAACGTCTATTACATTAAAAAACGGCTACAGAACAAGCTAGCCGCGCGTTTGTGGCCACTCGCCACGGTTGATATAACATCACCAGGAACAGCAGTGTACACTCACATAACAAGCTAATCGTAACTAAATAAGACATACAGGTTGTACTTACACATAGTACTATAAGGTTACCGTGTACTCGGCAATAAAAATGAGCACATCGAGCTTTATCCGTCGTACGTCGTACGTCCCACGGGCGATTTTTTATCGCGTAATGAATTTTGAACTCTCGGTGTTGAGCCAAGCATTGAGAATCCAACAGCATGCATCCCTGCGAGTAAAAAAAGCACACTGTTGGAATTTCAACTCTCGGCGCTGGGCAGTAAGTTCAAAATCGAGTGCGCGATAGAGACAGGTGTGTGACAGAGTAAACACTCTACAAACTCGATCTTTCCCAAAAACTCGATGTGCCATATTAAAGGCCGGGTACAATATGATCATTGGAAATTGGCGATCTCAAGCACTCATACACATACAACATCAATTTTCTTCACAACTTACCAAATAATGTGATGATATGCAAATATAAAACCAATACAAAAGTAATAAAGTACAATTTTAATCTCTTCAATTTTAAGATCTTGAAAGACTACGTGTCGACGGTGATTCGATGTAGTATATTCGACCTCGGTAATTGTTTTACCACCCTAAGGTTGAATGTCACTTGCACGTCATAAAACATCAAGGACCATTTTTGCTTAAAGACCAATGGGACAGTTAGATAGTTTCTACCTTACTGAAGTTTCAATTCACTGGGAATTTTTATCAAAAGTGCAATTTGTGCAAACGAGGTTGACTATACCTACTGGGTGATAATCATAGATCGGAATAGGTAGAGCTGTTTTATGTACTTGCCATAGGTTAGAATAATGTGGATATTCCCTTTTAGTTACGAAGTTAAGTTTAGTTTCGAAGTTACTGTTGGTAAAGAATTGAATTCTAGTGGCGCAGAAAAAGACAAAAACAGGTGCTTCACTCTAGCGACAATAAAATCCCGTAAAAATCCCGTAGTATCAGTTGGAATCCCGTGGAATATCCATATTTACAACAATGTTTGCGGTCAATGAACCTAAATAGATCTACCTATTCCGATCACTGGTGATAATTGACGATATATTATACATACATGGGAATATTCTTTGTTCTTTTACTCTTTAATAAATAGGGGAGGAGCCAGGGAAGGCTGAAGATTAAAGCTTATCATGCACTTGGCTGGGGCACGACAGTATTATATGAAGACCAGCATCCTAAATGTGTAACACACTATCAATCTCAATCTAAATCAGTTTGAAGGATATTGCTAACCAGCGGGATTGTCCGAAAGGGCCCGCTTACCGCTGGCCCGGAACATAAAGGGCTAAGGAAGAAACACCGGTGGATTTTAGTCAGTAAGAGTCTGACACTCCCTCCGCTCCACCCAGAGCGAGAGGAGTCATTTGATGATTTCCCACCCAAAAAAAAAAAAGAGGATATTGCTAATCCATTGCTTCATATGTTCGAAAAAATTGTCTGCTCAACAGCGCAAATAACGCAATGAATGTTGTTGAACTGTCAAAATCATAGTTGTGCTACACAATTACCCCGCAGGTAGTTACAAAAAATAGATCACTTTGTCACAATGTGTGTTTTCAAAGAATATTTGGTCAGAGCAATTTGTAAAAGACAACAAATATTGACTTGTTTATAATGTGGCGACAGTTTTTAACCTTTAGGTAAATACCTATATAAAATCTAAAAATTTAAATATATTATTGAGCATGTTTTTTTTTGATGAAGTAAGTACAATTTTAATACCCTTACAGTAATAGAATATTCCCTTCTATCGAATATTTTCCTTTTTCTTCAGGGAATAATTTTAGAAAATCAAAATATACTTTTGGAAATAACTTAACTTACTATTGACACACACAGATGAAGATTTTGATGATGAATAAATATTAATTTTGCTTTGACATTTGACGCTAATCAACATACCGACACTACTAGCAACAAATCGACATAAAATTACTTATACAAAATTTTATGATCACCAGTGAACATACTTGCATTCATTACATTTAAAATGTATTCATAAAAAGACTTACAATAAACAAGCAAACACGAAAATAAGTAATTTCAGGTGTAACTTGTCCACTAAAAAAAAAAAAAAACCACTTGTCCACTATCATCCACTTAAAGTGATGACATTGATGACAAAATGATGACATTGAGCCTCTTATTAAAAATGCTTACAGAACTCGGGTTTTCATCAAGTGGACCTACGGTCCTTTCACAGTTATTTTCCCTCTGGATTTGCATCACTGTCCAAATCACAGTGATCTTTATTCTCATTCTTATAAGGTTGCTCTTGGGTTGCTGTCACTGACAAGTCTGTCAAATTATGATCTTTATTCTCGTTACAATAAGGTTTCTGCCGTCAAAGGCGAAATAACTGTGACTGTGTGAATGATTTGTTTCAATCATACAATTTTCTATAAAACACGACGTCTAGCATTTCCGTTAATCACTGTCAAAAATGTTTAAGTGCATTCGAAATATTTTTTACTACAATTACTCATAAACCCATTGACTACATTATAAGCAAAGATTTAAATCGTTAGATTCGCCCGACCGCGTCAAAAGATCGTCGCGTTTCTGTTTCATTGACATTTGAATAGTATCTCACTCGTCTCAGCAAGGACACATTTTGTCGCGTGTTCTAACTACGGTGAGAGCAAAACTAATTATTTAAATCTTTGGCTATAAGGTAATACAGACTGCTGTGGGACAAACAACTGATATTTCGTTGATATGCACACAGACGGATCGCAATCCGTCTGTGTAGAATCAACATAATAAAAACAAAGAATATGGTAGTTCCATATTACATTCTTTGTTTTTAAGCAAGCGTAACACGACTTAGTGTAAATCTATGTAACCACCGTACAGTCAACAGAAGAGTTTCGTTTACAGGCAAGAAACACACTTTTGTCAAATGTCATGTCAAGTGATCGTCGACTGTTTCGGTCAACTAGCTACGGCCCTTGACACGAAGTTTAACAGTGTGTTAATTAATGTTTGTGTTGCTTCTGGGTTAAGAAATCCGCGAAAGTCAATTTTTCTTACGTTTTATGCAATAACAGGGCATTATTAGGTTATAATTATGTATATTGAATAGGGTAATTTGAACTTATGATTTTAATGATTATAATACTCTAAATGTTTACTTGTCAGGGCCTGTGCACACCACGTTTTTTAAACGTTTTTTAAACGCCGTTGACGCGCGTTTTAGAAACGTGCGTCGACGCGCGTTTTAGAAACGTGCGTCGACGGCGCGCTTTTATCCTACAGAGCAGTGCCTGCCAGCATCTGACTCGCGTGCGTATCGCGTCTGTATCGCTACAAACGCGCGTCAACGGCGCGTTTAAAAAACGTCGTGTGCACAGGCCCTCACGGTTGCAAATCATATTTTGATCAACATACAACCTGACACGGACCTGCAAATTGAAAAAACATAAGAAAAATTGAATTTCGCGGGCTATCTTAACGCATATCCTTTAAAAAGCAGTTTATCTTAGCTGCCTGTATGTGTATTCTCTTTTGTCGTATAGTATATCCTAACTCGGTTTAAAAGATCATCTGGATTTAAAATTATCTTAACTAATGGTCCATAAAAGAACGAAAAATAAACTCCACTGTGACAATCAATGGAATTTTTATTGAATAAAAAAAAAAAACAAAATTTGCTAGTAACATTATACACATAGATTATCACATTTATCAAAGCTTTTTGCAACTGCAGGGCCTGCCTTAATGAGTGAGGTGCCTATTTTTATGAAATTATTAATATTATTTAATCACGTATATGTATTATCCTGTCTTTTTCATACAGTTTGCAATAAAATGAGACAGCAATATACTTCAGTTTTGGTTCACAGATAATTTAAGGTACAAATAGAATATTGTACTGAAAATAATAGGTGAGAACTTAAGATTTTTTCAAACATCACGTGCTTTTGGACTTTTGCCCATTATGTAAGGCTTTTAGCACTCAATTTAAAAGATGACTGGATGAATGGGAATCAAGGGGTTTGGTACATAAATAAATTCTGGGAAAATTATAACGATAATGAAATCATATTTTCTTCATAAATGCAAAACTAATTACAATTTCAATGCGATTTTTCATTTTATTATTTTTTTTTTTTTCAAGTATATTTATTTCGCGCTAATACAATTTTGGCTAATGTAACACAGGTGTTGTTACCTAGCGCCGGAGGCAGGACTTTACTTTCGCTTAAAGTTTGTACACATTTTTTATGCCAATGAAGAACTTATTATTATTAAAGGGCTTTAAAGATTACAGGTATATTGACCTGTCCGCCATATTGTTTTTTTTTTTCAATTTAGCGGCCACACGTGGACCTATATAAATCGATAGCTGTACAAAACGAGATCTAATTTTAGACCTAGTCTAAACCTTCAAGCCAGTTACTCTATTTTGAACTTTATTCCGACAAACGTAAAGTTCTTAATGCAAAATTGACAACTTAGACTCGGGTTTAACGTCAGTTTTTGTAATAAGAACTTTAGCTTCGTCGTATTATAGTTCGAAATTTAAAAATAGCTGGATGGTTTAAACCTGGGTCTAAAGATAAATCTTGTTTTGTAATAAGGCCGAATAAGACCAAACTCCAGCGACAGTAGATATTGCCAGTCTCTATATAAAAATCTTCAATTCCCTTTTATATATGACTGTCGTTCTAAGCGAACGTTACTGGTTTAGCATGAAAGAACTTTAAGTCAAGCGAATAATTAACTGTAATTAACACAGTTAACTTTGATACGATTACGAACTTCCTACTAAGATATCAAGCTACTGTTTAATTTACTTTTCCTCATACAACCATCGTGATATTAACCAGAAGTTCTAGCAAAAAAAGAGACCTGGGGGCCTAAAAAGGCCACTTTGGCAGAATCATAAAAGGATAACATAATGGACAGTTAACCGTTAAGTTAATCGTATCAAATCCCATTGGTGAAGCATTTTTTTTTCAGTTATTTTTTTTTGTCTGTGCTAAAATACCAATCAATCCGATCCAAATCCAATCCCAATCTCTTTGATTATACCTACGTAGTGCAGCGAAAAAAAGAAAAACACGGACTGTCTTCGCCATATTACGATTCATAATGTTATCCTTTTATGATTGTCCAAAGTGGCCTTTTTAGGCCCCCTGGCCTAAAATCACAAACGAAGTATAAAACATACAATTTAAATTTCAATGTCTTTCAGTTACACTAAGAACATAATGCACAATAGGCACCGCGTCTCCAGTACCCCAATTGCGTAACACAATTTCAATCACAATCTGAAAGATTTTGATCCTAATCCCAATCAATCATAATTATGTATGAAAAATTCGTAAATAACGTGTAGAATGTCGTTGAACTGTCAAAATTAAAGCCATTGCCATTGGAAGTGTATTACGCAATTGCCCCGCAGGCACAGTTCAAATAAACGAGAATCTGGCAGTACAGGCGCTTAGCGAATGACAAGCTTGCTGTCAAGCAGTTCGTCTACTCACGAGCAGGTGGTGACATTTAACTTAGCGATGTAAGCTAGGAGGCCTTGGAGGCGTTTCTTGACACGTTTCTGGTCGTCGAGTGTGCAGCCCAAGATGGCGGATTCGAAGTTCTTGTCGGTACCTGTGGAGGGGTCTGGCTGGGACGTGCACGCGTTCATGAACGTTTGACAGCGGGTGTGCGCACTGACGGCGTCGTCGTGCACCGAAATTACCAGTTGGTCTATGTACATGTTGACCTGGAATTAGAAGAGTGTTGGTTGGTGATTTGATTTGAAGTAGTGGCAGACATTAATGCTATTTTATTTTGGGGTTATACTGTCTGGTTGTCAAAGACTTCGATCCAATCTTTGTATTTGTAGAGGCTTTTGTACTTTATTAAAAAAAAGGTAATTATTTATGTCTTTGTAGTAAGTTCCGATTCTCAAAAAAAAATTCGTTATTTATGTACTTGCTGTACTGCTAATTGGAACTACATAATTTGGGCATTCAAAATGTCCTCCGAGAATGTTAAGAAATGCTAATATCTATCCATAGCAAGAAAAGAAAGAAAGAAAATGTTTTATTTAGGACACGGACGGGAAATACAACAATAAAAAATCAGATCACATCATATCATCATAATCACAGCGACGTAAGTCTATGAAGCGGAGACAATAATCGCAGTACCATGTACCTAATAACATCAGAGATATACCTACCTACATAGCTACAAGTAACATAACTATAAAATAATAAAACCTTACATCACGGCAAAATCATGGCATTGCAAATATTTTTATAAACATTCAATCTCAATCTGCCAAGCCTTTTCCCAACGATGTTGGGCTTCCATTCTAACCGGATGCAGCTAAATATATAGTACTTAAGCTATATAGTATAATATATAGCTTAAGTACTCTAGGTATACAATCGCCTCGGATTTACACAGTCGCCAATTACAGGTTAACCAGCAATCATAGGAATAGGTGATCTCTGCCTAGCCTTTTCCCAATTATGTTGGGGTCGGCTTCCACTCTAACCGGATGCAGCTGAATACCAGTATATTACATGGAGTTACTGCCTATTTGACCTCCACACCCTAGTTACTGGGTAATACGATACCCTTTGGTAAGACTGGTTGTTAGACTTTCGGGCTTCTGACGACCCGTAACAGACTGTCAGATCCAAGAATGACAGCCAGGAGGAAAGGCTTAACGTGCTTTCCGAGGCACGGAGGGGTCTTGGTAAGTATGTACAGATGGACACCTATCTTCGGACCAACCGCGGCAAGCGTGTATTAACCCTGATCGATCAACCCATGCAGCTGTTATTACTTAGCCTCAAGCTCTCACAAGTAACATAACTACAAAATAATAAAACCTTACATCATAGCAAAAATATTACAAATATTTTTATAAACATTGTACTTAAACTCTACTTGGAAAAATGCAAAGAACCTTCACATAACGCGTTGTAGCTAATTATAAAAGTTATTTCTGGCCCGCATAAACAAGCGGTTATTGTATGAAAATATCGGAATGAAAGAACAGTTAATTGTATAAGTTGGTCATTGTGGTCAGGTTATAAAATCAACTGACGGAAATAAATAAGTTGGTACGCGGCAATCAACAAAAATATTGGCTCAGGCGCAAAACGTCTCTTTCGCAAAATGTCCCCTGGTCGTAAAACGTCTCTTTCGTAGAATGTCTCTTTCGCAAAATGTCTCTTTCGCAGAATGTCTCTTTCGCAGAATGTCTCTTTCGCAAAATGTCGCGCCAGGGACTTAAGAATAAAATTTTGATTTTCAAAACAAAAACTCATCTATTAAAATGATAGTGCAATTATGATGTTAAAATTTTGGTATTTTTTTTTTTTTATGGGAAATCATCAAATGACTCCTCCCGCTCTGAGTGGAGCGGAAGGGAGTGTCAGGCCCTTACTGACTAAAACCCACCCGTGTTCCTTCCGTGTGGCCGGGAGTCGTCACGCGGCTCCCGACGCCTGGGGCGTCCCCCACGGCGGCTGAGACGGGAGGCTCTCTCCCTGAACCGTCCCGCCACCTCCTTCGCTAGCATGACTGCTTCGCAGAAGGAGGTGACTGCCTCCCACTCCCTCTCGCCCCGGACCATGGCTTGCACCAGGGCTTGCCGCGAGAGGTCGCCGCCGCTGCCGATCGCCTCTACGAGGACACGGCGGTGCTCCGCCCAAGCAGACCTCCACCGTGTGGGCAGACCTCCACCGTGTGGGCAGACTTCTTCAGATGTTTTTTTTTTCATTTTCATAATCATTTACGAAAATAATAATTTATGTAGCAAATTTTAATTAATAACCAAGGTTTATTTTAGTGCGAAGATTTAATTTTTTTATCATTTATGAAATGATAACAAAAGTTAATTTCAGTGCCACAATTAAGATATAATTTCATTTGATATGTCATATTATATATTTTTTTTTTAATAATTTTAAAAATGGTATAAAAAATATTTTCATTTGCAATACTTAGTTAATGTTTAGTTACTATTAGTAATAGCTCCTATTATCTTATCCTGGATATGTTACTAACAGTATTGATTCTTTTGATCTAAATTTTGAATGTGAGTAAAATGTTTGATACCTATTGTTTTTATTTGGAATACATACTTAAGTAAATTTAAGTATACATACATATACTGGGCCCGTTTTGAAACATCTCCTTTTAACATCATAATTGCACTATAATTTTAATACTTAATGATTTTTTGTTTTGAAAATCAAAATTTTATTCTTAAGTCCCTGGCGCGACATTTTGCGAAAGAGACATTCTGCGAAAGAGACATTCTGCGAAAGAGACATTTTGCGAAAGAGACATTCTACGAAAGAGACGTTTTACGACCAGGGGACATTTTGCGAAAGAGACGTTTTGCGCCTGAGCCAAAATATTGTGTGTACGTGTGTTGTTATGAATGGCCTTTAGTCACGACAAAAACATTTGATATTGTGATTTCAATGGAATTTTACGCTTATCATTTGTAACTTCCATTATGTCGATTTGTATACAGAGTGTAACCATGAATTCAACACATGATTTTAGGCTAGCGAAGACCTTTTTCGGAGATGATAAAAAAAAAAAAGCTGTTTTATACTACACGGTCAAAATGACTGATACAGCTTTTTTAGGGTTCCGCACCCAAAGGCTAAAAACGGGACCCTATTACTAAGACGCCGCCAGTCCGTCTGTCTCTGTCACCAGGCTGTATCTCATGAACCGTGATATCTAGACAGTTGAAATTTTCACAGATGATGTAGGTATTTCTGTTGCCGCTATAACAACAAACACTAAAAACATAATAAAATAAATATTTAAGTGGAGCTCCCATACAACAAACGTGTTTTTTTCGGCGTTTTTGCCTTGTGGTACGGAACCCTTCGCGTGCGAGTCCGACACACAAACGTTTCTTTTATACCCCTTTAAATTTTAACTTTATTTTTATTAAAGTGGTAAAATACAAAGTGGTAAAATAAAAATTTTGAAAATACTTTTTTTAGGGTAGTACGGTAGTACCCCATCGTGTGGGGTATCGTTGAATAGGTCTTCTAAAATGACTTGGGGGTTGCTAACATAATTTTTCGATCGAATGCACCATTTACGAAATATTAAACTTTAAAGTGCAATTTTTTGTTCCAGTAGGGCGCCCCCCCCCCTCCCCCTCTCTAAAACCTTAACTGCTGGCTTGAAAAATCTGGAAAAATTCACGATGATAGTGCATTTCATGAACTTTAAAGGAAAAGTATAGCGGTTAAGATAACTTTATTAGTTTAGCAGTATCAGTCGTTGATTTTGGGTGTCGGATAATTTTGGACCAAATACAAAATCCTTAGCATTCTTTTATAGTGACTAAGATGAAGTAGTTGCTTGTTTATAACGGGTAAAGACTTGCATTGAAAAAGAAAATATTTTTTTTTTTTTATATTCAGAATAAAGAACAACAGAATCGTACGACATTGTGATAACGGGCTACTACGGAACCCTACACTGTGCGTGGCCCGACACGACACGCACTTGGGCAGTTTATCCTTTGGGTACGGAACCCCAAAAACGAATAAATTATGATCATAATCAGAACGAGGCCATTTACTCAATGCCCTACAATTTCTCGCCTCTACCATAACTGCTTTTAAGTAACCTTTCCATTTACCACAGAAACGAAGTGTGGGACTCTATGCCAGCATCTGTGTTCCCTTCATCATTTAACCATTCAAAGCAAGAGTGAACAGGCATCTTCTGGGCTCGCTCGTTACCTTATCTAACGCTTTCCATCAGGCGTGATCAAGGGCAAGAGCAGGCACATTCAGCAAAAAAAGAAAATCATTCCATAACCCAGTGTGCCATCACAATATCACTAGACAGGCCATAACTACGCTACTAGGCTTTTGACTACGCGCTACGTTGTGTGTATATTTAGTCTTTTTTTTTTATATTTTTTATCTGCAATGTGCGTTTTGTTTGTGCAGAATAAACAATTTTTCTTTCTTTTCTTCTTTTTCTTTATAACTTGCAAATCGTAAGTGCGATTGCATGTAGCTATAGCTAGTAAACAATGGTGCGTCGTTTGGAGAGGACATCGCACTCATACAAATGTATTATGTCATCGTTGTTTCTACGTTACATAAATAGTTACAGAAGGTTTACTGTCTAGATAGAATAATAATGACAGCACTGCACGTGGCTTTTAGCAAGAAATGGGGGTCTTTTCTTTTGGAGATGTCAGCTGCATGAAAAAAAAAATCAACAAGTGGCGATAGAAAAGTATAGTTGTGGCGCTCGAAAGGTATAGGTAGTTGTCGCGTTTTAGCATGGCGGTCATTAATCATCATCATCTAAGGATTTACAGCCGCGGGAGGGCCTTCGCCTGGTATAGTATATTTACAGCTGCGGGTGGGCCTCCGCCTGGTCAAGTATATTTCTGCAACGTGACCTATGAATTGAATTGAATATATGGTTTTCGTTATTGGAAAATGTTGAAGATCACGTAAAGATATTTATATATCTGACTGTTTTTTCTTGTAAAAAATTGCCATGATACAACGCGACAACTATAGTTCGTGATTCATAGAGAAGGTGGCAAAAATAAAAATTCCTTCAAAGGCATCCGAAACCGATAAGATTTTTCAGCAGAATTGATTTTTACTTTGATGTGGCTTCTACATGTGCATCCAGACAGAGCGAGGCATGCGCCACAAATGATTTTCTTTAATGTGCGATGCCCTGCATCTATCGATAAATTATTTTTAGAAGGCTTCCTTTCCTCACCTTCTGTCTGTATACCTATGCATTGTCTTCATGTTTTTGTAACTAATTATGAAGATTACAGTCGATTGAAGCAAACAATTTGCTAATTAACTTTCAGTGCAAATGCCCAGATGGTAAGTGAGATTCGTGTTTAATTGAACTAAGTATTATGTAATGGTATGAATGCTGCATTGGCTTTGTAACAACAAAGGTGTCTGGGTACTTGAGGTCAAGGCCCAGTGAAGCTAAGGAAAGCGTGGTGAAGTGTGGATATACTTAGCCCAGATGCCTTGATAGTTCCATAGTGAAGAAGAAACTACCTTCTCCCTGACTTGGATCAAGATGAGTGGCCTCCAAATATTTGACAGGAGGGTAAAAAGCAGCTTCTCTTATCAATCATACTACAACATCTATTTTGCCCAGAAGGTAAATTCTGTGTAGCACTTAGCCTATCATTAAAGGACCTGCATCCATACTAATATTATAAATTCGAAAGTAACTCACGTCTGTCTGTATGTTACCTTTTCACGCCTAAACCACTCAGCGGATTTCGATAAAATTTGGCGGAGAGATAGATTGCATCCCGGGGAAGGATATAAGGTAGTTTTTATCCCGATATTCGCACGGGATCGACACTCATGCGGGTGAATCCGCCAGTTACAGGCTAACCACCAATCATAGAAATACGTGATCTCTGCCTAGCCTTTTCCCAACTATGTCGGGGTCGGCCTCCACTCTAACCGGATGCAGCTAAATACCAGTATTTTACATGGAGCAACTGGACTATCAGTGGGATATTAGTAAACCTCGGCAATAATTGCATAGTTTTAGAATTTTGGTTCCAAGCTTTGTGGGTGCAGATAAACACGCCAGCACATCAAGCTACCCGAAACTGTCAAATTTTCCCAATCAACTTTGAACCTTATGCTTTAGTGATAAAGTTGAAAATATGTATGTATATTAAAGAAATTTGACACATTGCAGTAGCTTGATGTGCTGGCGTCAGTACCTACACAGTTTATATCACATGAGCATGAGTAGTGGTTTATATCGCTCACCACTTATCGTAAGATGTCCTAGTGACGGTGCCTGGCCTGACGACGCAAAACACTTATGTTTATCCTACTAAAAATGGCATGTATGTACACGTAAGTATTGTAAATAATTAATTAGTGTTCTCGTTCAGACACTAAAGCGCATGATTAATTAGTGTTTCTAGTGGAATGTTTGTTTTATACGTCGTTACGTCGCCCATATTGATTAGTTAACTGCGTTGTGTAACATCGTTTATAGATTGAATCTATCTTCATGCCAATATTAAAGTGACATTTAGGTTAAGTATTTGGATTTTAGTCAGAACATTCGATACATAGGTATCATGAGGCAAGTGATAGCATGAAGCCATGCTAAACTATTTACTATCGCCTTTTTAGTTTTTTTTTTCTTTGATTTAAGAACTGGAGCTTAAGAAGACTTAAAAAAGTGCCTTCGCTTCGCTTATAGATTTGACAGAGAAATCTTTAAAAAATAGACAATACTGAATACCACACCACCTTTAACGTAAATTACTCCGGGTGATTATAAAATTATTACATACATACTTAGATTCAGATTTTTGCGCAGAATTTAGTAGGTACCTATAATAATTTATGAAGGTTGGGTTGGTAGCAAAAAACGAATGGCTGAGCTTAACACAAAGAATTGACTACCGACAGCGACTCATTACAATTTATTTCTGAAGCATTGACATTTCAACCCGGCTAGTAAGTCAGAGTCGACAGTTACATGTTATGTGTTTTAGCCCGCTAACCGTAATTATTTTCAACTTTTTATCAAGAAATAACTCTATAAAAATAAAACTGTACAATACAATGCTGAGTGTATAAAAAAGTTAATCGTAATTCGAACCATTTTCCTGATTGGTTTCTCTGTTTTTCGAGTACTTCCTTAAAAGACAATGGTAGGGAGGTACTTATCGATAAAATAGAGCTAACGGCTTTCAAATTGTATGAATCATATTCGTCGACCACTAGTGCTTTTAGCCGACGTTCGTACGAAACGTAACAATATCGCGGCGGGATTTTATCGCGCACTGCATTGTCAACTCTCGGTGTTGATCCGACCATTGAGAACCTATACCATTTTTCAAACAAACTTGCGATAAATGTCATTCAACCGCCCTGTACCAAAAAGTCCAAATAACTTACGATAGATATCGTTCGTCATACAAAACTGTCGCTAACATTGCATCGGTTGAGTTTCATAATACCAAACACGGAGTAAGTCAATGTTTTGATCGTGTTACCGACACTGCCCATACATTTTTTTCGTATGGTTTGGAAATATTGGGATACATTAGTAGAAGGAGGTGAACAAACTTGATCGCAAGTTTATTTGAAATGAACTTTAACAGAGCGCATCCCAGCGTATCAAAAAAACGGGGTATTCCTCAAACGCACCAAAAGTGTTCCTCGCAAAAAAAAAAATACTAATAAAAATAAAAATATTATAATAATTTTATTCCTCGAAATGCATCAACGATGAAACACAGAGAAGAGCATGAAGGATTCGCAGTAAATAATATTGATAGAAATTTCATTTGGTACGTTTCAAAGTTGGTGCGTTTCGAGGTATTATACCCCAAAAAAACACACTGTTGGATTTTCAACTATTGGCGCCAGGCAGTGCGTTGTAAATCCAGTGCGAGCAAAAAAATCGCCGCGGGTAAAACGCGCCCGTCCGTACCTGGGCTTATAGTGGCTACGAAATAATTTTATAATGATCCATGAATTGAATGGGCCCTCTGACCGTTCATTGTAACGGCCATTGGGGTTCAGGACATTCAGGATATACCTAGTTACCATTATTATAGTCTGATACGATTATGTCAGTTCTCCCTTGATAGAATACTGACTAGGTACCTACTTATCCCCGAGTTCCTGGTTCGAATCGAGAGATTGTTTTTAAACTTTTTAAGTAACGACTCAAATGTCGCTTTCGTATTGATCAGAGTAAAGGTTATAGACAAGAAATTATGTATCCTATCATCGTTGCATTGGTTATGTTAATACGAGGCTGACTAATTGCATAACACAATCTGAATAATTTTAAAGGTTATTGCTAATCCATTGCTCCATATGTACGAAAAATTTGTCTGCTCAACAATGTAAAAAACGCAATGAATTTTGTTGAACTGTCAAAATGAAAGCCATTGCAGTAACAATGGCTTGTGATTGGCGGGGTGATTGCGTAACACTATCAGTAGATAGTGTTACGCAATCGGCACGGTTGGCGCAGTGGTTAAGCGATTGACTGCTGCGCTGCGTGTCGCGGGTTCGATTCCCGCACGGAACAAATATTTGTACGACCTACAAGTAGTTGTTCCGGGTCTGGCTGTTTGTGTATGTGACTTTAAATGTTTGTAAACGCACCCACAATACAGGAGAAATTCCTAGTGTGGGGCAACGTTTTTAAAAAAAAAAAAAAAAAAAAAAAAAAAAAAAAAAAAAAAAAATCACCCCGCTGGAACAAGTTTAAAATGTAGCAATCAGTGCACAGCACAGTAGATTAGTGTTTTAGTTAAATAATGGCGCTGATTCTGTTGTGCACAAACTAAACTAAATTTAAGTTCATGCATCTTTTTCTGTCTATTTCATTAAGAAAAGGACAGGAGATAAATATTAGTTTAGTCCTGTCAAATTAAGATACTCCATAGACAACTTAGACGAGAATAAAAAATTGGCTATTAAAACTACGTCAATTTACGTCAGGCGCTGACTAATTTGACAGGACTAAACTAATATTTATCTTCTGTCCTTTTCTTAATGAAATAGAAAGAAAAATACGCCTGAACTTAAATTTAGTTTAATTTGTGAACAACAGAATCGGCGCCAATGTCTGACAGTTCCCACGCTATACTGATAAGTATCGCTGCCGGATCTTATGTCTCTCGACCTGATCATTATGACGTCATTAAATAGATGAAGAAACAACTGCTGACTAATGTATTTAACGATACCTGACTGTACAAACAACTTGTAATGAACTGATTAGGATTTAGCTGGGATGGCTGGTCTACGAATAATCGAATTACTTCGCGTGGGTGTCGTGAAAGGCGACTATGGGATTATAGAGGCCGATAAAATTTACAGAAATTCAATCTACAAAACTACTTATATTTTATAAATTCCTATCGGCCTAGTTTGGTAAACACAAGAAATGATATATGCGTCATTATATCTAAACACGAAAAATGTATAAATTATTACGACGAATTTCTAATCATTTGTCATACCTACTCATACTATATTTGATGCACTCTAGGGCAACCGAATAGAATATACATGACTGTATTTCTTGTTAAATATATCTACCGCGTATTTCTATCACGTGATCAGTAGTTTTTTTTAATGGGTGCGCAATTTTTTTGTCTTACGGACAACGTTTTCTTACACACATAAGCTTATTACTGTTTTCATGGGAGGCAGATAATTTACTATTTAATTTTTGGTTTTTTTGAAGGTCAATATTCTCCTAATTAAAAATACTCAAAATCTAGTCGCAATCTCATCCGCTGAGATGAGATTGTGACTAGATTTTGAGTATTTTTCACCATCAATGTCAAAAACTTGTCAAAAATGTAGGATTTGTAAGAGGTATTTTTGACAGATTGAGACAGATCAGACTGTGAACGTTCCCAAAATTACGTGAAATACCTCAAATACCCCTCAGTTCAGGTGGTCATGTCTCATGGAACTAAATTCATGCTCCTTTTTTACCGACTTCAAAAAAATAAGGAGGTTATCAATTTGACACGTATGTATGTATGTAATAATATTGGAATTGCATTATATTCACATATGATAATCTATTAGGGCTTCCAAACAAATATACCAAATTTTATAGACGTATGTATGTATGTTTGTCCACGCATTTCTCCGCAATTATTAATCGGATCGTGACCATGTTTTTTTTATTGGCTTACATTTACTTCAACTTAGGGAACAGTGGAAGTTTCATCAAAATCGATTCAGTAATTTTCAAGACTAATACGTGTAAGTGTGACGGCCTGGCTTATTGATACGAGTTACGGGTGTAGTGTCAAAGGGAAAACATCTCAAAACCTTGGTCAAATTCTAGTGCAAAAACTAAAAATTACGAAATAAAAAGTAATTAAAAAAAAATAAACAGACTTCAAAAAAAAAGAATTTAACTCAAAATTATGAAATAACTTTAATTTCGGAAGTCGGTGGCAAAAAACTAAAACTATAAATAATAAAAAGTACAGATCCCAAGACACCGACTTCCGAAATTAAAGTTATTTCATAATTTTGAGTTAATTTATTTTTGAAGTCGGTTTTTTTCGTTTTTACTGTACTTCTAAATTATTCATACTGTTCGAGCACAGTAGGTGGCCACGTTTATTGCGGCGTCAAAGGGTGCTAATGAACAATAATGAATTTATGCTGCCAAACAAACTCCATGCGTAAAATTATTATAACATTTGCAGCCTAGCCTAAACAACTGAGAAATACGGTTCTGTGTTAGTAGGTATGGTCAGTTTTGGACTAGTTGCCTGGCAATCAAGAGTTCTACTAGCATGTTTACCTGGTGCAAAGCCTCCTCCTGTTGGGGATCTCTGTCGGTGCGTACGGCTACCTCCACCGTCATAGCACGCGCCAGGATGCGCTCCGCATACCGGGTTATGTCATCCTTATCACCTGGACAAGATATGGTCATTGAAAACAGATATTTATTATATAATAGCATTTATTGTTTCCACTGCTGGAACACAGGCATCCTCTCTGTGAGAGAGAGTGGGCCGTAATCTACCACGGGAGCACAATGCCGGTCGGTGGATGTCACATACCATATAATTTTTAGTTCTAGGACATGCCAGTTTCCTCACGATGATTTCCTTCACCGTTTTGAGGGCAGTGGTGATAAAATAATTTACATAAAGTAAAGCGTCTGTCTGGGTTCAAACCCACGACCTACAACTCGTCACGGCCGTTATCACTGCTTCCTGAAGCTACAAGAGTACAGTTTTGGAACAGTTTAAGGGGCTTACATGACCTAAAGCGCGGTCACTGTCGGACTGCATAGAAAAGAAAGAAAAGCGCGATGACACAACACTGGTAATTTATTGCAAAATATGAAGCAATTATTTAATTACAAAAAATCTATTGTTTGGACTAAAAAACTAAAACACTAGTATTTTAGTATGTTGCTTGTAGAATAATCTGACAAAAAAACAGAATGATTGTATGTATATTAGTATGGTTTTTATTGTAAAAAGAAAGTTTTTAGAGGTATCTTTATGATTTTTTTTCTATCGTATCAAATTAGTTGTATTATGTTTTCAACACGCTATCTTATCTACCTAGCATTATCCTGATTAATATCATATATTTTTTTGATTTTGTTTACTATAGTCGATCATATACTTTTATTGTATCTAAAACTTGCGTTTTTTGCGTTTAGGTCCTGTAAACCCTTAATGTTATAATCATTCTCAATCTGTGACAGCTCACTTCTAGATATTGGCTTCTCCAATTACACCTTACAACTGACTCCTTGGTTACTCTCATCTACCTATTGGTTGCCTAGAAGAGATTGATGGCCATCTCTGGCCCTTGGAATATTGCCTATGCCTATTGTTACCCATTTGAATGTTTCCTTTTGGATTAAATAAATAACTTTCAACTACTCAAAAAAACTTCTCAATTATATTCTAAGGATTACTTACACTCAGTCACATCACTCAGCAGTTCCGAATGCTTGATACTGTCAAGGGTGGACAGTAAGGAATCACGCTCCTCTTCGATACGGACTGTGTCGCGTCGCAGCCGTTCCACACGCATCTCCACTTGGTCTAATACAGCTATCAATCTGTAGACAGAGTTTGATTTGACTTTGTTTGTTAGTTTGCGTCATAGAAATGTAAAAAACAGCAGAAGTGGCAAGGGGGCGTGTCTGTGTCCACGAAACATGGGCAATATAGGCCTGTTGTTGGTGTTTCCTTTTTATAGTTTTAAGGTGTATTTATTTTGCTGTAATGCCAATAAACGCATTTTTCTTTCTTTCTTTCTTTCTGTACTAGGCAAATGGCGGACTCCGCGAACTAGTGTGCTTTCGACCGTGATCGTGATAAAATATAAAAAATGCCGAGTTGTTCAGTGGTTTCCTGTAAAAACCGAAGTCGAAATGAATACTTCGTATTTCGTGGAATCACTTACCATATGTTAGTACTACTTTAATATATTTGTCATGAAAAACAACAAATCGTAAAATATTTCTTGCTTTTACTACGTTATTTTTGTTTTCAAATATCGTAGCGGCTGTTCTATTTTTGCAGCAAATACATTGCTCCCTAACCGTTACCTAAGTATGTCGCTAAGTGACTGGACAAGCAATGTAAAAATTACAAAACGATACTTTATTTTTGCGGAGCGTCGCATGGTACAGCCGCTGTGTCTTGCGGCGAGATAGTGATGTCGATTACTCAATAAATATATTGCTATTATAATTTTTTTTTTTAATTTGTCAACCGTTTTAACCCGGTTTATAGAAGACCTGAAAAGATGACGTTTAAATCCGGTTACTTTCCCTTGAGAAAATGTAAAATAATGTTAATATTTTATATTTACTTCAATTATTCTTTTTAGCTACATTTTATTGATTTATAATATAATAATTATGTACTGGACATATCGTTTTTTATATTTTATTTTATTTTCATGACCCTACATTTTTTTAAATACAATAATGAATGGAAGAATCGATAACTTTCCGATTTAGTCAATCACTAGCGTATATGCAAAATAAAAGACTTTTGCACAGCACAACGATAGATGTTTTTGTGTAAGTTGTACGGTGCATGGTAAATGCATGCTGTGTTTGATGAGTTAAGGTTTATAATTGATTGTGTAGTATGTTCTGATTTATGAATTGCATGTGTGTGCACGACTGTATGTCTATTGCTTTTACTGAACTACATGTGTAGTAGTGGCGCGGTGGTGGGGCCAACCTAGCGACATCGGGTTTTGATACATTTTCAACTACCAGGCATATCTCCTTCTTTCTTATATCTATGGTTTGCATCTAGTTGTTTTTTAGTTTGTAGAATTGTTGGTTGGTTTTTATTTGTTTATGGTATTAATTTTACTTTAAGAACTAAAGAACATATTAATATCAAGCACTACTAAGAACTACAACAGCTGTTGACCAATAGGTTGTCTCTTTTGAATAAATTTATTACACATTATGATTGTATGGATTGCTGACACACAGATATGAAAGGCAGACTATAGATATCCACAAGTCTTTGTTGGGAATTGCTTGTATCCAAAGAACACTTGCAATCATACTCTTACTAGCTGTTGAGAACTTTGAAATTCATCTGCATAAGCTGTTCCCAATTTTGTTGGGGTCGGCTTCCAGTCTAACTGGAACTAAAGCAACGACTGCCTATCTGACCTCGACGACCCAGTTACTGGGTAATACCCCTTGGTAAGACCGGTTGTCAGACTTTCGGGCTGGATGCCCATAAGAACTGTCAAAGATCTATGAGTGACAGCCGGGACCAATGGCTTAACATGCTTTCTGAGGCACGGAGGGGTCTTGGTATGTAAAGATGGTTACCCATCCATGGACCAGCCCCAGCAAGCGTAGCCTAACCTGATTGATTGACTGGAGCGGCTGTTATTACTTAGCCACAATTAAATATCAAAATTAACTCCTTATTTAAGGAGATTGATGGTTTAATAGAGTAAATATTTAAATAAACAATGCTGAGGGTAGGTATGTTAAATGCAACAAGCACATCATTTAATTATTATACATCCAACAATAGGTAAAAAGAATATACCCTCTGTTCCACATGTTAGTGTAAAAACAGATTCAAATCTTAACTGGGTTCTAAAGCAGTGAATATTAATGTCAGCTAACATAGTCACTGTGAGTGTATGAAGCAACATTATTGTAGCTCTTATCTGTACTGTGGTGTAACAAAAGATAACTCATATTCTTGTATTATCAATGACTTCTCATTCAAATTGTGTGTATGTCCACCTTGCCTATACTTACATTTTATAATCGTTTCCTTATAGGGAACCACTTAACAGTTATCAAAAAAGGGCGACTAGCTCTAACGTTGTCGTAAAACATCGTAATGTAATTAATTATAATCCATAGAAACATAACGGCTGCGTGGGTGAGCACATAGAGAAACTTTTTTTATAACTCGTAACGCTTGGCGTTGACCTTTTATGGAGGCTGACCACGCGTTCTGCCACCTCGCAATCGTCACGCTACCTTCGCCTATGGTCTTTTACATGCACTTTTCATGGAAGGTTACCTGTCTTTCGGCGCCTGTGACCCGAACGCCGACGTTTCATCGATGAGAGGCAGCCGCGAGCTCTCACCGGTGTACAAGTCCACTGCGAACTGATCCACTTCCATACTGTCGTAATCGTTGCCTCTCAATCCAGCCAGTTTTTTTACAATATAATCCCAGAGATTTCGCACAAAAGTACAATAATTAAATAAACAGGAGGAACAATTTTCACCCGAGACGTCAAAATCAAACTAACCAAAACAAATTGACTGACGTTTCTCAAATTCTCTTGAACTTTCTGAAAAAAAAAAGAAAAACTGTCATGAACTGACATGACATTTGAACAACAGAAGTTACTGTTTATCGTATTTCGAGATTGAACTTTACACGGCAGTGCTAAGAGCTACAATTGTATTCTTCAGAGTTCCCCGCCCACTGTAAAAACCAAAAACAAGGATAATTCATAGACAATACACTTTCATTTTTTAATAATAGATAAAATACCGCCTCTTTCAACCAGTATAAAGACAAGCATTCGGTCTCAATATTTTACAATAATAATGATTTTGATGGCTTTTCGCCAAGTTGTTTGATGATGCATAGCGCAGACAGGTACAATGATACATGAACGACCAAGTGATGTCATCTTTGCCAGTTATTTTATTTTGCAGCAACACAAAAAAATCAAGAAACGAAATCATGTAAAACATTACCTTCCTTTATGGTAGTTGGGTAAAAAGAGAGAGCATCCTCAATGTTTCATTTTTTTTTTGTTACCGGTATTTATGTAAGCCACACAATGGGTTTGCCGCATGCTTTTCACTATGTACTCATCACATTGATCTAATCAATCTTATACATTTTTTCATGTCCTCTGGTTTAACCAAACCCAATGACATCATCATCATTTCAGCCGAAAGACGTCCACTGCTGGACATATGCCTACCCCAAGCACCTCCACTTCGACTGGTTCTGTGGTTTCCGCAACCAGCGGGTTCCTGCGGCCTTCACAACGTCGTGGGTCCACCTTCTGGGAGGCCTTTCAACGACTGACCTGACCTGAACGACGACACAGAAACTGACCCTGATCCTGTAATATCTTCAGTAATGCTAGAAGTTCCTTCTGGTTGCAGTGTGTCGGTTGTTCTTGTTCGTTTCACAGTCTCGTGAACGAACGGTCGTCTAGTTGCGCTCCCCAAGCTAGGTCTGAGGCATCGGTCGCTAGGAAATGCGTTGGAGGCGCGAAGTGAATCGATAAAGAAGGATAAAGGTGGTTCTGTAACCACCAGGTTAACTCTTGCAGGGCTTGTGGGCTTGGAATCATTAACTGTTTGGCAACTGGCGACTGTGTTCAGGAAAGGGAGAAGTGCTCGAAAGTGAAGTTTGCTCCTTGGTACAACAAAATTCGCATAGTTTAATAGACCTACTATAGGCTCTGCAAAGCCTTAAAATCGAGAGCTCTCTCTTCTGGGCTGTTGATATCTTGGACGTTAGATTTAGGCACTTTGTTCCTGGAATAGACTTTTCGTTTACCAGAGTGTCCCACTGAACGCCCAGGTAAACTAGGCATTGACAAGGTGTAAGTGTGGACTTGTCGAAATTCACCAACCAACCGAGATTTGGACATGGGTTTGTAATATCTGTGGGTTTTGATGTACAACCAGAAAGTCGTCTAAGTAGACGATTATTCGAATCCTTGATCCCTGAGTGACTTGGCTACCCAATTGGAAAGGGAGGCAAACACCTTGGGGGCCGTGCTCAGACCGAACGGGAGGCACGTCATTTCCTTTAGTTTAATCTTTTGGTTGAAGGAAGTCTGGGATTCAATAGACATTTATTAATCTGAACCTGCCGGTGATTACGTAATTGTTCAAGGCAGCTAGGTTGAAGATGGGTCGGTGCGGCTCGTCTTCCTTTGGGACAAGAAACATTGTGGACACAAAACTTGGCGAGGCCTTGACAACATCTAATACACCCTGGTGTTGCATTTTGGTGAATATGGACTTCATTGCATCCGAAGGAACCGTGCTGAACTGACTTTCGTTTAACGGTGGTATTACAAGTGGCGGCCGATGTAAAAAGGGTATGCGATACCCTTTTATTATCTTTAGCAGATAACTTGGGGCACCCAGTTCCCTCCACCGATGGTGGAAACGAATACCAGACGACTCGCTCTGAATGTTCGGGATCGATAGTCAATACTCACGATTTTTGTTCTGGTTGTAATTCTCAGAGAGTGATACGGCTCGCTTGCGGCTATTCTTGCTGTCTTGCTGCCTGTAGCCTTGACGACCTCCTCTTCCTCGAAAGGAACCTCTTGAACCGCTAGAGAATGATGGGCGATTATCATCGTGATTAGAGCCATGACCCTGCGAGGGTCGGGCATTACAGTAACCCTGCAAGGGTTGATTGTAAGCACATGAAATACGCGTAGGCGCATAACATCCATGAGCAGTACTCTGCGAGGGTACGTTACGCAAGTGCCCCCTGCCCCTGCGAGTGGCGGTGTCACCGCGAGTTAGTGCGATTTCCACCGTGATAGTGATAAAATATAAAAATGCCGAGTTGTTCAGTGGTTTCCGGTAAAAAGCGAAGTCAAAATAAATACTTCATATCAAATGGAATCACTTACCATATTTAAGTAAAAGTATATTACTGTATTTGTCTTTAAAATCATGAATGAAAAACAACAAATCGTAAAATATTTCATACTTTTACTACGTTATTTTTGTTTTCAAATATCGCAGCGGTTGTACTATTTTTGCAGCAAATACATTGCTCCTTATCTACTACCTAAGTATGTCGCTAAGTGACTGGACAAGCAATGTAAAAATTACAAAACGATACTTTATTTTTGCGGAGCGTCGCGTGGTACAGCCGCTGTGTTTTGCGGCGAGATAGTGATGAGGTTGTGAAGATCCACTAACGTAGGCTATCGATAACAATTTCGATTGCTCAACGAATATATTGCTATTGTTACGAGCTTCGGGTTCGTGACAATAAAAACTGCCGATTTAATAACCAAAAAAAATGACACTTTAATAATCAACACTAATTACAAGTCAAACACACTAATTACAAAACACAATTGCACTACTGATCGCTTTAAGTCGCACTTGAATATCGCTTCGATGCTTTCACTTCGATCGCTTTATCCAAACTGTGTCGGTCGTGGCGCGTCTCGGCCTTATATAGCGCCAAAGAGAGTTCTAGAACCTTCCATTGTAGAAACATCTGGAATGTTCGAGTACATACAGGCACCGATCGAACAGATGTCGAAAGTTCGGGAGGGTTCTAGAAAGATCTCGCATCGAAATTTCTAGAAGGGTCTTGACTACTAAGTTCCGCTACTCGATACTAGATGGCGCTAGTGGTAACTACTGTCGCCATGTACTAGGCATTAATTGTGGCGCGCAACACTGCCCCCTCCTAAGACATGCTCGTCCCGAGCATTATCGGCCCCATAATAACGCGCCAGTCGATCCACGTGGACGATCTTAGGAGTACCTCTTGCACCTTTCTGTATCCGGTAGGTTACGTCATTGATCTTTGTCACAATCCGGTACGGTCCGTCCCATTTAGCTTGAAGCTTAGGAGATTTCCCTTTGCTGCGGACTGGGTTGTGCAACCACACTAGTGAACCTTCGTCGAACCCTTTATTGTTCATTTTACGGTCATAACGGGTTTTCATCTTTTCAGACATTTGCTGGCCCGATTGTCTGACGTGCTCATAAATGTCATTCATTTTGTTCCGCAAGTCATTCGCATACTCGGTTATACTGTGTGGGGCATCAGGTGGTATTCTGGTGATCAGGTCTGCAGGCAGCCGTAATTCTCTTCCAAAGTTTGCGAAAGCTGGTGTCACCGATGTACTTTCGTGAACAGCGCTTCGATATGACAACAAAAACGGTTGATAGTGCTTGTCCCAATCTCGTTGCCGATTTTCCACAACTTTGGCTAGGTATCTCTCCAGTGTCTGATTAAATCGTTCCACCATTCCATCCGATTGTGGGTGGTAAGAAGTTGTTCTCGTTTTATGAGTACCCATTACTCGGCAAGTTTCCTGAAATATTTGGGACTCGAAATTCCTTCCCTGATCACTGTGAATCTCCAAGGGTACTCCAAAACGGCAGAAGACTTCATGAACCAGTTTATCTGCAACTGTTGAAGCTTCTTGGTTTGGAATGGCGAAGACTTCCGGCCACTTAGTGAAGTAATCCATCACAACCATGAAATACTTGTTACCACTTTCACTTTCCGGAAACGGCCCCGCAACGTAAAGGGTCTCTCCCATGGTGCACCAACATTGTACAATTTCAATGCACCTCTACTACGAGTCTGAGGTCCCTTTACAGCTGCACAACTTGTACATTTGCGACACCAGTCCTCGACATCGGCCCTACAGTGGACCCAGTAAAACCGTTCTCGTATCTTCAGTAGAGTCCGTTTTACTCCCAGATGACCTCCTGAACAACCATTATGGTACAGCTGTAGAACATTCGGTACTTGAGCTTTAGGGACTAACATTTGCAAATGACAGCTGTCTCCCCGAGCGTTTTCCCATTTACGACACAGGACTCCATCCTGAATCACCAAACTGTCCCATTGGGCCCAATAGCTTTTTGTGATCGAACTCATTGCTGAGACGTCGCGCCACCTGGGCTTAGGAGCTCTGGCCTTCATCCACTCCAGAATCGGCTTGATGTCCGAATCTTCCTGCTGTGCACGTTGTAGGCTTTCCTTCCACTCGTTACTGAGGTCTGTCTTGAGCATCCTCACAGGTACGACTTCTTTACTTTCTTGCCTAGTACAATGCTTGCAGTTTTCAGGACAAGGTCTTCTTAACAATGCATCTGCGTTGCCATGAGATTTCCCGCTGCGATGTTCGACCTCGAAGTCGTATTCCTGCAGTAGTTCAATCCATCTTGCAACTTGTCCTTCTGGATTTTTGAACTGCAATAGCCATTTAAGTGCAGCATGGTCAGTTCGTAGGTGGAATTTCCGCCCCAGAAGATATTTGCTAAAGTGCTGCAATGACTTAACCACAGCAAGCAGTTCTCGTCTCGTAACACAATAGTTCCTTTCAGGTTTCGACAATGACTTGCTGAAGTATGCTACCACGACCTCTTGATCGCCGTTCCGCTGAGACAACACACCGCCAAGTCCTATATCACTTGCGTCTGTGTCAACTATAAATTCCTTGCCCGCATCAGGGTACCCTAAAATAGGTGTTTTGCACAGACGGTCCTTTAGCTCCTGGAATGCGATGTCGCAACTTTCGTCCCAACAGAAATGTCGCTTCTCCTCGGTTAGCTTATGCAGGGGTTTGGCTATATCTGCAAAGTTCTTGACAAATCGCCTATAATAGGAGCACAAACCCAGAAATGCTCTGACCTGCGTCTTGTCTTTTGGAATTGGCCAATCCTTGACAGCGGCGATTTTCTCTGGATCCGTACGGATACCTTCTTCAGACACTACATATCCCAAAAAACTAACTTGCCGTTTGAATAGTGAACACTTCTTTGGACTTAACTTGAGGTTGGCACTCTGGATCTTCATGAGCACGCGTTCCAGGTTTTGAAGATGTTCTTCAAACGTGCGGCCTACGATGATGATGTCATCCAAGTAGACCAAGCAGGCATCGCCAATTAGCCCAGTAAGTACAAGTTCCATCAACCTCTCAAATGTTGCCGGAGCATTGCACAATCCAAACGGCATAACTTTAAATTGCCACAGACCCTTTCCTGTCGAGAATGCAGTTTTCTCCTTGTCCTTGGGATCAATTTCGACTTGCCAGTAGCCACTTTTCAGGTCCAGCGTGCTAAACCACTTTACTCCAGTAAGCATGTCCAGCGTGTCATCAATTCTTGGCAAAGGATAGCTGTCCTTCTTTGTAACGTCGTTCAGACGACGATAGTCAACACAAAACCGCATGCTGCCGTCCTTCTTTCTTACCAGCACTACAGGTGAACACCATGGACTAGATGAAGGTTCAATAACACCATCCTTCACCATTCCCTCAATCATGGTTTCCACTTCTTTTTCACGTGCTACCGGCAATCTCCTTGGCCGCTGACGGATAGGCAATTCCTCTCCTGTATTTATTTTGTGTTGAACTATGCCAGTCTTCCCGATGTCAGCCTCGTTTGACGAGAAAACATCGGCGAACTTGAATAACATCTTCTTCGCCTTGACCATTTCATTTTGGGACAAACCGCTGCGGCAGTCTTCTAAAAGTGTGGTCACTTTTGTTTGTGCATCCTTGCTGAGGGTCCCAGTCGATAGATGTTGGCATCGACGCAATAAATCCACTTCCTCGCAAGTACCAACAAGAGTGCCTTTTTCTATTATCTGTTCCTGATCACAAAGGTTCAGCACACGTACCCCTGAGATGTCAGTGGCTCTGACCAAAGTCCGTGCCACTTTCCATTGAAGGTCATTGTCTACCCTTTCCACGAGTACACAACGATGAGTTTGCCCAGGATTCCGAGGAAGACTAACCGGCACAATCGTTTCCGATCTCGGCGGAAGAACAATCTTCTTAAGGCTGTACACATTCCCAGGTAACGCCCCTTCCATGAAAAGTTCCTCTTCTCCACATTTCAAAACACCTTGCTTGACGTCAATCTCGCAACAATTCTTCCTCATAAAGTCAAGGCCCAGGATGCAATCGTCCATTATATCAGCCACGATGACATTATGCAGGTAGATTCTGTTGCCTAGCGTCAATTCCATTTTCTTCTCTCCATGGACGGGTATGCGCTGACCGGTGGCTGTTACCAAATTAATGCGTTCCCGGTTGTATGCGGAGTCCCCAAGGGACCGACTTGTAAGTTGGGAACTGACAACCGTGCGAGAAGCTCCAGTGTCTATGGTCAGCTTACACGGCGTTCCGTTGACCTCGCCCTTGATGATTAGGCTGTTCCCGTCATGGGTTTGTGTGATCGAAACCCTTGGGGCTCTTTGAACATCAGCCAGCACCCGCCCCGCAGTCCTGGCTATTACTCGTTTCCCTGCTGCTGGTGCTGGGCGGTGCTGTTAGCCGCACTGCCCTCTGGAGATCGGCCGTCTTCTCTTTCTGCAGTTCGCTTAGGGCAACTGGAACGAAGGTGGCCCCTTTCCCCACAACCGTAGCATCTAGGGCTGTATCCTTTATTGCGGTCGCGAACTGTAGCCGCTGCAACCTCCCTGACGCGATGGGAACGATGATCCTGCCGCACAGCTTCCACCTCCAGTGCATGGGCCAAAGCGTCCTTAAGCGTCCCATGGTGACCGAGCCGCACAGAAGCTCTAACTTCAAGGTCGCGGATGCCATCGATGAATGCCTGCACCAGGTTCCCATCAATAAGCGCAGGTACGGACTGGTAAGCTTTGCGAACCAGCTTCTCCACTTCAAGGGCCCACTGCTGCAGGTTTTCGCTACTGCGTTGCACACGATCCTTGAGCTGCGCACGAAACACGTGTTCTAGGTGAGCGTCGCCATACCGAGCCTCCAATGCCTCGAGGAGCTGCTCGTAAGTCACTTCCTTACCGAGAGCTTCCAGGACAGTTAAGGCCTGGTCGCGCAGGCCTAGGGTGAGAGCAGTCATGGCCTGGCTTTTATTCCACCCGTTCGCCTTCATGACAGCCTCAAACTGGATTTTGTAGGCCGACCAGGAAGAAGTTCCGTCGAACGGTGGCACTTTGAATCCACGTAGCGAAGGTGTTGTAGCTACGGGAGCTGCGATTCCATCCCCAAGTTTGAGGTAATCCAGCGTTTTCTTCACGTCAGCCATCACAGTTAGCTTCACGTCAGCCATCACGTTGTCAACCCGATTATTTACTTGGTCGATTCGGGTTTCAGCTTCCGACAGGCGGTTGTCATGTTGAGCAACCTTATCCTTCACCTCCTTCATGTCTTTCCCGAAGGTAGCGTGAAGGTCCTTCATAAGGAGCATCTGCTCTTCCTGACGGCGCGCCTGCTCCTCCTTATCACGTTGGAGCTGTTCTTCCAGCCGACGAGCCTGTTCCTCCTGTCGATGGGCCTGTTCCTCCTGTCGACGGGCCTGTTCCTCCTTGTCCCGCTGGAGCTGTTCCTCCAACCGACGAGCCTGTTCCTCCTGTCGGCGAGCCTGTTCCTCCTGTCGGCGGGCCTGCTCCTCCTGTCGGCGGGCCTGCTCCTCCTGTCGGCGGGCCTGTTCCTCCTTATCACGCTGGAGCTGTTCTTCCAGCCGACGAGCCTGTTCCTCCTGTCGGCGGGACTGCTCCTGCAGCATCATCATCAGGGCAGCCAAATCTGGTGCTGCTGATGCTGGAGCTGCTGAGGACGGGCCGGCCTCCATGGTCGGTAGCTGGCCCTCCGACCTCTGTGGCGTAGCTCCACCAAATCGCCTCTGGTCCGTCTCTTGCTGGCGTTGACTCCGGGTACGGATACCCTCCGCGTCGTCTTTGGGTAAAACCGGCATGATTTTTAATCCCCTCTTCTGACACCAATTGTTACGAGCTTCGGGTTCGTGACAATAAAAACTGCCGATTTAATAACCAAAAAAAATGACACTTTAATAATCAACACTAATTACAAGTCAAACACACTAATTACAAAACACAATTGCACTACTGATCGCTTTAAGTCGCACTTGAATATCGCTTCGATGCTTTCACTTCGATCGCTTTATCCAAACTGTGTCGGTCGTGGCGCGTCTCGGCCTTATATAGCGCCAAAGAGAGTTCTAGAACCTTCCATTGTAGAAACATCTAGAATGTTCGAGTACATACAGGCACCGATCGACCAGATGTCGAAAGTTCGGGAAAGTTCTAGAAAGATCTCGCATCGAAATTTCTAGAAGGGTCTTGACTACTAAGTTCCGCTACTCGATACTAGATGGCGCTAGTGGTAACTACTGTCGCCATGTACTAGGCATTAATTGTGGCGCGCAACACTATTATAGTTATTTTTTTTAATTTGTCAACCGTTTTAATCCGGTTTATAGAAGACCTGAAAAGATGACGTTTAAATCCGGTTGGTAGACCCTTGAGAAGATGTAAAATAATGTTTTTTTTTTTATATTTACTTCAATTATTTTGTTTAGCTACATTTTATTGATTTATACTTAATATAATATGTTCTGGACATATCGTTTTTTATTTATTCTATTTTCATGACCCAAATTTTTTTTAAATACAATAATTAATGGAAGAATCGATAACTTTCCGATTTAGTCACTCACTAGCGTATATGTAAAATAAATGGGTTTTGCACAGCACACCGATAGCGATAGATGTTTTTGTGTAAGTTGTACAGTGCATGGTAAATGCACGCTGTGTTTGTTTATAATTGATTGTTTAGTACGTTTTGATTTATGAAATGCAAGTGTGTGCGCGACTGTGTATCTATTGCTTTTACTGAACTACATGTGTAGTAGTGGCGCGGTGGTGGGGCCAACCTGGCGTCATCGGATTTTGATGTATTTTCAACTAACGGGCATATCTCCTTCTTTCATTATATCTGTGGTGGGTACCAAAAACCTACGTACTTAAACGTAGCGAAACGGTAATGCCGTTTGATTAAAAATGGCATTGACTGCCACTGCGGTCACCTGGTGACCGCGAACATTACATTTTCTATTGTGTCTGTTGTCTGGCAGTCAACGTGTTAAAAATAAAAAAAACCGGGCAAGAGCGAGTCGGACTCGCGCACCGAGGGTTCCGTAACATCCAGGTTTATGCATAAGGTTTATGTTTATGAAATTAAATGTTTTATTTTTATTTTTGAGTTGATTGAATGAATGGTAAATTGCGGTTTACGATTTATGACGTATTAAAAAAAAACTACTTACTAGATCTCGTTCAAACCAACTTTCGGTGGTAGTTTACATGGTAATTTACATCATATATTTTTTTTAGTTTTATCATTCTCGTTTTAGAAGTTACAGGGGGGGGACACACTTTTTACCACTTTGGAAGTGTCCCTCGCGCAAACTATTCAGTTTAGAAAAAAATGATATTAGGAACCTCAATATAATTTTTAAGACCTACCCATAGATACCCCACACTTATGGGTACGACGAAAAAAAAATTTTTTACTTTTAGTTCTAAGTATGGGGAACCCCAAAATTTATTGTTTTTTTTCTATTTTTGTGTGAAAATCATAATGCGGTTCACAGAATACATCTACTTTCCAAGTTTCAACAGTATAGTTCTTATAGTTTCGGAGAAAAGTGGCTGTGACATACGGACGGACAGACAGACGGACAGACAGACAGACATGACGAATCTATAAGGGTTCCGTTTTTGCCATTTGGCTACGGAACCCTAAAAAAAAGGAAAAGGTAAGAAAAGCTTTTAAAACACTTACGTGGAACAGGAAAACAGGACGCCAATGACCCAGAGCGAGCCGAGCGGCCGAGCCGGTGGTGGGGTGACAGGAAGTGTGCGAGCGAAAGGGAGCTACTAGGGTAGACAGAGAGGTAAGACGAGCGGAAAACAGATAGTGTCAGATAAGCCTATCTTAATATATGTATGTTTAAGCTTCAAATAAAGATCAGGTGTTTAATACTCATACAACTTGCACATTCCAGGATTTTTGGGACTCTTTATTTAGTTATTTTATGGTCGTTCGGAACGTACCTAGCATTGCGCATGGCATGTCATCATTTTTATTTATATACATTACAGAGAACATAGTCGGTGTAAGTACCTATAGTGGCCCTTTCCTCTTCATAGCTTACTTTTTTACCAAACATAAAGCAAAGGAAATTAATTATGAATAAAAAATCTGCATTATTTACAAATACTTTATTGTTATCTTATTATAATAAAAACGGAAGTAAGCTATAAAAACATAAAGTTGATTAATTTGTGTTATATTACAAGCAAATAAGACTGCTCGTATTATGGCGTAACCACACTTGCTGATTCATACACTAAATAAAATAAAGAAACGAAAATATTCCTTCTGTTCTCTTCTAATTGACGGATTCAATCTCAAAGTGTGGTCGAGGCATAAGGGACGGATACTTACTAGTAGTATAATAGCTATGGCCGTCTACCCTTAAGGGTATAAAGTTAAAGAATTATATTATACTGGTTCCAAAAGTATTCCTCACTAAGTAGTAACAGTTAGTAGAATCTGCGAAGAGCACGTATCAATCCGCGGTAGAACGGTAGGGAATATCGTATGCGCTTTATGCTTAATTGTAATTCAGCTCTGTCGGCTTTCTGTGCACCGTCAAAGAAATCCACTCACTTTTACTAATAGTAATACATTTTCCGTTACTCTGATGTTACGTTAGCGTCAACAGCTGTAGTCTGAAATAATATAATTTAGGTCACATCGCCCTGAGTTTGGGTCATGGGTGGGTGGTGGTAGATAGGTTATACGCGCACCGCAAGTGGCACGTTAATTAAAACTTAGCTAGTCAGCACACCATAAACGTCATAATGGCGGGACCAACTGTAGTTTTGGAGTATAGGCATGGTCTCGTCATTATGACGCATCATAATGGCGAGACCAGTTTTATGCTGAAATTCCGTTTATGCCGTGTGAGGTACAAAATTTTAAGGATTGGTACAAAATAGTACTAAATGGGTACTAAATATGCGTGGTAGAATCTTTCAATTACAAGAGTTGGTCCCGCCATTATGACGTTTATAGCAAACCCGGTGTCGCGCCGGCGCGGCGTCAACGGACGCACGCAACACAACTGTATCCGTATCTTTTTCGCTTCGGATATTTAAGACATGTCGTCCAACTTCCACGTGTCATCTATAGTGTAACATAACAAAATTGAGTTGTGTAGGTGTGCGTGTGCCGTTTTCGAAGACCAAATGTCTTACTTATAATTATCATTGCAGTCTACTGCGAAAATAACCCCACTGTAGAGTACAGAAACCAAGTTACGTTGACTCTAACGTAAATCACGATTCATTATACATTCATTTATCTTAAAAAAAACAAGGAATAATTAAAATCGTATCTATAAGTACAAATATAACAATAAATAAATCTCTGATTCTTGAAGAAATAACAAATACAATACTGACATTTGCATTGGAAATAAACAAAAAATAAAATTGCACATTAATTAGAATCTCCTAACAATGTAGTAACATTAATGTTTTATTCTTTTATATTAATAGTATTTTTTTTTATTATTTTACATTTATATGGAATAAAATTATAATTTCGCTCACATAGTTTAGTAATATTCAGAAGGCTCAACCACGATCCTTCAATATAATTACCAGACATCAAACATCTCATTGATTTAGTATCCCAAGACAAATTTAACTTGTCTATTGTAATTTTGGCTCTTTTAACGCGCTCTGGCGGACCGGTAGCCGGCGCTGGGCGACGATTTCACTTTAAAGGTCCTAGCCCACTTACACGACTCTGCTCCCACCCGGCAAATAGAATATAATTGAAATATGGGCTTTAAATATTGCTCTTTAGATATATTTTACATTGGCATCATAAATTAGCAGACAGCTCGCTGTCATCGAGCTTACTGCCGTCAGACTGCTCGGTAGTTGACGCCACGCTGGCCGCACGTTGTAGACGAGCAGTCGCCGCGCTGTCGCCGCTCAGTCGGTCAGTATCTTCCAAGCAATCCGCACGCTCGATCTCTTTCCCAGTGTTTTCGCAGGTATTGAACATCCATTCCATTATGCACAAAGAAAAACTTATAGAAGAAGTGCGAAGATATCCCTATCTGTATGATGCCAGTCTAGCTGTCGCCGCGTGGACTGCTGGGTGCCTGCTAGCTGTCGCCGCGTGGACTGCGAGCAGTCGTCTTAGTTTAGGGCGGTGTTGGGTGGGAGCGGTGTTGGAGCAGAGTCGTTTAAGTGTGCTATGACCTTAAGGCTGCGCCGACCGCGCAGTGGCGCCCTCATCGTTTGTTTGGTTATTTCTTTTATTTTAGAATGAAAATGCAGAAAATAAGCACGTTAAGTTGTGCTCCACGAGATTATACGTTAATATTATTATAAACGGTAGTTTTAAAACGGAAAATAATGGCCACCATTTTCCGTTTTAAGGATTATAATAAACAATGTAAAACTACCGTTTATAATAATATTTACGTATAATCTTGTGGAGCACAACTTAACGTGCTTATTTGCTGCATTTTCATTCTAAAATAAAAGAAATAACCAAACAAACGATGAGGGCGCCACTGCGCGGTCGGCGCAGCCTTAAGTAAATGTTGTCATTGACATTTATGGCGGCTCGGAACATGGGGCGAGTCACTGCGCAGTAACAATTTCACGTGTCAGCGGGGGTGAGGGGTGAGGTACTGCGCAGTAACAAATGCACCAATCAGCGGGGTGAGGGGTAAGGTACTGCGCAGTAACAAATGCACCAGTCAGCGGGGTGAGGGGCGAGGTGCTGCGCAGTAACAAATGCACCAGTCAGCGTGGTGAGGGGCGAGGTACTGCGCAGTAACAAATGCACCAGTCAGCGGGGTGAGGGGCGAGGTACTGCGCAGTAACAAATGCAGCAGTCAGCGGGGTGAGGGGTGAGGTACTGCGCAGTAACAAATGCACCAGTCAGCGGGGTGAGGGGCGAGGTACTGCGCAGTAACAAATGCACCAGTCAGCGTGGTGAGGGGCGAGGTACTGCGCAGTAACAAATGCACCAGTCAGCGGGGTGAGGGGCGAGGTACTGCGCAGTAACAAATGCAGCAGTCAGCGGGGTGAGGGGTGAGGTACTGTGCAGTAACAAATGCACCAGTCAGCGGGGTGAGGGGTGAGGTACTGCGCAGTAGCAAATGCACCAGTCAGCGGGGTGAGGGGCGAGGTACTGCGCAGTAACAAATGCACCAGTCAGCGGGGTGAGGGGTGAGGTACTGCGCAACGAGTAGCGCAATTCAGAGGCGTCATAAATTTTGACGCGAACTGTACCTAGCAGTAAGGGCGGTTTTCATCGATCAAAGGTTACTGCCGTGCGGTTGGTAACCGTACGTAGATTTGACCCGGGTACCCGGAGCTCCGGTTAGTAGGCAACGCATTAAGCATATTCTTCACAGAATATTTTAATAATTTACACAGAGATTTCACATTTAGAACATGGCTAAAGTAAATACTACTTTGTTTTTTTTAAACTTATGGAAGCTGTTTACTCGCAGACATGAGGTGTTGCAGTGGACATAAGAAATTGAAAATGGCCAAAATCGTTCCTATCCAGCATGAAAAGCGTTATTTGTGACTTCTTGGACAATTAGTGACTTACGTGGCAGATAATTTCATATTAGTTCTGTAAAAACACTTCTGACCAAATGTGGGTGTACTGGTACACCTCTGTCCAACCATTTGGGGAATACAGGTTATGTTAATTATATTTTTTTATTTATTTAATGGAAGATAGTACCCTTCCGGACACTGCGAAACTGGCCTTAAATAATTATTTCCCCATCCACTGACAATACAACAGTTTAAAATAAGAACATTCTACATAACGTCTAGTAAAGCTCAAATCCGGAACGACAAACATACGTCTATCTCTATCGCTCTAATGGTAGATATGGCGTGTGCGAGCAAGACGGCATTCACTTGCCGGTCCACTCGCTGATCCTGCCGTTCTCGAACGCCAGGTTCTTTCTAGGCAGGGGAACTAAAGTACCCCGCTTGACGATTCCCATATCTTCGCCGGGGTAGTACTGAAAATATTTTCATAAAATTAATAATGGGATAGCTGTAAAGAGTATTGTGTGAAAAGGGCGTGATACGAAATATGACCAAAAATATGGCTTGTTCATGCTTTGCAATGTTAGTGCAAGTCAGCACCAGCATTTTACCAACGAATCTTTAGAATAAAGTAGAGACCAAATGTCGTTCTTTGCGATGTGCGCGGGACGATAACCCCCATAGAATCCTTACTTTCTATTAGTATTACAATATGCTATACAGAATATCAACACTCTATGGGCCCGCGTGGTAGATTACAGCCCTCTCCCTCTCAAAAGAGGAGGCCTGTGACCCAGCAGTAGGGACATTACAGGCTGATTATGTATACAGAATAACCATTTTAAATACGTTAAATAACTTACTTGACACTGTGAAACAAACTTCAATATATCTGAACGTATGAATTCATTGTCCTCTTTCACTTTCTCCAATCTGAAAAGACGAAAATAATAATAATTACCAAACTATACCTGTACCACCCAGGCGGCGCTTTACTTAAATACGTGTTCATAAGATCAAAAAATTTCTACTTTAATTAAATGTATTTTAAGTTGATTTTTGAGTGATGATTTGTAACAAAAAAGTCCTAATAAGTTTTTGGTTGCAATGGAATTTGAGCTTTGTTAAGTATGACATTCAGTTGAAAATTATCTCAACTTCTTAATTCAAATATAGTGTGAATTATTTCATCACCACTGCTCTTAAAACGGTATAGAACACATCGTAAGGATATCGACATGTTTTAGAACCAAACACTCGAAGACATGTGTCAGCTACCAACCCGCAATGGGCCCGTGTGGTAGATTACAGCCCACTCCCTCTCGAAGAGAGGAGACCTGTGTCCCAGCAGTGGGAAGTTTGTTGGCTAATTATGCTATAATTATTACGATACATTTTAATATAATACTCACAGTTCTGGTTTAGCTATTCGTTCTACTACACATTTGCATATTTTCTCACATAACGTCTCGTCAAACAGCGGTATGCCGAACTGCAGATCTACTATTGTCCATCTCTGAAAAAGTCAAATATATGTAGTTCAGTTTTAGCAAATAAGGCGCACACGCAAGTTGGTGAACCACGTTTCTGAGAAATATAAGAAATTTTTGTTAAAATATTCAATTTAATAAGTTGTCTTTGATGTCACGTAATTTGAATCGCTGTTGTTATTTTACTCGACAAAATAGGAGACTTGGAAGAGAAATAATTAATAACTATACCGGTTTATTCATCTATCACAGTATAGCGGGGTAATTGCGTAACACAGTAACAATAGCAATGGCTTTCACTTTTACAGTTCAACAACATTCTTTGCGTTATTTACGTTGTTGAGCATATGAAGTACGAACATATGAAGCAACTAACTTCCGCCCGCGGCTTCACCCGCGAGGTATGTCTATAAAAACTGTCCTATGTCCTTCCCCGGGATGCAATCTATCTCTCTGCCTTTTATCGAAATCCGTTCAGTGGTTTAGGCGTGAAAAGGTAACATACAGACAGACAGACAGAGTTAATTTCGAATTTATAAAATTTATAATATTAGTATGGATGGATAGCTATATCCTTCAAAATGTATCAGATTGTTATTGAAAGTGTGTTACGCATTTAGAGTGCAGATTTCAATAACGACCCGGGAAAAAGTTAAAGAATCTAAAGAAGTTAAAGAATTACTAAGATATCTATATATATAAAAGAAAGTCGTGTTAGTTACTCCACTTATAACTCAATAACGGCTGAACCGATTTAGCTAAAAATTGGCAGGGAGGTAGTTGAGAGCCAGGAGAAGGACATGGGATACTTTTTTTTTTTTAATACTTTTATTTACTTATAGGAGTAGGGTAGGAGTAGTGTAGGAGTAGGTTAGGAGTAGGGTAGGAGTAGGGTAGGAGTAGTGTAGGAGTAGAGTAGGAGTAGGGTAGAAGTAAGGTAGGAGTAGGGTAGGAGTAATGTAGGAGTAGGTTAGGAGTAGGGTAGGAATAGGGTAGGAGTAGGATAGGAGTAGGGTAGGAGTAGGTTAGGAGTAGGGTAGGAATAGGGTAGGAGTAGGATAGGAGTAGGTTAGGAGTAGGGTGGAAGTAGGGTAGGAGTAGGGTAGGAGTAGGGTGGAAGTACGGTAGGAGTAGGAGTGTAGGAGTAGGGTAGGAGTAGTGTAGAAGTAGGGTAGGAGTAGGTTAGGAGTAGGGTAGAAGTAGGGTAGGAGTAGTGTAGGAGTAAGGTAGGAGTAGTGTAGGAGTGGGGTAGGAGTAGGGTAGGGTAAGGGGTAGGACACCATGCGAACGATGTACCGCCGGGCAGCTAGAAATAATTTATATGGCAAAACAACGTTTGCCGCGTCAGCTAGTGTTTTAATACAAAACAGTACACATACCTCAGGTCTACAAGCCTCCTCATCAGACACATAGTGCGCCGTATCCACTCCACTATCGCCTTCCGCGGCCGACATCTCCGTCAACTTATCCGTCAACTGCGTAAACATCGAGATCGACTCCTCGGCGGGGCTCAACAAATCGTCCAACTGATTGGCCGACTTCTTGTGTAAATTCTCGCTACTAACTGACGACGAACGAATCGGTACTAAGTCATCGGACAAGGCGATAGATTCTTTGCTAGTTGAGTTTTCTTTGGAATGTTTCTTTTCTAGGTCTTCAATACTGGCTGAAGATGAATGTATAGGTACTAAGTCGTCGCTATTGGCAATGGACTCCTTGCTGTGAGCGTGTTTTGTGATGTCATCGAGTGCCATATTGTCTAGTTCATCGCATAGTAACTGGCCACATTCCACACTAGTGAAGCCATTTGCTGGTGAACCGTTCTTGCTCTCTGTTGTAGGAGTGACGGCGAAGTGAGACTCTATGGGGGATTGTAGCCTTGTCAGGGTTTTGGAATACTCTTCAGTGTACTTCTCTGTGGAGTCTGTTGATGATAGAGATATTTCGCTTACTGGTTTCGCAATGCCGCATATGTCTTTTTTCTTTCGTTGTTGTACTGTAGAATTAAAAAAGTAAATTTTGAACCAGTACACACTGTGAAATAACCCGTATCTAGCGTCACTTTATCCAAAATTTGAACATGCAATATTCAACGGTACAATATTTTTACACGATAGCTAGTTAAACCAACTGTATGATTTGATAATAATTTGCGGTTAGATGTCGATATTTTTCATACTATAACATCGAGAACATTACACTTTGTGATGTGGACGGGTTTTAAAGTGAATGATTGACGGTGTTTCACGGGTGAAACTTTAAATAGACATACAGAAACGCAGTTGTATTAACACCTACAGTGTGTTAGTTATCTTAGAAGGTGAGTTTGAAAGTTAGACATATATTACTTATACCATGTTTGTTTTTATTTTGTTTATATTTTTAATTATGCATATGTTTAGACATTAGAAAATGTATCCGCGTGTATCCGAGCTGAACATTTTTTTTCTTATTCCCAGACTCGTGCTTTAGCGGCATCAGTTGTATTCCAATGCACCTATTTGCACATGTCATACAAAAACTTTTTTCCAAAAAAAAAAGCAATCGACTTCCAAAAAACACTATAAAGTGAAAAATAACTTTAATTTCAGAAGTCGGTGTCTTTGGATTTGTGTTTTAGTTTTTTGCCACCGACTTTCGAAATTAAAGTTATTTTTAACCGACAAGTTAAAAAAAGAGGAGGTTCTCAATTCGGATGTTTGTATTTTTTTTATGTTTGTTCGCGCATAACTCCGTCGCTTGCCAACCGATTTGAAAAATATTTTTTTGTTGGAAAGGGTATACTTCCCAAATGGTCCCTGTCACTTTTTAGTGGGTCAGTTTGTAGTTTATCTAAGTTACATTAGCCTAATGTCAAATGCTCGTCACCTTTTACAAAATATTGCTTTACCCGATGCAGGGACGGAGTTCCTCTAAAAGAACCAGGAGAACTGGAGCTGATTGAGAAGTCACCATCAGCTCCATTTCACCATACGCATTGTAACGAGCATAAATTGCTTAGCAACCATATTAAAGTAATCGAATCGCAACCCGAGAAAAATTTGTCATTGAGTAATTCCGATGGCCATCCGTGGTCTTTATCAGCAGCTCCACTTTACCAAATGATGATTTCCGAGAGCAAATGCTCAAGTTACTTTAAAAAAAGAATTTTGCAAATCGGTTCGTAAATGACGGAGTTATGCTCGAACAAAAAACGCAATGCAGAGTAAACGAAAATTTTTAGATTTTTGTTGATTTTTCAAAAACCGCTTGTCCGATTTCGATAAAATTTTGATAGGACCATTTGGGAAGTAAGTATAGCCTTTCCAAAAAAAAAAGAATTTTTCAAATCAGTTGGTAAAGTTTAGCGAACAAAGATTTAAAAAAATTGAGATGGATGATGATGATGATATTATCTGAAAAAGCTTTTTCCAATAATTCTATGTATATACAGTCAATTAATTTTTTTTTTATGTTGCTAAGTAACGGTAGAAAATAAAACCTAACTAGTATTTTTTTTATAAAAAAAAACAATTAATTTTTTTTTATATATGTGTACAAGTGCTCAGCTGACACCCTTCTGTATGTCCAAAAAAGTTTCAGTTTAATATATTAACTAAGCTACGAGATAGAAAAATAATTATGACGTATTTCACAGTGTGCAGTATGGATATTGCGAAAAGTAAAACTGTGAGGTAATTGCGTTCAACAACATTCATTGCGTTATTTACGTTGTTGAGCAGACAAATCTTTCGTACATATGAAGCAATGGATTAGCAATATCCTTCGAAATGATTCAGATTGTGATTGATAGTGTGTACGCAATTAGGGTGCTCATCCTGCCAAAGCAATTCTTCACTTAGCACTTGCGATTTGTTCCATTTAACTTTATTTTTGAGTGGATTAAAAGAACCTCCATGAGCGTCATACCTATGTAAGTCTGGCAAACCCTGGATAATCAACCCCGAACCTTGCTGACTGACTCATCTTTCCCACCACGGGACCTGCAGTGCTATTCTGTAAAAATCTCACCGAGAACCCTTAGGTGAAGTGAACATGAAGTGACCTGTAAATATTATCAATCCCTAGCATAATAATGGAATGACACCTCACTTCACCTAATGAGATTTTTACAGAATCGACCTGCCATTATATCATGTTGCATCGTATGAAGCTAGTTTTAGATCGAGAGAAGAGTAAGTAAGAAAGGATTTATTAAAATTTTAAGATATTATCTTGTTACCTAGTTGCACAGTAGCTGGCGGTCGTGGACAACCCAGGTCGGGTACACCGATATCTGCCAGCGTGACGTAGCCCACCGAACGTGTTAATCGCAGCCGCTTCAGTAGTCGACGGAGCCCAGCGTGACGGGACCACATTGCTTGAGACTCTGAAAGAGGAACACGATAGTGTAATATGATGAGGTTTGTGAAAATATTATATGTAGTTTGTTGAACAAAATTACGTAGATCTACCCAGGAAAGGAAACAACACAGTTTATTAAAGTTGTGGCGGCATCTACATCGCCACAAGCAAACTAATCTGCATTCGCGATTTATTTGCGAAAAATGTAAACAAATGAGTGTAAGGAAAAATAACTTTAAATCTTACAAAATAAAGTTCAGTTTACGTTACAACTTCAAACATTTTAATAACTATTTCAATAGTTCTAGTCAGTCTGAAATCAACCTAATTACCATTAGTATAAAGTTGATGTTTGTTTAACTTGAAATAATATTAATTTGAAACATAAGTTTGAATAGACTTTACGCATTATACTGACGTCACGCAAAATTCTGCATCGCGCAAGCAGAGTTTACCGCGCGATTAGCATATATACAACGTCCCGACATTAATCATACGGCAGTTACCCACCAGATACATCACCCGTCTGGTTGGAGATCCTCCCTTTTCTATGGAGGATGAGTGAACTTTACACCCTGTTCCTCATACACTTCTACTAATTAACCAAATTCGTAGAGAAATAAATTGTATTTTTAGGGGTCTGTACAAGATGATATGTCCGAGGTCTGTAAAAGAGGTGAAAACTGAGATGGTAGCTGATAGACATATGTTAAATAAATTATGATAAGGCCAGGAAAACCCTCATAGTTTCGGTTGCTCTTTTATCCTTTCATTTAAACTTAATAATGAAAAGATTTGATTTTTTTATGTATTTTTGTTACGCTATCACAAGAAAATGGCTGAACAGATTTGGATGAAAATTAGCACATGGGTAGACCATAACCTGGATTAGGACATAGGATACTGTTTATCCCGATATTCCCACGGGATAGAGACTTATGCGGGTAAAATCGCGGGGCGCAGCTAGTGTTCAGATAAAATTAACGAGTTGGCAAAAAAAATACAGGTTCGATTCGTGACCAGAGTTGTTTAGAAGAATGGCGGCCATAAATGAGGAAAGGTCGAGCTATTGACAAGTCACCTGTACAAGTGTCAGCTTCAGTGTGTTGGCGGCCAGCAGCGCGGGCGCGGCCGGCAGCGCGCCCGCCGCGCCGCCCGCGCCCTCCAGCGAGCTATTGACAACTCACCTGTACAAGTATCAGCTTCAGGTGGGAACATAAGGTGCCTCAGCGGCGCGGGGTGGCGCACGCCCAGCGCCTGCAGCAGCACGGGCCCGCGCCGCAGCGCCGTGTTGGCGGCCAGCAGCGCGGGCGCGGCCGGCAGCGCGCCCGCCGCGCCGCCCGCGCCCTCCAGCGAGCTATTGACAACTCACCTGTACAAGTATCAGCTTCAGGTGGGAACATAAGGTGCCTCAGCGGCGCGGGGTGGCGCACGCCCAGCGCCTGCAGCAGCACGGGCCCGCGCCGCAGCGCCGTGTTGGCGGCCAGCAGCGCGGGCGCGGCCGGCAGCGCGCCCGCCGCGCCCCCCGCCCCCTCCAGCGCCGCCTCCGCGCCCCACCACGACACGCCCAGGCGCGAGTAGCCCAGCAGCAGGCGCGGCACGGCGCGGAGCTGGGTGCCTGGCGGAAGGTACCAGTAAACTTAGTTGACGTCTTAAGAGCGTTTACGCCGTACAGCATTCCATACAAACCTTCAAGCCCTTGTTTTTCGAAATGAATGAACCGATTTTAATGAGACTTCATACGCATAAGCAGGATACAAAGGTCTAAAAACTTACTTAAGAACATTTTCGAAATGTCTTATTTAAAAAAAAATAACTGGGAATCCCTGAAAATCGGTCTAATTTGGCTGTAACACTATTTTTCGAAAATGTTCTTAAGTAACTTTTTAGACCTTTGTATTCTGCTTATGCGTATGAAGTTTCATTAACATCGGTTCATTCATTTCGAAAACGAAAAGCTTGGAAAGTTTGTACGAAATGCCCTACGGCGTAAACGCTCTTAAGGTGCCACTAGTCGATATTTTTTCCATAAAAACAGGAGAATATTACTCCACTGTTTGACATTGTGCATCCAAAGTTGAACATGATATCGTTTTGTCTTATTATTAATGTTGTGTGTACGGAAACAGAATAGTAAAATAAAAAGCCATTAAAAAGTTATGAGCCAACAAAGATTCGTTTTTCTTGCTATTTTTAACGTAACTTTGGGTGTAAATAAGTAATAAAAGAACTACAAAATCTTCCAAAAACAAAGTCCGTACCGACAAAGCTCAGTTATCGAAGAGTTCAATAAACTTTATTTGTAAATGATTTATGCAGTGTTCTCTTCATAAAACTCGATTTTCCATAGCACTTTTCGAATTTTTTTACGCGCCTATCAGTTTGAAACGGTGTTTCTGTGCGTTAAAACTAGACGTTGTTCGTGTAGACTAGCGTCTAACTGCTCATCTCTGATACTAGCTCTCTCGGACACGAAGCCAGGTGAAACGGCGTGCTTTTTGACCATGACCACCAGTGAGTTCGAGCTCGCGACTAGTTTACTCTTAAGCAGTGTGAAAGGTAATAAATTACTGTTTCTATATCTACACATATTATAAATTGAAGTCACTTTTCGTATCTGTCTGTGACCATGTTGTTCTTTTACACTACGCGACAGGTTTTGATGCGGTTTTAGACACCATTTAGAGGACATATTTTGGAAGGTTTATGTGTATAATAAACTCGAAAAGCATCCTGGGTGTGAATTTTTCGACGAAATGATAATTTGCTCAATAAAATCACTACATTTAAACTTACCCTTAGTCAACAACAATGTCGGAGGTCCATATCCCGCTACATGATATAAATACAGCCTCATCCACGGAGTGTGTGCCTCAGGAGGTGCGGGTCCGACGTGAGGTAATGACCCAGCTGCTGCGCCCGCGCGGGCTTCTCGACATAATGGCGCCGTAGATATGGCAAGTCTATAAACACATGAAATAAAATGAATATCGTAAACAACTGCTTCATAGATAAGTAAAGATATAATAAAAAATTTTGGACATGAATTTACGATAAAAATAAATAAGATATTTCACGGGCTATTTGTAACAGTAGTTTTAACTGCAGTTTCGTGATGTAAACTTGGAACCTCTTTGTATGGGATAGTTTTTCTTCTCTCTTCTTTTTATTGTTTACTTTATTTAGGAAACATCTATTTGAAAAGTAGTGTTTGTTTTAGCATCAACTCTAAACTTTTTTGCACGTGTTTGTTACCATTTCGCGGCGTTAATATCATGACGACGCCTTTATTTCGTTATTGGTAGCAATAATAGCAGCTGTTTTCGTAGATCGAGTATACTACCGACATGCGGTGATCATCATCTGCCTAGCCTTTTCCCAACTATGTTGGGGTCGGCTTCTAGTCTAACCGGATGCAGCTGAACACCAGTATTTTAGAGTAGGTTGGGAGGTGGGTGGGTTGTGGAGGTCAGACTATCTGACCTCCACAACCCAGTTACTGGGTAATACGATACCCCTTGGTAAGACTGGTTGTCACACTTTCGGGCTTCTGACTACCCGTAACGAGTGTTAAAGATCCACGAATAACAGCCGGGACCAACGGATTAACGTACTTTCCGAGAGGTCTCGGTATGTAAAGATGGTAACCCATCCACAGAGCAACCCTGGCAAGCTTAGCTTAACCTGATCGATCGACCTGTGCGGCTGTTATTATTTAGCCACGGGCCCCTGTGGTTGTTAAATATCTAACAGCAGTAAGGGGCCGTCTCCATGACGAGAGAATCGCGGCGATATTATCGTACAGCCACGTATTTCTATACACTTTTTTAGAACGTGTCTCCACACGGCGATATCATTGCGGCGAAAATTTGATGGCACGGCGAGACTATCGCCGTGATTCGCTCGCTCGTGGAGACGGTCCCTAAGGGTCTACATTGGTAGTGTGATTCTCACTTGTACTTAGTAGACAACAGTCTGCTCCTCGCAGCCGCCCCCAGCGCATGCAACGCTTCACAGCGCAACAGATCAAGCGGCCGTAACTTTGGTCGGAGAGTTCGCAGCGCTATCCGTAGGCATGCAGCGGCTGCAAGGTACCGCCGCGCTTCGCCTTCTATCTCGGGATCTGCTACCACCTGGTGTATGATGGAACATTTTTATGTTAGTTAAGAAGAAAAAAATCAAGAGTAAATATACTTTTTCAAATATTCTAAAACAAAACATAAAAATATTTTTTATTATAAATTTAAGTCGCTTTTCGAAGTTCGAAGCTACGCAACGGAATAAATACGGGTTTCAACATCATTTAGAAAAGTTCCATAAGGTTTATGTGTATCATTAGTTAATCATCTGCCTAGGATTAAGATGAAAAAAGAAAAGATGGTCACCCATCCACAGGCCAACCGCGGCAAGCGTAGCTTAACCTGATCGATTGACCTGTGCGGCTGTTATTATTTAGCCACGGGCCCCTCTTAATTAATATTTAACATAATTACAATAAAAAAAAAGTTTTGTTAAGTCATAGAAACTGTACGAAGCAAGGTACAGCCCGATTCAAACTTTATGGTGGCTTGGAACATGAGGCGAGTCGCTGCGCAGTAGCAAATGCACTAGTCAGCGGGGTGAGGGGCGAGGTACTGCGCAGTAACAAATGCACCAGTCAGCGGGGTGAGGGGTGAGGTACTGCGCAGTAACAAATGCACCAGTCAGCGGGGTGAGGGGTGAGGTACTGCGCAGTAACAAATGCACCAGTCAGCGGGGTGAGGGGTGAGGTACTGCGCAGTAACAAATGCACCAGTCAGCGGGGTGAGGGGTGAGGTACTGCGCAGAAACAAATGCACCAGTCAGCGGGGTGAGGGGTGAGGTACTGCGCAGTAACAAATGCACCAGTCAGCGGGGTGAGGGGTGAGGTACTGTGCAGTAACAAATGCACCAGTCAGCGGCGGTGACGGGTGAGGTACTGCGCAGTAACAAATGCACCAGTCAGCGGGGTGAGGGGTGAGGTACTGCGCAGTAACAAATGCACCAGTCAGCGGGGTGAGGGGTGAGGTACTGTGCAGTAACAAATGCACCAGTCAGCGGCGGTGAGGGGTGAGGTACTGCGCAGTAACAAATGCACCAGTCAGCGGGGTGAGGGGTGAGGTACTGCGCAGTAACAAATACACCAGTCAACGGGGTGAGGGGCGAGGTACTACGCAGCGAGTAGCGCACTTCAGAGCCACCGTAAAGTTTGAATCGGGCTATATCTATGTAATAAAACTCACCTTATCAAGCTCCATTAGTAAACTATCAAGACTCTCATCAGGTAGCTTGCCAACTTCAAACAACGTTACCGCGTGGCTCTTCAGATCCTGAAATAATTGAAAAGTAAGTAGTTGTAAATACCTATTGTGAATTTGTACCAAAGCCAGAAAATAGACTAAAGACGAACACATTATTTGTTTATATCATTAACATATGTATGTTAAGGATATAAAGAAATAATATGTTGAGGTCGGCAGCTGAATACCAATATTTTACATGAAGCGACTGCCTATCTGACCTCCACAACCCAGTTATTGGGTAATAAGATACCCCTTGGTAAGACTGATTGTCAAACTTTCGGGCTTCTGAGGACCCGTAACGACTGCCAAATATCTACGAATGACAGCCGGGACCACCGGCTTAACGTGCTTTTCGAGGCACGGAGGAGTCTTGATATATAAAGATGGTCACCCATCCACGGGCCAACCGCGGCAGGCGCAGCTTAACCGATCGATCGACCCGTGCGGCTGTTATTACTTAGAAATATCCATAACAAACATGGAAAAAATCTTTTAACATTATTTTTCTTTTTATATATATTTATAAAGCCTAATTATAAAAAGAAAAAGTCAATATTTTAAATACCGGTGACAGATTTCCCATCATAAGGTAAGCTGCTAAGGTAGAGTCGAACAAAACGGCAACTCTTCGTCCACCACCGTTTGAAGGTTCAACCCCTTCTTCTGGACTCTGCAAAAGAAAAATCAACTGTCTAATTAAATGAACAGTTACGTTCGAATGGCTTAAAATGTTAAGAATTATAACTCCTTATAAACCCTTCGTCACGTTAGTCTATTATAGCTATGAAGAGGAAAAAATTCAATAAATACTTCACCTGTTTGGAAGTAGATGGCGTTTGCTTTATGAGGATCGGTTCCATTTGTATGGCATCATCGTCCATGTTGGGGTCGAACGTCAACGGAGCTATTTGTCTATATCTGTGGAAAGATAAGTTCATCATCATCATCATTTCAGCCGAAAGACGTCCACTGCTGGACATAGGCCTCCCCCAAGCACCTCCACTTGGACCAGTTCTGTGCTTCTCGCATCCAACGGGTTTCTGTGGCCTTCATAAGGTTGTCGGTCCACCTTGTTGATGCCTTCCAACGCTACGTCTAACGATACGCGTTCGCCACTCCAGAACCTTTCGGCCCCATCGGTCATCTGTTCTGCGAGCAATGTGCCCTGCCTACTGCCACTTAAGTTTGGCAATTCTTCGGGCTATGTCGGTTACCTTGGTCCTCCTGCGGATCTCCTCATTTCTAATTCGATCACGCAGGGAAACTCCAAGCATAGCCCTCTCCATGGCCTTTTGGGGAGTTTTAGCCTTCTGATAAGGCCCATTGTGAATAAGTTCAGCTTTAAAATATTTTGTACAATTCAATTTCTGCCGATCCAATGCACAAAATTTTTCAGTGAAATGTCATCATCATTCTCCTGCCCTTATCCCAATGTATTTGTGGTCGGCGCAACATGTCTTTCTCTTCCATACTTCTTTATTAGACGTCATCTCGGTAGTCACCCCCTTTCTAACCATATCATCATTCACACAGCCCATCCATCGTTTCTTTGATCTACCCCTACTCTTATAGCCAACTAGCATCTGCCCGCGTCTTCTTCTGCGTGAAATTTCACCATACTCCCATTCACCCTCTTAGGGGTGGAATTTCAAAAAACCCTTTCTTAGTGGATACCTACTCTTCACAAAGAACACACCCTCCAAATTTCATGTCTCTAGGACCAGCGGTTTAGGCTATTCGTTGACATCAGTCATACTTCAGACTTTGAATTTTATTTTTTACAGTGAAATTATTATCTTAGAATGTTGTCTTTCACAAGTGTCTCTTCACAGAAATGGCTTTTCACATAAATGTTTTTCGCACAATCTTTCCGCGACAATGGCGTTCGCGCAAATGGAAGAAAAACAAATGAATGAATAAATGACTTATGACTTATAGAGTTCCCCAAATATCTTTCATGCAAGTATACCAGCACCCTAATTGCGTAACACACTATCAATCATAATCTGAATAATTTTGAAGGTATTGCTAATCCATTGCATCGTATGTTCGAAAAATTTTTCTCCTCAACAACATAAATAACGCAATGAATATGGTTGAACTGTCAAAATAAAAGTCATTGCTTCTGTTAATTTGTTACGCAACTCCCGCATATCTGGCCGTTACTATGCTACATACACATACATTCTACTCAGGCGTTTCTCACGCGGCAGAAACTACAAAATGCCACCTATTACGACCTTTCTACATTCCTTTTGCTTCGTTTACGTTTATACATTTGAACAGAAAAACAGAACATCTGCTACAGTGATGTTAAATACTAACGGCTGATGGCTATGCGTGGTGACGGCGTCCCTCCAGGTGGGGTGCTGCGGCGTCACGGGCGGCGGCTGCAGGTTGTTGGCGAAGCCCAGCCGGCAGTAAAGGGAGACTGCTTGCTTTACTGACTCGCATTCCACCTGTACAGAGTAAATAAGTAAGGGAGGTGCAGCGGGATTGCCCGAAAGGGTTACTGCTACCCCGGAACGGGAAGGAATACGGGTTTTAGTCAGTTTGAGTCTGACACTCCCTTCCGCTCCACCCAGAGCGGGATTTTTCGACATTTGATGATTTCCCAACCTAAAAAAAAAACAAAAAAGGGAGGGAGAGATAAAGGTTTAATGCCAATAATTTATTTTTATTGTTAAAAAGTACAGGAAACTAGGACATAGACATGCTAGACGGTTTTAAAGATTTTGCTATCTACAAAACCAAAACACTATCGGGAGCACCAGCCTTGGGATTTTTATAATTTGAATTTCTTTTTAATATATATGGTTTAAGAATTCCTCCGCCGAATTTCTATAGGTAAGTCGTTCAGGCTTATTACTGGCATATTTGTACGATTTTACGGAATAATATGTATTGCTGCAAAGCTCTTTCTATATTGATATCACCTACGTTCTTGTTTCAGCAGTGCGTCAGTGTTATATTAATTATAACATTAAATTCCGTGGGAAGAGCTCATTACTCCAAAATAGTAGGTACGCCAACTTTGAAGTCAAAGCGAACTTTATTGCGAAAAGCATAGAGTTCACTTTGCAATTGCATTTATAGAGCTCATGTGTGATAAAAATACAGAATATACTATTCTGTTCTATCTCATTTATCGTATTATCGTACATCCTACTAAACGTTGTAACATTAATTATACGAATAGCTGCACGGACGACACGAAAATAAAATGTGATGTAATTCGATTTTTACAGGAATTCTAATTTTGTGGTCTTTTTAGGGTTCCGTACCTCGAAAGGAAAAACGGAACCTTTATATGATCACTTTGTTGTCCGTCTGTCTGTCTGTCTGTCAAGACCCTTTATCTCGGGAACGCGTGGAGATATTGAGTTGAAATTACAACCCCCTCTCTTGAAGCTGTGAAAAAATCAAGCGTTCATGCCGCAAAAAACGTACTTACGTATATTTCGAAACTCTCAAAGTAATACAAATTTATAGGGTATTTCCCATTGACCTAGAATCATGAAATTTGGCAAGAAGCAAGGTCATGTAAAGGAAAAAATCAGAAAACCGTACATTTGTAGTTACATTACAAAAACAATATTTTTTCCCGTGATAAACTATTTACATACCTACTTGTACGGAACCCTCGGTGCGCGAATCCAACTCGCACTTAACCGGGTTTTTTTTACTTAATTCGACACAATAACGGTCGGTTAATTGATTCGACACGTCAAGTCAAATAATTTATTTCGATTGGGCACATAAAAGGCACTCGAATATCAAACTTTACGAAAAAATTGAATTGGTTCTACCTAGTTGCCCCTTCCAAAAGGTACTTTCGTATGGGAATGGGCAAGAAACTCCATAGTTAGTATTTTAATTTTTTTATATAATTACATATTGTGAAGATTACATCACTTATATCACGTGATGTAAGGTTTCTTTAGACAACCTACATTAGAAAAAGGAAAGTAGTGGGACGAATAAAGTACACCTACACAGAGTAAATTAGTGAGGGAAGACAAACTAAAGGGGATTGGAGATTTTTATATGGAACCTGGCCTTACCTTGGAACTGCCACGCCATTTTGATATTTTTCAAAATGGTGGCCACCTATATGCATAAGCATGAAACCTAATATAAATCGTTAGCTGACATCAACGCAAACGGAAAATATAATAGGACCAAATCCCATAAAGCGTCAGGTTTCCGAGATATCAACGTAAAAGTTGATCACGTGACATCCATCATACAACAAAATGTACGCAAGTTATTGTGATGCACAAAATTGGTCTTAGTATGTTTTTTGTTTGCATTGATGTCAGCAATCGGTTTATACAGGATTCATGCAGAGCCGCCATTTTGAAAAAAATGGCGGACAGGTGCCACGGTTCTTCAAAGTCCTTTAGACACGTAATAATCGGACTCCTACATAATAAAGGTGGCACCCCACTTACCTGCAACACAGCCGCCAGATCAGCTACACTGGTATGCTCGTCAATGGACACGAACACTTTATAGAGCAGGGTCTCGAAGTAATCCCCAGCTATTCGGTTCATCACGAACCCTTTGAGTGGAGGTACTGACACCTTGTCTGCTGTTGTTATTGGTACGTCCAGGTAGATTAGGCCGCGCCTGTGAGAAGAAGGGTAATGTAGACGTTATATACTTGAATTAAGGTTGATAATGGTTTGTTTGTTGAGTAAGTGACATGTGACTTTTTATGGTTGTGGGAGAGTCGTGGATAGTAAAATATTTTGCCTCCAGCAGTCATTTTCAAGGCATTATTTAGTTTATTGGCGTGTAATAAAAGTGTTCGTACAAACCTACATCAGAAATAAAGTCATTTATCATTTATAGTCTTTATTGGAATGATGGAGACATTTTCCCAGCACTTTGCTTCTAGTTGACCCGGCCTGTGGGTCATGTATGTTGGGGAACACAGATATTTGACTCTTTCAATCAGGTAACAATCGAAATGATACTGCGTTATATAACGACATTACTCAATCAACTCATAGCCTTTTGTATTCCGGTGCCGGACGTAAACTTTCTTGTGGATTGTCAATGTGTTTTGGTTTATGGGGCCAACATTTTATAAGCACTATACAGGTAAACTATTAAAAGTAGTAATTTTCGTGTTTTCGAATTAGCACGAATGGCGCGCCACAGAGTAACCGCCTTTGTAGAGTACACCTATCATTGGGCGTTTGTATGAAGTGGTCTCTGTAAGGTAACCTACTCTGGTCCCAGATTGTCATTTGTTACACAAAACATTTGAAAAGTTTGTGGAATTGCATAGAGTTTGATAAAATTTTGTAATCAAGGTAATACAAAATAGACAAGTACTTCCATGGTCGTAACAGCTCCATATTAGATCTCATCATCACGCGTTCGTATTTCCGAAGATACACGATGATTCCCGAAGCGCATACTTTTTCTTGGAGACCTGTACTTTTATGTTAATTAATAATATTATCAGCCATGTAAATGTTAATACCATACCTGTACAAAGTCTTGACGACATAGTAGTCGAGCGTGCCGGCGGTCTGCGATCCGCGGTCGATTAGCAAGTCTATTAGCGCTCTCTCGCTCTCGCCTAGAGGCTGTCGTGAAACAAGCGATGCGTTCTGTCAGTTAATAGTAAGTATGACAAGTAATAAGCAAAAAAAAACAGTTAGAAGAGACTGCTACGGCCGGTGAACATTTCAACAATCAAAAATCATTTAAGTATTCATATTAGGGTGAGAATCATTTTGTACATCAAAATTACATAAGAAAGTCCCAAAACGCCCACACTTGAAAGAAAAGAAAGAATAAAGTTTATTTGGACATAGTTCGTGAAACACAAAATACAAAATTAAAATAATTGTTTCAAACAACAATAGTGTGTGCCTCACGGCTGCGCCAAAAACGTTCATTTCAGCATTGATGCCAGACAGATGCTGTCTGACGCTGGTTTTCTAATGAACCTTTAGGGACAAGTGACGTTGAGTACACACACTAACCTAACATACATACTTTTTATACTTATAAAAAATAAATAAATAAACACCACTTCCCCAATTCCTAGTGGTTTCGCGGGGAAGAAGTGGCGCATCAAACCCCCTCCCCCCATTTACCCCTTTAACGCCCGGATATCTATTTTCCCGCATCTCTATCCCATTCTGTCGCTGAGAAACACAATGCAATAAAGAGCTAGAAAGAAGTAGTCACGGAATTGGTCCGCCCCATGCCGATTTCTGCAGGAGCTTGCAGCCAATCTTTCTCGCTCTGTGTCACACAGTGAAAGTTATGAATACATTAAGAAAATGAACAACTTTCTCTATAACTTTAGAGAATTATTTATGCTTGACCATGCCAGGTGTGAGTCAAGGCCAGAATACATATTGAACTATTGAATAGATAGCATTCAATAGTTCAATAAAGTCAAGACTGTATCTCAAAATAAGCTAGATTAGCCCAGCAAGGTCTAGCTAGCATAAATTCATCTAATTTATTTGATTACACAACACTTGTATACTATACTATAATACTATAAAGTTTTTAACTTCAGCTCATTAGAGTACTGCAAACATTATTTATTAATTAATTATTATTTATTTTCATTCATAGATAATTTCTTTTGTTAATTTAACAATCAACAGATGTTGTTAACACTAATGTAAATAAAAGCTTCTTCTTCCTCTTCAGCACACTCGAGTTTAGGGTAACAAAATCTCAACACCATTTTATGTTTCAAAATCAAAACAAAATAAATCCCACTAAATCAACATAACAATAGAGTTCATATTACCTTAACATCATCTTCCAGGACATATCCAAGCTCAACTCTCCACCACGGTTGCATGGGTATGTTGAGAGGGACGCGCGGGAGTAGAGCACGGATCGCTTTGGAACGCCCGCGCCGCCCTAAAGAACGGGCTTTTGCCACCAGTTCTAGGTATTCATTTCGACCAATACCTAGCAGTCTCAGGCCTACGGGTAAGATTGTTGTCATTACACACTGATTTTAAAAAGTTTTTATTATACATGATTTCAAAATTAAAGAACATCTCTAAGGCTTACAGCATTTTCAATTGAAACCGAACGGAAATTGTGATGAAATATTTTAAAGACTTGTTAGCACAAGAACACACTGCTCAAGGCACCATTAAGAAATTAAAATGTCTCTGACCCAGCAACTACTGCAAAAAATGTTAGGCTAGCCCTAGTACGAACAAGGCCTTACTTAAAAAAAAGCCAAATAATTCTTTAAAATCTATGAAATTCTAACAATGTGATTTTTTGTTAGAAAACAATGTATTCTAAGAAATACTCACAGTCAGCAGCAGTAAAGTTAGGCATAGTATCATAGCTTTTCTCCATCTCTATCAGCAGAGCGACCACCTCCACATAATAAATGAATGGGGTTATTCTTAAACCTAGAAAGAAAACAAAATTTACTTTTCAAGATTGCTAGTAATTCTGCATAGTATAAGCATAAGTACGGGTGGGGTTTGAACTCAGTACCTCGCACTCACCAGTCCACAAAATTAACCTGTGGCCTATGCCAGTTATTGTAGACATAACCAATAATTAGATTTGATAATGTGATACTCAATACTTAATATTTATTTAACTTCCACAATCTGAACTTAGGTGGTATGTTTTACAAAGACATGACCATTGTGGACCATTCGGCACAGACAAGTCGGAAAGAGGAAGAGAACTAAGAGGGAGGGAGGGGAGAGGGGGTGGGGATAAGATGTATAGGCACAAACATAATAAGATTAATTATTTTGAGGCCAAACTACGAGTTGGTCAGCAAGGTTCTAGCAGGGTTGACTGCCCTAGATGTGCAGGACATCAATTTAAGCATTCCCTAGTATTGAGTGTCCATGCAATGCTTAAACATACATCTGTTTTATTTTCAGGGCTTCATGAAACAACTTACCTTTAACAATCATGTCTGCTAGGTGATAAGGGTAGAGCATGAGTCTTTGTATGCTGCTCTGTATAAGTGTCTCGTAGTATTTCTTTTCATCTTTCCGAACGGTCCTGACTGTTGACAAAAAACAACTTTTAGACATGTACCAATATTTTAACATCTGGATTGAATATGTAGATGAGAATAGATTTGAATTGTTAAACAATACGTTAACATATCTGTAATTATAAGGTCTATGAATTTTAATTTCTTAATGAATCAAAAAAAAAACAAAGATTTTTTTTAATTTTTAATAATGTACAATAAGTTAATAGCAACTTACCAAGACTTCCTCTGTACCTTAATTGATTTTTAATACTGAATTCGAATATGTACCTCTCATATTCTTTAGGAGAATCACCCAACAGCTGAAACAACAAAGCAATGTTTGTACCTACATAATACATGTCACTTATAAGTGATAGGGAAATACAGTGCTCGTGATATTAACCCCACTTATTCTGTAGTCTAATTACCGAAGATAAACATCATTAGCATTGAATCATTGATACTGTAAAACAATAACATAATAGTTTACCTTCTTCACAGGCGCAGGTAATTGCAACCACTGTGTCTTTTTTCTAATACATTCCTCAATTTCGTCTTCCATGGTACTTGACCATTTAAATAACGATTATAAATAATTACATTGATAGCGAGGAACTCGTAACGGCCTTGGATAAATGGATAAACTGCACAAAATATTTTTGATAAGTAAAAGCAAGCAAATACTAGCGCGCGTTCAGAATAATGATAAAATAACAGGATTACTGAAGTATTACACACAAAACCAATTATAATGAAAGTAAAGAAGCTACTTATTACAGTTTTATTTAAACTTTATTCAATCGTTTCAAATGTATTAAAAAAAAACAATATGATTTTGATAGAACATTCTTAATTTATCAGTTTATTGAAAGTCTCAAAACATGTTTTAATCCGATCATGTTTTTGAACGTAAGTGGTACCATTTTTGCTGTCATTGATTTGACATTAGAATAAAAGTTGCCATGAAATAGGAAAGGCAATCGATTGTTATTAAATTGTTGAAATGATTGGTTAAAAAAATATTATTCTTATAATCATCTTAATTCTCCGAAACTTTTCACCACTGCACTGGAGGATGTTTTCAAGATTTTGGACTGGAAATGGGATGGCATTAACATCAATGGCGAGTACATAACTCACCTTCGGTTTGCCGACATGGCAGCCATGGCTGAGACTATGAAGGACCTCAGTACCTACAATACTTGATGACCTCAGCAGAGCCTCCGAAGTCGTGGACGAGTATGTTTACCTAGTACAAACTGTCCAGTTAGGTAGGTCCAGCTTCGAGAAAGAAGTCAATCGTCGAATCCAACTCGGCTGGGCAGCGTTCGGGAAGCTACCCAATAACTTCTCGTCCCGCATACCGTAGTGTCTCAAGACCAAAAGTCTTTGACCAGTGCGTGTTGCCAGTGATGACATACGGCACTGAAACGTGGTCGCTCACAATGGGCCTTATTAGAAAGCTAAAAGTAACCCAAAGGGCAATAGAGAGGGCTAGATGCTTGGAGTTTCTCTGCGTGATCAAATCAGAAATGAGGAGATCCGCAGGAGAACCAAGGTAACCAACATAGCCCGAAGAATTGCCAAACATAAGTGGCAGTGGGTAGGGCACATTGCTCGCAGAACAGCCGAAAGGTTCTGGAGTGCAGCGACCAAGTACCGGAACACACAGCGTTGGAAGGCCTCCCACAAGGTGGACCGACGACCTTGTGAAGGCCGCAGGAACCCGATGGGTGCGAGAGCACAGAACCGTTCGAAGTGGAGGTGCTTGGGGGAGGCTTATATATCCAGCAGTGGACGTCTTTCGGCTGAAATTATGATGAATCATCTAAATTATGCTTTTTAAAATCCATACCTACTCCATACTTATTAAGCCATATCCATACCAATATTATAAGTTCGAAAGTAACTCAGTCTGGCAATTCCCATCGGCTATATATGTGAGCAAAATTCCAGGACAACAAAAAAAAGTCACAAATCATGAAATTAGAACGTAAAAACCGTTCGAGATTCACTCGCGAGTCGCGATTATACCTACTTTTCACGCCTAAACCACTGAACGGATTTCACTAAAAGGCAGAGAGATAGATTGCATCCTGGGGAAGGACATAGGATAGTTTTTATCGACATACCTCGCGGGCGAAGCCGCGGGAGGAAGCTAGAGTATAAATAAACAGCAAAAATCACAGAGCTTTCAGTGTTAGACATTCACTTAGACATGTTTACAGAAAAAGACGTTCAATACCAGATTTTTCTTAGCATACCTACCTATAATAAGTTTGTCTAAAAGGTTTTTTACAACTGAACTTCTGCACAAAACAGGGAAATACTATGTGGACAACAGCTTTAGATTTGCAGTATAAAAGAAGTAAATCTTTCATTTGGTAATTATGGTTTTTGGCCGGGTCGCACCGTAAATTCGAATTTATAATTCAAGTAGACAACTTAACCCGTGTCTTGGACATCGATGGGCAGGTTGACGCTCTGTTTATATATCTATGCTAATATTAGAAAGAGGTAAAAGTTGTAATGTTTGTATGCAGGGGGTAATCTCTGGAACTACCAGTCGGATTTGAAAAATTATTTTTGAATTTGATAGCCCAATTCTTGAGGAAGGCTATGCTATTTAACGTCACGCTATGACCCTTTAGGAGCCGAGCAAAAACGCTATGCGAAAACGAAGTGATAGGGCAGGAGACAAAAGCAGGTTATGCAATGCGACGAGATGGGTCGACTGGTCAAGGGAATAAGAAATTTAACACGAACGAAGTCGCGGGCAGAAGCTAGTGTTTTATAAACTAGAGTAGGTTTCTTACCAGACTACTCTCAGAAGAAAGACCGAATCAAATTCACAGTTACAACAGCAATTTGTTGGTTTCTGATACTTTTATTAAATTTGGCAGGGATTTACCAAAGTATGAAGAATGTGTGGGGCTACGTCAATGAATAGAATAAGAAATGAGCGCATAAGAGGAAGACTGAAAGTGGCGCCGTGCGTGACTGATACATAGATAAGTCTATTAACCTTTCGTATGTCCGGAACTCCGGAACGTGGATCCACGCGAGACACAATTACTTTTTAATTGTTTCTGTAATTAAGGCATTCAACCGGTTAATAGCTAGACTTAGTAGTTGTGTGGAAATCGGTTTGATGGTATGGGCATGTGATGTGGAGGAATTAGGATGGGAATCATTACAATACTTTCTACAAAATCAAACAACATTTGCATTTAAGTATACAGTTTTATTGGAATTACCCCAAATCCTCCCGATGACGATAGTAGTATGTACATTAGAGTATCTACTTATTCCAAAGGGGTAGTCATTCCTTAACCAACGAAAAAGCTGATTCAAAGGCTGAGTGAATTTGATTAATCATATCTGACGCTAACATTGATTGTCCATATAAAACGTTAGCCTTATAATTACATAATCTCGTAAGTTTTGCAGCTGCATATGCAGCGACACTTTGGGCGAGTTGTGTGTGACTTTCGTTCTTGCAAAGTTCCGCCTTTAAAGCCCAATGATAAAATGTTCCTAGAGATCCAGATAATATATCTCCTTGTCCTCCAACCCGCCGTTCTGAACCTCCTCCTGTTGCTATCCAACTGTAGGTAGTCATATTTGAATAGAAATTATCTTTTTCACCCTTTACCAAAACACCTACGCAATCTCCCCAGTAAGTGTACCAATTACTATCATTTCTGGAAACGGCTGCCATTAACCTGTTTGCTTCACGTAGATTTGGTGTCATGATCACTCCAGGACAAGGATAACCTTTTATTAACGATGTATTCTTAGAAATAGCGTACAGTCCATCGGCATCTATAACTAAAGGTTTTCCCAAGTTCTTGCAATCCTCAATAATATCAGATATCAAGTGTAATGTTTCGGGTTCTCGTCCTAAGCCAGGACCAATGACGATTACATCCATTTTTGGCAATAATGATCTAATTTTAGACGCATATTTAGGGTTCAAATAAGGGTAGACGATAAGATCAGGACTATACGTCTTTATGACATTTGCAGCACTATCCGTAGTTATTACATACGCCAAGTCTGCCCCAGCCTGAAAGTACGATTTTTTATTAATAACATTTACTTTGGTAAACCAAAACATCACGCCTGTTGTCCCAAAGGGGTAGGTAGAGGTGCGATGTAAAACTCTTAGCCCTCATCAAACTCATCATGCCTACTTTCATAGATTAATATCCTACTTTAACGTTTTGAACGAGTTTCACGTAATAACTACATGTATTTTAACGTTTGCAAGTAATTAGAGGATTGGGGGTGGGGCTGGAGAGCAGCAGATTTGCAATCTGCTTTTATGTCGGTGACGGCTTCCAGTTGATGCAAAATAATCTAAGTAGGTACATAATTATAAAACTACTATTAAAACTTAACTCAGGGCGGCGTGGCAATATCTTTTTAATTATGGAAAGATTTTATAATTCAATCAAAGTAAAAATGATGTATCTGTACGTGCCTTTAACGATGTTATTGCCGAAAAATACGGTGCTCCTGTGTATTCTACTGAGCCACCAATTACTCCTATCTTACCCGCATCCCCCTTACTTTTATTAACAGTATTGGGAAGAATTGATTTACTAAGAAGTCTAAAAGTATTCGGTTGAAGTTTACTATCTAAAAAATTACACATATCTTCAATTTCATCACATTTCACTAAAAGTAATGTTAAGTAAACAATAACACAAATAATATGTAGTCTCATATTGTAAAATCCAATCAATGACTAATCACTCGAGAATAGTTAGTGCCTTTGTTTCTTCCTCGGTATAACTTCTTTATCAAACCGTTCACGTTTTTTTTTTATATAGGTACATAAATACCTACACAGAATACCTACGTCGACTTTTGTTTAAATCACAACCACACAGCTAACGAAGGAATGCATGGGTGAACCGTGAAGGTCAAGATTATAAAATCGTGAAAAAAATAAATGACTGGGCTTTTAATATTTTATCATCAAAAAATATATCTAAAGGAATAATTCAAAGTTTGTGTTCCATTTTCTTATTTGCATAATTGATTTGCGTTAAATTATTGAATGCAAAACAAAAAAATAAATGAATCAATGTTCACGCTTTGTGTCAAGAGTCGAGAACAAACTAAATAAAATGAAAGGATTATTCGCTATGGCAACATTTATGGACATTTGCTTATTTTCATCTGTGTTCTGTCAAAGTCAGTCAGCCAGCCGTCGTAGTTCTGAAATAATAACAAAAATTCCATTGTAGTTATTTTCGTTTAAAACTACATCAAAATGGATGATAAATATGAAACTGTTAAACTTGTTTATACTATAAACAAATACTCAAGTTATTCCGCTAACTATGTACCCGAGTATGTGTATATTCCAGTGTTTTGTGCTATTTTTATTCTTAATAATCGTGACAAAATCCCGGTGTGCGCTATTTATTCCTGATTTTTGCTAAGAATTCGACTGCATAATGTGTTATTATATTGTTTTTGATTGTGCCAATATTAATTAGTAGAAGGACAGTGCATACCTATAGCTATGTTATGCTAAAAGACATGCACACATTTTCAGGAATATCATGGTAAATAACCCCACAGACCAGCTATCCCGATGGTTCACAGACAGCAATACGCCGCAACAATTCATCATGCTGAGATTAAAAACGCCAGCCATAGTGGAATCTATAAAATTCGGAAAGTACATAAAGGCCCATGTCAGTGACCTTAAGAAATTTCAAATTTTCGGTGGAACTGATGAAAATAACTTATCTTTATTGCTTACTGCGTAAGTATTAATTTTATCAAAAGTAACATTTTGTAAATATTTTATATTAAGATTAGGATTTTTATTAAGATCATGTTTTTTATCTACAAGCAATACATTGAATTAAAGTTAAAAATTCTGAAATCTCCAAAAGCTTATTACAAACTACTACTACTTATCTTACAAATACTAAAAGTTTTACTAGAAGTTTTCCCCGAAGGATTAGGCAGCGGTATACCAATAGCACTCCTACATTTCGCCAGTTATGTTAAAGTCCCATGTAACAGAGGGCGAGTCTATTGCCATCAACCGGGCACAAATCCTGACCTGGGCTGCTACAGAGAAATTCCAGGTGGAAAAACACAAAAACATTGCCCAACCCGGGAATCGACCCCAGGACCACCAAGGTGGCAAAAGTTTAACATAAAAATAAACCTATAATAATAATCAATATTTTTTTTAGTTTTTGTTTAGGTTTTCTGTTCTAGAAACTTGATTTTAATCATGGCTACAACCCACGGGTTGTAACATTAAACTTTTTCAAAGAACCTCTAAATTCCTATCTTAGGAGTCACATTAAAATAAGCTTTGAGCATTTAAATCACATTAATTTATTTATTTGAAGTAATACTTCACCAAGTTCATTAGCACTATAAATTGAGAGCTTAAGAAATAATATTTTGATGAAAACCAGTGCTGTAGCTCTGTCTCTCATAGGGTATTATGCTGAGCGATTGCTGTTTTGCGTAAATCTGACGCATGATGATTATTATATTTGTTTTTATATATTATTGTGTCACTTTAGTTGAAAATGGAATTCTCTTTGCAGAAAAGTATTACTTTATACAGGGTGTTTGGTGCATCGTTTGCCAAATGGAATTGGCCGAAAGGAGAGGTCATTTGCTATCTCTTAAGGCCCAGTAACTCATTCCTTATTACACCGGTTTTTTTATTATGACTTTTTAATTTTTATTTAGAAAAATACAAGAACTCTGCATTTAAGCTTAAGTTTAAAAAAAAGTTATGAGTATAGCCTTCAAATTTCATTTCAATTCATATGTTTACTCTTGTATGGTTCTATGAAATACAAAATTACTTGCTAATTATATCTAGTTCTTTTTTAATAACTCACAAAGTTTTTGAAAAAAGGAAAAATATACTTAACACTCAACTTTAAATTGCTGTAAAAAAAAAACTAAAAGCGATCGGGATCGGGATCTTCGAATTCTTTTAAAAAGTTCTCTAGTTTGTCCCCTTTCCAACGGTGTGCAATATACAAAAAAAAACTTTTATTATTTTCAGTAATTCGCTAAATGTGTAATCGAGACACATCAGGCTGATATTCGGTATTACGATAAGAACACTAGTTTTCACATAAATAACATTCTTTAAGTAGGTGGATAGTGTTATCTCACTCTTACGCAGTCTTTTATCTCTTTCTAGGGTTCTAACTTTCCTCGAACTTAAAATAAAAAATAAACTTTTATTTAATAAGTACCTAATTATAAATTTTGTCCAAATTGGCCTCCACTATTGCGTACACACGCGAAATATTCGTCTTATCTCGACTGTAGTGGTGTGTAAACTGACTTCTGCTTTGATAGTGACGACTTACAACTGTACGCACTAACATGGAATGCAAACCCTTTTAGGTCTACTGCGTACCTCACCGATGTTCTAGGTAACGGCTTTGACGTCACTCTGCCAGACGTCATATTATCCCTCACGGATAGTACTTTATAAAAATATTTAAAAAAAATGCCCCTTGGGAGAAACTAATGCATTCTTACGCGTATTTTGTTTGTTGTAAGGTCTCGAGAATCAAGACTATGATAACCGTGTCCAGTTTTGTCGTTTTTATTACACTTGGACGTGGATGATCCGAACTTTTTAAAAAGAATTTCTACAAACAGACTTACCCTAATATTAATTTTATGGCTACCAATTTTCAGTGAAGACCTGTCTTTTGTTTTTCATCAAGACGGTTGTCCCACTCATTGGAGATTAACCTTCAGGGAGTACTTGCATGTTGCATTCCCAGACTCATGGATTAGGAGGGATGGCCCTATTCCTTGGCCTCCGTGTTCCCCAGACCTGACTCCGTTAGATTTTTAAGTCTGGGGAACGGCCCAAAGAACTTGTTTACGCCACGGAAGTTAAGACTAAGGATGATTTAGTCCAAAGCATTGAGGCGGCTTTCATCACTATCAAATCAGAAATACGTTTACACACCACTACAGTCGAGATAAGACGAATATTTCGCGCGTGTGTATGCAATAGTGGAGGACAATTTGAATAAAATTTTTAATTAGGTACTTATTAAATAAAAGTTTATTTTTTATTTCAAGTTCGAGGAAAGTTAGAACCCTAGAAAGAGATAAGAGACTGCGTAAGAGTGAGATAACATTATCCACCTACATAAAGAATGTTATTTATGTAAAAACTAGTGTTCTTACCGTAATATCGAATATCAGCCTGATGTGTCTCGATTACACATTTAGCGAATTACTGAAGTTATTAAAAGTTTTTTTTTGGTATATTGCACACCAATGGAAAGGGGACAAACTAGAGAACTTTTTAAAGAATTCGAAGATCCCGATCGATTTTAGTTTTTTTTTTACAGCAATTTAAAGTTGAGTGTTAAGTATATTTTTCCTTTTTTCAAAAACTTTGTGAGTTATTAAAAAGGAACTAGATGTAATTAGCAAGTAATTTTGTATTTCATAGAACCATACAAGAGTAAACATAAGAATTGAAATGAAATTTGAAGGCTATACTCATAACTTTTTTTTCAATTTAAGCTTAAATGCAGAGTTCTTGTATTTTTTTAAATAAAAATTAAAAAGTCATAATAAAAAAACCGGTGTAATAAGGAATGAGTTACTGGGCCTTAAGAGATAGCAAATGACCTCTCTCTTCGGCCAATTCCATTTGGCAAACGATGCACCAAACACCCTGTATATTACAAGCTCATGAAAATGACCGGGTAATCCAGTAATTTTATTATTTTTCTCATTTGGAGCTTATAATGTTTGTAATCAATGAAAAAGTAGTATATTTATAAATTACTGGATTTCCCAGCCATTTCAATGAGCTAAGTATGTAATAAATGAATTAATACTTTTCTATTAAATACTAATTCATAAAAAAAAAAATATTTATTTGTTACTATTTGATATTTAAACAACAGTTTACACAATAACTGAAGGGAAGTCAAAAGAGAATACATATTTGCACTAAATGTGACACAAACAAAAACTTTTTATGTGTCACATTTCAATTAAAAGGTATTGTTTTAATGTGTATGTTTTAAAAATCAAGGTGCCCTGCAACTACCAATTATAAAGCTTTGGCAATGGAGTTTTCCTTATCATTTTATCATAAAGTGTAAAATAATATGTAATAAATTGAAGTCATATAAAATAATGTGTATAAACGGTATTCCTTTGCCTACACCATTTTGAAAAAAATAAACAATTAAAGTACATTTACAGTGGTCTCAAAAAGGACAGTGCCTCAGAGACATTCAGGCTTCGCTACCGCACTCCGGAAGGCCTATACCTCCCCATACAATATGTGAAGATTGTCCCCTTGCAATCTTGGGGCCCAGCATACAACTACACAATATGGTACGTGGAATTAAATGGAAAGAACCAGGAACAAATCATCACCAATGCCATGGAGACCATCAGTTTGGTAAGTTTATCTTAAGCTCTAGCCAAACTGAAGCCGATCATGCGCAGGCGAGAAACTCGCGCCGATTGGGTCAACTAACTTATAAGGAGGTGTTCCTATTAGCGCGAATAGAGTCGCGTGAATTCGTAATGATTAAAACAACTGACGTGCGCAGTCGCGTTAAGTCACGGACCGGCGCACGGTGCGGTGGGCTGAAAATCGCCTTTCATAGAATTAGAGGCTTGAATTTTGAAAGGACCTTTTTTCCGCTAGAAATGGATTCTGCTGATCATTACTTTACTATAAAATTTCGTATGAGGCAATTGCGTGTACAAATGAAGGAGTTATAATTTTTTAATGAAAAATTTGTATGGCGCTGACATGAAAAATGAGGCTATCTCTGGAATTTTAAGGTTTGCCATTATACCCTTACACACAGATATAGTTCTATTTATTTGTAATTTATTGACATACTTCGTATTGTGGTATCACTTGTGCATTTTTTTTTAAAATCCTCTAAGTTGTTAAAAAGGTTTTTATGTTGATGATTCATTATAATGCTTAAATGCTTTAAATATGAGTATGCCAAGTCTAATTTACAATTTTTTTTTATACTATAGGTCAAAACAGTATGGAATCACAAAAGTTCGTTTTACAAAATTAAAATGACATGGTAAACTATGACATGGTAATTATGAATTACCTTTTGAATGTCATCTAATCTAATGGTCAAGTCCTTATTAGCTAATGACCTCATTGAGGGAATCACCTCATATCACTAAATACTTATGTACCTAATGAATTAACTAGTTAAAAGGATACACACCAAAAATAATTAGAGTATACGTTAATTTAGCAATTTACATAAGTATTTAGTGATATGAGCTGATTACCTCAATGAGGTCGTCAGCTAATAAGGACTGACCATCAGATTAGATTATATTCAAAAGGTAATTCATAATTACCATGCCATTTTAATTTTGTAAAACGAACTTTTGTGATGCCATAGACTGTTTTGACGTATAGTATAAAAAAATATTGTAAATTAGACTTGGCATACACATATTTAAAGCATTAAAATGAATCAACATAAAAAGATTTTTTTTAAACTTTGAGGATTTAAAACAAAAATTGCACAAATGGTACCGCAATACAAAGTATGTCAATAAATTACAAATAAATCTATAAGTACATATAAAGTCAAAGTCAAAGCATTTATTTCAAATAGCCACTTAACAGGCACTTTTGAACGTCAAAAAATAAAATTCAAAGTCCTGACTGACTGACTGATATATCAACGCACAGCCTAAACCACTGGTCCTAGAGACATGAAATTTGGAGTGTGTGTTCTTTGTGAAGAGTAGGTATCCACTAAGAAAGGGTTTTTCTAAATTCCACCCCTAAGAGGGTGAATGGGGGAGGGTGAATTTTCACGCGGACGAAGTCGCGAGCAGAAGCTAGTAGTACTATATCTGTGTGTAAGGATATAATGGCAAACCTTAAGATTCCAGAGATAGGCTCATTTTTCATGTCAGCGCCATACAAATTTTTCTTTAAAAAATTATAACTCCTTCATTTGTACACGCAATTGCCACATACGAAATTTTATAGTAAAGTAATGATCAGCAGAATACATTTCTAGCCAAAAAAAGGTCCTTTCAAAATTCAAGCCTCTAAGTCTATGAAAGGCGATTGACCGGGGATAACTCGTAAGTCGCGGCCGTTATCATTGGTCCACCACTGGCCCACTGCTCCCGTCTTCAACAGCCTTCTGAAACTTGTTTAATTCTAATTAGGCATAACTTTTGGACATCAAATGAGTGAGGTTTTATTTCAACTCTAGCGTAAAGAAGAAGAAGCAGTGCGCATGCTACTAAAGCACTTGCGCCGGCGTCGTTACAAGGACGCGTTCGAAGCTTTGTCGCGGGAGAGTGGCGTGAGGCTCGAAGGACCGTTGCAGGCCAGGCTGTGGAACGCGCTCGTTGAGAATGGAGACTACAAGCTAGCTGAGGAGATCTTTGATGAGGCTGTAGCTGGTAAGATACTGTGTCCATACTGGCTACGTAATGGCACAACTTATAGCCAAATTCTGGGCCGACTCTATTTAGATTGCTATCGACACGCTAAGAAGAAGAATGGCACAACACACTCGAAATGATAATCTCTTTTATTTTGACAATTCTACAAAACCTTGAACTCAATAATATGTGTAAGTTGTATGAAATAAAGGTACTTAACAAGTTAGGGTTTGAAATACACTTTTTAGCAGTGTGGATATTTTTACATAAGGAATGGTATTAGTTCAATTTTAATGAATACAAAATATCATCTACCTTAGAACTTCCCCTTTAAAATTCTTTGATCTCATCACACAGGTAAACAAAAGATCATTGCAGTTTGTGAGTTAGGCCGTGAAACGCTTTTGTTATTAAAAATAGTACCTATGAACAAGCTATTTTTGACTAGATTTGTGGGGCGTTGCATTGTTATCAGAAGAGTCTCATATCATATCATATTACTATGGATCGGAATAGGTAGAGCTGTTTTATGTACTTGCCATTGGTTAAAATAATATGGATATTCCCTTTTAGTTACCAAGCTAAGTTTAGTTTCGAAGTTACTGTTGGTAAAGAATTGAATTCTAGTGGCGCAGAAAGAGACAAAAACAGGTGCGTACTCTAGCGACAATAAAATCCCGTAAAAATCCCGTACTATCAGTCGGAATCCCGTGGAATATCCATATTAACATCAATGTTTGCGGTCAATGAACCTAAATAGCTCTACCTATTCCGATCACTGCATATTACATTTACCCAAACAGATGGTGAGTTAGACTGGTACATGTCATGGCAGCCCTACACGCCGGTATGGCGGCAGATGTCAGCTTGTTCCTCACAAGTGGAGGACCGGCTGTGGAGTGGCGAAGCGCCGCCCCCTCCTCCCGCGCGGCAACATGACCTGCTGTGTACTGACAGAGATCCGAGACCTGATACTGCTGTGAGTAGAGTAGCTAAGTTATAGCTTGGATGTTGGTGTTATCACATTTTAATTAGCCCATTATGTTACTGACTTACTTGTCTGTGTGATTCCGGACTTAAAGAATAGCCCCACCCCATTCTTCCCGTGGGTGTCGTAAAAGGCGACTAAGGGAGACCGGAGAATGGGCAGCAGCGTTCTCTATGCATTACACCATCATACCATACTGCGATCGCCAACCCGCCTGCCAAGCGTGGCGATTATGGCAAACCCCCCCCCCCCCCCAAATTGATTGAGGCCTATGTCCAGCAGTGGACGTCTTTCGGCTGAAATGATGATGATGAAGATTATGTTACTGCTGTGACTCAAGCCACTTCTTTGTGAGACGGAATGGGTTTGTAGCGGTATCTACAACGCCACATGCAAACAATGCGTCATACTGACTGACGTCACGCAAATCCTGCATCGCGCAAGCAGAGTTTACCGCGCAACTAGCATAGATACAACCCGACATGAATCATTGGGCAGTTGCCCGCCAGACAAAACACCCGTCTGGCCGGAGGATCCTCCCTTTTCTATAGAGTATGAGTGAACTTTACACCCAGTTCCTCGTACCTCTATAGGATTTATTGTTACCTGTAACGGCTGGGTGGATGTCACGTCTTCTAAGTATTGTTGGGTTCTCTAGGTCAGTTTTCTACGCAAATTAGTCGCGCAAAGTAAAGCAGCGCGTTAATTACGTAACACACTATCAGTAGGAACGGCTTTCATTTTGACAGTTCAACAACATTCATTGCGTTATTTACGTTGTTGAGTAGACAACTTTTTCGAACATACGATGCAATGGATTAGTAATGTCCTTCAAAATGATTCAGATTGTGATAAATAGCGTGTTACGCAATTAGGGTGCATGTCTGGGTTAAAAACTGCGACCCTCTTATGTCAGAGATGTTATCGATGGGCCGTCGCCGCCGCTGCAAAAATTCCTAACACAATATACCTTATGCACAATACATTAGTATGTATGTATTTATGTATCTATAATTTTGGATATGTATATATCTGTGTATCTATTTTAGTGTATTGTATACATAATATTTGCACCAACGACAGCCCCATTTTATGTCCTGGAAAATCACTGTCAATTCCAAGGTGGCCTGGAAGAGATCGCAGAAAGCGATAAGGCCGCCCATTGTATATTTTGTAGTGTTTGATGTATCTTTTGTATGTTATGTATTTTTGTGGTGTACAATAAAGTATATATAAATAAATAAATTATGATCATATAATTTGCTTCATCATTATCATTTCAGCCCGGAGTCACCCAGTGCTGGATATAGGCCTCTCCTTTTTTCTGCCATACTTCCCAGTTCCGTTCGACCCTCATCCAAGTGTTTCCCGCTACTTACGTTATTTTTTAACAAACATGCTAAATCTGTTTCGTATTTTATTATCACTTAGGAGGCGCCAATAAACGGCGTGGATCCGAATGAGTTGTGCGAGCCATGTGGCGCGAGTGTGTGCTGCAACAAGCCCGGGCCGCGCGGTGGACATCAACTTGTTGTGGACTCCACCACTGGTATGTATAAACTGTGCCAAAAAGAAAAAAATAGAGCTTGATAAAGTTGAACAATACAATTTTAGATTTTCATATTTAGAATATAAAGGTTACGGTTTCATGGCTAAAAACTTTGACAAAATGGGAGCAGTTACAATATACAAACAATTGTGAAACAGCTCTGGTCTCGGGTATTAACTTCTCAGGGACGGGCTATTAAAGTGGCTTTTACAAAAACACTACTGAAGAAATGATGAGGAAACGATGACTGGACTGTGTGAAAGATGACATGGCCAGAAAGGAGGGTGAATACTGAGATGACGACTAATAGAGAAGTATGGAAGAAGAAGTCTCACCGGTCCTAAATAAATTGGGACAAAGGCAGGAGAACGACGACTACTAAAAATAGAATGATTTCATCAGCGTAAAGCACCTGACTTGAGAAGTAACATAAAATACTTATCATATCACACAGGTACGCTCTACCTCTTCGGTGGTTGGAACGGCACAGAAGACCTGGATGACCTGTGGTCCTTCGACACAACGAGCGAGCGCTGGACGCTGTTGTGCCACCACAGCGGGCTGGTCGGCGGACCCACGCCCAGGTCCTGCCACAAGATGGTGTTCGATCCTGTGCATCGACGGCTTTTTACTGTCGGCAGGTAGGTTTTATAGATCTTATGAAGATTAAAAAACATATGTGCTATAGATTTCCACGTCGAAGATATTTTAGGTACTTACTGTTTTAAACAGTCGACATATTCATTCCATACTATACCTAATATTATAATAAATGCGAAAGTAACTGTGTCTATCTGCAATGTATGTTACATTTTCACGCTTTACCGTTCAACGCATTTCGATGAAATTTGTCACACGCATTTGAATGAAATTTGTCACACGCATTTGAATGAAATTTGTCACACGCATTTGAATGAAATTCGTCACACCGACAGACCATGGGTTACTTTACATAGCATTATTTTTTTATCCCGGTAGTACGTTCCCATACAATAATTTTCGACCAATACGCGGGTGAATCTGCGGGCAAAAGCTAACCAGAAATAAATAACGTGTCTAATATGATTTTTTATTACAGATACCTCGATAACGCCCAGAGAATACCCAGCAATATGAACGTAAGTTTTATTTTTAATAGTTTAATTTCGTTCTTCGTACATTAAACATTCAACTCTTTAATAAAAAGATAATGTATGCTAAACAAAACAGTAATTAAAATTTGCTGTTTAAAACTCGGTACTCCGCTCTCGACCTCGATCTTATTTGATCAAAAAGTGATGTGTATAAAGGACAATTGTCTACGATGTCTTCTTAATTTGAAGTTTAATGGGTTATAAAAAACAAGTCCCTGTTTCCAGTTCCCAGCCCCGGAGTTCCCATCGAAAAAAAGGACGAACTTCCATACAAACTTTCATCCCCTATTAACCCCTTTAGGGGATGTATTTTCAAACATCCTTCCCTAGTGCTTGCCTTCGTTTTAAAAGGAACTCTTATGCACAATTTCAAGCTTCTAGCGTTTGATATTTTTATTAAATTATATTAGAAGGTACTGTTCCAAATCTCAGCATTTCATTCTTAAATAACAATGGACCAAAAACGTAACCTAGGACCAGTCCATATCTAGTAGCCAATATCTGTAATTACAAACGTTCAAAATCTAGTCGTAATCTCATCGCAGCGACAATCAATGTCATCATCATCATCATCGTCATCATCATCATCATCATCATCATCATCATCATAATAATCAGCCTATAATGTTCCCACTGCTGAGACAGGCCTCCTCTCAGTGAGATCCCAGTAGGCCGTAATCCACCACGCGCGCCCAGTGCGGGTTGATGAATGTCACATGTCTTCGAATTTTTGGTTCTAGGACATGCCGGTTTCCTCACGATGTTTTCTTTCACCGTTTTGAGAGCAGTGGTGATGAAATAATTTACAGAAAGTAAAGCGCCTGTCTGGGTTCGACCTTACGACCTTCAACTCGTAAGTCGTGTCCGTTACCACTGGGCCACCACTGCTCTACATCAATGTCATAAATTTGTCAAAATATAGGGAAATTAGAGGTATTTTTGACAAATTGAAATTGTGAATGTGCTTAAAATTGCGATAATTAACATTGAAAATACCCCACAGAGTGACCTGTACATGTATGACATATCTTCGGGGGAGTGGACACAGATCTGCAACGATACAGCAGCTGCCGGAGGGCCAAGACTTGTGTTCGACCATCAGATGTGCATCGACCCTGATACGCAGACCATCTATGTGTTTGGGGGACGGGTTCTGCCTGCTAACACGTATGTACAACTATAAAAAACGTCAATTACTTTTGGACTTTGTCTCATTGTCGTTACTTGTCAAATGATGTAATACGTCACATTTTTGACGTCGCCACATGCATGATATTTTTTTTTTTTTTTTTTTAATAACGTTGCCCCATACTAGGAATTTCTCCTGTATCGTGGGTGCGTTTACAAACATTTAAACTCACATACACAAACAGCCAGACCCGGAACAACTACTTGTAGGTCATACAAATATTTGTTCCGTGCAGGAATCGAACCCGCGACACGCAGCGCAGCAGTCAATCGCTTGACCACTGCGCCAACCGTGCCGTCTGAAAGTATATACCTTTTTTTTTTTTTTTTTTTTTTTTTTTTGAGGATGGTAAATCATCAAATGACTCCTCCCGCTCTGGGTGGAGCGGAAGGGAGTGTCAGACTCTTACTGACTAAAACCCACCCGTGTTCCTTCCTTAGCCCTTTATGTTCCGGGCCAGCGGTAACCCTTTCGGACAATCCCGCTGACCCGGCAGGCTTCGGCCCTAAGGGGCCCTCCTCGATGCTGACATACAAAATCTTGCTTAGATTCTTGAAAGTATATACCTAATAATGACAAGAATCTAAGCAAGATTTTGTATTGAGTTACTATGTAAGAATTGAATAGAAAAATTACTACCTATCTATGAAATGTAACACGTTATGCATGCATTATTTGTCAATATTATTGTATGATTGGTATACGTGTTATGAATATAATGTGATGTGTGACAACAGTGTCATAGATTTATTTATCAACATATAGTAAGCATAATACGGTAACATTTTACTTTATTTCCTTATTTAAAAGAAATAACATATTTGACAAAATATAAATTGAACATTACCGGACCTTTTTTATGGTTATATTTTATTCTTTTTTACTCTCCTACACATCACATCGACTTCGATAGAAATGTCCACAATATGAAGAAGTCTTTATTCAATCAAGATATTCTTTCACAGCGAGGAGGTAGTGAGTCCTCAATACTCGGGGCTGTTCGCATACTACATCGCGACCAACACTTGGCAGCTGATACTGAGCGACCGACACGAACTCAACGCCCCGCAGGCGCGCGTCTCTCACTCTATGCTGTTCCACCCTGTGAGTACTTCATATTTATTTATACTTAGTGCAGTGAGGAAGTAGTAGGTACTCGTAGTTAATTAGTATCCGGTTTTAAATGACCTTCACTGAACAATACAGGGTTATTGGTAAAACATTAACAACCTCTTAAGAGATCATTGTACTCATCATTATGAACAACTTTTACTATGGGACCAAAACTGAAATCGCGAAAAAAAAATCAACATAAATGTAGGGAACAGCTGATTTTTTTTCGCGATTTCCGTTTTGGTCCTATAGTAAAAGTTGTTCATAATGATGAGTACAATGACTTCTTAAGAAGTTGTTAATGTTTTATAACAATAACCCTGTAAACTCGCAATAGAATAGAATACTCTTTATTATGTACACCATATAAATTACAGACATATAAATCTAGAAACTGTACAAAGGGTGACACAATGGGCGGTCTTATCGCTAAAAGCGATATTTTAAAAACAACCTTTGGATGGATTAAAAAGGGAAAGGACAGACAAATACTGTAGGTAGTCTGTGGTGTACCAATTACAATAGACCTTATAAGAAATTGCTTTAAATTTCTATCTCCCCTGAGCCCCTGCACCGTTTGATTCTTTGGACTAATTTCAAAAGTTTTATTAATTGATTGGTAATCGCAGTCGCAAATCCTCTAATTAGGGGAAAGAACAAGTCTATGGTCATTATAATTACGTGAATAAAACAATCCCTTAAGGTGGAACTATTTTATCATGGCTAAAAAGCACGCTGTTTTACCTGGCTTCGTATCCGACAGAGACAGTATCAGTGATGAGCAGTTAGACGCTAGTCTACACGCACAACGTCTAGTTCTCACGCCCAGAAACACCGTTCCAAACTGAAAGGCGCGTAAAAAACATCGAAAAGTGCTTTGGAAAATCGAGTTTTATGAAAAAACCTCTGCATATATCAATTACAAATAAAGTTTATGAACTCTTCAATAACTGAGCTTTGTCGATACCGACAATGCTCAGGACAATTGAAGATTTGTTTTGAAGATTTTACAGTTCTTTTATTAGGTACTTATTTACACCCAAAGTTACCTTAAAAATAGCAAGAAAAACGAATCTTTGTTGGCTCATAACTTTTTAATGGTTTTTTATTTTACTATTCTGTTACCGTAAAGACAAAATTAATAATAAGACAAAACAGATGATGCACAATGTCAAACAGTGGAGTAATACTCTCCCGAAATTATATGGTAAAAATATCGACTAGTGGCACCTTAGGGTCGTTGGGATAATGTCGGTCGCCACGAAGGACCCAAATTCAATTTAAACAATTTTGCAAGTAAATAGTGCTACGAAGAGGTCATAACGTTACTCAGGCGCACTGGAATAATAAAAATAATATATTTATATAGACCAAAAAGAATAAACAAGTCACACAATTTGTATTATATTATGTTTAAGAGTAAATTAGTTATAATTGTGTCTAATTATTAGCATCTGCTGCTTAACTACAGACTACTGTGTTTCAGCACGCAGCGCCTCAAGCCCTCGGACTTGGTATGCAAGTATGAGCTTAATAACAAAAGGAAATAGTTTATTAAAATATGAACATAATTATTTCAAAAGAATGACAGTTTCCTGTTTTATAGCCCCCATAACTAAAAAACATAAATCAGATAAATAGTTAAATACCGATTTCTCTTTTTCTGTCGTCAGTAATTTGAATTTCCAAAAGAAGAAGACAAAGCGATGTGTAACTATACAGACACTATACAACGTTTATTAGTAAAGGGGAAAGTGTGTAAGGTAAAGAAGGTGAGTGAAAAGAGTGTATGTGTGTGAGATGGTGTGTAGAGAATTAAATAATTTTAGCTAGTAGATTCTTCATAGTCCAGTCGACGAATGACCCAAAAGGAGGTGTAGAGTCCCCTCCGTAAAAGTTCCCGCGTCTAGGAGGTGAGCCGGGGTGGGGGGAGGGGGAATAAAAGTTCCCGCTTTTGAGTTTTTCTCTATTATCTTTAAAACAGTGAGTCGTAGAGTAGGAACTCCCTCCCCCACCCCCGCCCCCACTCCGGCTCACCTCTTAGACGCGGAGACTGTTAGTATGTTTATTCCCTAAGCACCCTGAACAATTTTCTGAAGGAATCGCTTAGGGCCCACCTCACGCACTCTACAACTGCTTTATTGACTGGACGTTTAGGTCAAGCCGACAAACTGTTGTGTCACTATTTCAAGATGGTCAGCATATTCTCAGTTTGATCGTATGTTAACTTCCAAAGCCATGCACACAGACACCGAATTCTTCATAATATCCGATGTTCTCTGTTTTATTGTAGACGTTATTCCTCCTCTCCATCCTCAGATCCAGCGCCGGCTGTACATGTTCGCCGGGCAGCGCAACAAGGAGCACCTGGTGGACCTGTGGTGGTGGGACGTGGGCTCGGGCGCGTGTGGCGCGCTGTGCCGCGGGGCCGCCGCGCCGCCGCCGCCGCAGGCCGGCTTCACGCAGCGCGCCACGCTGGACCCCGACACTGATGAGATGTTTGTGCTGTCCGTGAGTATGACTTACATACAGGATAAATTTTTAACCACTGCGTAAATTTTTTTTGGTGGCTCAGTGTAAGCAATAGAACACATTTCCATTTTTAGTTTATGACTTTTTTTTTTTCATTTTTCCACTTTGTCGCAATTTGAAATAAGCAAGACATGGATATAATTTAATAGTAAAACTATGAATGAGCATGAATGAAAACGCGAAGGCCGCCGGCCGCTGGACCACGCCTAGCGCACGAGACGGGGGTGCGGGCCGTGCGGGGGGCATGCGGCGCCGGCGCGGCGTTTGATAAACAAAACGCGTGCACATGCAGTACGTCACTTGCGGAAGCGGAGGTCGGATGTTCGTCGCGCCCTTCGCCGTCGGCTGCGCGTTGTGCCGCGTACTAGACTAGCGTAGTGAAAATGTCTCATTTTACTCACCGCGAGTATTATGAAATGGTGCGAGTGTATTTGTTAAGCAATGAAAATTTACGAGCAGCACGAAGAAGATACGAAAGGGAGAGCGTACCTCGTATGCGAGCCCAAGGGTCCTCAATCCCACGGTCCCTAATGAGAGGACAATTTTAGCAGCAAATCAAGGTGTATGAAACAAGTGAAATGTTGTAGAAGAGGCTCAGAGCCTAGATGACTTGAAAGAAAAAATAATTAACGCTTTCAATGAAGTACAAAGTGGTGTTAGTGTCCTAAACAAACTAAATGCTTACTTATTTAAACGTGCACGTTTATGCCTTGAAAAAGGAGGAGGTCACTTCGAACAATACCTAAAATATTGTGATTAATAAAATGTAGAGGTAAGACGAAATTATAAACAATCTTAGTGTGTTAGGTTCTCTTTGATTAGACATTGTTGTAAGATAGTTGATTCCAATTTTTTAAATACGCCAAAATGCAATTGTTTCAATCTAAATTGTATCATGTCTAAGTACCTATCATACCTAAATGTTTTATTTTGAATGGACTAAAACGTATTACTTTCTTACTTATTATGATTTATTTTCTGCATTTTGATGGTCCTAAGCCCATGAAGGTATGAAGGATAAATTGGAATTTACGAAAAATTACGTTTACAAATAACTTTACACAATCTACACTTAAAAAATTGTAGCGCTAAACTGGGGTCAATAATCCGCCGTCGCATAGAGCGACCGCGCGTGAGTACTTCTGATAGCAGCTGGCGCGTCAGGCGACCGGTCGACGCGCGGCGTGAATCGGGCGACCGGTCGACGGACTGGCAAGCGACGTCCATAAAATAAATTTCTGAGCAACCAAGTCTCGTAAGCGTTAACTTAATTTTTTACTATTGAAACATATCAAAACAAAAAATACGTGTTTATTAAAATACATTCAAGTTTATTATGTCAAAATTTGCGCACTGGTTAAAAACTTTTCCTGTATAATGTGGGCAGTTGCTAGTGTTAGCCAGACCTTGATCGTGAGTTAAAAAGACAGGTTTTGAGAAGGGTTGATCGAAGGTTAAGCTACGCTTGACGAGGTCGACTCGTAGATGGATAACCATCCATTGGATATCGTGACCTCTCCGTGTCTCGAGCCGTTGGTTGCGGCTGGTTTTCGTGAATCTTTGACATTCGTTACGAGTCGTCAGAAGCCCGAAAGTCTGACAACCTGTCTTTCCAAGAGTAGTAACTGGGTTTTGGAGATCAGATAGGCAGTCCCTCCATGTTTGTATTCAGCTGCATCGGGTTAGAATGAAAGCCGACTCCAACATGTTCGGAAAAGGCTAGGCAGATGATGATGAATAGTGGTTTTTACATACACATTGAAGTGAAACTTCTTTAGGCGCGTTGGGCATTTTTTAGATGGGAAAAAACCATTGAACTCGCGACACTGTTACCGTAACCGACACCGACTCAGATGTGTTCGGCTGTCCTCGGGATGTACCCAATTTTAATGTATATCCGATATGTCAGTGACTGATGGCAAAGTATTCTGTTTGTGTTTTGTTTATAAGACGATAAAAAAAATACACACGTAATTGTTTAAGTTTTCACTTCAGTCGGCACTCCCGGAGTGCCACTGTTTTTTTTTCTTTGTCACACGGCCATGTCGGCGTGGATATATTTCATAATTTTATATTTCATATCTTATGTAACAGGGCATGAGCAAAGAGAAAGACAAGCGCGTATACAACACCCTGTGGGTGTTCTCTCTCCGTCGTTTGACGTGGACGTGCGTGTACCGCAACGACAGTCTCGGACCCAACGAGCCACGCCCGCGTTTCGCACACCAGCTCGTGTATGATCCTGTTAAGAAGGTATGTCGGTGAAGTTACAGATGTAAATGGCAGTTGGTCCTTTAAAGTTATAAAAACTATTGGTCCTTTTGCCCAGGCGACTGAATTAATTATAGAGATGTTTCGTTACTAAAGGCAGAAATCAGACTGTTGTGGTTGTTAGCTTAAGGTGAATGCTCCAACCAGCCCGCGAAATTCAAAATTTCTTGCTTTTTTTGCAATTTGCAGGCCAGTGCTAGGTTGTATATTAATTAAAATATTATTCGCGGCTGTAAGACGTATGTAGTTACAGAATTATAATCATCAAAATCACCAATACAACCCTCCAAATTCATAAAGGTGTAAGAACAAAAAAAAAAACAGAAAAAGTAATGCTAACAGCTTTATGAACTTAGAGCGTTTTATTGATGATTTAGATGATTATAATTCTGTAACTACATATGTCTTACAACCGCGAATAATATTTTAATCAACATACAACCTAGCACTGGCCTGCAAATTGCAAAAAACGTAAGAAAATTTGAATTTCGCGGGCTGGTTGGAGCATTCACCTTAATGACGATTATTTTTATTTTGAAATGTCCTTGTGGTCTTTTAAAAATATTTAAGATTCAATTTTCATTTAAACTGTTTTAAATGGTGAAAACAGCTCCTAAGCATAATATATGAAAACTTGTCATTACAAATATTAAAACTAGTCGTAAAGAGTTTGAGGGTAAGGCATATAGTTTAGGTAGACTTTAAAAAACAATAATTGGTGTGTATTATGAAACGGGCATCAAAAGTTGTTTAACTAAGGTTTTCTTCGAAAACCTTCTAGATCCACTACCTATTCGGCGGCAACCCCGGCAACCAGAGCAGCCCCCGAGTGCGGCTCGACGACCTGTGGGCGCTGCGCCTGCGCCGCGCCTCGCTGCTCGGCGCCGCGCGCGCCGGCCGCGCCGCGCTGCGCGAGGCGTGCTACCGCGCGCGCGCCGCCGCGGCCGCGCGGGACCCCGACCCTGCGCACGCCGCTGAGGCGCTGCACTACCTGAGGCACGACCTCTACGAGGCCTTGGACCATTCCTGTCCGGAACAGGTGACGTTTGTTCGAGATGGTGATACTTTTATTTTCAAAAGTTATCATACACAATTTTGCTTGTATTATAGATAAGACAGGTTTCTCGCTGCTGAAAGTACCATCTTTTGAAGAATATTCATTACTATTATTTTTGGTTTTTTGTATGTACTTTGATTTTATTTTTTAACTTCATTAAATAATTTTCATCGATGACGATAGTTTTTATTTTTAGGCATTGTTTCTTTTAAACCGACTTTAGAAAAGGAGAAAGTTTTATGCATTCGGCAAGTTTTTTTAAATTCTTAATAACTTCCATTCGCTAACATAAAAATTTTCTAAAGCCTATTTTTTCCATTACCTTTCATAAATTACACCAAATCGTCTATTCCAGGTGGCTCGTTTCCAGAAGCTAGCTACAGTGCTGTTCGCAGGTGCCGGCCCGTGCGAGGGCGCGGCAGTGGCGCTGTCGCCGCGCCGCACGCGCGCGCTGGCCCGCCGGCGCCACACGCAGCCCGCGCCCGCTGACCTCGCGCATGCGCTAGCGCAGGTAACGTGCAACACTGTTTAGTTACGCTGGCCCGCCGGCGCCACACGCAGCCCGCGCCCGCTGACCTCGCGCATGCGCTAGCGCAGGTAACGTGCAACACTGTTTAGTTACGCTGGCCCGCCGGCGCCACACGCAGCCCGCGCCCGCTGACCTCGCGCATGCGCTAGCGCAGGTAACGTGCAACACTGTTTAGTTACGCTGGCCCGCCGGCGCCACACGCAGCCCGCGCCCGCTGACCTCGCGCATGCGCTAGCGCAGGTAACGTGCAACACTGTTTAGTTACGCTGGCCCGCCGGCGCCACACGCAGCCCGCGCCCGCTGACCTCGCGCATGCGCTAGCGCAGGTAACGTGCAACACTGTTTAGTTACGCTGGCCCGCCGGCGCCACACGCAGCCCGCGCCCGCTGACCTCGCGCATGCGCTAGCGCAGGTAACGTGCAACACTGTTTAGTTACGCTGGCCCGCCGGCGCCACACGCAGCCCGCGCCCGCTGACCTCGCGCATGCGCTAGCGCAGGTAACGTGCAACACTGTTTAGTTACGCTGGCCCGCCGGCGCCACACGCAGCCCGCGCCCGCTGACCTCGCGCATGCGCTAGCGCAGGTAACGTGCAACACTGTTTAGTTACGCTGGCCCGCCGGCGCCACACGCAGCCCGCGCCCGCTGACCTCGCGCATGCGCTAGCGCAGGTAACGTGCAACACTGTTTAGTTACGCTGGCCCGCCGGCGCCACACGCAGCCCGCGCCCGCTGACCTCGCGCATGCGCTAGCGCAGGTAACGTGCAACACTGTTTAGTTACGCTGGCCCGCCGGCGCCACACGCAGCCCGCGCCCGCTGACCTCGCGCATGCGCTAGCGCAGGTAACGTGCAACACTGTTTAGTTACGCTGGCCCGCCGGCGCCACACGCAGCCCGCGCCCGCTGACCTCGCGCATGCGCTAGCGCAGGTAACGTGCAACACTGTTTAGTTACGCTGGCCCGCCGGCGCCACACGCAGCCCGCGCCCGCTGACCTCGCGCATGCGCTAGCGCAGGTAACGTGCAACACTGTTTAGTTACGCTGGCCCGCCGGCGCCACACGCAGCCCGCGCCCGCTGACCTCGCGCATGCGCTAGCGCAGGTAACGTGCAACACTGTTTAGTTACGCTGGCCCGCCGGCGCCACACGCAGCCCGCGCCCGCTGACCTCGCGCATGCGCTAGCGCAGGTAACGTGCAACACTGTTTAGTTACGCTGGCCCGCCGGCGCCACACGCAGCCCGCGCCCGCTGACCTCGCGCATGCGCTAGCGCAGGTAACGTGCAACACTGTTTAGTTACGCTGGCCCGCCGGCGCCACACGCAGCCCGCGCCCGCTGACCTCGCGCATGCGCTAGCGCAGGTAACGTGCAACACTGTTTAGTTACGCTGGCCCGCCGGCGCCACACGCAGCCCGCGCCCGCTGACCTCGCGCATGCGCTAGCGCAGGTAACGTGCAACACTGTTTAGTTACGCTGGCCCGCCGGCGCCACACGCAGCCCGCGCCCGCTGACCTCGCGCATGCGCTAGCGCAGGTAACGTGCAACACTGTTTAGTTACGCTGGCCCGCCGGCGCCACACGCAGCCCGCGCCCGCTGACCTCGCGCATGCGCTAGCGCAGGTAACGTGCAACACTGTTTAGTTACGCTGGCCCGCCGGCGCCACACGCAGCCCGCGCCCGCTGACCTCGCGCATGCGCTAGCGCAGGTAACGTGCAACACTGTTTAGTTACGCTGGCCCGCCGGCGCCACACGCAGCCCGCGCCCGCTGACCTCGCGCATGCGCTAGCGCAGGTAACGTGCAACACTGTTTAGTTACGCTGGCCCGCCGGCGCCACACGCAGCCCGCGCCCGCTGACCTCGCGCATGCGCTAGCGCAGGTAACGTGCAACACTGTTTAGTTACGCTGGCCCGCCGGCGCCACACGCAGCCCGCGCCCGCTGACCTCGCGCATGCGCTAGCGCAGGTAACGTGCAACACTGTTTAGTTACGCTGGCCCGCCGGCGCCACACGCAGCCCGCGCCCGCTGACCTCGCGCATGCGCTAGCGCAGGTAACGTGCAACACTGTTTAGTTACGCTGGCCCGCCGGCGCCACACGCAGCCCGCGCCCGCTGACCTCGCGCATGCGCTAGCGCAGGTAACGTGCAACACTGTTTAGTTACGCTGGCCCGCCGGCGCCACACGCAGCCCGCGCCCGCTGACCTCGCGCATGCGCTAGCGCAGGTAACGTGCAACACTGTTTAGTTACGCTGGCCCGCCGGCGCCACACGCAGCCCGCGCCCGCTGACCTCGCGCATGCGCTAGCGCAGGTAACGTGCAACACTGTTTAGTTACGCTGGCCCGCCGGCGCCACACGCAGCCCGCGCCCGCTGACCTCGCGCATGCGCTAGCGCAGGTAACGTGCAACACTGTTTAGTTACGCTGGCCCGCCGGCGCCACACGCAGCCCGCGCCCGCTGACCTCGCGCATGCGCTAGCGCAGGTAACGTGCAACACTGTTTAGTTACGCTGGCCCGCCGGCGCCACACGCAGCCCGCGCCCGCTGACCTCGCGCATGCGCTAGCGCAGGTAACGTGCAACACTGTTTAGTTACGCTGGCCCGCCGGCGCCACACGCAGCCCGCGCCCGCTGACCTCGCGCATGCGCTAGCGCAGGTAACGTGCAACACTGTTTAGTTACGCTGGCCCGCCGGCGCCACACGCAGCCCGCGCCCGCTGACCTCGCGCATGCGCTAGCGCAGGTAACGTGCAACACTGTTTAGTTACGCTGGCCCGCCGGCGCCACACGCAGCCCGCGCCCGCTGACCTCGCGCATGCGCTAGCGCAGGTAACGTGCAACACTGTTTAGTTACGCTGGCCCGCCGGCGCCACACGCAGCCCGCGCCCGCTGACCTCGCGCATGCGCTAGCGCAGGTAACGTGCAACACTGTTTAGTTACGCTGGCCCGCCGGCGCCACACGCAGCCCGCGCCCGCTGACCTCGCGCATGCGCTAGCGCAGGTAACGTGCAACACTGTTTAGTTACGCTGGCCCGCCGGCGCCACACGCAGCCCGCGCCCGCTGACCTCGCGCATGCGCTAGCGCAGGTAACGTGCAACACTGTTTAGTTACGCTGGCCCGCCGGCGCCACACGCAGCCCGCGCCCGCTGACCTCGCGCATGCGCTAGCGCAGGTAACGTGCAACACTGTTTAGTTACGCTGGCCCGCCGGCGCCACACGCAGCCCGCGCCCGCTGACCTCGCGCATGCGCTAGCGCAGGTAACGTGCAACACTGTTTAGTTACGCTGGCCCGCCGGCGCCACACGCAGCCCGCGCCCGCTGACCTCGCGCATGCGCTAGCGCAGGTAACGTGCAACACTGTTTAGTTACGCTGGCCCGCCGGCGCCACACGCAGCCCGCGCCCGCTGACCTCGCGCATGCGCTAGCGCAGGTAACGTGCAACACTGTTTAGTTACGCTGGCCCGCCGGCGCCACACGCAGCCCGCGCCCGCTGACCTCGCGCATGCGCTAGCGCAGGTAACGTGCAACACTGTTTAGTTACGCTGGCCCGCCGGCGCCACACGCAGCCCGCGCCCGCTGACCTCGCGCATGCGCTAGCGCAGGTAACGTGCAACACTGTTTAGTTACGCTGGCCCGCCGGCGCCACACGCAGCCCGCGCCCGCTGACCTCGCGCATGCGCTAGCGCAGGTAACGTGCAACACTGTTTAGTTACGCTGGCCCGCCGGCGCCACACGCAGCCCGCGCCCGCTGACCTCGCGCATGCGCTAGCGCAGGTAACGTGCAACACTGTTTAGTTACGCTGGCCCGCCGGCGCCACACGCAGCCCGCGCCCGCTGACCTCGCGCATGCGCTAGCGCAGGTAACGTGCAACACTGTTTAGTTACGCTGGCCCGCCGGCGCCACACGCAGCCCGCGCCCGCTGACCTCGCGCATGCGCTAGCGCAGGTAACGTGCAACACTGTTTAGTTACGCTGGCCCGCCGGCGCCACACGCAGCCCGCGCCCGCTGACCTCGCGCATGCGCTAGCGCAGGTAACGTGCAACACTGTTTAGTTACGCTGGCCCGCCGGCGCCACACGCAGCCCGCGCCCGCTGACCTCGCGCATGCGCTAGCGCAGGTAACGTGCAACACTGTTTAGTTACGCTGGCCCGCCGGCGCCACACGCAGCCCGCGCCCGCTGACCTCGCGCATGCGCTAGCGCAGGTAACGTGCAACACTGTTTAGTTACGCTGGCCCGCCGGCGCCACACGCAGCCCGCGCCCGCTGACCTCGCGCATGCGCTAGCGCAGGTAACGTGCAACACTGTTTAGTTACGCTGGCCCGCCGGCGCCACACGCAGCCCGCGCCCGCTGACCTCGCGCATGCGCTAGCGCAGGTAACGTGCAACACTGTTTAGTTACGCTGGCCCGCCGGCGCCACACGCAGCCCGCGCCCGCTGACCTCGCGCATGCGCTAGCGCAGGTAACGTGCAACACTGTTTAGTTACGCTGGCCCGCCGGCGCCACACGCAGCCCGCGCCCGCTGACCTCGCGCATGCGCTAGCGCAGGTAACGTGCAACACTGTTTAGTTACGCTGGCCCGCCGGCGCCACACGCAGCCCGCGCCCGCTGACCTCGCGCATGCGCTAGCGCAGGTAACGTGCAACACTGTTTAGTTACGCTGGCCCGCCGGCGCCACACGCAGCCCGCGCCCGCTGACCTCGCGCATGCGCTAGCGCAGGTAACGTGCAACACTGTTTAGTTACGCTGGCCCGCCGGCGCCACACGCAGCCCGCGCCCGCTGACCTCGCGCATGCGCTAGCGCAGGTAACGTGCAACACTGTTTAGTTACGCTGGCCCGCCGGCGCCACACGCAGCCCGCGCCCGCTGACCTCGCGCATGCGCTAGCGCAGGTAACGTGCAACACTGTTTAGTTACGCTGGCCCGCCGGCGCCACACGCAGCCCGCGCCCGCTGACCTCGCGCATGCGCTAGCGCAGGTAACGTGCAACACTGTTTAGTTACGCTGGCCCGCCGGCGCCACACGCAGCCCGCGCCCGCTGACCTCGCGCATGCGCTAGCGCAGGTAACGTGCAACACTGTTTAGTTACGCTGGCCCGCCGGCGCCACACGCAGCCCGCGCCCGCTGACCTCGCGCATGCGCTAGCGCAGGTAACGTGCAACACTGTTTAGTTACGCTGGCCCGCCGGCGCCACACGCAGCCCGCGCCCGCTGACCTCGCGCATGCGCTAGCGCAGGTAACGTGCAACACTGTTTAGTTACCCTCCTAGCAAGATTCATGCCAAATATATGTCATTTTTATGATGCCGTAAATCAATCAATGATTAACGGCATTTATATAAGAACTAGCAGCGCCCCGCGGTTTTACCCGCATAAGTGTCGATCCTTCCCCGGGATGCAATCTATCTCTCTACCAAATTTTATCGAAATCTGTTCAGTGGTTTAGGCGTAACATGCAGACAGACGGAGTTACTTTCGAATTTATAATATTAGTATGGATGATCTATATTGCCGATCAAAGTTTTATACAATTTTTGACGTAATTAAAATCCAGGTTCTCATCATCGATGACGGTTTTGCTGATTAATTTCATAGTTATCCCACGATCTTGTTGTCATCAAAACGATACTCATTTCAGGATAGGATAAAACTTCAACTGAACTGAAACTTCAATCACGTTCTGGAATAACTATGTTTTATTTTAAGTTCAAATCTAGATGAAATTAGAAGGAGGTACATCACCAACCAGACTTTGAACCTGAAAGGCCATTTTTCCACTCCAGGTCCTAGGTGCCGAAGACAGCGCCCCCGAGCCAATCCAGCCATTTGAAGAGGTATCAGAACCCACTCCCGACACCTGGGACGTGGGACAAGACGACGAACTAACTGGCGAGCGAGATGACACGCCCGAATGGAACGCCCGCGCACAACGCATCGTACTGTACGACAAATTATGCCAGTTCTTTAGGCCGTCGACTGTACCACCTAAGGGAGATATCACTGATTTGGTCGCGCTGTAAAATTGTGGTGAATGGTGGTAGGTATGATAGTGATTGAGCGCCAGTTGGATGCTCAATATTTCTGGCAGGTAGGTGGTGAATAGACAGCCCAAGTTTTTAATTGACGGCAATTTTGTGACGTTTTTGATAAGCTGTGTTTGTATCCATCGGGTGGTGTATCCACCATGAACAGACCTATTTTGTAATGTGTAACAGCTGGGTTGTCGGATGAAACCTTCCTATTCATCGAGCTTTTAAAATTAACATTAAGAAAAATTGTATGGTCGCCAGGCGCGTAAGTAAATTCTCTGGTAAAACGCGGGAAACGAGAGTTATCGTATACTATGATTAAGTCCGGTTTATCTATTTCCGTATTTTCTTGTATGTACTTTACTTGTACTTTTTTTTTCTGTAGAAAACTACGAAATAAGCGTACCTAAAGAGACAAATTAAAGGCATACGTGTTTCTATACTCAGTGCTCAAAAACAGTGTTTTTTTCCACCATAAAAATAGTTCAATAGTTTCAAGTTCTGGCTATCACCAAATAATTCGACATTTAAAATATTAAGAAAAAATAAAGTTCAAAACATTTTAGTCATCTATCACAATTATTTTATTATTGCACTGATTCGTAATTTCTAATTTATTACCGTGTAATATTATTAATATTAATCGCTACCTTTACATTTGTATTGATGATCTTGTAAGGCCATGAGAACAACGGTGATTTAAAGGAGATTATTCAGGCTGAATATTAAAATCCTCTTTTCTTACGAGAAATAACACCCTGGTATTTTACCAAAGCCTTCGAATAGCCAAGTTCAACTTTTGTAATGTAGTCTAAAATAAGATTTGGTATTTTCAAACTAAAGTCAGGGTCTCAAGGCACAAAGCTGTATGATATGATGACATAATTCCTTTGCAGGAGCTGGCATTGCATCTATTAAGTATTAAGTGAAGTTCAGGACGATTTGATCCACATATACCTCATTTGTCTCGAAGGACCAAAACCTAACTATGAAGGGGTGAGAGGAGGGCTCTACACTCTTCAACATTTTATTAAATTCTCGAGGTTGAATAGTCATTCAATACGGTTACATGAACTTAGAGGGTTATATTGATGATTCTAATGATTATAATTTTGTAATTACATACTTGTTGCGCTCGTGAATCATATTTTGTTTAACATACAACCTGACAGTGACCTGCAAATTGCAAAAAACGAAAGAAAATTTTAATTTCGCGGGCTATCTCAGCGCATCCCTTAATTAGGTAAATTTGATAGCTTGAAATTTAATCAGCTTTGTTTTCGTGGCCTCTCTAAATACATAACCAGACATTTTTATTAAACTTAAAATATAATATAATAGTTACCTATAATAAATAACATTATATCTCATAACTCGTAACATTATATTTGTAATCGTATTCTCTTAATCTACTCAACGTATTTCACAAGTGACAAGATTTTATTTTGTAACTACAAATATGAAAGTAGATTTTTTTTTTTGTTTTAATTATAGACATTGTATGAGCATTTTTAAGTTAAAACATATTTATCAATTTATTGCAAGACTGACAAACTGACTATGTTTTAGTTTGATGTTAATTTTGATGCGATAATCCTTTTTTATTTAGATGATAATTAAGAGATATTTCTGCATTTTTTGTTGCGAGCCCAAAACGCATAAAATTAAACATATCTATGAATTTCAGCTCAATTGTCTCCGTATGTGTTCAGCACCTCCAACCACTTTTGGTTAATTAGTTCTGATTCCGATTCGGTTTTTGATTCGATTGCTAGTTTCGATTATCGACGGCGGGTGCGGGTTTAAAAAGCTAAGCCATCTAGATTTATTTAATACTAGCTGACCGGCCGAACTTCGTACCGCCTCAGAATTAAATAATGCGAGTTCAACCAATACGGCTATTATCATTATCTGTGTCTTGTTGCTCATCAGTGCGGTAAGCACGTCACAAAGGAAAGAAATGACATATTTGTTTGTTGTAAAGTTTTATAGTGCGTTCAGAAATTTATTTTGTGACTAAACTTAGAAAGATATATCAAGATATATCATAAAAATGGCTGTTTTGATAATAAACTAAAATAGAAATAAAATAAAAGAGTAAAGGACAGACCAAACAATTGAATAAATTAAACTATACAATCTTATTACCTCCGTATGATTTAATTTCTGAACGCTGTTTGACAGGTATGAACAGTTTGTATGGGATAATAAAATTTTTGATTTTACTATTTACCTTACAACTTCTTCATATTTTCACCTTTAAAACCTTCCTTGGACTTCTACAAATATTTCAAAACTAAAAATAAGCCAAAACGGTCCAGCCGTTCTCGAGTTTTAGTGAGACTAACAAACGTCATTTCCTTTATATATATACAACGTTATTTTTAGTATATGCGAAACCTGAATATAGTTTGTTCAGAATAAGTAACTGAATCGATTCCAATAATTTTTACCCCATGTTATATTTTGTCCCAAAATATTTAAAAAAGTTTAAAAGTTGGACACCGAGCGACATTAAGGGTTATCCAATTTCCGCGCCAAAAGGTTAGGTACCTAGGTGCTATTATCAATGGGCGCAATACGGCGCGGCACGGGTGAGCATGTTTTTGTACGGACAAACAGGTAACTTAACAAGGTTATAACTTCGTGATTTTTCATGATACAGTTTTGAAATTTTGTACATAGATTCTTTACATAAAAATACTAGACATGTGTTTCGGGTTTCGCATATACTAAAAATAATGTTGTATAGATAGATAGATTATAATGAAAACCGAATTATAGGCATTCTTCATTACAAAAAAAAACCGGTTGCTTTCACTACGGTTGAGCATGACAGTTTATTCTATCGCATATTTTAGTTCAATGTAAAACACATGAAATTCAAACATTATGTCAATCTTGCAAGCTTTGTACATAACGCACATTACGCCTAGAAGCTAACGTTCAGTAACGAATGGTTATAAAACGCATCGAGCGGCAGCAAAGGCCCCCCCCCACATTAGGCGTGCGTCGGGCGCGAGCGTTCCTCGGGCGTGTGACCGACGTGCGCGCCACGCAGTGAAATTGACTACACGGCACGCACGTCGGACACACGCTCGAGGAACGCTCGCGCCCGGCGCAAGCCTAATGTGGGGGGGGCCAAAGAGGTTCGCACGGATGTAAAAATATCGCGACGGGATTTTATCGTGCACTGGATTTTGAACTCTCGGTGTTTAGCCGAGCATTGATAATTAGGTATCAATGCTCGGCTCAACACCGAGAGTTGGATTATAATCCAACAGAGCACATCCCAGCGCGTCAAACATTTTCAACTCTAGGCGCTAAGCAGTGCGCGAAAAAAAATATCGCCGCGGGATAAAATCGCCTGGGCGAACCTAGGCTTACCTTCATAAAATTGTAAATAATGTAACTCTAGTTCTTTCAGAGAGTGTATCAGTAAGCGTCTCCGGCCGTGTTCCCTATATCAGTCTAGTCAGAATTGAATACTAAGTTCTACGCGATACATTCTCGACATCGTTTATAAGAAAGAAAATACATTTTGCATTTCACTTCAAATATCTTACCAAATATGTATTTCGGGTAATCATCGTTAATTGTCTAAGTAGGTACTTTTTTTTTGAACGATTGAAAATCTAAAATTTTGCAAGTTTTGATTTTAATATTTCATTAAACGACCTACACAAATACAGGTTTTTCGCAAAACAATGCACCTTATATTATTAAGCTTTTTAGAATTAGAAAAACGGGAACGCGTATGTTTACAGACTGTGATAAAATTGCTGTAATCAATAAGATGTAATTATCGGCGTAAGGAGTCACGAAACAAGGGTTTTTGAAGCTAGGGAATGTTGCCAAATTTTAGTAATACTTACCACAAAGGAAAATTGTGTACCTATTTTATTTAACATTTAATCACGTACTTTACAAAGAGTAGTTTTAAATTATTGTAAGTGTAAAATCTTATGATATCCAATGACGGTAAAACAATTGACTGTGTTTTTCTCTCATAAGTTTTACAGCAACGTAGAGTAACATTCATTAATATTTTATGAATAATCCTATATATTTAAGAATGGATCAGTAAGGTCACTTGCTTATGTAGTAGTCACAGTATTTTTAGGAGCGGGTACTAAACTTGTCATACAGAATAGGTTCGATGTTTTAATTGCAAACGTGTTTTATTAACCTTTCGTGTAATTAAGTTGCGAATAGTGCAGGGATTAAGATGGATCGTTCATTAAACCATTCCATTCATTCATTCGACACGCGTCAACGACAGCCGTCAACGCCTATCTGCGGCAGCTGACGACGCGTTGGCGGCTGCAATTCCCTCTGTTGTCGACACGTGTCGCTCGTGCGTATACACGGTACACACTTACATTATGAAAGAAAGCATTCACATTTTTTGTGATTCTCAAAATTTTTACATGTATCACATGCACTTAGGCCTCGGTTTCAAAGTCAGCGATTGCGGGGCGGCATCGGCGGCGGCGCGGCAACGCAGTCCCCGTCTCGAAGCCAGCGGGCAGATCGCGCGGCGTAGTGTTCTGTTATGAGAAATAGTGTCTTTGTTCGCGAACGAAGTGACTAAACAGCGACGAAGACATCTTTTTGATATAACATTTTGAAACGTCGGCCGTTAAAAAGCAAAAAATAAAATGCACGACACTATGTCAATGCAGACGCGCGGGCACCGCTAGACTAGTGGTGCGCATCGCACGTACGCCGCTCCCCGCGCCACCGCCGCCGCCGCCCCGCGCCCGCTGACTTCGTGTCCGTAGCCTTAGGACTAATCTCTTTAAATGCATAAATTTATATAACCTGTAGAAGCTCAATGTGAATTTTAGAACATTTTACTCCAAAATACTCCCGATATGTACTAGTAAGTAATATAGTCATCATAACATGTATGCACACATTTATGTTGCTAACTGTACATATGGACCTAAATACTCGAGTGTATCTGTAAATATTATACTATTGTATCCGTAATTAAGAGACAGTACGTATACGTACGTACGCAAAAGACGTCTTGTAAATATGCATTTGTATTTGTGTAAGAGTAAATTATTTGTTTTCAATTTGTAACTTGAAGCATTCTCAGTCTGTATGTACATAATATGCGTATTAAACTCATCAGGTCGTTTTATTTAATTATGATCCCTTCAATCCTTATTCCATATTCAGCTTTCCTTTCTTTGTTACATGTGTTGTTCCTAAAGATTAAAAGTTGTTTTTGCTTAGTGCATAAAAGATCTGAGCGTCAGCTCTGATCTTTTAGCTCTGCTCTAATCGTGGGCGAGTCCAAAATAAAGCAAAAGTTGTGTGTCAAAGTTGTAAAGTAATTTCATAGGGTTATTCCCTAAGGTGGATGCGCTGAAGCGCATGTCCGAGAATCTACACTAGGCCTGTTGTAGGTAGGTGGATTCTCGGACATGCGTTTCCGCATAGGTATACACCATAAGATGGATTTTTGGGGTGGTATAAACGGAATAACCGATTTCATACCGTGGCAAAACCTTATGGGACGACTTTTGGGATCAGATTCAACCAAAAAAGAATAGTCAACTGCATGGAAGTTGGGGAATATAATATATCAGCCGGGTTTTTGCGTTGGCTAATCAGGGTTCCATTCGAAACTATGGGTCACAATGGTCAAAGGAACCATGACCACAATTTTGAAGGAAACTAAAAGTGCTTTTAAAAAAAATGCATTTTTAGTATCCTTCAAAATTTTATTTCCTGAACCGGGAATAGAACCCGATTCCTCTTATAAAAAAGCGGGGTTTTCCCAGTGGTCAGATTGACGGCCAGACTAGTCTTTCCAACGGGTTTTTTTTCCCCGGTTCGGATTTCATCGTATACAGGGTGAATTTTTAAGGCCAGGACTCTCAAAATTGACCTATTTTTGATTCAACATTAAACAATCAAATATTCTTTGTTTTAATCTGAAATAAATATATGTTGCAGTTCAATTAACACTCTTGATTATTCTACGGTTCAAAACACGATATTTACAACTTCACTCGATCATAAAAAATCGCAAACAAATCGAAAACAAGGAAGTTTTTGATCGTTTTTCAAGTTTTACTTGAAGTAGATCAAACTTTTACTCACAAAAAATATGTCAAAAAATAGGCAATGATGTGTAGAAGAAAATTCTACGGGTAATTTTTCTCAAAACAGAATTGTATTGTTTTAACAAGATATAATATAACCAGGCGGCCCGCGCTCATCGCTTCAGTAGCCTGCCAGGCGTCACCGAGGTAGGACCTGTGTCGCTTTTCCTGGCTCGCTGCGTTCCCCCGCTAATCGATCGAAATATACGTTCACAGACTGAAATATAATGCAGTATTGTTATTTACCGTGTTTGTGTATTCGTTTTAAAAATCAGTCTGTAAATATTGTTGTAGGTTCTAGTATTAATAATTAAACTAGATATTAGTTTATGTTGTTGAGGGGCCCGTGGCTAAATAATAACAGCCGCACAGGTCGATCGATCAGGTTAAGCTACGCTTGCCGCGGTTGGTCTGTGGATGGGTGACCATCTTTACATACCGAGACCCCTCCGTGCCTCGGAAAGCACGTTAAGCCGTTGGTCCCGGCTGTCATTTGTGGATCTTTGACAGTCGTTACGGGTAGTCAGAAGCCCGAAAGTCTGACAACCAGTCTTACCAAGGGGTATCGTATTACCCAGTAACTGGGTTGTGGAGGTCAGATAGGCAGTCGCTCCATGTAAAATACTGGTATTCAGCTGCATCCGGTTAGACTGGAAGCCGACCCCAACATAGTTGGGAAAAGGCTAGGCAAATGATGATTAGTTTATGTTGTAGTAGGTATATTGTATAGTGATAATTAAGATTAAATTATGGGGAATAAAAACAGAAGGAAGAAAAAATGTCCAGCATTGAACTGCGGGAGCTTAAAAAAAAAAAAGTAAGTTTGATTATTATTTTTCTACGTATTTATGACTACTTACCTATTTGTAAAAGTCGACGGGACAGAACAATATTGTAGTTGTTTATGTAATTAGGTACCTACTTGCTTTCGTCACAGTACTAGCAGTAGCAGGTAGGTACAGACGCCAGCACATCAAGATATCAGAAACTGTCAAATTTTTCCAATCAACTTTGAACCTTATGCTTTAGCGTTAAAGTTGAAAATCTATTAAAGAAATTTGACAGATTGTAGTAGCTTAATGTGCTGGCGTACCATAAATTTACAATAAAATTAAGTATAGTAATATCAAAGTAAATATAAACTAGTTGATATTTTAGTTTTTAATATTTCAGTTTATAGACAAAACTGTAGCACAACTACAACAAAGATAATTTTTGCTAATAAAACTTTTTATCTTTGCAGTTCATCGATACCAAGATCTAAAGGCGTATTTTAAAAAAAAAACCGGGCAAGAGCGAGTCGGACTCGCGTACCGAGGGTTCCGTAACATCCGGGTTTATGCGTAAGGTTTATGTTTATGAAATTAAATGTTTTTTTATATTTTTATATTTGAGTTGATTGAATGAAAGGTAAATTGCGGTTTACGATTTATGACGTATTAAAAAAAAAACTACTTAGTAGATCTCGTCAAACCAATTTTCGGTGGAACTTAACATCATATATTTTTTTAGTTTTATCATTTTCTTATTTTAGAAGTTACAGGGGGGGGGGGACATTTTACCACTTTGGAAGTGTCTCTCGCGCAAACTATTCAGTTTAGAAAAAAAAATATTAGAGACCTCAATATCATTTTTGAAGACCTATCCATAGATACACGTATGAGTTTGATGAAAAAAAAATTGAGTTTCAGTTCTAAGTATGGGGATTCCCCAAAATTTATTGTTTTTTTTCTATTTTTGTGTGAAAATCTTAATGCGGTTCACAGAATACATCTACTTACCGAGTTTAAACAGTATAGTTCTTATAGTTTCGGAAAAAAGTGGCTATGACATACGGCAACGGAACCCTAAAAATGCACAGGCGAACAGTAACTACATAATCTACAACTCGATTTTTTTAGTTAGAGAATGGGATTTAGAATGACGACCGACGCGACGGCAGTATTTGCTTCTCGCTCAGGCGCAATAGCTACTACTACGTGAGCGACAGACATGTACACACTATTATCTATACAGTATTGTGACTCGGCCCTCTTCTAGAAATAATTACAGACCTACAGCCGCGCGTAAACACGCAATAGGGCTGCCCGCCTACAGTATTTTAATTTCATCAACCTGCCAGCTTCATTCTAGTTTTGTGATTGTATAGGTATATGAAATTCGTTGTGAATGAAATAGGAAGAGTTCAAAAACAATACATATTTTTGTTTTTTTTTTTATTAGTAGATTTAATTTTAAAAAAAAACCTATTCCGAATTCAAGCAACCAAAAACAGCACAATATAGTCTATAATTGCTCTTTACCATATTATTAAGTAAGTACTTGTATTAATTATTTCAATGAATATTTGTCACAAATAGCACGCTTACTGCTTACAAAACGATCACACCGTCCGGCGTCCGTTCATCACTGCGGAGCATTCGAGACTGTTTGTTTACCGAGTGTAAACCGGACTCTAGGCGCGTAGGTATAACTCGCGTTCCGACCGTTTGTATGAAGATAGTATACTGTATAGATAATATTACCGTGCCTACTGTATCTATTCTATAAATTATAATAATAATGCAAGGTTGTTGATGTTATTGATAGTAGAGTGTACGTAGATATTTGTACCTCCTGATTTAACGACTGACTTACTACTCGACTTACCGATCGACTTACCGACTGACTTACCGACTTACTGACTGACTTCCTGCGGGAAATTGAATTACGCGGGTAAAACAGCTGGGCAAGCTCGTCTAAAATAATTTCGATGTTTCACATCTGCCAGGCCTCTCACGATGGCTCGTAAGTACTTGTATTAATTATTTCAATGAATATTTGTCACAAATAGCACGCTTACTGCTTACAAAACGATCACACCGTCCGGCGTCCGTTCATCACTGCGGAGCATTCGAGACTGTTTGTTTACCGAGTGTAAACCGGACTCTAGGCGCGTAGGTATAACTCGCGTTCCGACCGTTTGTATGAAGATAGTATACTGTATAGATAATATTACCGTGCCTACTGTATCTATTCTATAAATTATAATAATAATGCAAGGTTGTTGATGTTGTTGATAGTAGAGTGTACGTAGATATTTATACCTCCTGATTTAACGACTGACTTACTACTCGACTTACCGATCGACTTACCGACTGACTTACCGACTTACTGACTGACTTCCTGCGGGAAATTGAATTACGCGGGTAAAACAGCTGGGCAAGCTCGTCTAAAATAATTTCGATGTTTCACATCTGCCAGGCCTCTCACGATGGCTCAATTTATAGATGATCTTTTTATTATAATATACATTACATAGGTACCTACCTAATTACTTATAAAACTTAGTAATAGGATAAGCTTGCGAATGCGTCTATAGTAGGTTTTTTTTTAGCATTGATCTATCTTTCAGACACTCTGAAGCAACGGAAAGCACCAGTGTAGATGGAGCTGGAGAACGTGATCCAAAAACTCAATCGCTTATGAGTCGCTGAAGACATACTAGAACGAGTCAACTCCGACCCAACATTCATGAAACGCATTGTTACTGGTGACGAGACGAGTTTGACATGCAAACTAGTCCACAAGCTTCGGAGGGGCGCCTTCCAACTGAACTGAAACCGAAAAAACCACGCCACGGCCAAAGTCGATCAAAAGTCAGTCATGTTGACTGTTTTCTTTGACTATCGCGGTATTGTACACTCGGAATTCATACCGGAAGGTCAAACGTTAAATAAAATATATTATTTGAGCGATATGCGGCTTTTGAGAGAGTAAATTCGAAAAAAAGGCCAGATTTGTGGAAAGAAAATTGTTGGATCTTGCACCACGATATTGCGCCTTCGCACAAGGCCATCACTGTGAACGAATTTTAGCGAACGAAGGAGAATTCGCGGCGTAAACTAAGCTCAATTCCGGAAAAAGCGTTTAAAAAATGTTTTTATGATTTGGTTATTCGTAGGTGTAAGTGTGTCGTTTCTGAAGGATCATACTTTGAAGGGGATAAAATAAATTTGGATGAATACCTAACTAACATTTTGTGTATTATTTGATCTCGGTACGTCTTTGACAGAGCAGTATTTTAGTATTTCTTATTTCTAATAAAGAATTTATTATCCTGTGCATTGTATTGTAATGAGTTTTATCAGAATTTATTTAGTCCAAAGTATATAACTAATAATAAATAACTAGCTTATGCCCGCGACTTCGTACGCGTGGACTATAAATTAGTTATTAAACATACCCTATGTGATGGATGAAAACCAAAGCTACAGAATATCGAAACTTCCATCAAAATCCCTTCAGTAGTTTATTATCAGACAAAAATTCGACAAAACGGATCATTCATAAGGGTAGTGCGGAAGCGATATAACAGTCATGAAAGAAAAGATTAGGTAGCAATTAAAAAACTGCGCACCGGACTGCGGACTCGCGCAACGAGGGTTCCGTACCATCATATGTTTTTAAATTTTCATCGACGAGGCCTATATTCATCAGAGAATTTCAACATTGTGCACTGCGGTGTATAATATTGCAGTTTTATGTCAGCGCCATCTCTTGACCGATAGTGAAACTAATATAACTTTTATTGATGATTTCTGAACAAGTGTGCTATTTAGAGACTTCGTTTTATTTTTCCTGTAATCTTTACATAAACTTCTATCACATAAAATAATTTCAAATTTTTCTGTTTGCAAACTTCGGAGATAAGGGCGGGAAAGATTTTCTTTTTGCATTTTACATCAAAAGTCGAAAACAATGCGGCCCAAAAAAAAGAATAAATGTTTGAGAATGTGCAAACTGTTTTCTTTCATATGATACCCCGCATGCCCTAGTAGCCCCACTTCGAATTTTTCAGACTTCCTTTCAGGCCCTGTTGCAAAAAACGTACATATATTTTTATTTCTTTCTTATTTGCAAAATAGTTGAGCAAACGTCATCTAAAACTATTCCAAATTTCAAGTTAATGCATTAGTAGTTCTTGACATGTCCAGCTGTGACAGACAGACAGACAGACTGAGTCTCACCATAAGAGTTCCGTTTTACCATTTTGGTACGGAACCCTAAAAAGAAAATTTTTGGTAGGTAATAAAATTAATTATGTTGCTATATTTATATTTCCCTAAAAACTAAACACCAGAAATATTTTAACATAAATTTTATACATAATATTAAAAAAATATAATATTTACAATCACAAAACTAGAAAGAAACTAAAGTAGGATGATGAAATTAAAATACTGTAGGCAAGCAGCCCTATATTTCAAGAATAGGGCCGAGTCACAATACTGTTAGATGAAATTACCGTGGCAGCAGCGGGGTCAGCGAGTTCATTCGAATTGCGCGTTCGCGGAACTTGCCACGCGCGGAGGGAGGTAACGCTAAATGCCTACTGCGCTCGAATATCCTGGCCTTAAAGTGAGCGTGGATGGCCAAATCCGAAATTATGAGAAATAGCGAAAAGTACTCAAAGCAGTCGCGAGCTCGAATTTGATGAAAACTAAAACTGCACCGTTGGATTTTAGAAAAATAAATATTTCTAGCCAGTGATCGAACCACTCGATAGTGTCTCTAATAAGGATCAAATTCTGGGAAGTAATGACATACGGCAATACTTTTCGCTATTCCTCATAGTTTCGGATTTGGCCATCCAAGCCCACTTGGAAAATTCACCTGCGTATCATTCGCTACCAGACACCCTGCGAAGATCGTCGCCCCCCGCTATTCTCAGTAGTTCGGTTTATTTAGTCCGGTCACCGGACTGCTGAGACTTTTCGTCTCAGCAGTTCGCGCCCCACCTAGCTTGAGGGCGTTCTACCCAAAGAGTACAGTATATATATTGGATTCGACTCCAGTCAAGAACGTCTACCCCAACCCAACTGTCATCGGTTGTACAGCAAATATGGCCGGCCCATTGCCACTTCAGCTTGCTTATTCTGTGAGATATGTCGACAATTTTGGTTTTCTGCCTGATCACCTCATTCCGGATTCTATCCCTCAGAGAGACTCCAAAAACTTAGCTCGCTGAGCGACCTTGAATTTATGGACCATGCTGAACAGCCCAGCTGAAGTCTTGAGTCTTCTTTCGTAAAGTTGTTCTTACCAAACTGGAAGATTGCCCGAAATGAGGCAATTCAAGTACTAAGGAAAATCGCAAAAAATACAGGGTGTTACAAAAAAGAAACCACACAAAATGTTTTAAATATATAATTTATTATTCTCATACATGATTCAAATCAGTCATTGTGACAACACGGTGTGCCTTACACAGTGAAAATAAATCCGCTCTGCCATGATATGTTCCCGCGCGGGTTCATTACATCTGTCGGTGAATATCTACACAACACCGTATTATACAAGAAACAAGCTCATTGGGGATAAGAGATTCTAAAAGACTTGTAATCTGGTTCGATTACTAGCAAATAAATAAGTGGCCATCTGTAATTAAAGTGAGGAAAAATATTGTTCTGCATTCAGAGTGAACCATCAAACTGTGCAATGTTATCGAAAAGCGTGGGTTCGGAGGCAAGCACTTTGTATCTCAAGTCACCTTACATCATTGAACATTGATTTCACACGATTTAAATGATAATGCAGAGCTCGCAGCCGCACCCAGCTTCAAGTTAATTGACGTTTTACTCAGCTACAGATAAAAATGAGACCACGGGAAGTGGGAACATTCATGCCTCGAGTTGTCCAACACCTAAATCATGTCACAATACAATAATAAAGTAGCGGGCAATGTATAACAAAAAGTTCATCTTTAAATAATATAACTCATAATCAATAGTTACTCTATAATATAACATAATATCTATGCCTAGGCAAAATAATAATCTAAATGTTATATAATAATGTATAAAGAAAAATATTATTTTTGGTTAATCGCTGTGATCACCACCACCGGCAAGTGGCAGCAGACATCGAGCGATGCCCACAAGTACGAATACTGCGTGATAATACACTGAACAATATAACATGTCTATGAAACAACCAAATTTTTAATTGCACTAATACTTTAAACTCATAATACGAAATAATTTCAGCACACTAAATATAGTCGGCCATTTTTAACAATCAACAATACATCTGAATCAAATAAACGATGTCGAAAACATGTCAAGGCAAACTCAACAGTGTCGTAAAATACAGACAAAATTCAAATCTTGCAATGAATATCATTTATCGAAAAACATACTGCTCTTATAACAAATAGCATATAAAAATATTATTATGTCGATGCAAACCGACTCTAGTACGAGTTTCATTATGCTTTAAATGATATCGATGAAACAAGCACTAGACGCGCGGAGGAATCCCTGACTAGACATAAGAATACATAAACGATGTCTGCTGCTAAGCTACATACGAACAAAATAATACTAGAAATGAAAAATACATAGTAAAGCTAACAATTGGTAAGTCCATCGTTTAAGTACATGAAGAATGCTCTAATGAAAGCTAGTCAATATATTATTATATCTATAAACAATAAATGCAAGGCGATGGTCCTGCGGCGCGCAAGGCTCTGAGCCGAGCGTCCGCCGCCCGTTGAGCTATGCAAACTAATTACGCTACGACAGTTAATATTGCAAATTAATTTCACTACACGAGGAGACTGTCCTCGCTAGATTACCTACTAAGTATACTTGAAGGTTAATGTATCTAGCTCTATCCTAAACCAGTAAAAATACCTACTAAGGGCGAGTGCCCACGCTACATGGAACGGTCCAACTAGCCTAAGGTCACTGAGACGCTAGGAAAGGTCAACGACTATGTCACCGCGCGGTCGTACGCGACCCCGCGGGAAGCTGCCAATATCACATCCGATAACGTAAACAATAAATACGTAACACTTAATAAAATCTTTTTTCTTTTTTTGTAAATTTTGTCTTATCAATAGATTTGCTGGTCGGCGCCCGTGAGCAAAGTTTTGAGCAACAAGGACGAGAACTGATTTGTTACATTTTTGTTTTAATATTACGAATACAGTGATGTTTGCAAGTTCGTGGTTCGGTATAGAAGTGCGCGTAACATCAGCGGGGCGCGACCAGCTCATGGACAAGAAATGGACGCGAGTGGCGACGCCACAGGACGGCAGGAACACAACTGTGGCCGGAGCCGGCGCGGGCTGCGAAGGTTCACTCACCAGTCAACTATCATCACATTATATGTCTTTTAATGAAGTTTACAACGCTCATCAACAAATCCCGGGTAAATTTAAACTCTAAGCAAGATTTCTCTCGTTCGCAGCGGTCCGCAGTTGAGAGACCACTAAGTCCGGTACAGTCCGACTCCGAGCCACAACAGTCTAAACGTCACTAACAAAAAATACTGAAACACTACGAGTACAACTAGAACAAGATGGACGAAAGTATTCGGCAGAGGGCCACAACAACACAACAAACGTATCCGCTACAGAACAGATTACATAGTCTTTTTGCGCACACAATGGATGGACGTCGACGAATATCATTTTTTCTTTTTAGAAATTTTTATTTGGACGTACTAAACATTCGTATCGAGTAGAGGATTCTATGAATATAATAAGATTCGAACGATAAATATAATGTATATCATAAAAAATAACGTCGCACTGTTTCATCGAAACCTCCGTTCAACTCCCACACGTATAAGAAAATGTGCCTTCGACGGCGCAGACGCACTAGGCAGTACGTACCGCGGGTACGTCACCGGGCTATCACGCCAGGCGGCCTAGTGCGTCGTCTGCCCGCCGTGTCATCTGTGATATCGTAACAACGGTGATAAATTCATATGCGTAATAAAATACACTGATCCTATTACAAAAATACTCGATAAACATCAATTTGACGACGTGCAATAGATAGATAGATATATTGAGGAAATTCGATATCAAATCTGGATCGGTGGTGCGCGGGTGAAGTTCGCGAAGAGACGCGACACGTGCAGCTCGCGACACACACAGTGCGGCAACAACAACAACCAGCCGGCCCGGCGCGGCCTGGCTCACGGTAAAAATCAGTCAACTTTAATATTACAACACCAACCGTTCACTGGCAGGGGGGCCGCGGCAATGGGCTATTTTTATTCAATTAATTCTATGCTTTCGTTCCTATATGCTAACGGGTCGAGCGTCGCGCGTGCGCGGCTGCACAGTTTGACGGTTCACAGAGCTACGGAGGCCGCGCAGGCGCACTGCTCGACCGCGCGTCGTCGGGGCCCCCCGGCCGCACACCCGTACGATTAATTAGATTAAAATTTTATAAAAACGTATAAAGAATTTAGTCCCAAGGGGACTCACAGTTATAAAAAATGTCGCGAGCTCGGCTCGGCTGCTTGCGTCCGCGGCGACAGACGCGCGCGACTCGTGCGACACGTGCGACCGGTCGCGAGCCGCGACCGACACTAACACTATAAATTCGTGACGCCATCGATCGCGTCGGCCGCCCGCACACTGCCGCGGCACGCCCGCGAGGCGCTTCCGGCGAGAGTCCATCGTGACGACGGCTCCAGTGAGTCACTCGTCTCCCTCCCCCTAGCTGCGCAGGTGCGCGTGCGAGGGAGAGGGCGCGAGCAGCGCGCGCAGGGCGGCGGCGGCGGCCTTGAGCGCGGTCACCAGTCGCTAGAAGTCCCTCCCGCGCGCGCGCGCCGGCCCGCCCGCCTTCGGCACGCGCCGCGTGCGCATCTCGCGGTCCACCTGCGGGGTCACACCGATCGTTAGTTAAAGGGCAAGCTAAAACATTGACTATTTTCTATGCAGTTATAAATGGCAAAAACAAAATCGTAAATACATCAACGCTTAAATAATATAATTATATAGTTATTGGTAATTCATTAACAACCTCTTAAGAGGTCATTGTACTCATCATTATGAACAACTTTTACTATGGGACCAAACCCGAAATCGCGAAAAAAAATCTGCCGTTTCCTACATTTATTTTCGTATAACTCGTCAAAATTTTTATAGTCTATTTTGTACCTATCTACAGGAGGTTTTTTGTTTTATCTCTGTAACCAGAAGGTTCCCAGGTATGGTTACGTATCTTTTTACATCCTCTCCTCTCCTCATTTCCTCATAACCGAGACATTACCTCCAACTCCTCCAGCCGCTGTGTAAGCGCCAGTTTCTGCTGCACAGCCAGTCGCAGCAACTGGTTGAGGGTCTTCTTCTCTTCCTCTGCGCCGGCGAGCGCCTGGGTCAGCTCGTCCACTTGAGTGACGTACTCCTCGCAACGCGCCGCGAACATCGCGCGGAGACCTACACACAACACGAAGTGTTATTTGATAATCCGACGATTTGTGAAGCTATACGATACACACGCATCAACTAATTAGCTGCTAGTGTGTCTAACCAAATAATAATAATAATAAAAAATGGGTATAATTTGACCTAAAAACAAATGGCCTTTCACGTAAGTGTCTTTATCGTCCTTCGCGTAAACGTCTTTTCGTGAAAATAGCCATCCACGAGAGTGAATTCTCGCATGTGGCTAACACATTTGATGTTTATGTTACCGGCCAAACCCGATTTTAGGATGAACTAGTTTCGCCTAGGCCAAACCAGTTCTCCCTACAGGGGTTGAATGGTTGCGGTCGGTCGACAGGCGAAGAACACCCCGAGGTTAGGTTTGGCTAAGTTACTTTAAACCCTTTACACAGAAATAGGAGCCCCGCGAAGCTGCGCTTCGTCGACATAGGATGTAAGAGCTAGGGAGAACTGGTTTGGCCTAGGCGAAACTAGTTCATCCTAAAATCGGGTTTGGCCGGTAACATAGAGTCATATAGTATCAAAACCGGCAATCTCCACATTTAAGAGAAAATAACTTATTAATGCCAAAATAATCTCTAGTAACTAATCTTCCATCTTGATTAATAAGTTTTTTTACAGAAACGGCATTCTCCCTACCAATAATGATTTTAAAGTTTTGAGTAAGTTTCAAAAGCGGCAATCTCCTATAGCGTTGATTTATTTATTTTTTTTTTTGATTTCGTTTATTTCAAATGTAAGTAAAGTGGAGAATGCCGTTTTTGATATTATATAACTCATATACAAACATTAGATCAAACAAAAAAGATATAGCGACTTCTCTGTTATACCAAAAAAAAATCAATGAAATGCAAAAAACGAAAATATGAAAAGAACTGCATACCTTGACATTTCACAGAGAAGCAAGAAAAAAGTTACAAATAATTCATCATAAAGGCCAATATCATTAATAAAACTTACTGGAGAAAGTAGCAGCATCTTCCTTCAACAATCTCAACTCGTTCCTCAGCTTCAGCATAGTCTCAGTAACGATGATCTTCTCGGTCTCGTATTTAGACTTGAGGTTAGCCAGAGCGACCTCTGCCGTATTCTTGTTGGACTTGAGTACGGTACGCAAGGTCGCGATCTGTTCGCGCTTCGTAGATAGCAAGGACTTCAGCTTGATCACTTGCTCTTGAAGTTCTACTACTTCTGCGCCGCGTTCTTCGGTCTCCATTACTGTGAGTAAAAAAACAGGTTAGTTTTGTGATTTTGGTTTGAAAAGAGGATGTACTTATATGGAAACCTCTTCTCGATTTAATCTAAAAGGTCTGGCCGAAAGTGTCAGATTCTTAATTTAAAAAAAAAGCTTAGTTTTAAGATTGGAATGCACTTTTGGAAAAGAGGTTGTAATTATGTAAAAACCTCTTATGAGTCTAAATAAGACTGGTTGGCCACATATATCAGGTACCTGATCCGATTCCCCAATTCGGTTTCCATACCGGATGAGCCCCGCACAGAGACGGTTGATTGCGTTCGGTTACGCTCCCCAGTCGTGCGCCAGCGTCCATCATGTCGTGTGAGTAGAATGACATTGAGTATGACGAATCTCTACTATCCATTGCTTTTTATCTTGTCACAAGAAAATAATCCGGGTTCACTCTTTAAATATGCGTTCTGCGAACTGTTTCAGGTTATGGTTTTAACCGCTTCGGGTAAGAATGAAGCCTTGATTCCATAACCGTATCGGAACACCATGACATGTGCGGCCTCAATGATAGTAAGATAACCACGAAAAAACGAAATCAAATTACTTTAATTCTACACAAATCATAGACTATTTATTAGAACATTACTAATGAATTACATTACATTAATTAATCAATGGTAAAAAGCCGAAGATGGATCGTTAAGTTACTAATTTGCAGGTGCATTATACTGGGTCGTTTGCCCGCATTCCATAGGTATCCAAATGCGGTTAAACGACCAATTCGCCATTAGAGTCAGGGAGCGTTCGATAATTACCAACAATAAAGCCAACAAAACCTTTCGAACCATCCTGTTCCTGCTTCCATCATATGATATACTGCAGCATCATCACACACGTCACCAGACTGGTTCTCAAAGACGTCTTAATTCCCGACGTTAACGTCGCATCGCTTCTTTGGTGTGGTATTTTCTTACAATATACACTTCCGCCATTTAACACAGTATTTCTCCAGACCGAATGCAAGTTTATTGAATTTCTTACGTTATCATTATTATTAGAAGTGATTATGCTTCCAGGGTTATGAAAAGGAAGGGCAGTATTCGGGAATGGTATCATAGGATTGATGTTCTGATAAGTGGTGTTATCATTCCAATTATCTAAAGAATCTTGTGTTTTCGCATTGGATTCATTAATTTGCGAAAGTTTCGACATATTTTCGAAGTATTTAGTTATTTCTTTGACACTTCTTTGTTGAGGTATATCTTTTTTGGTAGTATCGACGTCTAAGGATTGTAGGTGACAAATTAAGTTGTGTAGCTTTCGCTTGGTGTCGGCTATCTTTAGCTTGCAATTGTTTTGTTCTTTCAGTTTCTTTATAGGAGTGTAGTAGGGGGTCCGGGATTTGGAATAGTAGTCGGTTTGGAAACCTGGTTAGTGGAAGAAAGTTTTAGTATTTATCTCTGGTTTCTAGGAATATTAAAGTTTTATTTTTGGGGAGTATCTTCACACTATGTTCACTTTTCCCAGTGATTTTTCTATACACAAACAAATTTTTGCATTTGTTACGTTATAGTGAAGAGAATAAAGGTTATCATTGCAGTACCAGTAGCTCCAGTCGCCGAAAAGTTGTTACTAGGGCTTTCTTTAACAACTTTTCGGTAACGGAGTTTAAACTCCTAATATAATCTGAACAGTCTCGCAGCGAATTCTGTGATGTAATGGATCTTCCATCACATCTGTCAGGGTATAACAGAATGTGCCACATACCAGGTTGATGCCTGTTCCTGGAGTCGAGCGCGGTATCGAGTGCTCTGCGCAGATGTGTGAGCTGGTCTAACAATGTGTCGGCCGAGCGCGCCACTCCGCCCGCAGCACGCAGGCCTTCCAACTCTCCTGCTGCCAGGGCCAGGGCTTCCGCTTCCGCGCCACGGCCTTCAGCGCCGGACACTGAAAGAAAAACAGAATGGAAATATTTAAATACACTTTAAAACAGGTTTTGATAGTTCTGACGAAAAGTTTCGACTCACAATAAATTGGGGACCAATTGTATTTTTTTTTTTTTTTTTAATTGTCTTTAGACGGAGATGGCGGGATGTCTCTGGCTTTTACCAGTTTTGAATAAGGAGAAGTGTTAAGAGAGTAGGAGGCCTTTGCCCTGAAGTGGGACATCACAGGCTAATAATAATAATAATTATGAGTTCATAATAATCTTCCATAGTTTAATCCATTTCAGAGTAATAAGAAATCTCAGTTAAATATACTACACTATACTCTGATTTTTAATTTTGTGGACTGAAATTACATCTGCGTAGTAATAAACACCGTCAATTTGACAAAAAAGGACTATCGCAGTTATTTACCGACTGATTTGAGGCTGTCTCGCTTCTTCCATTAGTGTTTATTTATAAAAAATAAAGACGGGACTTCTAAATTGATAAGTATTTTACTTTTTGTTTTTTTACTTTTGGGGCAATCGTCAATATCGACTGGCCAACGTATCTTTGCGAAGATTATCGAAAATATCTGCACTCAGATCTATATTCTGTGCAAGGACAATTGAAGGACTATAAAATCAAGTGCAACTCTTACCATCGTTCTGCCCAGCGTGCTCCAGCAGCACGCGCTCGGGCTGCGTGCCGTTGACGGCGCACACGTGGTGGTAGATCTGCGCCAGCGTCTCCGCCGCCGACAGCAGGGCCGGGCCCGCCGTCGCCAGCGCGCGGCCCGCGCCTGCGGGGGTTAGTCACTTAGTATAGGGTGGAATAAATGGGACTCTGTGATCATACACAGTTATTTTTTTAATCATAATTTACATCATACTATCTTTGTGCTCTTCTATCTTTATGTATTTGTGCGCAAATAAATACTAGCATACAATAATAACATACAATCACGCCTCCCATGGAGGTTCTGCCTACCTCCACTATAGACTTTCATTCTTGATAAAATGCCAAAATAAGAAATAAATATTTTAGCTCTTCTTTCGTATTCCTAAACTTCCTTATTGGGGTAACACATATAAGTAAGTGTATAATCTTGACACTAAAATGATATATTCTACCAAGCCATAACTAGTTTCATACCTCCAGCCAAAGTCCTCAGCAAATCCGCGTCCGCGTCCAGCGCAGCACAGCGCACCTCGGCCTCCGCCACCCGGTCGGCCAGCTGCGCCAGTGCGGCCCGCTGCAGCGCGGCGGCCGAGGCGGCCCCGTCGGGCGGCAGCGCGCCGGCCGCCAGCTCGCCCAGCAGCGCGGCCAGCCCCGACAGCTCGCCGCCCGACACGCGCCACCAGGTCAGCCATTTAGCCGCGCGCGCTGATACGCCGCCCGATTCTACCTTCTCATCGTCCTGTGAACATTCATTATTTGTTCGAAAACAATTAAAATTGTCAAAAAAAAACAACAATGGCACTCCAGGAGTGCCGACAGAAATGAAAACTTGAAAAAGCATAGTAATTTTATAAATATGTTTGAAGGTAATTCTTCCCAAAGAAAATGTACCGCGCGTTGATGTCTTTATAATGGCCAAAATTGAAAACAGGGGTGTCGGTTACGATAACAGTGTCGCGAGACTCGCGAGTTCAATGGTTTTCCCATCTCAAAAAAATGGCCAATGCACCTAAGGAAGTTTTCACTTTAAAAACTTTGGTAAAACTGGAAATAGTGTAACGCCACGAAACGTGTCCACGCCGAGTAAACTCGAGTTCCCTCTCGAGTTCGAGGCGGTCTCGGGGGCCGGCTTTGTCAGTCTAGACCCGGCTAATAAGCTCAAGGTAATAAGGATGTGCGTAGTGTATCGAGCACGATCAGCGAATGCGACCGTGAGCATATTGGTACGCAACCGCTCTTTCTTTTACTGGTTTTATTTTTGGTTTTTGTCATGTTATTTCCAATTTTTATTCACACAGACTTCCTTCCTATTTTTCACATGGCTCCCTGTAATATTAAATATCATAAAACAAAGGTGAAACTGACCAAAGGCGCGCAGTCGGAATGCAGAGCGTGCAGCGCAGTAACTCGGGATGCAGCGCGCGTAAGTCCAGCGCGCAGTAAAGCGGCCGCCGCGCTCTCGCTCTCTGCCGTCACCTGTGCACTGCGCATAGATGCTTGAAGTTGACTCTGTGAAACACGACAAGAATATTAATCCAAATATGTCCTGTTACTCTCCCCCTTCAAAACAAAAGAACAGCGTGCACTGGCTCAAGAACAGATGCCGAAATAATATGGTTGATTAAAACCAACCATTGACGAGGTTAAGAAAGGTTCCGGAACGGTAATGTCTAAAAAACTTGTAATCTAACTTTTATTTGCAATAGTAACCATGAGCAGTACGAATATCAGTGACATTTTACCTTAATTAACATGAAATAAATTCAGAGGCTACCAGTAGTTTTTCACCAGTGTCATTTCTAACAGTCCAACATCAAATTTTAGCGGCCATCATCACAATTTTATTGCTATCCATCCATACTTTAGGTTTGAATGTGCTGATCGCGGTCATTGGTGAAATTCAACCTAAATGGTTGAATTTCACCAATAACCGCGATCAGCACATCTAAACCGAGTTCAAGAGCTATCAGTGTCATTATTGTTGTGGCATATTGAGACTGAACTGAATAACGCAGTTTAATTGTGCTTTTTAATCCATTCATCCAGCAAAACCTGTGTTGATTTGGTGCTGCATAAAAGATGATAAACTCAGTTTCATGACACATTTTGACTCCAAACTCCCGACGTCTAAATTACATTCAGTCTACCTACAGTTATCTCGCTTTATGTAATTAGTATCAATTCCCAAATCTCATGAAACATTCCAGGTAACAACGTTGAAGTTCACGAATGAGGTCAGTTTCGTTAAACGAGACTGAAATTTGCATACAGAGTGGAGTGAAGTTACCTTAAATATTTAAATAGCGAAACAACTACTGGTCGTAGTTTGAAGTTGAATATTCGACTAGTATTTTAGTCCCGGCTGTCATTCGTGGATCTTTGACAGTCGTTATGGGTCGTCAGAAGTCCGAAAATCTGACTACCAGTCTTACCAAGGGGTATCGTATTACCCAGTAGCTGGGTTATGGAGGTCAGATAGGCAGTTGCTCCATTTAAAATACTGATATCAGCTGCATCCGGTTAGACTGGAAGCAGACCCCAAAATAGTTGGGAAAAGGCTAGGCAGATTATGGACATTTTTAACCGAAGCCTCTACCAAATTCGTCAATTGTCATGTAGTCGTTGTCGATGTATTTCGATACCTTGTTATGTAAGATGTCTACTATCATATTTTGTTATCCAGCTTGACTGTTTTACCAACTCGCAGCAAGCCGACTTGCTGTGAATGTTTACACAATGCAAGTTAGATGCAGACGCAACCAAACTTGCGCGCACATGATTTCAGAACCATCACTTATTTTTATCAGTTCGACTCGCTAATTCCTAGTTTACTAGGTCCTAGTAGTAAGCTGCTGGAATCCGAAATGACTACGTAATTTAAAACCATTAAAATTAATATGTCACACGAAAGTTACAGTACCAAGTAATAGAGAACAATGACTTACATTTTCGTTATGCGCCTGTTCAAGTTGTTTTTCAAGTCGTGATATTTCGTGCAGGTGTACTTCGGAGAACAGGTCAGCGTGGTGGTCACCCATCGCGCTGGCAAGCTCGGCTGATGAGGAGCCGCCCGGTTCACCGTCGTCTTCTGTACCGTCTTCTGGCATACCTGACAATAAAAACATGGTTATATGGTGAATTTAGGGAAAATCATTTCGGAGTTCCCGTTTTTCCTAAGACATTCTTTGATGGTTTAAAATAAGATGACAAGAAAAGTTAAACTGACGATGAACCCTGGGTTCACCGTCATTTCCATACCGTCTTCTGGCATACCTGATGTAGAAAACATGGTTGATGGTGAATTGTGGAAAATAAATGTATGCATGGGTCCCGTCTTTCCTTAGTAATTATTTGGTGGTTTAAGACAAGATGACAGAAAAAGCGTCACTCACGTCACACATTCTGAATTATTATCTGGGAGTAGGTACGGTATTCAACTAGCTGTTGTAGTAGCTTAAATTTGTTTGGAAATAGTCTATGCAAATTTCCTCTCGATAGTGCGTGAAGATTGTTATAAGACGCAAATTCCATTGATGGCCCGAATGAACTCCGAATTTACCTTTTTGGATCATCTCTGCCGTCGGGCTTGTTTTTTTCATATACATTTTCAAACCAGTAAACTACTGGAGCACCGCACTATTTATTTTTTCATAAATAATATCGATTTTGTATGTTTACGTAATCAGCATTTCGTGATGCTAGTCATAAGGGGGTAGTTGTAAACTTCTACAACAACGAACTGTCATCAAAATATTTATATTCCAAATTCAAATTCGAAGATGTAAATAATTCATACTCAACATTGAAAGACGCATGTAACACTTTGACGGTCGTGACCACGGAACGTTTAAAATATTTCTTCTGTATTTTTAATATTCCAATTTGAATCGCTTGATACATATTTGAAATTAAAATAATACGTAATAGGCACTTATTGAGACAAAATGTCGGATCGTATAAAACTGATATAAATCGACGTTAAAAACTTGTATGTGTAATGACGGGTGAGTTAAAAGCGATTTCTGCAAAACAACCTTAAGATGCGAAGAAGTTGCATTAACTTGCTTGAACAAATATGATGATTTTAGTCGTGATAGTCCAGTGGTTACTGCCTCACCTCTCATGCACGAGGTTTTGTGTTCAAATCCGGGTAAGTACCAAGACTTTTTTAATTCACTGACAACGGCAAAGGAAAACATCGCGAGTAAATTTGCGGAGTCATTACGTACCGCACTAACAGTAGTAATGGATTTCATTTTGACAGTTCGTCAACATTCATTGCGTTGTTTACGTTGTTGAGCAGACAAATTTTTCGAATATATGAAGCAGTGGATTAGCAATATCCCTCAAAATGATTCAGATTATCCCTGCGTTCCGAGTTGGGAAATAATTGATGTGAACGTGCTTAAACCCGTACCGAATTAGCGTGAGCGCGATAACGATGTCCCGTGAATCGTCATAGATGACGTCATGACATGCGCCATCTTGCGATAACGCCGACCATGCCCTAGAATAATATCACCGTGAGCGCTGTCAAAAATGACAGTGTGTGTCAGGATGTGTCAGTATGTGTTTTGTTTTGGGTTGCATCTTATTTTAAAATTAAACTAACGTGGCATTTTCGAAATTGTGCTGCTGGCTGACAGTCGCCAGCTAACCAAAGAAGAAGAAATGTGGTGTTTATACAAAGACATACTGTAATCATATCGTTTTGACGTTGAGTAAGCACTGTGAGCGCGCTTATGAGCGTTCCGAATTGTTGACAGCTCTCAGCTGTCATAATCGTAATATCTAAATCGGAACACATGTGAGGTAATGTGAGCGCTGTGAGCGATTATAGCTAATTCGGAAAGCGGCCTATGATTGATAGTGTGTTACGCAATTAGGGTGCTGATCTTATAATTTAATATTAGTCTGAAATCGCCAACATTTTTTGGGCAAGCGTGATGATTAATGTTCGTGCCTTCTGTGTATGAGCAGGAACCTTTGCCCAGCAATGGGACAGTATAGGTTGGTATTATTATTTAATAATCTTACCTCGTATACTATACGCCAAATTAGTAATATTGTAGGCGGCTTCCCTGCTAAGGTGAGCATCCAGCTCCTTCTTAGCTGCGAATTTAGCTTCTCTTTCGGCTTGCAGCGCTTCAAGCGCTTCCGCCAGCTGCCGCTCAGCGATGCGGCGCAGCGCTGCGGTCTCTTCGGCCATGGCGCGCGCATTCTCAGCCTCTTCGCGTAGTTGTCTGACTTCATGTTTTAGGCCTTCAAATTCGACCTGCAAGGAGATGGGAGTATTAGCATCGTAAGCTTTCTAATCTTGGAGTTTTATATTGCGCTGGGCAGCAGACTGTGTCGCAAACTATGCTCTACCTCCTATCCCCCAAAATATGCAGCCAAATTGACCTCTGCGTTGCCACCTACGACGCCGTGGTAGTGGCGAAGTTTTGGACCAAAAGAATTTAATAAACTGTCGTGCCATTGACACAAAGAGGAAGATTGTGCTGTTGGATTAACAGCAGACGTACCGATATCCGAGTTTCAAATCAGTTCAGTTGGTACATTTCTTTAAATCCGAATGATAGCTTGCACCTTGGAACTGCCTATATAGCTTATGCGACAGGTCCAGGTCTTAAAGTAACAGACAGCTAATAGAGACTCCCGAAAAACGATGATATTTCGCGGCCTGAGAATCGAATCCAGAACATTAAGGCACTTGAGCCACAAATAGCGTAACATGTTTAACGCTAAACGAATTTAAAACATAGTTCTATTTCTGTCAATCGTTTTAAGATGAAAGAGACATGAGACTGATATTCCAAATTCATTTAGTATAGTTAAATGCATTTTCTGTGTGGTGCCGGACTTAAAGAATTGCACCACCCCTTACTTCCCGTGGGTGTCGTAAAAGGCGACTAAGGGTCATACCGGAGAATGGGCAGCAGCGTTCTCTATTTATTCCACCATCATACCATACTGCGATCGCCAAGCGTGGCGATTATGGCAAACGCCCCCGAAATTGGGGGAGGCCTATGTCCAGCAGTGGACGTCTATCGGTTGAAACGACGACGACGACGAAATGCATTTATCTCCAGATCTTTACAAAGTTGCACATACCATACAAAGCAATTCATTGCTCCAATAAGCAATATTCCACCCTTAACTACGAAATTCTCAAACAGTTTGGAAAATTCAATAGTCGATAAGTTCCAGATTCGATTTGCATGGAGATATATGAGCCAATCAATTAGGCGGCAGGTTTCGCGACTAGCGGTGGGCACGGCTCCAAAGTTGCGCGTAAAATACCAATACGGTAGGCACTAAACAGTATCTATTGCGGATTGTGATGCGAACATTTGGGACGGGAGAATGTTGAATAATAAATTGTGATCTTTAAGAATATTTAGCGTGGATAAAAATTGTATGGAATACTAATCTGGCGTTTGTAAATTATTATCATTTTATGGGCCTCTGTAGCCTGATTAAAATAAATAAGAAAGTAAATGAACACAGCCTTTTCTTTGGTTTTGTTTCATTTATTATGAGCTGATAAAGTGCTCGTCCTGCTTTGATAATTACAGTTCTGCGCCAAGATGCCTCATACAAACATTCTGTAAAATCTGCATCGTGACATCCTGATCTAAAAGAACATTTATTTTTGGCACAAAGTTCCTTAACACGTCTTGTGGTAGGAATTGACTGGTCGAAATCGTCATGTAAGTGACGTAAGAAAAAAGCGTTCCCCCTCCGTGCGACTTCCTCTCTCTCTTTTTCTATTACATACGCGCGTGTGTGGAACTACGGTCCTGACGGGTGTCCCCCAACCGCACACTTTTTTGTGTACGCACACGTTTTACTAAGTAGTTACCTAATGGTTCCTCTCTGGCCCTCCAATCACGCCGTGAAATGATGGATGAGACCTAAGATAGAACAAGCAATTCCTAAACTATTTGGAAAAAAAACAGTACCCTCCTTTGAGCCTCCACCGCAGTCGGTTAGTTAATAAAAGCTTGGTAAACTAACCTGTGACGATCTAAGCGCGGACACTTGCTTCTGTAGCGATATATTCTCGTCCTCCAAGTCCCCTATGTCGACCAGCAGCCTCTGTTCCCTCTGCCGCGCCTCCCGGAGCTCTGCCCTCAGGGCCACGCGCTCCGACTCACGGGACTGTTTGTCGTGGCCGAGCTCGGAACTTTCGGCCAGCAAGCGATCTCTTTCGCTTACCACGCGGTCTAGTTCATGACGTAACTGTGAAAAAAGGATCAATTTAGAAATGAAATGAAATTTGAAATGAAATTTATTTGCTAGAATTGTAGTACATTACAGATGGTCGGGTTTTTGTTTTAAGTTTCTAAAACAATTCGCTAAAACTAGCATGCAAAATTATCGATTACATGAATTAATAAATGAAGCTAATAAAATTGGTACATACATCATTGTTATTAGATTTAAATGTCAAGTATTTGTCAAATTGTAATAGTTACATGTCAGTGTGAATCTTTAAAGTCTAAATACTCCTTCACAGAATAGATTGATTTTTCTATAAGCCATTTGAATAACGATGTTTTAAATCGATTGATCGGAAGTTTCCTATACGATTTTGGTAGTTTATTAAATATCCTTATGACTATTGGAAAGCAACTTCTATGGTATAAGTGACTTTTCATCGGAGGAATAATAATAACATTTCGTACTTTCGTAACTTTCGTACATTAGGTACAATAACATTTCTCATGTATACCTTATTAGCATTGCGCCAGTTATGTTTAAGGTCCATGTAATAGGGGGCGCGCCTGTTGCCATTTACCGAACACACTATGCTGAAGGTACGCGACCGAAGTTCGGCATGATTACGCCTGCAATGCTATTTGAATTACTGACGACACATTATGCCGAAATTACGTTGCGTTATAGCGTACCTACAGCCGAACTTCATTATACGCGACCGAAGTTCGGTTAGATTGCCGAAGGAGATCCGGGGCAGGGAGCAGCGGGAGGCAGCATGCCCGCGCCCCACGTGTGCGCAATTGAATTTCTGCCGCGTAAGTTCGGCACTTATGGTGTGTCATATCAGCCGAATACGCCGGAACCTAAAATGAGCCGCGGAACTTCGGTCGCGTACCTTCGGCATAGTGTGTTTGGACACAAGACTCCAGGCTCGGAATAATTCCATTAACACTGTCCGACCAGGGAATCGAACCAATGAGGATGCTACGCTCAGCAGTAGCACTAGACCGACGCGGCAGTAAAAAAAAAAACAATATTTCATAGATAATATTAAAAGTAGAGTAGTTTTATAAAAACCTGGCAGTATGAAATACGACATGTACTTTGTAGACTATAAAAACATTAACGAGTAATAAATCTAGCTTGTATACAATTTTAACATTATAAAGGTGTTCGAAACGTGATAAAACGTTATTGATGGAAACGGAACGCGTATTGTATACGATTTATCGTCACGGAGTTTTCATTCTATGGTGTGAAACACATAGAAGCTTGCGTACAGTCACGAACATAGATACCTTGCAATTCAAAAGCATTTTTCTCGTGATATACCAACCGCAATTTTGAGAAAAGACCTATTTCACAATAGCATACTTTCAAAAATGCTATGTTCGTAACACCATAACATTTCTATCAATAATTTAGGAGAGAATCGCTTTTGAATCTTCTGTAAGTGTAAAGGATGTATGCTCGTGACTGTATCTACACGCGATGTTCAATTGTTCAGTAGATACCACTTGACTATAAACTGAATTTATGTATCGGATTTAGAGATAACTATAGAAGAATGCATGAATATTAATCAGATATTTGTCGATGGTTTATGAGCGAGAGCGCTATTTAGTGTCGAGTTCCAATCGCTTAATTCAATTAGATATGTTGCTTCATTAGTTCCGCTGTGCAGCAAACCGTAGTGCTCTTACGATAGACAACCTAAAACCGATAAAAGACGCTTCACTTTTCGTTCATTTTTAGGGTTCCGTACCCAAAGGGTAAAAACGGAACCCTATTACTAAGACTTCGCTGTCTGTCCGTCTGTCTGTCTGTCTGTCACCAGGCTGTATCTCAAGAACCGCGATAGCTAGACTGTTGAAATTTTCACACAGTATGTATTTCTGTCGCCGCTATAACAACAAATACTAAAAACAAAATAAAATAAATATTTAAGGGGGGCTCCCATACAACAAACGCGACTTTTTTGCCTTTTTTGCTCGATATCAAAAATGGCAACAGGTAGGCACATGAAATATTCACAAAATATTCAGTTGTATTTTAACTTTGATAATAAATAATAAAAATAAAACAAATATTTAAGGGTCTGTGTGGTGCCGGACTTAAAGAATACCACCACTCCTTACTTCCCGTGGGTGTCGTAAAAGGGTCTTACCGGAGAATGGGCAGCAGCGTTCTCTATGCATTCCACCATCATACCATACTGCGATCGCCAACCCGCCTGCCAAGCGTGGCGATTATGGCAAACCCCCCCAAAATTGGGGGAGGCCTATGTCCAGCAGTGGACGTCTATCGGCTGAAATGATGATGATGATGAAATATTTAAGGGGGCTCCCATACAACAAACATGTTTTTTTCGGCGTTTTTGCCTTGTACGGAACCCTTCGTGTTCGAGTCCGACTCGCACTTGGCCAGTTTTTGCCTTTCATTCGGCATCTTACACTGGACTTTTAAAGAGACCCTATCAGCCTTATTACAAAACATGGTTTATCTCTAGACCCATGTTTAAACCATCCAGCCATTTTTAAATTTCGAACTATAATCCAACGAAGCTAAAGTTCTTATTACAAAAACTGACGTTAAACCCGAGTCTAAGTTGTCAATTTTGCATTAAGAACTTTACAGTTGTCGGAATAAAGTTCAAAATTTAAAAATGGCTCGATGGTTTAAAACTGGGTCTAAAGATAAACCTTGTTTTATAATAAGGCCGTATGAGTTTATTTCGGTGTTTCTTCTCAGAGTAGTCAGTTAGGAAACACAAACCTCATTTAGTTTTAAAATAATTGTCATTATTTCTTTTGACGTGTAATAGTGTTTTTTACAACCATCATCGTCTGCCTAGCTTTTTCCCAACTATGTTGGGGTCGGCTTCCAGTCTAACCGGATGCAGCTGAATACCAGTATTTTACATGCAGCGACTGCCTATCTGACCTCCACATACCAATTACTGGGTAATACGATACCCCTTGGTAAGACTGGTTGTCAGACTTTCGGGCTTCTGACTACCCGTAACGATTGTCAAAGACTCACGAATGACAGCCGGGACCAACGGTTTAACGTGCTTTCCAAGGCACGGAAATTAAATTGTTTTGACAACCACTAAACAGAAATAAAATATAATTTATTATATTATAATATTCAAAGCGGCATGGCATCGACGCCCAACCTGTTACCTGTGGAATCAGTAGGTACATGATTTTGAAAAACCCGTTGAAATTTTTCGTCGATTATCAAAAAAAAAAGTGCTAAGCGGTCAAAATGTATGGAACAGCAAATTATTTTTTTAATAATCGATGAATGGGCGACAAGGGGCGACTAGAATCATGGTTACAGTTTGTGCGACAATGGCGCCGATTCTGTTGTTCACAAACTAAACTAAATTTAAGTTCGTGCATCTTTTTCTTTCTATTTCATTATGAAAAGGACAAATGATAAATATTAGTTTAGTCCTGTCAAATTAAGATACTCCGTAGAGACCATAGACAACTTTAGACGAGATTAAAAAATTAGCTACTAAAAATACGTCAATTTACGCCAGGCGCTGAGTAATTTGACAGGACTAAACTAATATTTATCTTCTGTCCTTGTCCTAATGAAATAGAAAGAAAAAGATGCCTGAACTTAAATTTAGTTTAGTTTGTGAACAACAGAATCGGCGCTAATGTCCCTGCCACTCTGTATTCATGAATAAGTGACAGCGAGGACGTTTTACTAAAATCGTTTTTTTTTTTTGATCTTCCCATATAGCGTGAAAGCGTAACAAATAAACTTACTTTCGCGTATTATATAATACTAGCTTCTGCCCGCGGCTTCGCCCGCGAGGTATGTCGATAAAAACTATCCTATGTCCTTCCCCGGAATACAATCTATCTCTCTACCAAATTTTATCGAAATCCGTTCAGTGGTTTACATACATACCTACATACAGACAGAGGAGTTACTTTCGAATGTATAATATTAGTATGGATGCATACAAAATATTGTAAAACATTTTAGAAGAGTAACGGTGGAGTTTCTTGCCCATTCATCTCCATACGAAAACTACCTTTTGGAAGGGTCGACTAGAATCTTACTTTATTGAAATTTTTGACTTTCAAACGTGCCTTTTATTTACCTATTTGAAATAAATGCTTTGACTTTGATGTACCATTTTAATGGTACGAGTAATCTTGATAAGATTACTCGTAAGAAGAGAGAGAGTAAAAACATCAACAACTCCGGACTTAATATTATTTTACGACTGCACCTATCTCCCATTAAGTCTTCATTGTATGTAACGGCCTGAGGGGGTCGGGGGCGCTAACGTTGATTTACGGCTTGATGTCATAAAGTGCCGTAGAAACGCCGCGATCATTATTTTTTATAATTACGTACTACCACACTTTTTGAGTGTAATTAATGAACTGGTATCTACCACACCCATCACGGTCTACATTCCTTTACACAGAATGTGAAAGCATTAATTGTGAAACTTCATGTTCATGACAATACACAAATAAATCGATATCGCTGAGGTTATTTATGAACGGCATTTCAGGCTAGGGTTATTGACGAAGGCCGGTTCAATATTTATTCATACGTCATGATTCCACCTGAAAAACACAGGGTGGCAGACACATCAACGCGCAACCTGTTACCATGGATTCATTACCTACATGAATAAGAACATGACCCCCCCTGCGTTTAAATTTTTCATCGGAAAAAAAATTTGTTGTTCTATACATTTTCACGAGTTATTCCGGTGTGACCCCTGAAGCACCCTCCACCGCCCGGCCTCGATCCCCTGCTTGTTCGTCTTCTGTTTTAATATCTGTCTTACCCACTATAAACTTTCTCATTCCGGTTGGATCCGCACCCTAATTGCGTAACACACTATTGATCTCAATTTGAATCATTTTGAAGGATATTGCTAATACAATGCTTCTTAAGTTCGCAAAATGTGTCTGCTCAACAACGTAAATACGCAATGAATGTTGTTGAACTGTCAAAATGAAACCCATTGCTACTGATAGTGTGTTACGCAATAATCCCACCGGTTTATTGAAAAACATAACTGTGGCGTAGGTATTGCACTTTTCTATGAAGCATCTGTTTTTTTGATAACTGACCAAAAAGTTTCTGCGCTAGAATCTGTGCTGAATTTCACAGTTTGCTCGTCAACTCGACAACTAACTATGGTAATAAGTAGCTGTTATTTAACATCAGAAAACGGTCGGAGAGCTCAGAACTCTTGCAACGCAGGTTCATATCTGTAGTTCAAGGTCTAAAAGGTGCTTTGAAATAGCAACTGTCCTAGACTACTGTGAAGATCTGTGTCTTCATTTTTGTGATGATCAGGATAGTGTTCTGTAACGGCTGTTGTGGCATAGTCAGCCTATAATATTCCCACTGCTGGGACTCGGGCCTACCCTCTGTGAGAGGGTACGGGCAGCAGTAGTCCACCACGCGGGCCAGTTGGTAGAAGTTGGTAGAAGAATTTTTGGTTCTAGGACATGCCGGTTTCCTCACGATGTTTTCCTTCACCGTTTTAAGAGCAGTAATGATGAAATAATTTACTGAAAGTAAAGCGCCTGTCTGGGTTCAAACCCACGACCTGCACCTACATAGTAAGTCGTGGCTGTTCCCACGGGGCCACTGCTCTGCTAAGCCACCACTGCTCTCATGTGGCAGTAAGGTGGTATTTTTACTACCGCAGCAACCGTTCCAGTAAACTATCCAACCTTTATTAACACAATTACTATTGATTTACTAGTACAGACTGTAGCACTCCGGTGATGAGCCCCGCCTATTTCGCAAATAGGCGAGCGACAGGGAGCGGCCGATCGTAAACGTAACACGGTCAGGCCTCACTTAAGTCAATAAGTTAACAGAAAACTACCTAGGTATCGTAATGTAACGTAAATATAAGGCGGTGTTAGCCAAACAAAGCTTTTATTACTGGTTGGGTTATTGACTAAAGCCTGGACTCTATTTTGGAGGAATCACAAATTAAAATTACTTTGAATGGAATTGAACACAGATTTTTTTCTGGCAGTTCCATCTAGATATCTAAGAGATTTCTTGTAATTTTTACTTCAAAATGACAACGTATCTTGACTTCATTTACCGAGGCGGAGGTCGTAAAAGTGAAGAAGGTTAGGAGCGATAAAGTATCACGAGGCGAATAAGTATAGCATTTCACCCTTACCTAACATTTTACGATCAGGAAGCCTTTTGTAGAGTTGTTTGCAATTATGACATTATCTTTCAAGGTCGTTTGTTATTGAAACAGACTAAATTCAGTGAGTTCGTTTAAAATTCATGAATAGAACACGAAGAAAGGCAATCAATACGACGCAGCCAGTTGCTACCCTATCAATTTTTATAGAAACCGATTTAATTACGAGTTTACGAGTCACAGTCAGGTGTGACTCATATTATGCAGACTTATTTATGTCATTGCCATTCTAAATAAGCCTGTCGCACAGCCGCTTGGTATTAAGCAGCTTCCGTCATCCATCTAGACGACATTCGCCTCATGGAAGGCATGCTGTGGGAACGTTTAGAGTTAAATCTAGCCTCAAATTAGACATTCACGGAGTAAGTTTACTGGTTGTTTTACCCAAGGGTAAAAATCTGACGTCCCAGAACACGTCTGGCAATGAATGACAATACCTTAAATGAAAAGGAATAAGACTAGGCGGAGAGAAAGAAGTTGGTAAAAATCTGATCGAGCAGAATGCGTTATACATCGCCCAAAATTTCGAAAATCGAGTTGTAAAGCACGATGCGTGATACACCGTCCAAAGTTGCGAAAAATCTGGGCGTAAAGAAAATTTTGGCGATAGTTTGTGAGCACGGAACATATTAAAGGAGAAGTAAACTTGTCATTGCCCGTGGCAATAAAATGTCACACGTCATGTTCCTTCTTAGCCAATAAAATCCGACATGAAGTCCAATCGTATAGAGCACAATGAGTGCACCGGCACACGAGCAGGCACGACACCGGTCCGTATAATGCGTTCTGACTGCTCTGAGTCAGGCATTGTAAACAAATCTATTACAAGACTTACAAGTGATAAGAGAATCGACCTACAGGCTCGCGGGCACCCGCACTTAGTCATAGCTTGTGACTCCAGCTATACGTGATTAATTAACGAAATGGAGGAACTTGATGGTGAAATTAACACGTTGAATAAATTATGTCATTAAAGGTAAAGTGATTGTAAAATAATCTTCCTGAGAGCTCGCTGCGGTTTGTTGGAGAATGTGGCCGTTAAGCTCGAATTATTTACTTTGTAGTTTAGATGGACAAACAGATATGGTATTATTCAGTTTCCAAGCAATAATAGAGAGAATAGAATTCCTTACAAATAACTAACCGAATAATAGTTTTCTGAACAATTCCCTATCGGGACTTTATCTCACAAATAGTCGCGACATAAAAGGACCCTATTGAATGAATTCATGATTTATGCATGTGCGAGACATAAAGTTCGGGACGGGACAAGTTTATGTCGATAAACCCGTAAATGGAGATTAAATCTTGCCGTACTTGTTCTCCTGGCGAGCTGCCAGCAACTAAACAAGTGTCAACAGTGTTCCATTATTACTGTAAACACTCCTTGACGTGAAACACGAGTAATGTCTCCCAACCTCCCCTTCGGGATAGCCAGTTGAATAAACACGAAATAATAACACATTAATACCTCGCCTCCTTCATTCATTTTTCAGTGTCGCCGACAATCTGCGTGCACTACACTAAAACATATTTACCCACATTCACTTGGCACACGCACTAAATATTCGGCATAATTTAAAAAAAACACTAATGCACAGAACTCGTGTGCATTGCTAAAAATCCACACACCATTGAGTAATGTGTGAATACGTGAATCAAGGCCGGGCAAATAAAAATGTATTTCTGGACCAGTGTTATGGATTCCCGTCGGCTGCGCTTACGCCATTCGGAGCATTACATCACGGACGAGAGGTCTATATGGCTCGCGGGTATATTAACTCCTGCAACGCGGATTACTTGTGATTAATCGTGGTTAGCAGTATTTTCGGCGTTGGAAATAATATTTTTGCTAATAAGAACTTCAGTACAACATGTAGTTGTAGTGTGTTGAGTAGGGGCGTCTCGCGCGCACTGTTCCGAGGGTCCGCGGATGATTCACGTCAATTGCTCCCATTTCATTAAACCGAACGTAGGCATGCTGTCAGATGTGTCTCGGGAAAATTGTTAAATGAGATAATGAGAAGCTCGTCATAACTTAAAATTACACTGCTTGACAACACCATGTGCAGTTCGTGAATGTGCAATTAACCGCCGGCTATAATTCGTAACGGTACTTCAACTAATTTTAGTTTTCCCTTATCAGTTGCAGCCTTACAGCATTACTCACACTATCAGTAATAGGTATTAATTTGCACAGTGTAAGTACACGTATCGTCATTTTATGCGTACTACTTATAGATCTGAAGATATAATCTACAAACAAATTTACTTTATAAAATCTGTTATAAATTTATCTATTTAACTTTAACATAAAACGGCAATCTGCCAATTATATTAGCTAAAGATAAAATTAGACAAAAACTCATACATCATCGTCATCTGCCTAGCCTTTTCCGAACTATGTTGGAGTCGGCTTCCAGTCTAACCGGATGCAGCTGAATACCAGTATTTAAAATTTCATACACATATATATTATGTACTAGCAGCGCCCCGCGGTTTCACCCGCAATAGTGTCGATCCCGTGGGAATATCGGGACAAAAACTATCCTAGGTCCTTTCCTGAGACTTAAACACAAATATGGATGTAATCGTAAGATGAATCTGAAATAAATTATTATTATTATTATTATTAAACTATCTCTATACCAAAATTCATCTAAATCGGTTTAGCGGTTTAAGCGTGAAGAGGTAACAGACAGACACACTTTCGCATTTATAATATTAGTATGGATGTTAGCGACGATACGTAATTTGTTATTTTTAATATTTCTCTACTAATTAGTTTAATGTTAACTTGTCTTCCATCGTGATATTGTATGTAAGTTTCTATATTAAAGTGTTGTACATTCCGGCCACTAGAGGCGCCACTAGTATCATGTTGCATACGTAAGCTTAAGTACTGGAGAACTTTACCGTAAGGAGAACCGTTTCAGTTATTTCAATATTTTAAGGTGTTAATTAAGGATTTTAAGACTGATTTTTGTGTAAATAATAAAGATTTATTAGTTCTAAGGTTAGAAAATAAGAAAATATTGTAAAGAGTGTCCTACCACCGAAAAAAGGCATAATTTAAGTTTCCCATACAAAAGAGCACCTGCGCTCTGATTGGTCAGGGGGCGGGGCATTAGTGCCGTGTGCAAAACTGAAGGGCCCTGATTGGTCAGAGCCTTACGAATTCACCTATAAAAAGGGGTCATTTTCGGTGGTCAGGCACTCTCAGTCCAGCAGTGTAAGCAGTAACATCAAGAAGAAAATAAAAGGAAGAAATACTCTGAAGAAATTGGCGTTGTTATTTACTCTTCCTGCTACCACCGAGCGCTCTCCAGTTGACATCCCGCCAGCGAACCCGCTCCACAACAACACACAAAACTCGAGCGTCAACATTGGTCCTTCGCGAGCCGGATCGGGTTAAAAGAAGATGCCCTCTACAAGAGCAAAAGCAGGGCGCTCGAAGACTACGGAAGATAATACATCGTCGTCAGACTGGAGTATGAATACGCCAAGCGAAACTACAAGCGAGTCGACTACGGGCACGTCAGTTGCGAGTCGATCAACACTCACGAAGAGGACGCCACCGCCCAGCGTGAAAGTACAGCCGCCACCCGCTTGTCAGCCAGAAGACGCTGCTGGAAAAGAATCAACACCGGGGGAAGTGACTCATACCACCCCCCCGACCCGCACTATTGAAGCGTCAATTCCCGCTCACCAAGAAGAGAGTCATCCATCGCCGCAGATTCAAGAAAGAAGCGTCGCAGTGAAAACGCGTCTGAACAACGAGAGTGTACCAACGTCCAGAGAAGCGAGTCTGCAGCGGCCTCACCCTAAGAAGACGACCCGCGAGCCAGCCACCCATTCTGTTCGCTCGTCGCATAGGAAGAGAGCAGAAGCGCAAGCAAGAATGACAATAGCACTAAGGGAATTAGAACTGGCAGAAGCACGATCAAAAGTCGCTCAAGCTGAACTCGAGCTTCTCGCCGCGGGTTCAGAAGAAGAAGAAGAGCTGTATGAACAAACTCAAGAAGTCGAACACTGGTTCATCCAAGCTGGGGAAGGGCCTAAGGATCGGAGGCCGACTGAGACAGAAGAAAGGAAGAGCGACATCCAGGAGTTGGCTTCAGTTATGCTTAAGCTAGCAGAGAAGTCACGTGACAACGGTTCATCAAAATATCTCGAACTCCCTCACTTCAACGGGTCCTGTGAAGAATGGTTACCCTTCAAGAGATCATACGAAGATATGGCCGCTTCCTTCACTAACAATCAGAACCTAGCGCGCCTCAGAATAGCAATCCAAGGAAAAGCAAGAGAAGCCGTCCAAAGCCTGCTGTTCACCACTGAAGATCCACGCGAAGTAATCAAGGGACTGGAAGCAAGATTTGGAAGACCTGGAGCGCTGGCATTAGCAGAACTAGAAAAAATGAAGAACCTGTCAAAAGTCGGCGAGAACCCGAGCGACATCTGCGTATTTGCAAGCAAAGTAAAGAACGCCGTCGAGACAATCAAGGCCCTGAAAAAACCACAATACCTCAGTTCTCCTGAAACATTGAGAATCATCGTCGACAAGATGCCAACATCCATGAAATTTCGTTGGTTTGCCTACCATAGAAGCAGAAGAGACGAAGACATACAAGAACTGCTACTCGTCGAAGCGTTCTTAGAAACAGAAGCCGACATGTGCGGGGACTTTGCTCCACCTGAAGTGTCCTCGGAGCAAAGGAAAGCGATAAGAAGACCCATACACTCGGTACAAGAAGCGTCACAAGAAAAGTCACAAGAAAAATACAAGAAGTCATGCCCATTTTGTGAAGAAGAGCATTTCGCAATAGAATGCAAGAAGTTTAAAGAAGCCAACATAGATGAAAAATGGGACATGATCAAGAAGGCGAAGATATGCTTCAAATGTCTTAAATTCAAGCACTCAAGAATCAACTGTAAAGCCCCAGTCTGCAAACAGTGTAAGAGATGGCACCATACCATCTTGCACTCCGACAAGCCGCCAGTACCAGTAGGAAAAGAAGCGAACAAAGAAGACCAGGGAAGATCATCAGAAGAGAAGGTCGCCTCAATCCATAACGCAAAAGGAGAACAGAAGGCATACCTGAAGATTATCCCGGTGGACCTCTACGGTCCAAAAGGCCAAGTTCGCGTACTAGCATTGTTGGATGAAGGGTCAACTCTTAGACGCGTCTGTTGCTGAGAAGATCGGAGTTGAAGGGAAACAAGAAAAACTCACAATCGAAACAGTCGGCGGGAAGGTATTAAGAAAAGATAGTTCACAGAAGATCGAGTTCAAAATAAAGGGGGCTCATAGAAGAGAAAAAAGAACTATCTCCGCAAGAACCATCGACGACCTAAAGCTGTCTGAACAATGCATAAACAAGGACACCGTGCAGAATTGTCAGCATCTAAGGGCAATTGAAAATCAACTCCTCTACGTCACCGAACGGCCCAAGCTGCTGATAGGCCAAGACAACTGGGGGCTGATAGTAACAAGAAGGCTGAAGAAAGGAAGACCATCCGATCCCGTAGCCTCACTCACCAGCCTAGGATGGGTGCTACACGGATGCGAAACAGGGGCGACTGCCTTAGTAAACTTCACTCACTATGGCAGATCGACCACTGACGAAGAAAGCATAGAAGAAATCGTCCGAGAACACTTCCAGTTGGAATCTCTTGGGATTCAAAATCGGTCACCAACCAACGACAGTGATAGAAGAGCACTAGAAACCCTCGAGAAAACTACGAAGAAACTGTCAAGCGGTCAATATGAAACAGGACTCTTGTGGAAGAAAGAAGACGAAACCCTACCCAACAACTACAACCAAGCAATCCGACGTCTCGTCAACATCGAAAAGAAATTAGATCAAGACCAGGAAGCTAAAGAGCACTACGAGAAGCAGATCCAGAGTCTAATCGAAAAGGGATATGCAGAGAAAGCTCCAGCAATTTCAAACAAAGGGAGAATATTCTACTTACCCCACTTCGCCGTCGTGCATCCCATTAAGAAAAAGCTGAGAATAGTGTTCGACGCAGCCGCCAAGTTCGAAGGGAAGAGCCTCAACGACGCCTTGCTCTCGGGCCCTGACCTTCTGCAATCACTATTCGGCGTGCTGCTACGCTTCAGAGAAGGGCCTGTGGCTGTCATGGCTGACATCCAAGATATGTTTCTTCGAATTAAGGTCAGAGAAGATGACCGAGACAGTCTCAGGTTCCTGTGGCGCGGAAGCCGAAGAACAGGCAAGCCCGAAGAGTATAGAATGTCGTCAATCATCTTCGGTGCAGCGTCATCACCAGCAACGGCGATATATGTAATGAACAAGAACGCAGAAGAATTCAAGAAGACTCATCCCGAAGCGGTGAAAGCAATAAACAGGAACCATTACATGGACGACTATCTACAAAGCTTCGCGTCTACAGCCGAAGCAAAGAAGATATCAAAAGAAGTTAAAGAAATTCACGCGAGAGCGAACTTTCATCTGAAGGGTTGGGCCAGTAACGATTCAGGGGTACTATCAGAAGTAGAAGACACAAATAAAGAAGATTCCCTACAACTAACGAAAGAAGAGAAGACTCTAGGGCTGAGATGGCTGGTAAAAGAAGATACACTGGCCTTCAATATTGGGCTGCGCAACACATCAAAAGACCTTCAAGACGGTAGAAGAACTCCAACGAAGAGGGAGGTCACGAGCGCAGTGATGTCTACCTTCGATCCAATGGGTTTTGCAACACCAGTCTTAATACAAGGAAAGAAGCTAATTCAAGACATTTGGCGAACGAAAATAGACTGGGACGAAGAAATCAACGAACCACAAAAAGAAGCTTGGACGAGCTACTTAGAAGAAGTATCGGCGCTAGAAAGATTGAAGATCCCGAGGTGCGTCTCACCCCGCGGCAGAAAAGGACAGCTGCACACGTTTACCGACGCAAGTGAAGAAGCCTACGCAGCGGTAGTCTACTGGAGAACAGTCGAGCCCCAAGGAAACGTCCATATCTCCATGATCGCAGGCAAAGCGAGAGTGACTCCAACGAAACCAGTATCAATTCCGAGACTGGAGCTGCAAGCGGCATTACTTGGCAGCCGGCTAGCCGCCACAGTCGAAGAAGAGTCGGAGCTCGAAATATCGAAGAAGATTTACTGGACCGACTCTAGCACAGTACTGCAGTGGATAAAGGCGGAACCACGGAAATTCAAAACTTTCGTGGCCAACCGGCTAGCAGAAATCGAAGAGAAGTCCAAGCCAGGAGACTGGAGATGGGTACCAACCAAAGAAAACCCAGCAGACGACGCCACGAGGGGAACCCCAATCGAATTCGACCACCACGCCAGGTGGTTCAAAGGTCCATCATTTCTCCGTCGACCAGAAGAAGAGTGGCCATTTCACGACTTCAAGCCAGAAGGTATTATGCCAGAAGAGAAGAACAAGCAAAAGGTGATGGCGATAAAAGCTGCGGAGGACGCCCTTTTGGATCCAGAGAGATTCTCAAGCTGGGAACGACTACTGCGCACTACAGCCAGAGTGGTCGCCTTCACGTACCATTTACTGAAGGCCCGCAAAGCAACCACCACAGCCACGCGTCGGAGGGACGAGTCCTGGAAACCTCAGAGAAAAACCCAGAAGAAAGACACACGAACCTCAACTCAATCAGCCAACAGGAACAAACACAAGCGGCAGTACCTACCCTTGGAAGAAGAACACTTAAAGAAGGCCGAAGAGTTATTAATGAAGATGAGCCAAAACGACAGTTTCGCGTCGGAAATAAAGAGTTTAAAGTCGGAAAAACCCTTGGAAAGCGCAAGTCGGCTCAAGAAGATCGACGTTTATATGGGGGACGATGGAATTATCAAACTAAGAAGCAGGACAATGAAGTTCCGCGACAAGAGCGAAAGGAGGATGAACCCCATCATCCTAGACGGAAAGCAGAGAATAACACGCCTCCTCATACAACATTACCACAAGAAGTTCCTTCACGGAAACACTGCTACTGTGATGAACGAGATCCGGCAGAAATACTGGATCCTGGGCTTAAGAGCGACTCTGAAGGCAGTCGCACACAGCTGTCAATGGTGCAAGACAAAGAAGAGCTTACCAGTGATACCTCCGACGGGAGACCTACCGAGCGAGAGACTACAGCATCATCAGTTCCCGTTCTCATGCACGGCCGTAGACTACTTCGGGCCGATGCAAGTCACTATCGGGAGAAGAGCAGAGAAGCGCTGGGGGGCATTGTTTACCTGCCTCACCACTCGAGCCGTACATCTAGAGTTAGTGCCCTCTCTTAGCACTAGCTCGATGATTATGGCACTTCGACGAATGGCAGCCAGAAGAGGAACCCCAAAAACCATATACAGCGATAACGGGACAAACTTTATTGGGGCCAAAAGGGAGCTGGAAGAAGCCGCACAAGAAAAGGGCATCGAGTGGAAATTTATTCCCCCAGGAACTCCGAACATGGGAGGCGCCTGGGAGAGACTCGTGCGCACAGTCAAGGCAGCGTTGGCAGTGGTTCTTAACGAAAGAAGCCCACCCGAAGAAGTGCTTCATACACTTATGACCGAGGTCGAACACATCGTCAATTCCAGACCTCTCACCCCGGTCAGCACGGATCCAGAAGATGAAGAGAGTCTGACACCGAACCATTTCCTATTGGGGAGATCGTGCGGAGCAATGGCGCCGGGAGATTTCGACGACACAGAACTAATCGGGAAGGCAAATTGGAGAACCACCCAAAGGCTCGCAGACCACTTCTGGAAAAGGTGGATCAAAGAGTACCTACCACTCTTAATGCCGAGAAAACTGGAAGGCAAAGAAACCAAAGACCCAAGAGAAGGCGATATCGTCCTAATAGTAGACGCTACGTTACCAAGAAATTCATGGCCTCGCGGAGAAGTTATCAAGACATATCCTGGACCGGACGGCAGAACCAGAGTACTGGATGTGCGGACATCGGGAGGGATACTTCGCCGCCCAACTCGACGAGTCATCGTGCTGGTTCCTGCCGCATCGCCGCTTCCAGAGAAGGCAGTGCTGCGCACCGTGGGGGAGAATGTTAGCGACGATACGTAATTTGTTATTTTTAATATTTCTCTACTAATTAGTTTAATGTTAACTTGTCTTCCATCGTGATATTGTATGTAAGTTTCTATATTAAAGTGTTGTACATTCCGGCCACTAGAGGCGCCACTAGTATCATGTTGCATACGTAAGCTTAAGTACTGGAGAACTTTACCGTAAGGAGAACCGTTTCAGTTATTTCAATATTTTAAGGTGTTAATTAAGGATTTTAAGACTGATTTTTGTGTAAATAATAAAGATTTATTAGTTCTAAGGTTAGAAAATAAGAAAATATTGTAAAGAGTGTCCTACCACCGAAAAAAGGCATAATTTAAGTTTCCCATACAAAAGAGCACCTGCGCTCTGATTGGTCAGGGGGCGGGGCATTAGTGCCGTGTGCAAAACTGAAGGGCCCTGATTGGTCAGAGCCTTACGAATTCACCTATAAAAAGGGGTCATTTTCGGTGGTCAGGCACTCTCAGTCCAGCAGTGTAAGCAGTAACATCAAGAAGAAAATAAAAGGAAGAAATACTCTGAAGAAATTGGCGTTGTTATTTACTCTTCCTGCTACCACCGAGCGCTCTCCAGTTGACATCCCGCCAGCGAACCCGCTCCACAACAACACACAAAACTCGAGCGTCAACAATGGATTTAAAAAGCTTAAAACTATAAAATCCTTATCAGTAAGGACTGATAAGGATTTTAATACTGAGTCTAATTGAAGGTGAGTGAGTAAGGACTCACTCACCTTCAATTAGACTCAGTTAATAAGTTTGCGGAACAAAAGCGATAAGACGTCATATCGCCTATGATTCAGATTTAAAATGATTTTTTTATGATTGTTTACTACAAGAAAAGCTTCTAAAACAATATACTTAAACAATATAGTTTGCGGTGAAATATAATTTACAATTAAATCAAAGAACATGTCGTATTTAGTGATAGAGAATATAAAAGGTAATAATTCTAAAATACGACTAAAAATAAGGGCCTAAGGGGAAAAGCTAGTTGCGTTTAAAAAACGCACTTTGCCGTTTTTTAAACGCAACTAGCTTTTCCAAGGCCGAAAACGGGCACAGGTAAAGAAAAAAAACTGGCCAAGTGCGAGTCGGACTCGCACACGAAGGGTTCCGTACCAGAAGGCAAAAACGCCTAAAAAAACATATTTGTTGTATGGGGGGCCCTTAAATATTTATTTTAATTTTATTATTAAAGTTAAAATACAACTGAGTATTTTGTGAATATTTCAAAAAAGGGCAAAAAAATCGCGTTTGTTGTATGGGAGCCCCCTTAAATATTTATTTTATTTTGTTTTTAGTATTTGTTGTTATAGCGGCAACAGAAATACATACTTTGTGAAAATTTCAATAGTCTAGCTATCGCGGTTCTGGAGATACAGCTTGGTGACAGATAGACGGACAGACAGCGAAGTCTTAGTAATAGGGTTCCGTTTTTACCCTTTGGGTACGGAACCCTAAAAAAGACCGTGTGAATAATGCCCTAAATTAGCACAAAAAAAACTACATTTTTTTAGATCTTTCAACACTGTCTAAGAGACACATGATATTGTTTTGCTGTTGAATTTTTACCCTTATTCAAAAGCAGCTAAAGTTGAGTTTTAATTTTATCAAAATAGTATTTTCACCTGGATCATTTATTGCGCGTTTTTTAAAAAGAATGTTTAAATATAATACCTGTTTGGATTCACTCTCCAGCTCCAGGATCTGAAGGGTGAGGGAGCTTTCCATAGCAGCGGACTCGTTGAGGAGAGCATTTTCTTGCTCTATTCCACTCCGGGTCGTTACCTTCTGTGTTGTGTCTAGTTTCATAAGAGCCTGGTGACAACAAAAAAGTATATTTTAAGGTTTTGATTGTTGGTCATGTATTGTTGAGTTTTACCAAAATCGTATGTGAACTTCTGTATGTTACTAGATAACAAAATAAGTATCTTATAAGTTAATCCAGGATGTCAAGTCTTCCCCCCCGGTGGGTTCCCGCATTGTCGAGGCGGGGGGGCTCAGTAGCCGTGGCTTGGACACCCACGGTGAAGCGAAGAGGAACCCGAGGAGGGGCCGCTCGTCAGGGCTTTTGCCTGTAAGCCGACGACGTAGCGGCCAACAAGTAGGTTGCGGTGCCGCTTCGGCGACCTCGCAACTGAGGCGGGCCGCGATGTCGTATGTGAGGCATCGCGGCTGAGGGTTGGAGGCCGCGGCGGGAGAGGAGTGCCGGTATTGCGGTGCGCCGCTCTCCCTACCTTCCGCGGCCTTGACGGGGTCGCCACCGTCTGATGGCGGACGCGGTGGGGCCGCAGGGGAGGAGGAGTGTCGGTATGACGTTGGCCGCTCTCCCTATCCTCTGCGGCCAAAAATTGGCAGGCGGCGGGGCCAATGATCTGACCCGTCGAAGGTGCCCAGACACGGGGTCGTCTGGCGCCCATGTGCTGGTTTGGTCCCTGGGGTGGTCACGGCGTGCTATGTGTTCTGGTGCGCCGGTGATGGGGAATACTCCCCAGAGGAGGGTCCGGTGACGGACAGCCGCGGCGGGTTCACGGATGAGTGCTAACGCGTGCCCGTGTTCCCGCCGTAAGCGGCAGAGGAGGACATCGTGGAGTTTTAGTGGGTTAGAGTCCCACATAACTGCACTACCTCCCCGTGGTAGTGCAGAATGCATGAGCATTTCTCCACGTTAAAAAAAAAAAAAAAGGATGTCAAGTCTTCGAGGCGGTCCGGCCAGTACTCGAGCCCTGGCTCGGGAGGAGGCACGGCTCCCTGTCGTTTCGGGTGACGCAGGTGCTCTCGGGGCATGGTTGCTTCGGGAAGTACCTGTGTCGCATAAACAGGGAGCCGGACGCCCGGTGTCACCACTGCGTCGACTGCCGGGAGGACACGGCGTGGCATACGCTGGCAGAGTGTGCCGCTTGGGAGGAGCAGCGCCGTGCCCTCATCTCAGAAGTAGGCAGTGACCTGTCGCTGCCGGCCGTGGTCGAGTCGATGGTCGGCAGCGAAGAGTCCTGGGACGCGGTGGTTTCCTTCTGCGAAACGGTCATCTCGCAGAAGGAGGCTGCGGAAAGGGAGAGGGAGATCTCGTCCACTCACCCTGCCCGCAGCAGTAGTGTTCCACGCGCGCCCCTCTTAGATGTCAAGGGGCAGTCAAACACCTCACTCCCCCTCCTGACCCGACGAGGCCCGCAGTGTCGGGCCGGCACCAGCCGGGGGTTGCGGAAGGATCGTACGTTCCCGCGACCCCTGGCGTAAGTGTGAGATGGAACACCGGGGTGGTTTTTAGTCAGTAAGAGTCTGACAGACCCCGTCGCCCGCCCCAGGGCGGCGGACATCCATGAGGATTTTCCACCCCGAAAAAAAAAAAAAAAGTCAAGTCTATCTGTGTACTTGATATCATCAAAATCTGTTCAGCTTTTTATGAGTGACGGTATAACAAGTCATCACAAACTTTCACATGTTATTATAAGTATGGAAGTAAGGATTAAAATAATAACTGACCACAGCAACCACCTTACTTTATTTATTTATGAGTTGATATGACTATGTTTAGTATTGAGGCTTTAATTTCAGAAACATAACGTAAGATTGTAATCCATGTATTGTAGTTTCCAATACAAACTTAAAACACGCTCAGTGTTGCAAAAAACAAAACATGTTCCTTGTATGGTCTTTGCCTTTAATTTTTAACTTTATTATACTACCAATTACAGTTCAAAAGATACAGCCAGACGGACTGGCAGAGGAGCCTTAGAAATAGGGTCCCGTTGGCACCCTTTGGATACCAACCCTACAAATTAATTTCAATCTTCTTGTATAACATAGCAGGATGTGAGAATTCATTTATTGTAAGGTATGCCTCTTCAAAAATAGACTATGTTTTAAGAAAGTAAAATAGTTTCTAAATGTCATTCTAAGTTACACAGTACATCTAGTAGAAAAAAAAAATTTAGAAATTATTTTTTTTTTTCTTACTGATGGGGAATATTGATGCTGACATTAATACAGTTATTCATTATTACTATGCCAATCAGGGTATGATATGTCATTATCATGATTAGAATTTCTAAATACTAAAACTTTTGTTAACAGTCTGCCGATGGTTTTAAAAATTACATCTCCCATACTGCAGGTAAAATAATGGGTAGCTAATTATACCATACACATAATCAGTTTCAAGTCGTTTTTAACTATTTTCCTGAAAGCAAAGCAGTGTCAATTACATTAGTCAACATGAAATTAATTAGTATGGTATGCACTGATAAGCAGAAATTGTGAGAGTTTATTTATGAACCAAAGAAATATTCAACTTGTTTCAGGAAAAATATTAATAGGTGTAAGCATATTTTTTTTCTTCCTAGTTTCATGCCGTCTGTAGAGACAAGTTAACACAAAACTGAAACAGTTTTTTCTTCAAAATGTCCTAGGTGTGGTCCTGCATTGTTAGATTCACATAAAATCCTAATAATATAATGTTCAGACTTCAAAAGAGGCCACGAGCTCTGAGTTTGTTTTGGTATTTCTTTTCAGGGATCAGAGCTAACGAATGCCGGTTCCATCTAGTTTTAAAATATTGACCAATGTGTCTTAAAAGATCTACTCACATAAATGAACATTTCATTTCATTAGAAGAAGTATATTAATATTAGATAAGTTTTAAGAATATTATTCCTCAAATATAATGTTGTATAGATCGACACAATTTTTACAATAAAATACCTTTACACCAAGAATAACAATTATATTACAATCCTTTTTTATAGTCAAATAGAAACTAGTTTGAAACAGTAATTCCATAGAAAGGCAATAAAGAAATTGTATGTAACATAATTCATAAAGCAATACAATGCCATAAAACTTTCTCATTCAGAAAAACTATTCCTAAACTTTGGTAACAAAGTGTTGTCTAACTTTTCTGAATGGTAAATAAGAAAGTAGCAATAACTAATCTGATGTTAATGTAGCAATAACACTTATGTACAATATATGCTGAATGCAAGAAGATGAAACAGCTAACTGTTCCAGTGTATGTAGGTTATACTCATAATTTTCACTTGCGACTTTTGAAAGTAGTGCATAATATGAATTGTATAAAGACGGATTAAAATGTCCGTTTCGGCACGTTTTAATGTACCCATTAATGCATGAAGAGTGAAATGAGCAGAATGTAGGCCACTAACCTCTTGTGTGATTTCCAGGTCGTGTTTGGTGTTCTCGTACAGGCTCTCTAGCTCGTCGCATCTTTGCTGCAGGGAGCTCTTCTCCTCCAGCAGCACCAGGCCCAGTTGCGCCGACTGGATCTTCTCGCTGCTGGCTTGATCGAGCTCGCGGCCAAGCCTCTCGATCTCCGCCTTCAGCTCCGCGATCGATAAATCGCTTTGAGCCGCGGCTGCCATCGTGTGACAGTTAGACGGCTAGATATTCAATCTTCATAAACAAAGTAAATAATCTCAGAAAAACAACTATATAAAAACGTGTAAAATCAATTGTTTCTACATTCTCTCAAAGGTAAAACGTCTTGACAGCTCATTTCAGTGTTGTCAATGCGATGTTTGACTCTGACACCGACCGATGTCACGTAAATAAACTACCACAGAAAAATATATTTTGGATTTGTAAATAATAAATTATTATACACGATAATTGGAGATGTAACATGAATTATATTTCTCAATTAATAGCACTGGTAGACATTATTTTTCTTTGGTAACTGACTATTTAAACAAATCGGAACTCCCGAGTTGCGATTCATATATTTACTACTGGCAACACGAGATACAGACTAAAAAAATTAAGAACAAACTGAGGCAAATGCATTGAATCTGAATGCCAAAAAAAAACTGTCAAAAAAAGAGAATCACTCATTCAGCTTACAGCCTAGCTACAAAAAATCATCAGTGCATAGCTACTTAATCTTGTCTTGACTGATTGTTATCTAACTGTTTTTGTTAGGTACCGACTGTAGCGGAGAGTCGACATCCTATTTACCTTGAACTTTAGTGCATTAATGCTCAGACTATAGATATGCTATTTCAGATTTTTTTTTTAACCCGAAGTTTGACTAGTAGATAGTGTCGTCACACAGACAGGCCATTTATTTTAATCAACTAGCCTATCGCAGTCCACTGCTGGACATAGGTTTCATCCTAGCACCGCAACAAGTTCCTTACCTTCCGCTTCCAGTTTCCAGTGCGCCCCCTTACTTTTTGGTCAGTGGTAAGTGTTGCGACTAAAAGCCAATCTTCGCTTACGGTTTTGAAGAAAAAATTAAACAAAGACTAGAAATTGATAATTACTTTTTATTTTTTAAACACCAAATTGACAATAATTACAAATTTTGTTATAAAAATTACAACGACGAACATCCAAATCAAATTAAAGTGAGGGATGATAACCGGATAATGTAACAAAAAAGGGTTTACACACTGATTGCGCAGCTTTTCGAGAGCTATTCAGTGTGGAAACACCATATTTAATAGTTCCAAACATAATTTTGCGTTTATTAATTATAATAAAATAATTTGCTAGTACCGTAATTGAAAATGTTAAACTAATGATTATTTTGATAATGAGAGGATATAATAATAATAACACTAACAAATAGGGAATTAAAAAAGGTTTGAACGTATCAAAGATAATGAACGACTCCATAACACCTCTTAGTAAATAACCGAATCGCAAGCGCATCTGGTCTTGAGTTCTTGACAAAGTCTAGAAGTAGGTAGAACGAAGGTCCTGTTCTTAAGTATTTTCTCTCAGAAAACTGGTGGAGAGATACATTGGGGCCAGCCTATGTTTTAGCTAGAATTTAAGGTAATAATCAACATAATATTATGTTCTATGTTATGGGTTTGCTTTCCACACTTAGTCCTTCAATGGACTTTTGTGTGTGTATCAACATATTATCCGGCCGTCGTCAAAATCACAAAACACGTCGCTGCTTAAATTCAAAAGGGCCACAAGTCGAAAAGTCACTTTTTTACAGGAGAGCCCGTCAAAGTTTTAATATCGGTTTTTGTTTATTATTTTTGTTATTCTACGTTGTAAATATAATATATAACACATAATTATTTACAACGTAGAATAACAAAAATAATAAACAAAAACCGATATTAAAACTTTGACGGGCTCTCCTGTAAAAAAGTGACTTTTCGACTTGTGGCCCTTTTGAATTTAAGTAGCGACGTATTCGTTTGTACGAAACTGGCTGGTGTCAAGAACGCATTCACTCGATAGCCGGACTGCAGGTATTGAAGAGTTAAACGTTTCCTTTCCACATCTTTGTTACGTTCAAACCCACACTCATAGATAAGTAAAGAATAGAAGTTTAGTTTTTTTTGGATATTAATATTGAACCAAAAGATATTGGCTCTCTATACTATGTTAGCACCGGTATGAATATCAGATGACATGAAAAAATAACGATGATTCCCCAGTAAATTCGCTTACACTCATTTAATAATTGACCTAATTATCATACTAATCTTACTGTAAAAGGAATGCAGACATATTATTGCTATTTTAATTCACAAAGACAATTTTGGAATGACCTATGTTAATTCCACAGTAAGTCGTCATTACTAGATTTATCTTCGAATTTTTACAATACTAACATAATAATTATCTAAGCTGTAAAACACAGTGAGAACGCCAATTTTTTTTTTGTTCAGTGCTGGATTTACAAAGTAACCTAGAAAAGCGGGGTTCGTTTTTAAATTACAAACGCGTAAGATTACGTTCGCTTTAAAATGTCACACGCTACCGACGGAGTGCGGTGACGTCACGACGGATGACCGACATGTCGCCGGTTGCCAAAACGTCGCGGGCGGCGTGCAAACGAGACCGCACCCGTTTTACGAATACAGAATTCGGCCGTCATCAGTCGCGGTTGGCGGTAATACGGGAATGATTCAAAAACAAATTATCGAGGTTAGAATCTAGGAGGCTGCTGTGAAAAATTTAAGTTTCCTCAGACAGGCACAAGGATAAATCCACTGAATCCAATTTAGATTGAAATCCCACAGAGCTGATAAATAAATATTGGCGTTTACAATGTGTTTCCATCTACTTACATTTATCTAACTAAATAATATCATTTGAAGAAAAAAAATAAACTTAAAAATAAAGATGACTATGAAGATGTTACACTTATAAAATAAAAAATTGTAAATTTTTATTATGGTCACAACAAAATCCAATATTTTGTACTAATCGGCATTTTAAACATTAATAAGTTATGAAAATAATTATAATTTATTTTGGGGGATACTATTTTATGAAAAATTGGCACCGAGATGGCGGGAAACGATTTAAAGCTGAGCGTCTACTGTTTGTAGCGCCATTTTGTTTTTCGTATTGGTTGATTTTTGTGACTTATAGACAAAAGTATAGTATTGCTAGCATTTAAAATGCTTAGCTGTACTTCATAATGAAGTAATAATTTTTTTATATGCTTTTGTCGAGTCCTTTTATAGTTTTCTGAACTCATAATAGCAACTGTTACATATCTGTGTGTTTTTTCTTTTAATTAAAATCATCTATCACAGCAAGATATAAAAAGAAACTTAGTAAAATCAGGTTGTGAGCAAAAATTAAACTTTGAGATTATAAGTTGAGCAACAAAAAATAAATTTATCGCATCACTAAAATGAGCAAAACACGTCACAACACTACACCAATAATGTTATTGCTGACGTGTTCTCATGGACGATTTAAATGTGAATTATAATAATTATAATTTATTTTAAATTAAATAATTAATCATATTGTTATTCTACATCTACTTGTACTGTTAGTATTTAAAAGTTCGATCTAAGGTTTAGACTGAGGCATCGAGTGCAAGATAGATGGCGGTACTATCGACAGGGTTAAAATTATATCGAATTTTTGTAAAATAGTCTTGTAACAGCATTCAATTATAATAAGTTAGGGAAAAAAATACATTATAGTTGAATCAAAGTGGTTTTAGTAGATCTAAGGGATGTAGAGTGCACTCGAAGCCCAAATCTCTTTGTAATTAGATCGTTAGAGGCTGCCCCACAGAAAAACCTAATCCTTGTATTCAAGACATAATTTTTACTTGCTAATTTTAATTTCACTACCAGAAATATTGTTAATAGGAAACACATCGAATCTTATTTAACTACTAGCCTGTATAACATTTCAACGAATAAATTCTGTTTATTTAGCAGAGGAGCGATCTAAAGAGTTGCCATTTGATGGTTTTGACACTGCCATAGACAAGAAAACTTTTGTGGTGTGACTTTTATGGTTATTTTACTGAGATACAGATAATTTTCTTATCGAGACCTTACATTGATAAGTTTTTACCCAGCACTAAACTCTCTACTAGATCTCAATCTAAATAATTTTAAAGGATATTGCTAATCCATTGCTTCACATGTTGGAAATATTTGTCTGCGCAACAAGGTAAATAACACAATGAATGTTGTGGATCTGTCAAAATGTAATCCATTACTTCTGATAGTGTGCACTTACCGCATGCTAGTGTGATTTTAGTGTGTGTACGCAATTACCCCGCAGATTAACTATTGTGTACCAATAAGATGGAATGAATATATTTTTCCTTTGAAAGTTTTCTTGCCTTTGGCATCGAATCTAGCACAATTCTACTTAATATTTACTACATATAACTCGCTACTTATACACCAAACAATGATATAATATTAAACAATAAATTCATACTAATATCGTCCAGGAAGTCTAACCCATAGACATAAAATCTACGAACACACTATCTGCTTCAATTTCCAAATAAAATATGAGATAATTTAATATTAACTACTAAATTACTACTAATACTTATTTATTTATAAGTACAATAATGAATATTCAAATAGGTAATAGTGAAATAGTAAGTCTAATTTAGAGTCCATGGTCTAGAGAAAAAATAGAATGTGGGAGGAGCAAACCAAAGAGGTGCTTTTGATAAGGTTACGGCAAGCTAGCGTTGTCCAATCAAAATAATCGTATAAAAATATGACCCCATCCAAAAACGGAACGAGGCATCATCTTGTATTTAAATATTTTATCCTCAACTCTAGACCGCGACCTCAAAAACTGATTGATAAAAATAAATTATTAAACATTACACATAGACTAGACAAGTAAACAATGAATCCATTTACATAAATAAATATTGAGATGTATACATTAATCAGCACCAAAAATTATCATAATATTCATCATATTTTCATAAGGTTGAAAAAGTCACTTACTATAAGATTCATTTAATTTTACCTAATTATTTACAAAACAAGATAGAACATCGATTAGGAAACACGTCGAGACGAAGGTGAAAAATTTTAATTTACAAGAAAGTTTCTAGAATACGAAAGTACGAAATGTATTAAATTAATAATATTTAATTCTTAATTTTTACGACTACCTAATATCTCGACTGACGTCTACTATGCTAATTCTACCGTTTGTAGAAAAAATTCAGGTTCAACAAAATTTGTAAAAGTTACGTACGGAAAAGAATTGCCAGAGTTGCCAGTATCAATTTTGCACAACCTAAAACATAAAATCTTTCGCTTTGATTGCCGCCCCGGGCCATCATGGCCTACGGAGTCTCAATAGAAATTGATACTGACACGAATCTTTTCACTTACACTGCATCCACCTTATTAATACAATTAGAGTTACACCAAATTCGGAAATGTAAGGTCAAACTTGCGCCCGAGTTCACCAATATTTAATCAACAGTTGGTCAAGAACTGCTCAAATTTGCAAGCGATTGATTAAAAACCCTGGTTGGTTGTTGTTTTTAGGGTTCCGTACCCAAAGGGTAAAAACGGGACCCTATTACTAAGACTTCGCTGTCTGTCTGTCTGTCCGTCTGTCCGTCTGTCCGTCTGTCTGTCACCAGGCTGTATCTCAAGAACCGCGATAGCTAGACAGTTGAAATTTTCACAGATGATGTATTTCTGTTGCCGCTATAACAACAAATACTAAAAACAAAATAAAATAAATATTTAAGGGGGGCTCCCATACAACAAACGCGATTTTGCCCTTTTTTGCTCGATATCAAAAATGGCAACAGGTAGGCACTTGAAATATTCACAAAATACTCAGTTGTATTTTAACTTTAATAATAAATAATAAAATTAAAATAAAATAAATATTTAAGGGGGGCTACCATACAACAAACATGTTTTTTTCGGCGTTTTTGCCTTGTGGTACGGAACCCTTCGTGTGCGAGTCCGACTCGCACTTGGCCAGTTTTTTAGAAATACGCATCACCTTTGTACATATTTTTCTGTTCCTTTCTTCTTGCCTGTTTATATGCATGTGCATAAACGGTTAAATAAATTAATACAGTTCAGTGAACACGGGCTTTTAACTGTACTCTGAGTTTTATACAAAAAAGACTGCCAAAGAAGTTTACATAACCACACAGCCGGTGGACACGTCATCTCGCGCAGGCGCAGGTGGGCGGGGCGGAGACACCGTTACGGAGGGCGTAGGCTCCGCCCCCCCTGACTCCTTCCTCCCCGCTTGCTTCGACACCTCAGCCTTTTGTGGCGGAGGAAGCTTAGCTTCTTGGGTCTGTGGTTTCACCTTCGTCTCCTGGCCTAAGGAACTGGTGCTGGCGGTACGTACTCGGGATTTGGACATTGAGAGGCGTCGCTCTCGGTTGTTGATGATAGAGGTTAGGAAGGGAATCTGGTTGCTGATCGCCATCATGAATGGTTTGTAGCCGAGACTGGAAATAAAAGTGTGTTGTGAAAGTTTATGTAATGTGACACAATTAAGAACAAGTAAGAAATCTTACAAACTCTTTTCCTACATCGTTCAAATGTTCATTGCGGCGGTTATGCAAACATTTATGACAGTTTAATCTACAGACGTAAAAGTTGTTTGACATCTATGGTAACTGAATAATACACATTACACAGGTCTTTCGCTGATTAAGTAACTTAAGGCGACTAAAGTGCGGTCTTTGCCGGACTGCATAGAAAAGAAAGAGAAGCGCGATGACACAACGCCGGTAATTTATTGCAAAATATGAAGCAGTTATCTATTTACAAAAAATCTATTGTTTGGACAAAAAATTTAAACACTAGTGTTTTAGTATGTTGCTTGTAAAATAATCTGACAAAAAATCAGAATGATTGATGTATGTTAGTATGGTTTTTATTGTGAAAAGAAAGTTTTTAGAGGTATCTTCTTGATTTTTTCTATCGTATAAAATTAGTTGTATTATGTTTTAAACTATCTACCTAGCGTATATCCTGTAGAATATCATATATTTTTCTGAATTTGTTTACTGTAGTCGATCATATACTTTTATTGTTTCTAAAACCTGCGTTTTTTGTGTTTAGGTTCTGTAAAACTCTTAACTGGATCTTAGTTAGCAGACACTCCGTTTAAATCACCGTATTTAGCTGCATCGGGTCACACTTGGAGCTAAAGACAAAAGTGTACTGTGCAGTCGTCGCACCATACAGACTGTCATTGCCGCGCGCGGCTTTCGTAGTTCTTAGGCCCGATACCCACTAAAGCGGAGAGGAGAGGAGACGAGAGGAGATGTGCTGCGAAGCTGGTAGGTTATTTCCACCAAAGTGGAGAGGAGATGCGTAGCGGAGAGGAGATGTGAGCTGTGTTTAACAGAGATGTATGATGGGAATGACTCTATCGGGTGTGCGAGGCGCGGAGAGTAGGCAGCGGAAAACAGGCCTCGCGAGCGCGGGCGCCGCCGCCCTCCAGGCCGCCCGACTACACACATCTCCGCTCTGCCGCGCCGCTTGCTCGTTCGCGGCACAAAATCCTATGGAAAAATGAGACATCTCCTCTCGTCTCCGCTTGATCCATTTCCACCGAAGCTACGCGGAGAGGAGATGTGGAAAGAAATCTCGTCTCCTCTCCTCTCCGCTTTGGTGGATACCGGGCCTTAGTATGGCGAGCGCGTACCTTAGCACTACCGCTGCAGTTAATATCTAAATATTTAACTACACAATACATACCACTCTGCATCGGTCCACGCGCATATATCCTGCAGAGTCCTGCGCAGTCGTCGAACTGCGTCCAGACTGACGTCATTCCCTCTCGCTGCGTTCGTGGTCCGTAGCACCGCGAGCGCGTCACGTAGTACAACTGCTACGATTACTGCCCATTCTACGCAGCTTGCTTCCGTCATCAGTTGTAGGTAGTATCTGAAAATATTTAAATAGTTTCTGTAGGTACCCAAATATTGTATTTTTTTTTATTTAAGGTAGGGTCACCTGCAAAAGTGCGTGGATACCCTAATGGCTATTTTCCTGTGAAAGTTTGAGTTCAAGTTTTCTAAAATAAACTAGATGGCGTTGGTTTCTTCACAACTGTGACTAATTTACGAAACGTAAGTAAGCAGTTGGGAAGAAACGTATTGAGAAAGGATTTACACAGCTAATATATTTATCTAACTATTACATTACATTTGCTAGCATATGAAAAAATAATAAAAGAAACCGATAGGAATAATTAAGTATGCGCAGTGGCGCCCTCATCGTTTGTTTGGTTATTTCTTACTTACTACTAATAAATTGATATTCAATTTTAACATAGTAGGTTAATAGTTAGGAACAATTTTTTTTTAAGTATATATTAATTATAAATTGTTTGAATGTTTGAAGAGACAAAAAGAAACTACAAAAATATTTTGTCATAAAAAGCAAAGCAACGCCATCTAGTAACAGTATAATGAAATTTTGTTAGTTGTTAACTGGTTTTACGCTAGATGGTGTCTTGCTTCACACGATTATATTTCTGAAACTACCATGCCAATTTTTTTTTAAAGTATATATTAATTATAAATTGTTTGAATGTTTGAAGAGACAAAAAGAAACTACAAAAATGTTTTGTCATAAAAAGCAAAGCAACGCCATCTAGTAACAGTATAATGAAATTTTGTTAGTTGTTAACTGGTTTTACGCTAGATGGTGTCTTGCTTCACACGATTATATTTCTGAAACTACCATGCACTTTTGCAGCCCTACTGTACGAGTATGTTTGCTGTAACCTAATCTGTAAACCTCTGCTCGTCAGAATCATTTTGCTGTGAGGATTTATGTTTCTAATTAGGGCTGATTTGATTGATAACTTGTATCTGAGTTATAAATATTGCGGTTTGACAGTTTTCGTATAGTAAATATGTCAAACTGTCATAATTATTCTTCAGATAAGTTATCTTACTATTGAAAAATCAGCCCTAGGTGATTTTTTTGTAAATTTCTCTGAGTAATAAATATTCTTTAACCAAATTATTCTTAGTCATACAATTGTAGGTTGACAAACAAGCAGATGGTTTATCTAATAGAAATAAATAACAGCAGCCTATTCACATTTTCTATTAATCACCCCTCATTAAACTGGAACACAGTAATGTGGCTCAGCGGTAAAAATACTGATAGTATAGAAGTGTTTAAGGCAGACAATGATTAAGTTCCACATGACTGACCTAAGCTGCACGTGCGAGGTGTGCGAGCCGCGCTCGGCCTGGTGGTGGTGCAGCCGCTCCATGAGCGCGGCGTAGCGCCGCTCCTCGCCCGCGCCCAGCGCCTCGCCGCCCCACGCCACGCCGCCGCCCTCGGCCACGCTGCCTTCGCCCGCGGAGCTGGCGGTATGTCATCGAATAAGAGGACGTATTGGAAGTGCAGCTTGTCTCAAAACAACAATACTCAATTAATGAAAGTAAAGGTGTAATTATCGCGTCAAAAGAAGAACGATCGTAACTGGCAATAATGTACAGTCACGACTTCACGACCACTAATTTAGAAGAAAAAAGAAAGATAAATATATTTGTCACAGAAACACGTCACACAAAGAAAAAATAAAAGAAAATGGATCTACATAACTATAATCACAAGGGGCTTGTGGCTAAGTAATAACAGCCGCACGGGTCGATCAATCAGGTTAATCTAGCCTAGCTAGCGTAGCTTAACCTGATTGATCACCCGACCATCATCACATATCAAGGCCCCTCCGTGCCTCGAAAAACACATTAAGCCGTTGGTCCCGGCTGCCATTTGTGGATCTTTGACTGTCGTTACGGGTCGTCAGTAGCCCCGAAAGTCTGACAACCAGTCTTACCAAGGGGTATCGTATTACCCAGTAACTGGGTTGTGGAGGTCAGATAGACAGTCGATCATGTAAAATACTGATATCCAGCTGCATCCAGTTAGACTGGAAGCCGACCACAACATAGTTGGGAAAAGGCTAGGCAGATGATGATCTACATATAATCACGAGCACAAAACAGAAATATCCGGCAGCTGCAGGTCATGACAAAATAAAAAAGCAAAATAAGAAAATTCAAAAGCGTTTTTCACGTGGCGTAGCAATTACAACTTCGAGATAAGACCTATTTCGAAATACTATGGTCATAACAACATAGAATTAAAACCAATACGATTGAACAAAACCGATTTTAAAAGTTGTTAAGTGTATACAAATACTCATTAGTGCTCGTGGCTGTACTTTATGTAGTAAACATCTGGGGGCACGGCAGTGCCCCCGCCAAGTCGAGCAAAAAGGGGCACGGCCGTACCATCCTTTTCTCGAAGCAGTTCAGGCCATTTTCGACCTAAAATTAACTTGAATATAAGAAAGAAGATTGAAATGTTTACAGCAAGACTTCTAAGCAATGTCGTAAATGTGTTCATGGTAGAATATTTTAAAAACTGCTGAAGTCAATTTGCAAGGCAATCAAATAAGGTCTGCGAACCAAGTACAGACGCCAGCACATCATGTTACCCGAAACTGTAAAATTTTCCCAATCAACTTTGAACCTTATGTTTTAGCAATAAAGTTGAAAATTTATTAAAGAAATTTGACAGATTGTAGTTGCTTGATGTGCTGGCGTCTCCCTCCGCGCCTCGGAAAGCACGTCCCGGCTGTCATTCGTGGAGCTTTGACAGTCGTTACGGGTAGTCAAAAGCCCGAAAGTCTGAAACCAGTCCTACTGGGTTGTGGAGGTCAGATGCAGTCGCTCCATGTCGTCGTCGTCGTTTCAGCCGATAGACGTCCACTGCTGGACATAGGCCTCCCCCAATTTTGGGGGGGTTTGCCATAATCGCCACGCTTGGCAGGCGGGTTGGCGATCGCAGTATGGTATGGTAGTGGAATAAATAGAGAACGCTGCTGCCCATTCTCCGGTAAGACCCTTAGGCTTTTCGCACATGGGTCGTAGGCGTAGTTGTCTCGTGCGCGTATCGTAATTACGCTACGCGCACGAGACGCGGAGTGTTCTACAAACGAATCGTCGCGTAGACGTATCGTTTTGTAATATCTCAGTTGAAATCATGGCGAAAATCGTACCAGATGTGTTTGGGGAATTTATTGATGACCTTACCTTCTCTTCAGACGAAGAGGATTTCTTGTTACTTATTTGATTTCGCTAGAAGTAGAAAGCGACGTGCTCATTGGATCCATCCATAGGTACATCGCAAATAATTACAAGAAAATATTGTTTGTTGCTGCACGTGAACTGTCCGTTTTACGCCAGTACGCTACGACTATCGTAATGACAATGAACACCTCATACGATACGCTGCAACACCGCCTCGTGTGCGGACTTGTTTGAACATGTTCCTGCTCGTATTGCTCTCGTACTACGCGCGTTCTACGATACTCTTACGATACGACGCCATGTGCGAAGGGGCTAAGGCTTTTCGCACATGCAGCGTATCGTATGAGGTGTTCATTGTCATTACGATAGTCGTAGCGTACTGGCGTAAAACGTAAGACAGTTCACGTGCAGCAACAAACAATCTTTTCTTGTACTGATTTGCGATGTATGGATGGATCCAATGAGCACGTCGCTTTCTACTTCTAACGAAATCAAATAACAAGAAATCCTCTTCGTCTGAAGAGAAGGTAAGGTCATCAATCGTTCATGGTTTCAGCCGATAGACGTCCACTGCTGGACATAGGCCTCCCCCAATTTTGGGAGGGTTTGCCAAAATCGCCACGCTTGGCAGGCGGGTTGGCGATCGCAGTATGGTATGATGGTGGAATACATAGAGAAAAAGATTAAGGTCAGGTCATCAATAAATTCCCCAAACACATCTGGTACGATTTTCGCCATGATTTCAACTGAGATATTACAAAACGATACGTCTACGCGACGATTCGTTTGTAGAACACTCCGCGTCTCGTGCGCGTAGCGTAATTACGATACGCGCACGAGGCAACTACGCCTACGACCCATGTGCGAAAAGCCTTAGCCCCTTCGCACATGGCGTCGTATCGTAAGCGTATCGTAGAACGCGTGAAGTACGAGAGCAATACGAGCAGGAACATGTTCAAAACAAGTCCGCACACGAGGCGGTGTTGCAGCGTATCGTATGAGGTGTTCATTGTCATTACGATAGTCGTAGCGTACTGGCGTAAAACGTAAGACAGTTCACGTGCAGCAACACTATTTTCTTGTAATTATTTGCGATGTATGGATGGATCCAATGAGCACGTCGCTTTCTACTCTAACGATACGTCTACGCGACGATTCGTATGTAGAACACTCCGCGTCTCGTGCGCGTAGCGTAATTACGATACGCGCACGAGACGACTACGCCTACGACCCATGTGCGAAAAGCCTAAGGCCTTTCGCACATGGGTCGTAGGCGTAGTTGTCTCGTGCGCGTATCGTAATTACGCTACGCGCACGAGACGCGGAGTGTTCTACATACGAATCGTCGCGTAGACGTATCGTTTTGTAATATCTCAGTTGAAATCATGGCGTAGCGTACCAGATGTGTTTGGGGAATTTATTGATACCTTCTCTTCAGACGAAGAGGATTTCTTGTTATTTGATTTCGTTAGAAGTAGAAAGCGACGTGCTCATTGGATCCATCCATACATCGCAAATAATTACAAGAAAATATTATTTGTAATCCACCAACCCGCACTGGGCCCGCGTGGTGGATTACGGCCCACTCCCTCTCACCGAGAGGAGGCCTGTGTCCCAGCAGTGGGAACATTATAGGCTGATCATGTTATGTATTGTTTGTTGCTGCACGTGAACTGTCTTACGTTTTACGCCAGTACGCTACGACTATCGTAATGACAATGAACACCTCATACGATACGCTGCAACACCGCCTCGTGTGCGGACTTGTTTGAACATGTTCCTGCTCGTATTGCTCTCGTACTACGCGCGTTCTACGATACTCTTACGATACGACGCCATGTGCGAAGGGGCTTAGTCGCCTTTTACGACACCCAGTCGCTCCATGTAAAATACTAATATTCAGCTGCATCCGGTTAGACTGGAAGCCGACCCTAACATAGTTGGGAAAAGGCTAGGCAGATGATGTGCTGGCGTCTGTACTATTGTTCCACAGCTCTGTCTGATACCGTGTATTAGGTTGCCTATTTAATGTATTTTCTTTCTTACCTAACAGGTCCTGGAGACACAGGCACCGCGCCTGTCATCAAAGGCAACGCGGCGCGTAGAGGTAGGCTCATGTACCCGCTGTCACCGCATAGGCTGTCCGACTCGGCTGACGGTGTGTAGGAACCTAAAATATTTGCATGTTTAGTACGAAAATTGAAAAATATCAGGACAAACAATTATCAGGCTAGTGAGAGATCTTGAGCAATGCTGGTTTTTTATTATTAACACAGAATAGCGTTTAAGCGACTTTAGATTTCTTTCAATCCATACTAATATTATAAATTCGAAAGTAACTCTGTCTGTATGTTACCTTTTCACGCCTAAACCACTGAACGGATTTCGATAAAATTTGGCAGAGAGATAGATTGCATCCCGGGGAAGGACATAGGATAGTTTTTATCGACATACCTCACGGGAAACGCCGCGGGCGGAAGCTAGTTATGTATATTTTCCTGGCTTCAAAAATGCAGGTACAACTGCCGGTTTCTTTTTTTTGGAGTGAAGCAATGCTCGAACGTCTCACCGAACGCCCGTGCCGTTTGCTTATTTCGTTTGGTTGTTTTGAAATCGGCCAAATATTAACGTTATATAGATGGAAAACCAACAATAATGTCATTATCGCTTCAATCAATTACAGTAAACGAATTTAAGAACAATTGGATAAAGTGTGTGTACTTATGGACAGACGCGACGTCGGGTAATACGTAGGTACTTACTGGTAACAGTGCTGCCCTTCCTCTGTAGATACTGCTCCGTATCGTTAATTACAGGGTACGGCCACGCGAAGTCTTCGTGCAGTCTCTTCACACAAAGCACCGCACTATCCACCCTAGCTGCTCTCTCCCTCTCTCCGGCTAGCCACGCGACTAAGTGCAGGTCTAGAGCGGCCGCCATCTTGCCTAGCGCATATAAACGGGCCGTGGATAGGAGGAGACGCGCGTGGCGTTGGATCATCATGTCTATGAAGAATTCTTCGGCTGTACCGCTGTATGAGTCCCTGGTAGGCGAAATAAATATGGTATTTTTTTTATTTAGAATTATAATTATGATGTACAGAGACGGCACTTATAAGCGGTTGCGTCACGGCTTAGTAAGTTCACACCACACCGCCATAAATAAGGTCTATTCAAATTTCATGTTTCTAATTCATGTTATTTCCAGTTAAACAAATATCAACTTTATTGTAGTGAAAATGTAAGTTGATTTTAGAGTGATTAGTACTATTGAAAAACTTATAAAAATGTTTGAAGTTGTAGCGCAAACTGAACTTTATTGTGCAGGTATTAAAGTTATTGTTACAGTAACTCATATTTGTTTACCTGTTTGGAAACTAAATCACGTTTACAAGGACGGTTAATACCCTTCTAAAAATATTTGTTTCACATTAAAACCACCGCCACCCCACTACATACCCCGCACTATTTTGGTCCTTCGAGCCGGATCGCTCCTCACGTAATTTCGGTAATTCGGAGTTTCGTCGGGCGTGATCAAAACTATCGTAACAAAAAACAGTGAGTGTATATCGTGACTTCAGTAGCAGCACAGGCTGAGTACTGACAGATGAGAATTATAAATACCCTTCTATTTCAATATCATGTAACATGGCAGAGTCCTTTGAAATAATCAATGATTTAAGATGAAATAACTCATTTATTAAAACATCTGAAGACGAAGCACTGATGAAATAATGTTCAGGTCAACTTATTTATATCAATTAATATCTATATCATATATTTATCATAGTAGTCGGATAGGAAACACCGATCTCATCTAGTTTTATGGCACAATTATTTTTGACGTGTGAGTTAAAAAAAAAACCAAATTTACAGGAAATTAATTATGAATTATATAATTATTTAGCATGCTATGAGAAAACAATGTTTGTTTACTGTTTATGCTGCAGGCGCCACCGGTGATGACACTTAGCAGTTTTCTCTCCAATGTACGTACCTATCAGCTCTGGCAGGGACCGACTTCTTCCGCTTGACGGCAGCCGTGGCGCGCGCGGGCGGCGCGTGCGGCGGCGGCGCGGGCGGCGGCGGCGCGTGCGCGGGCGGGGACGGCTCGCGGGGCGACACGGTCGTGCTGAAGCTGCGCCCGCGCCCGCCCGCCAGCTGGGGAAGGGACGTAAACTAATTAATTATTGTTACAAAAACGTGCCTTTTGGCAGAATACTACAAGTTCAAAGCAAAAAACATTAATCTACATTAAAATAAAATCATGCAACATTTTTACTCGGCTGCTTACCTGCATGCTGCCCAATATAACAGACAAGTCTTCGGCGTTAGGGCTGACTGTTTGCGACTGAACCACTTGTCCGTACTTCGCTTGAACGTTCACCGAATTCCTCGGCGAATCGACGTCATTCGGATCTGTAGAGAAAACAGTAAAATGTTTAGTCGATCTAGTAATTACTTTAACACCCTAAGATTGAATGTCACTTCATAATCAGCTTATAATGTTCCCACAGCTGGGAAACAAGCCTCCTCTCGGTGAGAGGAAGTGGGCCGTTTACCACCACGCGGGCCCAGTGCGAATTGGTAGATGTCGCATGTCTTCGATTTTTTGGTTCTAGGACATGCCGGTTTCCTCACGATGTTTTGCTAACACCGTTTTGAGAGCTGTGATGATCAAATTATTTACACAAAGTAAAGCGCCTACCCGGGTTTGTACCTAAAGCCTACAACTCGTAAGTCGCAGCCGTTACACTTGGCCACCACTGCTCCGAATATCACTTGCACGTCAAAAAAACGTCAAAGCTTATTTTTGCATTAATCAATGTTATTTAGATATTTTGAACCTCAGTGAAGTTTCAATTTACTGGGAGTTTTCGACAAAAGTGGTAATTCAATTACGAGGTTGACTATACTATAAATCATACTCTATAAAACTCGCCTGCAGCTGTGTTACAGCCTGTCGTAGTGAAGCGCAGTGTTCTTATCGACAGCTTTTGTCACTTTAATACTCAATTATATTATGGCAGCGCTTGCAACGAGTTGTGGGCCGACTCGGCGGACCAAATACAATTAAATGACATGCGTAATTTTTGGCAGTAGAAAAGTTTCAGACCGGAGTAAAATAATGTTTACCTATAGCTCTCAAGAATCTGACAAGATCCCTGGCGAGATCCCACCTCTCCTGCTGCAACGCAGTATCGAGTAGTTGTGTCGCTAGCTGTCTGCTAACCGTCGAACTTTCCAAGTTCTAATAACAAACATATATATTTAACATTGAACAATATTCAGGCAAACGATATTTATGTTTCATCGAATAATCAGTTACGTCAATTTTTTTTCTGAGAAAAGATGTTTACTGGTTAGTCGAATCTACTCATAGATACTCTAATCCAGATACTCACTTTTGGCTGTAATGTAACGTGTGAACGTTACTTTATCTGATAACTGATATAGTTACAGCTTGGTTAGTGAATATCCGGCTTCAAACCATGACTTAATATTAGATTAATTGAATATACAAAGAAAAGTTAAGTCACTATATCGTGTGCCCAGGCCTTATAGAAAATATCTAAAGCTCTTGCCACATAGCGAAGGCATGGCGAACCAAAAGCGAGGCGAACATTTGCGATAAACGGTCTTGTATGCATGACGTCAAACAGAAAAGCGAATGCGGAGCGTAGCACATTCAAAATTCGCTTTTGCCACGCCACACTTTCGGTCCACTATTCTATGTGGCAAAAGCAAAAGCTACATGAGGCTTAAAAGGTACACCCAAATTGTAAGTAAAGAATAAGTATCGCTACTCTCAACTAAGTACATTTGGTCGAGTCTATGTTCAAGATGAAATTCGCGTAAACAAGCGGACAGTATTGTTTTAATGTACCTTAAACAGCTGCAAGAAGAAAACATAATTAATTCAGAATCGTTACGTTTTATAATTAATGTAGTTTTTGTCTGAAAATATTGCATATATACCTGTAGTATGATTAGGTATGACGCGGCTGTGTCAAGCATCTTGCGTTGTAGACATTCCTGGAACAATTCCTTTGGTTTTCCCGCTGCAGAGAATAAATACGCCCATAGTGCTATCTCTGTCTTTCTTGCGCACTGGACCACTGTCTGAAAGAGAAATTGTATTTGTTTGAACTGCTTTGATTCGCTATATTATTTTGTTGGGATGCAATAGCATCGATCTTCAGAGAGGCTAGAAGAGAGAATATAGAGTATTATAATTTAATGGACATATAAACATTTTTTAAAGATTTACATTTATGATTCTTAATCATATTTTGAATTAACTGAAACTGAACTGAGGGTGGACTTATTTGATTGAAATTTTAAGATAATGCGCACGCGCTTCAAATAACCCAAGTTCCAGTAATAGATATTAATTTTATTACAAGGTGCAATACTTTTTTTGCATGGCAACGCGTGTCATTACCACCAGTGATTTACATGCCATCCGTCCCATTTGATTAGCAGCATGTATAATGGGCTGTTGGTTCACTTGTCTGTTTAACGCGCAATCCTAACTAATATTATATATGCGAAAGTAAGATTGTTTGTTACCTTGTCACGCCTAAACCACTGAACCGATCATCCTGAAATTTTGCATATACGTTGTCAGGTGTACAGAAACGGACATAGGGTGCCTTTCATCCCGAAAAAAAGTGCTGTTACCGAGGAAATCACCAATAATGTTATTATGATAATAGATGGCGCCACGTGTCTTTGACACAACACACACTTGACACTTCTGCGGGTGAAACCGCGGGGCGGCACTAGTCTTTTATAAATCCATTTGCATACGTTTAGTAGGTGTTAATGTGTGAAGTATGTAAAGCATTTGTTCTACTTACTAGAAAGCAGTTTACAGAAATGATTGCCGGTAAACCATTAAGACATACGATAATTGCTAATAGTTTTGTAATTCGTTTAAAAAAAAATTTACTGGAGATCATTTAACAAGTCAATAAATCTGCCTAGCCTTTCCTAACTATGGTCGGCTTCCTGTCTAGCCGGATGCCTCTGTATACCAGTATTTTACATGAAGTTTTGCCTATCTGACCTCCACAGCCTAGTTACTGGGTTATACGATACCCTTTAGTAAGTCTGGTTGTCAGACTTTAGGGCTACTGACGACCCGTAACGACTGTCAAGGATTCACGAAGGACAACCTGAACCAATGGTTTGACGTGCTTTCCGAGGCACGGAGGGGTCTTGGTATGTAAAGTTGGTCACCCATCCACGGACCAACCGCGGCAAGTGTAGCTTAACCTGATCGATAGACCCGAGTGGCTCTTGTTACTTAGCCACAAGCCCCATTTATCAAGTATTTTTTTGTTTATTAATAATAGGCCCAAGACAGATTCATTTAAGGACGCTATCACATTTTGAACTCGCTCAAGTTTAGGTATCTGAATCGCAACACAACAACATTACGCGCACGCACTCATTGAACCCATTGTCCTCTCGATTTTATACGTAACTTAACTAATCTTGGTACTTGAAGGCATTATTTTTTAATTTTACTGGTATTTATTGAGTAAAGTTAGTTGTTTGTTCGCCATCGAATTTGGTAACTGTTATTAGTACTTACTATGTGTGATAATCACATTTTTAGTATTGTTGAAGTTCATCAGTCATTACGTACATTATGTAGGTGCCGAAAAACGACCTTAACATTTTAGTATTACAAAGAACATCTACGTTTATCCTTCAGTTTGCTGTTAGTTTGAAAAGATTTAAGTACTTTTAAATATTATTTTTGATGACAATTGTTGGAGCAGTACCTACATAATCAAATACTAGCCTGGAAGTTGTCGTGGAGTTTCGTTGTGATATTTAAAAATTATTTCACTTATGAAAACAGTAAGTATTTTATTTACTGGGGCGAGAGTTCATTATTTTTTATAAAAATAAAAAACTTTGTAACAAAAAAATACAGACTTCCAAAAAGTGAAAAATAACTTTAATTTCGGAAGTCGGTGTCTTTGGATCTGTGTTTTAGTATTTTGCCACCGACTTCCGAAATTAAAGTTATTTTTCACTTTGTAATTTTTTTGGAAGTCAGTTTTTTATGTTAAAAAGTTTTTATTTCTCGCTTTTTAGTCGGGTCTGTTTATAATGTATCTAACTTACAATAACCTAATGTCAACTTGCTCATCGCCTTTTACAAAATATTGCTTTTCTCAATGCCGGGACGTTAATTGTTGAGAAGTTCTCCTGGTATTCACTGTCAGCTCCATTTTACTATTCGCATTGTGACGAGCATAAATTTGCTTAGCAACGATATTAAAGTAATCGAATCGCAACCCGTGAAATACTTATTATTGAGTAGTTCCTGTGGCCATCTGTGGTCTTCATCATCAGTTCCACTTCACTAAACGGTGCTTTCCGAGAGCAAATCCACGAGTTACTATAAAAAATACCCAAATCGCTATAGGTGCGTGTGCCTATAATATTTGAGGAATTCCTTCGATTTCTCCAGGATCCCATCATTAGATCCTGACTTGATGACAATGGACCTGACCACCTGGAAAGTATATCCTTTCAAACAAAAAAAGAACAAGAAACAAAAATTTATGTTTCACTTTGTAGTTTTTTTTTTTTAATCGGTTTTATTTTTGTAAAAAAGTGCACTTCACTTCGTTTCGTTTCACTTTTTAGTTGTACCCACCTACTCCACACAAATTTATATAACACTACTCGCTATGTGAATATCAGTGACAGGAAGCTATTGAACACATCCGCGTACCCCTTTAGAGGGTACAGGCGTGATATGATGTGTGATTGCGTAAACAATGCATAGATATGAGATAGCAGCAATCGCGGTTGATTTGCTGGCATTTATTGTTTAGTCCGTGTGGTGTCGAGTCCGTGTGGTGTCGGACTTAAAGAATTGCACCACCCCATGCTTCCCGTGGGTGTCGTAAAAGGCGACTAAGGGTACGAAACGGAGAATGGGCAGCAGCGTTCTCTATGCATTCCACCACCATACTATACTGCGATCGCCAACCCGCCTGCCAAGCGTGGCGATTATGGCAAAACCCCCCCAAGAATGACAAGCAAAAAAACGACTAGGCCCCTAGTACCCGGCGGCCCGCCTACCCTTGGTTACGGTAGCGGCCAAGGCCACGGTGAGGCAAGGGGTGCTAAGAATCCCCGGAAGAGATCCGGCTACCACAATCACCGAAAACTGGACCTGGCAACATACAACACGCGTACACTCCGGACCGACGAGAAGATCACCGAACTCGAGGAAGAATTGAGCAAGATACGATGGAGTATAGTGGGGTTATCTGAAGTCCGAAGAGAGGGGGAGGACTCGATAATCCTTAAATCCGGAAACTTGCTCTATTTCCGGGAGGGCAACCAGCAGTCCCAAGGTGGTGTCGGGTTTATCGTCCATAAGTCCCTTGTGAGCAACGTGGTGAAGATCGAGAGTGTGTCGACCAGGGTGGCGTACCTTATACTCAGAATATCCGAAAGGTATTCGCTGAAGGTCGTACAGGTTTACGCCCCGACCTCGTCACACCCCGACGATGAGGTGGAGACCATGTATGAGGATATTTCCAGAGCCATGCATGGCTCTAAAACTCACTTTACCGTTGTCATGGGGGACTTCAACGCGAAACTGGGTAAACGTAACGATGATGAGCTGCGAGTGGGGCAATTTGGAGTTGGATGCCGGAACCGCCGGGGCCACCTACTGGCCAGTTTTATGGAGAAGGAAGGCCTCTTTATGATGAATTCCTTCTTCAGAAAACGTGAGCATAGAAAGTGGACCTGGCAGAGCCCGGATGGTGCAACTAAAAATGAGATTGACTTCATTATGTCGACGAAGAAGCAAGTATTCAATGATGTCTCTGTGATCAACGCGGTGAAAACCGGAAGTGATCACCGTATGGTAAGAGGCACATTGAACTTAAATATCAAGCTGGAAAGATCTCGACTGATGAAGTCTACGCTCCGTCCAGCACCGGTCCAGATCCAAAACCCCGAGAGCTTTCAGCTCGAACTCCAGAATCGTTTCGAATGCCTAGGGAGCTCCGTGGACGATTATAACGATGGGTTCGTGGAAACTGTCCATACGGTCGGGTCTAAGATCTTCAAGACCCGCCGTACGAATGCAAAAAAGAAGCTCTCTGATCCTACTTTGCGGCTCATGAAGGAGAGGCGCGATATGATCCTGCAGTCTACGGATGATGCGCTAAATTACCGGCAACTCAATAGACGGATCTCTAAGGCCTTGAAAAGCGATCTTCGCCGTTTTAATACAGATCGTATTAAGGACGCGATAGATCGAAATAAAGGCTCCAAGGTCTTTGCTAGAGATCTGTCTATTGGGCAGAGCCAGCTTACGAGACTGAAGACCAATGATGGCAGGATTGTATCCGACAAACCTGAGCTGTTGAGAGAGATCGAGAGGTTCTACGGACAGTTATACACGTCAACAAATAACCCCGCTATGAATCTGGCAAACGACCCAAGAGCTAGATTGACCCGGCACTATACCGAAGACATCCCGGACGTCAGCCTGTACGAGATTAGGATGGCTCTGAAGCAGCTCAAAAACAACAAGGCACCGGGTGATGACGGAATTACGGCCGAGTTGCTGAAGGCTGGCGGAAAACCCGTCCTGAAGGCCCTTCAGAAGCTGTTTGGTTCCGTCATACTCGAGGGCAAAACACCACAGGCATGGAACAGGGGTGTGGTGATACTTTTCTTTAAGAAGGGCGATAATGCCCTCCTTAAGAATTATAGGCCCATCTCACTCCTGAGCCATGTCTACAAGCTGTTTTCGAGAGTCATCACGAACCGTCTCGCGCGCAGGTTTGACGACTTCCAGCCTCCCGAACAAGCCGGATTCCGTAAAGGCTTTAGCACCGTAGACCACATACATACGCTGCGACAGGTTATACAGAAGACCGAAGAGTATAACCTGCCTCTCTGCTTAGCGTTTGTGGACTACGAGAAAGCCTTTGATTCGATCGAGACATGGGCTGTGCTGCAGTCTCTTCAACGGTGCCAGATCGACTATCGGTACATCGAAGTGTTGAAGTGTCTGTACGAAAACGCCACTATGTCAGTCAGACTCCAGGATCAGGCCTCGAAACCTATCCTTCTGCAGCGAGGTGTGAGACAGGGAGACGTTATCTCTCCGAAACTGTTCACCGCTGCACTGGAGGATGTCTTCAAGGTTCTGGACTGGAAAGGGGCTGGCATCAACATCAATGGCGAGTACATAACTCACCTTCGGTTTGCCGACGATATCGTAGTCATGGCTGAGACTATGGAGGACCTCAGTACAATGCTCGATGACCTCAGTAGAGCCTCCGAAAGAGTGGGTCTTAAAATGAACATGGACAAAACGAAGGTCATGTCAAATGCCCATGTAACACCCACTCTCATAAAAATCGGAGACGCTACACTCGAAGCCGTGGACGAGTACGTTTACCTAGGACAAACCGTCCAGTTAGGTAAGTCTAACTTCGAGAAAGAGGTAAATCGACGAATCCGACTCGGCTGGGCAGCGTTCGGGAAGCTACGCAATATCTTCTCGTCCCACATACCGCAGTGTCTCAAGACGAAAGTCTTTGACCAGTGTGTGTTGCCAGTGATGACTTATGGAACGGAAACGTGGTCGCTCACAATGGGCCTTATAAGAAGGCTAAAAGTCACCCAAAGGGCAATGGAGAGGGCTATGCTTGGAGTTTCCCTGCGTGATCGAATCAGGAATGAGGAGATCCGCAGGAGAACCAAGGTAACCGACATAGCCCGAAGAATTGCCAAACTTAAGTGGCAGTGGGCAGGGCACATTGCTCGCAGAACAGATGGCCGATGGGGCCGAAAGGTTCTGGAGTGGCGACCGCGTACCGGAAGACGTAGCGTTGGAAGGCCTCCCACACGGTGGACCGATGACCTTGTGAAGGCCGCAGGAACCCGTTGGATGCGGGAAGCACAGGACCGGTCGAAGTGGAGGTGCTTGGGGGAGGCCTATGTCCAGCAGTGGACGTCTTTCGGCTGAAATGATGATGATGATTGAAGAGTTCCGTTGTCTGTCTCCGAAACTCATCATCAGATCTTTACGAAATTTAAATGGGACCATTTTGGAATAAACCTCTTTCGAACAAAGAAAGAATTTCGCTAATCCGTCCGTCCGTATATGACAGAGTTATGCCCGAATATACAACCTCCTCCTTTTTAGAAGTCGGTTAAAAATACACTCGAGATCTTGAATAAAAAAATGGATGTCATATTCGTAATCACCACCCCAAAATCGACTATAGTAACGAATATCTAAAAAAAAATTGTTTCCGTCATTTTTATTTCATTATAATTTTTATTAACATAAATATTTATACAATCTTTATCCGTCATCTACATACATTAAACAAAAAATTACAACTAAGTATTTATTTCTAAAACTAATTCCAAAAATCGTACTTAATTTTATTTCGGTTCGAAAAAGTATCAACATCGTACTGTGGAGTACACAAAACGGAACTCACTTTTTAACGTAATTATTTTTTGCGAAAAAGCGACATAACCATGCTTCCACGGGCGCGTCTGAGCGCGGAATGACCGACCGGCAAGTGTCAGCGGGTAGAAAATGTATGGAGAAATTTGAGAGCGTTTCTTATTTTTCTCATAAATGAAATGTTATTTATTTATCTACAAAATATTTTGCTTATCTTTATAGAATTATATATAGGCAACAATATCTTCTTATTTTTAAGTTAAAATATGCATTGGATTTAGCTATATTGGGTCCTATTCAGACCCCTTTATATTTAATTTTTTGCGATTATTGTGATGGTAAAAACGTACCATAATCAGCCTATAATGTTCCCACTGCTGGGACACAGGCCTTCTCTCGGTGAGAGGGAGGTAAAAACGTATTTGTGTGAACATTTTGTATGGGGCTATTTAATTGCTTTGGGCCCAGTCTGGAGATGAATATATTATCTTTAATTTGCAACCAAGATATCCTCGCAGTTATGACTCCAGTTTGTTAAAATGTTACCTGAAAAACACTATTATTCCTGGAAAAATGTGATAGCGTCCTTAATAGGTACGCCAAATAAATAATTCTAAAGGCCAATTCAAATCACATAACACTGTCCATAACAATTATTTTCATCAGAAATCATTCACCATTATTTTTTTTATATAAAAAGTCCACTCACCTGCAAATAAACAGGAAACTCATGCACGAACTCAATAATCGAGGGCAGCTGAGCATCAGGTATGGGCTCCTTACTCGTAGCCTCTTCTTCCAGAACCTCATGTAAAAGCAGTTCCAGGGAGTGCGGGAAGTATGCCAATTGTGAGCAAGAGCGCGCGATCTCCCACGCGTGGTAGCCCAAGTTACGACGGAGCAGCTGACGTAGGATTTGGTGGAGGTAGACTTGGCTCTGGAAGGAACGACGAAAGATTTATTAATTTTTTGACGTTCAAAAGTGCCTTTTATGGGCCTATTCGAAATAAATGCTTAGACTTTGACTTTGAATGGCATTATGTGAATGCCAGAACTATGGACTATCCAGGGTTTTCCTAATGACAAACTGCAGGGGCCTAATCTACTAATTTACAAACGTTGCAATGGTCGCTCGTTTACAGTTTTTGTATGACAAATCTGACAAAAACTTACGTTTATTTACTGATCCGTCAATATGTCATCGTCTAATATTGGCTGGCAGTCTAATATATTAGCCAGTTTGATGAGCTAAGCCTAGTGATGATAAAATACGGCGGGCCATTGCGTGTGGCATATAAGCTACTAATCCAAAACCAACTTTAGTAACTTTCGCATACGGCTGAAATTGGCATAAAATAATAAATCACAGAGGGAGTATCGTAAGCTCCATTTGTCTGTGCGGACTCAAGAGTTGCACCATATGAAACAGTTAGCGCTCTAGCTTCAGTAAGTGCGTTTATCAATAAGGATATCTGGTGGATGCATCAATTTCAACTTTGTCAGGTTATTAACTGGGATATTATTAGTTATTTAGGCGCAAAATAGTCTGTTTCTTGGAAAAGTCTTTGTTATAAATGTTTATTGGATTACGTGCTGTAATTAAATTTGTAATGGAGGAAGCAGGATGCCACTGAAATATATAGGTTTTTAATACCTTCCTTTTGCTGAATAATTGTAGTGGTTCTAGGGATGAAACTTATGCGAATATCTGTGGAACTTTTAATTTTTGTCAGACAAAAAATGTACGTGCCAAAAAGAAAGTGACAAAATGTTTCTTTTATAATTGGTAATAGTATTGCAAATAAACTTACTGTTCTATTGACGACACAAAACGGCAGCGAAAATACCGAGTTGGAGTCTGAAGCGTATAGTGTTGTGTCGTTCTCAGCTCCCAGTAGGATAGCGTCGTCGAATAAAATTGCTGTCAACAAGAAAACAATTAATGAAACAAAGAAACGGAAAAACCAAAATTACGAAATGTAATAACTTTAAAAATACTTATAACAGGACAGAATAATAAACTGCTTCTTCTTGCTGCCCTTAGCCATTGTTACTTCGGGTAGGCGCAAAATGTTTTTATCTTCCATTTTACCCTATCAACCACGACGGTACCAAACTAGAATTCTGTAGTAGGAGCTAGGTACTTACTTAATGGATAAATATTAAGATGGAACGGCAGCATGATCCTTTTAGCCATAAACGTATGTCTTCCTGAGTCAGGATGTCTGGTCGCATCTCTTGGTAGCAGAGGGAGCCATACTCTTGCTCCTAGAGCGCCACACCATAGCCATAGGGCTCGGGAGAGTTGGGTTTGAGAGCCGGTGACACTGCCACAGGACCAGACGCTTTCGACGCAGGATGCGAGGACTGTGGCTGGAAGGCAGCTGTACGCCTGAGGACAATATGATAAAAATAATAGTTTTTATCATTCTTTAGGAGTTACTTGTACTCCCTACTAAAAATTATCACAATGACAATTGTGTTTTTTTTGTACTAGAGTGTACCTGGGAACCTTCTTATTATGGAGATATTGAAGGTCAATTTTCTAACTTCTTTTCACGAAAACCAGTTTTAAATACCCTCACAAGATTGCATGCACCGAGAGCACAATGTTTTGCTTAAACTACATTGCGCGCAATTTTTTTATACCAAAAATAAAAGTCGTTTCCCAGTAATCATTATTGGTCAATGTTACTTAGTTTGATATACAGAATGCCTAGACAATGGCTATGTGATGTGTCTCCTTACACCCTGTATATGCAGAACCGATATTTTGGGTGAGCCTATGTACAGCAGTGGACGTCTTTCACCTGGTATGATGAAGACGATTATTTAATTAAAGTGTCAATTTGTTACTGCTACTGCTGTTTAGGAGCCAAAAGAAATATTGATGATAGCAGTTTTAATAGCAGAACAAACGACTACCTCTACTCATTCTCAAAAAATTTAGAGCTGCTGCATTCTGGTGTTTTCGTCGCCCTGCACTACTGTGCAACAAAAGTCATTAAAATTCTAAAATATTGTTGGACAGCTATCATGTTATCTTGTAATTAATATACAAATGTAGGCCAACCAAGCGGATCCGATCTAGATTATTGCGAATCAAATAAAACACAAACATTTACTAGTAATAACTGTCTTATTATATTATAACTGGCCGATAGTAAATAGATGCAATTTTATGCCATTTAATTGCATGTTTCGGGCACGAAGTTTACACCTTAAGCATAAAATCAGTTACGTATATTTTAAATAAATTGTAACAGAAAGTTTTGTTCGTGTCCGTTCATGTTGCTGGATTTACTGAACGATTTCAGATTACATATTATGCATAGTGTGAATCCTACCTTGAATTCAATAATGACTATCAAGTTCACGAGCATATAAAACAGGTGCAAAAAGATTGATGCGTAATGTTATACAAGTAATATCTGATAATGATCACACTGACCGACATCGGTCAGTGGAGCGTGCAATCAAACGGCCGTTTACGACGCGACGCCCAGAACCTCACGCACTGACGCAACTGGAGCAAAACGGCGTATCATTAACGCGTTTAGATCTATTGCAGCAATATAACACGATGTGTAGAAACCTTAGATTCACAAATAATAAGTTATCACGGATGGCAATCATAGGTATAAATCATCGGCGCAATTGATCAGTTTCCGATCTGAAGCTAACTGAAAATTTTCGCGCGCTGACCCGCGCGTCCTGCATACCGAGGCATCGAGCCCTCTTTACATATTTAACTCGCGTTTTCACCACCCGAAGGCTGTTCTATGAAAATGAGGAAGCCTGACGCAACTCTGGGTGATTGTTGTTACAGCTAGAGCGAGTGCGCGCCAAACATTCCACATCCGCAACATAGGACATGAAGGTCTAAGCCAATCGCCTATAAATGCCTTCAAAGTGCTGATTGCTAAGCAGTGCGTTTTTGACATCACGTCAGTGCGTCTCCGGCATAATGAATATTTACGTAGCGGTTCGTGTAATCAGTTTTTGCTTTGAATTATCATGTTTTAAGGATATGTTTGTGAAGTGGTGTTTGAATTTTGCAGATATCGTGCCTCCTCGTCTTGACGGCGTCCGTAGCGGCTGACGGACTAGGAGGAGGACTTGTGTATGCGCCAGGACATGCTTCAGTAGATTATTATGTGAGTTTTATCCACATCCTATGCGTTATTAAAATAATGCCATCTTTTATTAATCGGATATTTATTTATTGTAGGCATATCCCAGATACGCCTTCGAGTACGCAGTAAAAGATCCTCACACGGGAGACAACAAGGCGCAATGGGAGAAGAGAGACGGAGACACAGTAAAAGGTACCTAACATAATATTTTAACCAAAAAAGCTTTTGATATAAACTTTTTGAGAATATAACTATTTCATTTGTCTTTTGTTTACAGGGGCTTACTCACTAGTGGAACCAGACGGCAGTTTACGAATAGTAGAATATTGGGCAGACGACAAATCAGGGTTCAACGCTGTAGTGAAGCGCCTAGGACCTAACCTGCACCCAGTGTCAATACCAACATCCATTTACAAGGCACCCATTCCAGTGTTGGGCCATGCATCGGCAATTGCCCCGATTTCAGTAGGACCAATTGCCAAGTTAGGAGGGTTAGCAGGCGCTCCCCTAATATCAGGACCCATCGTCGGTGGAGCAATATCTACTGCCAACCTTGTCAAGCCAATATCGATTGGTGCTATACCAATCTCACCAATCATTAAGACTCCAATCGTACCAATCATTAAGACTCCAATCGTACCAATCATTAAGACTCCTACCGTACCAATCGCGCCGATTGCATCATACGGGCCAATAGGACCAATAGGACCGATTTCTAAACCATATGCACCTATAGCGCCATTATTACCTCCATACTCAGGACTCCCAGGTCCTATTTACAAGGCCGGACCAGTATATTCAGCACCTCTGCCTATCTATAAACAAGGACCAATATACCCTGTTCCTCTGCCAGGTCCAATAATCAAAGCTGGACCAATATTGACCGGAGGCTATGGAGCAATTGGAGGATTGAAGGGAATTGATCTGTCAGGACTTGGCGGTTACGGTGGACTGAAGGGCGATGGTCTGATCGGAATTGGCGGCATAGGAGGACTGAAGGGTGATGGCCTTCTGGCAGGATACGGAGGACTTAAAGGGGATGGTTTAATAGGAATTGGTGGATACGGAGGAATTAAAGGCGATGGTCTTGTAGGAATCGGAGGATTGAAGGGTGATGGTCTTGGATACGGCGGACCAGGTTTGGGTGCAGGTTACATAAAAGCCCCCGTTGGTGGCCAGGAAACATTAGTAGACCTTGGCCACGGCTTACTCAACCCGTGGGGCGCGGGCGGATCTTACGGCAAACACTGATTGACTACAAATCTACTATCTTAAAAAAAACGTCGTAATGCCGCTGTCCATTACTTTACTTCTATACTTTGCCTTCAAGTGTCCATGAAGTCCCCTTTAAGAGAGCTTTAAGGTTGGATAAGTCAAGAAACTATTGTACATAAGATATTTAATATTTATGTTGCTAATTTATTTATAAGTCAGACTAGCACTAATAAAGCATATACCACCATGTGGTAGTAACGAGTTGTTTTATTGCCATGTAATTTGATAATTGAGTTGCCAATTACTTCTTTAAAAAGTAAAGAATATAAACCATCATATTTACTTAGAAAATAAGTTAATCTTTACAGTAAAACAAAGTTCAACCGCGATACAGAAAAGAAAGAAAGAAAACAAGTGTATTTGCCACAAAACATGACGTAAAAAAAAACAAACACAAAAATAACAAAATGGGGGATGATTGTAACACCACACTCCAGAAATTTATCTCAAGGGAGCTAAAAAGAAAATCAGGAAACAGAGGGAGAGGGCAATTCTCGTAATTTTAAGAACGTTCAGAGTCTGATCTCAATCTGTCAAAAATATCTCTAATTTCCCTACATTTTTGACATTTGTTTGTCGCCGACATGAGACTGCGATTAGATTTTGAACGTTTTACGAGAATTGGCCTTATGAAAATCTGTATGTAATTATTAATTAACTGTAATCCGGCCAATTTGTCGTTTCCGCAAATTATTATATTAGTAAACAAGCTTGAACGCACATCTGATCTTTATTTCCCTTTGAATATTTAATTAAAGGAAAAACCAATTTCGTTGTGTAATATTGAGTAAGATTTAATACACTTGCTCGTTATATTCTATACTTACTTAGAATAAAATAGTAACGACATCAAAACTGCACATTCAATATTTTAGGAAAAAGTAATTTTTACGAGGTGTGGCAACGAGTCTGATGCCGAAAATATAGCTTTTAGAAGAGAGTCTAGAATCATGTGCATGTCAAGTCTAGAGAGTCAAAAACGTGCCCTCTCATGTTAAGTCTAGAGAGTCAAAAACGTGCCCTCTGTCATGTAATCGAACCGTGGCGTGCTGGGCACATTTTGGTTTGTCATCTATACATGACTCATCATTTCAGCCGAAAGACGTCCACTGCTGGACATAGGCCTCCCCCAAAAGGGGGGGGGGGGTTGCCATAATCGCCACGCTTGGCAGGCGGGTTGGCGATCGCAGTATGGTATGGTGGTGGAATGCATAGAGAACGCTGCTGCCAATTCTCCGGTACGCCCCTTAGTCGCCTTTTACGACACCCACGGGTAGTATGGGGTGGTGGTATTCTTTAAGTCCGACACCACACAGACAATATACATGACTATACATGACTGTGACGGTCAAAAGGTTAATCGTAACACACTATATCAATCTGTATCATTTTGAAGGATATTGCTAATCCATTGCTTCATATGTCCGAAAAAGTGTCTGCTCAACAACGTGAATAACGCAATGAATATTGTGGAACTGTCAAAATGAAACCCATTGCTACTGATAGACTGTTACGCAATTACCCCGCTGGTTACAGTTTGCGCGTCGGTGTCCCTGCCATCTTATACTATAATAAACTAGCTTCTGCCCGCGACTTCGTCCGCGTGAAATTTCACCCTCCCCCCATTCACCCTCTTAGGGGTGGAATTTCGAAAAACCCTTTCTTAGTGGATACTTGTTGTGCTCTTGTTCGTTGTGAAGAGTTGGTATCCACTAAGGATACCAACTCTTCACAACGAACACACCCTCCGAATTTCATGTCTCTAGGACGGTTCCCTATCCATTTGCATAAAATTTTAAGACCTAATATAACTTAGCATAATTTTGTTTGGCATAATTATATTTTCGCATAACAGCTTACGCATAATTTTTGTAAGCATAATTTCTCTAACCATAATAATGATTAAGCATAATATTCTAAAGCATAAATTTATTAAGCATAAAGTTCTAAAGCATAACTTTTTTAAGCATAATATCCTAAAGCATAATTTTGCCCGAAGAGAATATACCAATTTATTTCGACGATTGGAAAAAAGCCATATTTCCTGAATCAGGTAATATATAACATATTAATATAATATAACGTACTGAACAATTTTGTGGTTTTTTTTTTCGCTGTAGGAAGCATGAAGCATACAGCATGCAAGCATACAGCATGCAAGCAAGCATGCAGCAAACAAGCAAGCATGCAGCATGCAAGCAAGCAAGCAGCATGCAAGCAAGCATGCAGCATGCAGCATGCAAGCAAGCAGCATGCAAGCAAGCATGCAGCATGCAGCATTCAAGCGAGCATGCAACATGCAGCAGGCAGGGTTTCTGTCACGGCTCCGGCGCTGCGGGCCTCCGGCGGCCCCACGCGTGCTAATCGTCGCAGACGGCTTTCGCTCACCACCGCAGCTTCGGCTTGTTGGCCGGCTTCGCCGGCCAGCCTCAGCCCTGCTCCTCATCCCGCGGGCCGCCTCGCCCCTACGCGCCTACGCGATTTTAAATTACACTCTAGGGGTAGGACAAACAAGACTACGTGGAGTCGGTTTTGCAGCAATTCGGTTCTGTCACTAGCTTTTGTTGCACAGCATATTAAATTTAATTAATTGTATGCCTAAATATTATTATGATAATAGTCATTAGGCCTACTAACGTTATGCGAATCAAATTTATGCCAAAACAAATTAGTCTTTAAGATGATTATGCCAACATAAAATGTATGCCTAAAAAAATTATGCCGAAGTATTATTATGCCAAAACAAATTGTGCCAAAATCGTTATGCCGAAGTATATTAGGACAAAGAACATTATGCGAAAAGAAGGGATCCCCAATGCCGATTGTGTTATGACAGCTTGGAAACATGCAAGACTGACAGTGATGATCGTACACATTGACTGTATAATTTATGTATATCAATGTAAACACGATTGTTTTTTGTAAGCCAAGTTTATAGAGGTTCTTCAGCTAGGGTTCTGTCTGGTGTCTGCCTTAAAGTGGTTAAAAGTCAGGTAGCTTAGATGCGTGTTCATGCTGGAATAATTTTTCATCAAATCGTACTATTTGAACAAAGGGAGACATAAAAACAAAACGTTTTTATAAATAGGAACAACAAAATAATTGCCAATTCGCAGGAAAAAAACCATTCTTCACCCCATTTTTTTCTATCCAGCCATTATTAACTTATAACCAAAGTCAAAGCATTTATTCCAAATAGGCACAAAAAAGGCACTTTGAACTTCAAAAATACCCTCTTATTTATTATAGGTATAGCAAATTTATGTGTAATATCTAGTACCTTGAGCCTGAAGGATACTTTCACAGGTTTAACCCTAAATACTATGCCAAATACTGAAGCCGCCTCATACATAACAAAAAAAATATTTGCGCATTAAGGGGATTACAGGACCTAAACGCAAAAAACGCAAGTTTTAGAAACAATAAAAGTATATGATCGACAAAATCAGAAAAATATATGATATTCTTCAGGATATATGCTAGGTAGATAGTGTGTTGAAAACATAATACATCTAATTTGATACGATAGAAAAAAATCATAAAGGTACCTCTAAAAACTAACATTACAATCATTCTGATTTTTTGTCAGATTATTCTACAAGCAACATACTAAAACACAAGTGTTTAAATTTTTTAGTCCAAACCATAGATTTTTTGTAATTAAATAATTGCTTCATATTTTGCAATAAATTACCAGCGTTGTGTCTTAGCGCCTCTCTTTCTTTTCTATGCAGTGCGACAGCGACCGCGCTTTAGGTCATGTAAGCCCCTTAACTACATAATTTTTTTGCGTACATTGGGTGATTCATGTGAATAACGAACCAGTATGTTGAAACGGGTCACACAAGTTCTACCATCGTTACACTTATAAAAGGACCGTGTTAATGCTGACAACTGAACATTCTGCGCATCACTCGCTGACAATATGAATCGATTTTTAATGGTTGGTACTTAATTATTAGTTGATATCTTGTCTGAACGTTGATGATACAGTTGAACGTTCTTTGGACGATTACGTCTGAATCGGATAGTTTATCTAAAACAGAACTTTGAGTTTAGGCAGAAAATATTTTTAAAAAATTGCTTAATTGCTCTTGGCCTCGATCACGCCAGATGGAAAGCGATGTATTATGTCTTTGATGGAACGCCCGTGCTCAGAAGATGTCTGCTCACTCTTGCTTTATTATTTATTTCCGATAAAGACATAGTTAACGAATGAATTAAATCACGAAGTGTTTTAGAAGTGAAAATAATTTAAATAAACTCAACTTGTAATGTATATGATTTCAGATTGCGTGCACACTCGCCGTAGCGATTGCTACTGCTTCCGCTGGTGCCATTAAAGTAGTTCCAGTCGTTGACAAAATCGTAAGTAACCGAGATTCCGACACAGGCAGTTATGTATTTCTTAACATGTCCAACTAGTAACTAGCTCATTGATAGCCTCTGCTTGCTCTTGATTTAACATGAAGGATAATACAATTCAAAATGCACCCTAATTGCGTAACACGTTACACTATCAATCACAAACTGAATAATTTTGAAGGATATTGCTAATCCATTGCGTCATATGTTCGAAAAATTTGTCTGCTCAGTAACGTAAATAAGGCATTGAATGTTGTTGAACTGTCAAATTGAAAGCCATTGCTACCGTTTAGTGTGTTACCCAATTACCCCGCAAAATGAAGACTATAAAACGGGGAGACCCCAATTTACGTATTAAAATGGAAAACATAACATAACACACAGCTATTCCTACGTACGCGGATACTGAATCAGTTCAAGCTAAAACCTTTAAAAGGAACTTTAACTACTACCTTGATTAGTTGACTTTACCATTCCAGGATCACCCCCGCTACGCGTTCAACTACGCTGTCAACGATCCAATAACAAAAGACAACAAAGCGCAATGGGAGACAAGAGATGGCGACGTCGTCAAGGGTTCGTACTCATTGGTCGAGCCTGACGGAACACTGCGCGTCGTGGACTACGCAGCCAATGACGTCACTGGGTTCAACGCAGTCGTCAAGAAGATCGGCCCCAACATACACCCTCCAGTGTTACCACTAGGAAAAACTGTAGCTCCGTTAATATCAATAGTTGGTCCTGTGAGCTATGGTTTTGGTACAGCACCCATTGTTGCCAAATTACCGAAGCTAACGAACTTCGGACAGTGGAGTCTACCTTGGGACCCCTTTACCCACTCCTACGGAGGATGGGTGCCACAAGCAGGTCCCTTACTAGACAAACCGTACGTCACGATATTCAGTAAGAAATATGTCGACGGTAAAGTACACAAGTGGTCGACAGGACCAATACCGCTGCATGGTAGAACCTTAATTTTGAAGACGAAACATTGAAATTGTACTATGAAATATGTTGGTTTTGTATAAAGCCTTGGTATATTTATTATTTTACCATACTGGTCAAGGAGTTAAGGTCTTGTCTGAGGTGTAATTCATTGAATTGAAGTAGCCATATTACTTGTATTACTTGTATATTAAATTATTATACTGTGAAATAATAGTGGAATACTATTTGTATTTAGAACTGGTTAATTGTGAAAGAGAAAGACTGTCCTACCGTGATACTAGTACGGAGGACAGTGTGAATCGAATGCTACAACCATCAATACAACCTAAATAACAACATCATTGTAAGCAATTAGTTGGTGAGTGATTAGTGCTTAAATGCGTGCTAAATGATTATCATGTGACGTAAGTACTTAATGAACAACATTTGTATGACGTTAGAAAGGTGAGAAATATAATCACATTATTGTATTTAAGTGCAAGTTGTACGTACTTTTATGATATATGTAATAAATAAAGTTATTATTATATTATTACGATGTCTTCTGAGCGTTTTTGGTGTATTGACACACTAATTTAGTCAAAATGGAGGCTAAAATAACTAGTCTATAAATGCTTTGTAAATACAATTGTACAGCGACGAATTTACTGTAAATATGTAAATAAAGGCATTTAAACCGTGTTTTGTAGTTGTTCTTTCGTAGAGCTAAGAAGAAAAATATTGGATATCTTTTTTTACTGTAGGAAGTATCAAGCTACGTAAATTAGAAATCGGAAGAAATATGCCTTTATTCTTACCCTGAAAATCAAATAAAATCATCTCATAAAAAAGCTTTAAATACAGCACAATTTAAGAGTAGATTACGGAAAGGAGAAACCCAAACTCCATAGAAACTTGGGCCTGGCGTTACAGGGTTGGAATTTGGCTATAAATTAGAGCATTCAGGAAGGTTTCACGAGCCCAATTTTCACGTCTCCCAGCAATGGCCAAATTGGTAAAATCAGACAACGTTCACTTTTTAGGTTATTTTTAGTACCTAGTTAAACCATTATATTTTTGAGACTTTCATTTCCTACGTAAATCTGGAACGCACATGTGCTGTGCTGCAGCACCTGCCGCCTATCACGATGAGGTTTTAGGTACCTACTTATATAAAAAGCGCTTAGGGGATGACTTCCGATTTATCTGATTGTTCTAGTACTGAAAAGAGAAAACTATTTTTATTATACAAGGCCCACTTACATTACTACTGGCTTGCATTTGTTAATATTGTACCTAGGGATTTGATGCAATCTCAGATAACAGTAAGTAAGTAATCTGAGATTGCAATAATATATTAAAATAAAAAAAAACACAGGTAATTGTGATGGTTTTAAGAATTACTTTCTTCATTAAGATTATCATAATATAATAACACAGTAGGTATCCAGAAATCGTGCAGGAGGCAATTGACTACCCTGGTGCCGTGCCTAACCAAGATACCATATTATGCTCATGGTGTGGATACAGCATCCAACCGTTCTTTTGCTAACGATACAGGTTCGGTTATAGCATTCCTTCCACTTAGAGAGCTGTCGACTAATGTATTTATAAACGAAATACATCCTATTACTAACATGCCTCGACTTTATTCTTCCTCTTAAGTTTGAGTCCGATGTTGACAACTCTTGCTGTAGATCATGGAAATGCCGGGATGCTCTATTTGCTCGCACCCAACAAGAGTAACAGACAACACTTGAAGCACCCACCTGAAAATAATATATTTACATTAAAGGGTGCCTTTACACCAGAGACGTGTGGTGTGTTATTGCCCACTTTGAAAAAGAATGATCTAAAGTAATCCTGATGTAGTTTAGTAAGCCTGAGTTAGCTTAACCATTATCACACTGTTCTAATTCACTTAAATGTTTTAGCATACCAAATAAAACTTTTGAATGCCCTTGTTATCAAAACTAAACTAAAAAAAAATGTTATTTAAAAAGCATGAAAAAAACTATTATACTTATAACTTCGTGTATTCTGTGTTCTTGCACTGTACCAGTAGTCGTAAGTTGATGGCAACGAACTCTTCTCAGAAGAGAATGTCCACAGTGAATACACACTCGTTGGTGTCCTGTAGGTGTCTGTTCACTCCCTTCTGGTATATTTCCATCAAGAGATAGAGCATTGGCATGATTCCAGCAAGCTTGGCAGATTAAAGGCATTTTCATTTACCTGAAGCAAACATTTATCATTTGACTATTATGTCTAACATTAGCATTTAGCAATAAACATCCGAGTGGCACATTTGGGTAAACATAAGTGGCCTTATTACATTCCCACTGCATGGACACAGGTCTCCTCTCTGAGAGGGAATATAATTAACCAATAACCATGCAGGTTCAGTCCGGATTGGTGATGTCACAGTCATGTCTTCGAATATGAAGCATCACATCTGCACATTCTGGTATCATTATATAAAGTACAACTATCAGCAAACAACTGAACAAATGCGATAACACTATTTAGTTCGACTACATTAAATTATTACATACATTGTACAAAAATGTTACAATATAGAAATATCGGATACTAACCGTTTGAGGCGCGCGCGACCCATTCCTGTACAATTGAAAGAATCATTTTCATCTTCCAATCTTCACCTTCCTATTGTATGGCAGTGGGCCGTTGCTATTCCGCAATTAATGCACAGGTTCATGATGTCGTGCCAGTCATCAAAAAGAGCAATAATCAGATCAGGTTTTCCAGCAAAAGTCAGCACAGGTGGCAAGTTATGTAACAGTGTCCATTGTTCAAGCGAGGGACAGTCAGAATGCAATCAATTTCAGAGTCCAGTATTCGATTAGAGGTCTTATGAAAAAATAAATCCCAGAAATACAGAAAAACAACACATTGACTTGCAAAAATCCGAAAAGCCAATGACATTAATGACATGACATTACAACCATGACAATTGACAGACGTTGACATTGACATTTGCCGTTTACTAGTGCAATCCATGGTGCAGTCGATTATATCGATTATTTATTTCTTTTAATGTTTTTTTAATGGCGATTACGTTAAATATCAATCAGTTTCCAGATTTAATTGTTTTACATTGATTTTAATACCTAAAAAGTCATTTATACTAAAACAATGGAGTGTTATTTATTATTTGTATCAGCATCGATTTCCACTAAATCGATCATATTCTTAGGGTACGCTCTATTGATAGACTACCAGCATTTGTGAAGTTAGTGACGTATAACAAAATAAGTGTTGTAACGGTTTACAAAGGTGGTTTAATCCAAATAAATAGAAATCTAATTATTTTCCACACTTGGCCATTGTAAATGAGGCTAAGATTTAAATGGGTTAATTTAGCAAAATAGACGATTTTTTTGGTACATATCTTATTCGTGTAACGGTTAGGCCCAGAAACGGGTTTCTCCTTTTGGTGGATAAAACGTACTACAGTGTAACTGAGTTCCTATCGGAGAAAAATATTTCATAATTAGTGACATCTTGATTTTTGAAATTTTTATGTTTGACATTTTTTATTTTTGACATTTTGATGTATGACATTTTTGATATTTGACATTTTGATCTTTGACATTTTGATTTCTGACATTTTGATAATAATATTTGTAATAATAATGACATGTTAAATGATGTAATGATAATGGTATGATATCTGTAACAGTAATGACATGATATATGTATAATCTAATGATACTAATTTATATTTTCCTTTTAATACAAACATATATTTTTAATTAAGTTGATGATTTAAAATTCTTATATTAGTAATTTATAAATTGATCTAAATAAGTGTAATAATAGTGATATAAATAATTTCAAATGTTTGCATGCCGATTGGTAAAATGTGGCTGAGCTAAATGTAATCTTAAGAACTATTATGTATTACCCATATTTGCAAAATAAAATTCTATTCTATTGTATTCTAAAATCATCTGTGTCGAGAACAGCTCATGCCGTGGCAAAAACATAAGCAGGTCAACAACTTGGTAGCGGAGCTGACTACCCACGTTGCACAGGTCTGGAGGTAAATTTAGGTATTGGAGGCTGGGGTGCATGTTGAAAGCCTCCTCGCGGCGCACCCTGGGCAACGTCAGCACCAATTGCCCACTGGTTCTGGTGGACTCTTGGGGCTGGCGGCTAATTTTCAACACACGGGGAAAGGTCATGGTTCCAATCACCGATCATCCTGGATGGTCGGTGAAGGGAACCGGGCTATAGACGGTCATGCGTCTACTCCCCCTCTGCTTACAGAGGGAGGTGAGTGGGCGCAGACCGTCACGGGGCGGTACCCACGAGAGTGGGGCGTTGGAGGGTGTCCCATGCCCGCGCTGCGTCTGTCCGGCATCCGGCGGCAGCGTGGGGACGCCGGGGCGGCGGTTGGTTCTGCCCAACCGTCGGCCACCCCGTAACCTTGAACTCAGGACCGGGGGTCCGGGCCACTGAGGTCCGGGCCGCGAGGAAGACAACCTCTATAAAAAATTACCCCAATCCCAAGGTCGAGCGTGCCGAGGGGATGAATGGCCGGAGGGTATCCGGTCATTAGCGCGAAAAGGGACCTCACCCTTAAAAAGGAACACAAAAATGGAAAAGACAGACGGCAAAAAACTACCCCAGGGCGGTACCGGCTGCTCAGCAGTCGGAGAATCCGCCACGTTCCCTTTGGGAACGTCAAGCCCCCATTCGTATTCTGGGGGGGGCAACGAATGTCTTCCGCTTGCCATTGGCAACAAGAGCCGAGGAGGCTCCTGTCCCTTAGGGGACCAAAGAGAGGAGAGGAGAGATGCGGGCTCGGAGTTCGACGCCGCATCAGGAGGCGCGAGCACGAGAGGCTCAGGGAGCCCCTGCCGTGCCAAGGAGGTGGCCGCTGTGGCGAAGCTCAGCAAGCGGCCAAGGTGTGAGGACGGTCAGGGGCTGTCCTCCGATGAAGAGCTGGCCTCAGCTAGGAAGATCCCCACCAGTAGGCGGGGTGGGGTGCGCGAGCGAGGCAAAGGGAGGGGGCTCACTGCCCGCGAGGCGGCAGAGAGAGCGGAGGAGCCCGCAAAGGAAGGAGGGACCGCAGTCACTTCGGGGCCCTCAAGCGACGAGGAGAGTGCGGCTAGTGACCCCGAGGCGGACTGCAAGCGCAGGTTTGCGGAGGTCGTGGAGGCCGCGATCCGAGACGTGGCCTTGAAGAAGCTCCAAGCTTCAAAGAACAAGGCCGTAGTCTCGGCGATGGCCTCCATAATGGCGGCAGCGGAGGCGGCCAACTACACCGGCCCCTCTACTGGCGAAGTGGCCGAATTGAGGGCGGAGGTCACCCGCCTCACGGCCGCCATGGGGAAGCTCCAAGAGGAGAACGGGCGACTCCGAGCGGACCTGGCCGGCCTGAGGGCCGCCGGGGGCGCGCAGGCGAAGCCGCCGTGCCAGCCCGTCCCGGTGGAGAATCAGGTCCTGAACCTGGTCCGGCAGGAGCTGGCGGCCTTCCAGGCGCGGTTCTCCGTCCTGGAGGGCATAGTCCTGCGCCCCCCCTTGGCGGGCGGGACGGCCCCGAGGCCGAAGGCGGCCTCGTACGCGGCAGCTGCGGCAGCTGCCGCCCCTAAACCCGGGCCGTCTGGCCGGGCCCAGGCGCCGGCCAATCCGGCGGCGGCCAAACCGGCGTCGGCCAAACCTGCGTCGGCCAAATCGGCGTCGGCCAAACCGGCGTCGGCCAAAACCGGCGTCGGCCAAACCGGCGTCGGCTGGAGGAGCCCCGGCGCCAGCGCCGGCTGGCGGGGCCCCGGCGCCTACCGGCAACACCCCGGCGCAGGCCCGGAAGAGGGGCAGGCCGGCACGGGAGGCGAAGGCCCCAGAGCCAACGCCCCGCCCTCAAAACCCTCCCACTCCTCCCACGACCGACGCCGAATGGCAGGTGGTCGGGGAGAAGAAGAAGGCGGCCAAGGCGGCCAGAAAGAAGGCGCAAAGGCGGCGCCGCAAGGAGCGAGCCGTCGCGGCTAGGCTTCGCGCCCCAAAGACCGCGGCTGTAGTAATAACGCTACAGCCGGACGCGGTCAAGAGGGGCGTGACGTACCGCGACGTGCTCGCCAAAGCGAGAGAGACGGTGGACCTCCAGGAGCTGGGGATCACCGGGGGCCTCCGGCATAGGGTGACCGCCACTGGCGCCCGCATGTTGGAGATCCCCGGTGCGACGAGTGGCCCCACCGCTGACGCCCTAGCTGAGAAGCTAAGGGCGTCCCTCAATGCGAATGAGGCTCGAGTCTCCAGGCCCGTCAAGTGCGCAGACATGCGCATCTTGGGCCTGGATGACTCCGTAACGGAGGGAGAGGTGGTTGCCGCCGTTGTCAGGACGGGCGGGTGTCTGGCCGACCAGGTGAAGGCGGGCACCATACGTCCTGACTTCACGGGTATGCGTACCGTAACGGTAAGCTGCCCCGTGACGGCGGCCAGAACGATCGTGGAGGGCCGAAGGCTCCTGGTGGGCTGGGTTTCAGCGCAGGTCAAACTGCTGGAACCCAAGCCTCTGAGGTGCTTCCGATGCCTTGTGGGACACCATGTTGGCGTCCAATGCACCTCGGAGGTAGACCGCAGCTCACTATGCTTCCGCTGCGGTCAGCCCGGGCACAAGGCCGGCTCGTGCAACGCCGCGCCGCACTGCATCGCATGTGCGGCTGCTGGCAAGCCGGCCGATCACCGGGCGGGGAGCAAGTCCTGCGCTCCACCCGCCGGGACCAGGAGGAAAGGCAGGCCCTCCGCCGCCGTCGCCACCACCATCGTCGCCGCCGCCGCTGCCGCCGCCACCAACGCCGCTGCTGCCGCCGCCACCACCGCCGCCGCCGCCGCCGCCACCACCGCCGCCGCCGCTGCCGCCGCCGCCATCGTCGAGGGGCCCTCACAAGGGGCCCGGGAGGGGGCTGAAATGGAGGAGTAATGGCTCCTCTATGCCTCCTCCAGGCGAACATCAACCACTGCGCCTGCGCTCAGGACCTGTTGCTCCAGAGCGTGGCGCAGTGGTCGATTAACATCGCCGTGGTCGCTCAGCCGTACTTTGTCCCGCCCAGGGATGACTGGGTGGAGGACCTGAGCGGCTCAGTGGCCATACTTTCGTCGGCCGCCGCCGGCACCCCGTCCCTCGAATGCGTCACGAAGGGACAGGGGTGCGTAGCAGCACGGTTCGGAGAGATAGTAGTAGTGGGGGTGTACTTCTCTCCGAACCGAACTCTCGCCGAGTTCCACAACTCTTTAACAGAGTTGAGTGTCGTCGTCGCCGGAAACCATCCCTTCCCCGTGCTAGTGCTCGGGGACTTCAATGCCAAGAATTTGGCCTGGGGTTCCCGTTACACGGATGTGCGGGGCAGGATGGTGGAGGACTGGTCTCTGGAAACAGGCCTGGTCGTCCTAAATCGGGGTTCTGTTCCCACGTGTGTGCGGATGCGGGGTGAGTCCGTGGTGGACATCTCGTTCGGCAGCCCCGCTCTGTCACAACGCGTCATTGACTGGCGCGTCATGGAGGGGGTGGAGACCTACTCCGACCACCGGTATATCCGGTTCGACGTCTCCGCCCAGACCTCTAGCGCGCTGGTCCAACAGGCCCCGAGTGGTCCGCGGTGGGCGCTGAAGCAGCTGGACCGGGAGCTCCTCCTGGAAGCCTCGATCGTGCAGGCCTGGGTGTCATCACCGGACAGGCCTGCCAACATCGACGATGAGGCGGAGTGGTTCCGGGAGGCCATGTCCGAGATCTGTGACGTGGCAATGCCCCGAGTCCGGCCAGGACGCGCCCGACGTCGGGTGTACTGGTGGTCGCAGGAGTTGGAGACGCTACGCAAGGCGTGCGTCGATGCGCGACACCTGTACACCAGGCACCGCAGGCTCCGCATTCGCCCTCCGGATGCGGAAGCCACGGAGGCGGAGCTGTACGAGGGGTACAGAGCGGCGAAGACCGCCCTCCAAGAGGCTGTCCAGCGGGCCAAGGATGTGGCCCGCGAGGAGATGGTGGAGACTCTGAACAGAGATCCGTGGGGGCGCCCTTATAAAATGGTGCGGAATAAACTCCGCACCTGGGCCCCCCCGCTGATGCAGAGTCTCCGCCCCCAGCTGGTGGAGGAGGTGGTGAGCGCTCTGTTCCCTTCACGGGGGGAGCACACTCCCCCGCCCGTGGCTCCGCCAATTGCGGTGCCCGAAGCGGACCACGCGGACGACGACGACATCCCTGCTGTGACCGGGGTAGAACTGAGAGCGGCGGTAGGAAGGCTGAAGGCCAAAAATACCGCCCCAGGACCCGACGGCTTGCCAGGTAAAGCCTGGGTCCTGGCCTCGAGGGCTCTCGGGCCTCGACTGGAGGCGTTCTTAAGCGCATGTTTGGAGAGAGGCCAGTTTCCACGCCGTTGGAAGACGGGGAAGCTGGTCCTCATTCGGAAGCCAGGGCGCCCTGCGGACTCTCCGTCCGCATACCGGCCCATCGTGCTGCTCGACGAGGTCGGCAAGCTCTTTGAGAGAGTGATTGCGGGCCGCCTCGTCGCATCAGGCGGCGGCCGACGCGATGACACGCGGGGTTGCGATAGTCGTGGAGAGGATCCGGCAGTTGGGTCTCGAGGTGGCATTGCACAAGTCCGAGGCCATGTCGTTTCATGGGCCCCGGAACGCGCCGCCATCGGGATCCCAACTAACGGTAGGAGGGGTTCACATCGGCGTCGGGATGACGATGAAATACCTGGGTCTCGTCCTCGACAGCCGGTGGAACTTCGTGGAGCATTTCCGACGTTTGGCCCCCAAACTGGAACGGGCCGGGGCCGCCTTCAAGCGGCTCTTGCCCAACCTGGGGGGGCCAAACGCCTCCTGCCGGGGGCTTTACGCGGGGGTCGTGCGGTCCATGGCCATATACGGGGCCCCGGTGTGGGCGCGTTCACTGTGGCGGCGAGCCGCCCACTACCTGAACGCGCCCCAGAAGGTGGTAGCCATAAGGGCTATCCGGGGCTACCGCACGATCTCTGGCGAGGCGGCAAGCCTCCTTGCCGGACTGCCGCCATGGGATCTGGAGGCGATGGTCCTCGCGCGCCTGTATGAGTGGCGCGCGGAGGCACTACGCCGGGGGGAGGATCCGCTTCCGCGGCAAATCGCTGCGGAGCGGACGGATCTCCGGCGCGATCTCATGGCGGCATGGAAAGAGCGACTGTCGCAACCCAGCGCAGGGCACGCCGCGATAGCGGCGATAAGACCCCTCTTTGAGGAGTGGCTAGAGAGGCGCCACGGCGCCCTCACCTTTCGCCTGACGCAGGTCCTCACCGGACACGGAAGTTTCGGGAGGTTCCTGCACATCACCAGGCGGGAGGAAACGCCCGGGTGTCACCATTGCCAGGATCGCCCAGAGGACACGGTGGAGCACACGGTGGAGGTCTGCCCCGCTTGGGCGGAGCACCGCCGTGTCCTCGTAGAGGCGATTGGCAGCGACGGCGACCTCTCGCGTCCGGCCCTGGTGCAAGCCATGGTCCGGGGCGAGAGGGAGTGGGAGGCAGTCACCTCCTTCTGCGAAGCAGTCATGCTAGCGAAGGAGGTGGCGGAACGGCTCAGGGAGAGAGCCTCCCGTCCCAGCCGCCGCGGGAGACGCTCCGGGCGTCGGGAGCCGCGTGACGACTCCCGGCCACCGTAGGCGCGGGCCTGCGGGCGGAGAGTAATGGGTAGCTCACCGCCCGATCAGGATCAGGCCCGTGCCGGACGGCGCGTACGTGTTCCACGCGCGCCTCAAAGAGATGTCAGCATCGAGGAGGGGCCCCTTAGGGCCGAAGCCTGCCGGGTCAGCGGGATTGTCCGAAAGGGTTACCGCTGGCCCGGAACATAAAGGGCTAAGGAAGGAACACGGGTGGGTTTTAGTCAGTAAGAGTCTGACACTCCCTTCCGCTCCACCCAGAGCGGGAGGAGTCATTTGATGATTTACCATCCTCAAAAAAAAAAAAAAAAAAAAAAGGTATTGGAGGCTATTTGAATGGTAATTACGTGTGTGACAGCTATCATATACGAGTAAGACAGCAGATTGAGTTCAAGTACTCTTCTAGAAATCACGTGAACAGTCAAGGATTGAAATCACACCACCACCTGCACCTGCACCTTAAGGGTCGCTATCAGTTTAGCGGACTAAAAACAGAAAAAATCATTTTTTTTCAGCGCAAATTTCTCAATATCCTTAAGTTATCTAGTTTTTTTTAAAATACACAATTATTTATCACCTATCTATCTAGTAAGTCTACGAATTTATTGAGTTATTGAGTTTGGTAGATAAACACCTCAAATTTTAAAATATTTAACGCTTTTTGTTATTTTCAATAAATTCTTACGCGTAGACGACGGTTTTGCGCATGACTTTATTAGGTTTTTTCAGCGTAGTCAACATTTTTTTACAAGTACTAATTCGTTAAACTTAAAAAAAATAAATCGTATACTTACGCTTACGTCTACAACGTGTAACAGAATAAACGCAATTCCTGAAAGTAGTTTGTTCAGAATCGGCTTCTGAATCGATTTCCGTCATCAAAAATAGGTGTTAAATTTTGACGGAAAAATCTTTTAAATGACCTAAATTAGAAACACATTATCATGACAAATTAATATAATCGTTGAATCAAGGAAATTGAAACCTTAACTCAGAGCAATAAAGGCTACTTAAACGCACGACATTATTTGTATTTCGCTCACAGGTCGTAATACACACACGTAAATAATATCAATGCATTTTACAATAAAAGTAGTGTGCGTCCAATTAAATAGGTGCAATGATATTCTAATAAACAGATATGTTATACACTTACAAAACAACAGAAAGAAGTGTTCCGCGCCGAGAGGCAGCACACATACACACTTTTCATTCATTTTACATTTCACTACAAGTAAAAAGGATAGAAAAAGGATAGCTTGATAAAACCAATAAGAAAAAAAGTGACAGCTAGATGTTGTCAATTGCGCGTGAATGTAAACAAACATTATTCGGGCTACCAATCACCGCACGCTGGCATCATAGACTAACAAATTAACTAGGCAGAAAGTATAAACCGCGTGTACAGAATCTGTAGTCGGGATTTGTGCCTATGCAACGAATAAACACTATTAAAAGGTAGGTAGGTGAAAAATAAAACACGTTTTAAAAAGAAAGAAATACAATTGTAAAAATAATCATACACCTTCGAAAAGATTTAATTTTAATCTCAATGGTAGGTTTATTTTAACACTATCTGTGACATACTATGGTAACGATAAGCTATTAATATTTTCTTTTCCTACATATTATGACATGTTTAATTTATAATTAAATATATCAAACAAAATTATAAAGAAAAGTTATTAAAAGGGAAACTAGAACTCTGCTGTAAAGATGACTTTACTGCCTAATATTCGCATCTGTACTTTTATTCTATGTCCGGAGTGCTCGCATCCTTGTCGTTCTTACGACAAAAAATGTATTTTCCATCTCTTTCTTTTTCCTAACCTCCAAATATCAGAATATTAGGAAAATAATTGAAATATATTAATAAGATCCCTTGTGTTTTATTAACTTTGGTATCATAATTGGTACACTTTCTAAATACACAAGATGGCATTTTGGATGGTAATTACGTAGCTGCGCGCACCGTCTCACTCGTAGACGTGCGTGACACAGACTAAAGGCAATACGTCCCAATTAGGATGTTTTCTAGTCTTCACAATTTGCGCGCTCATAACATATCTGTTACTAAAATATCATTGAATAGGTGATTTAACGGAATTTCAACTTTATCTCCAATGTGTAAGGCTTGTTTGAATGCACGACCAAACTTAGTGCGATCATCAGAGTAGCCCTACACACACAAACAAATTTTAGGCATTATTACAAAATAAAATGATTGAATTTGAAGAAATTTGATACTTATTGCAAAGAAATAAAGCATTTGTCGGCAACCTCTTTGACGTTTCTGGGAAATGCCGACATACGCGCCGCCCGCGCCGCTACCGCCGAATAACATGAGTACCTAACATTAAAAGCTAAGCTAGTAATCCGCCGGTAGCGACCAAGTGTAGTTGTTCTTCAATTTACTTCCGTGACATTTTTGATTACGTGCGCGATGGCTTTCCGGTACACCAACATACAATACACGGATATGGTGAGAACCCTGGCTCGCTGTCTTGATAATGTCGCGTTAGCTTGTCGGGAGTTCAATGACGTTTTGGCTGCAGTGTGAGCGCCAGGACGATGCTGGATGCAACTCAGCGACTGAGGGACTCCGGGACGTTCCTTCCTAATACGGCTTTGGACAGAGGGACGAATGTGTGAATGTGCGAGCATTTGTGACGGTGAAAAGTGATACTGAAGTGCTTACAAAATTGAAATACAATTTAAGAAAGCGTGCTAATAAGTGCATAGATCAAGGCGGCGGTCATTTTGAAACTTTAATGAAAGTGGATCGCAGAAATAGTGCAAATTAATAACCTAAGTGTTTAGTGTAAATAGTCCAGTTCTGTAAGTACCTACTTCTTCCTATCAATACGATTGTGTAAACATTGTTATTATCAATATCACATCTAGCTAATGTTCGGTAATTTAACTATCGTTCATACGGCCATAGGTAGGTATCTAATGCCTACATTAGAACTAGGAACTCACCGTCGGCGCGCGCGCCGCTAAAATTGAACAAACCTAATTTTTAGGTCCATGATACACACGCGCATAATTATGAATAATATCAAAGCATTTTACATTTGGATTCGAGCGCGTTTAATAAAACAGTTGATGTAAGAGAATTTAATCCTTCCGTCCAAATAATAAGGCTTATTGAAATGCACGACCGATTTGTATTCCGCATGTCTCACTAATTGATTTGTAGAGAAATGTCGAAATAGGTAGTAGACAATTTTCTGGTTCCTACGAGCTACGTCCTTTGCAAATGTACCGTATGAATAATGTGAAAGAGCGAGATGCACAAAACCGGCGACCCTTTGAAATCGCGCGCGCGCGCTACCTCCGGGCTGCCCGCGCCGGCCATCTTCAAAGTAAGTAGGTATTTTTTCATGCGCAGCAAAGTTTGCTGTTTGTGATTAAAATCTTGTAAGCACTGATTTTTGTTTCACGTAATTAGCAGTAAACACTCTTATCAGCGGTAGCTAATAATATCGCGAAAGTTACGCATCTGAGATATTTTTTACCCGCGTGTGCCGCACGGAGTCCGGGCGCTTCGCCCTTCGTTAGTTTCGAAGTTCGGGTAAAAAGTCGCTGTTTTAAATGCATCCCCGTTACTATGCGTAAAGTCTTAGATTCATGTTGATAATTTCACTTGCTAGAAAATTATCAATCATTACACTGTAAACTCAATTAAGTATCAAAAGTTAAGATAGGCTCGCGTTTGACCACTATCTCACCTGATGTCATGTAAGTAAAATTCGTTCATTGAACTAACGCACATCTAATGCCTACAGCTATGGTCAGCTGGCGGGCGCTCGAATGTGTGTGTCGCGTCGGCTGCTAACATTGCATGAGTGTGTGTGTAGGCATGTTGCTGCACATACGTTTTGCGTTTAGTAAGGATAACTATTTTATAAAAAACGACCAGGTTTGGTTTAAATTTATTTAATTACGGGTGTTGTTTTAGACTTCTAATTTTATATTCTAATTGGGGTGTCCGAGGTATTGCGCTTAATCCGTTACACGTTGTATATGCCTAGTATTAAGATTTTTTTTCAGATCGTTATTTGCTACCAGTTAGCTAAAAAAGCAATCGAAAAACTTGGTGTTTCGTGATTACGTAAAAACGTGTGTTAGTTTTTTTTTTTTGGAATATATTAAGTAGTTATCAAAACTTAATTTCGTACACTTACTAGATAGATAGGTGATAAATACTTGTGTATTTTTAAAAAAACTGGATAACTTAAGGATATTGAGAAATTTGCGCTGAAAAACCTGATTTTTCTGTTTTTTGTCCGCGAAACTGATAGGGATCCTTAAGGTTAATGTTTACTTGCACGTTATAATTTTTTCGTCAAGATTTCGAATGAACTGACTGTTCGAAAAGGTGACATGTGCCCGCTATTTGAGAATGAAGTGTTTGAAAAATCCTTAGAGGGATAACATGACCTAAAGCGCGGTCTCTGTCGGACTGCATAGAAAAGAAAGAGAAGCGCGATGACACAAAGCCGGTAATTAATTGCAAAATATGAAGCAATTATCTATTTACAAAAAATCTATTGTTTGGACAAAAAAAATTAAAACATAGTGCTTTAGTATGTTACTTGTAGAATAATCTGACAAAAAATCAGAATGATTGTATGTATATTAGTATGTTTTTTTATTGTAAAAAGAAAGTTTATAGAGGTATCTTCATCATTTTTTTCTATCGTATCAAATTATGTAGTCGTATTATGTTTTCAACACACTATCTAACTAGCATACATCCTGAAGAATATCATATATTTTTCTGATTTTGTTTACTGTAGTCGATAATATACTTTTAGGCATTATAAAACTTGTGTTTTTTGCGTTTAGGTCAAGTAGTCCTCTTAACATTTTTACTCCCTGACTATTATACGTCATCTAAAATACAAAAGATCTAGAGGTTCGAGGCGACAGTCAAGCTTCGTTGTTGGTTTAAAAATACTATCAATTGTTCTCCAGGTTGGTAAAGGAAAGTAGGACCTATTCGGCCATCTGATCTCCAATCAAGGATTCTCATGTAGGGGTTCTTACCAACGATTTCTATAATTACGAGTAGTTACTAGAGATCATTCGAAAGGGGTTCTCAGTTCTCAACAACGATTTTGATAATGAATTTATATCAATCAATCTGCCTACCTTTTTCCCAATTAACAATTATTATCATTTTGAACAATTATTACTAATCAGTGAAGTTTAATAGGTAGAAAACATAAGAAAAATAAAAAAAAGTATTTTGTTAAAAATGAGCGCTTTTCTTTAGTTTCTCGTATGTAATTGCTTTCCCGAATTTGATCCTTATTAGGGACACTATCGAGTGGTGTAATAATACAGTGTGTTTTTTTTTAATAAAAATCAACGGGTTCGATTCCTGGCTGAAAAAATCCAATGATGCAGTTTTAGTTTTCATCAAAATCGAGCCCGCGACTCCTTTGAGTACTTTTCGCTATTCCTCATAGTTTCGGATTTGGCCATCCACGCCCACTTGAAAAATTCACCCTGTATATATATACCAGTTTTACATGGGGTGACTGCCTATCTGACCTCCACAACCCAGTTACTGAGTAAGGGTGCTTACATAAAGACACGGGTACCTGGTAAAGACAAGCCGGTGCCGACCGGGCCGGTAAAATATCCCCGTATTAACTTATGCGCTTACACATAAAAAAACAGATAAAACATTGTGGCCGTTTCTTAACGTAGATCAACCTGCACGAATCTGTACCGGAAACCCCGCTGCTTTATGTTATCACCCAACACGCACGATACCCCTTGGTGAAACTGGTAGGACTGTCAAAGATCTACGAATGACAGCCGAGACCAACGGCTTAACGTGCTTTCCGAGGTACGGAGGGGTCTCGATATGTAATGGATGGTCACCCATCCACGAAACGACCGCGGCAAGCGTAGTTTAACCTTCGATCGATCCGTGCGGCAGTTATTATTTAACCTCGAGTTCTTGATTTAGCAAGGAGAATGACTTTATAGTATAAAGGCACAGTTCGCGCCAAATAACTTTGCCGCTCTGAACTATGCTTTCCGCTAGCCGCGCATGCGCGCTGCTGTTTTACTCCTAAGATTATTTGACGCAAACTGTACTAATTAATACATGATCTAGGTGTCGGCCGTCTACCGAACAAACGCGAATAAACAAGAAAACAATACGTCACTCAAACACATAACCACCCCAATTAACTCATTAGTTAATCATATTATACGTGCCTAACTACCGGTTATGTATGAACTATTTGTGAATACTATATCAGGCAAAAAGCACTGAAACGGACCGGTTGAGAACAAGATGTTTGACAGAAACCGGGGCGCTGCCGGGTCGAATAATTAGTGTAGTATAAATAGGCATGTCGCAAATGACAAAACACAGTGCACTTCGTTTGCTCACTGGAATACCTTGCCAGCAACATGAACATGTATATCACGGTAATAGTTTCCGGCATTTTGAAAACTGTTTCTTCATTTCGATAAATGTATCTCTGAAGTAAAATTTTGTCGTTACGCTTTGGAAGAAGAAGTAGAAAATATTAGTGTTGGTTTTTAATTTAATGGTTTCTCTGGTGTCATCCCAAAGGAGGAAGCAGTGGTGGCCCAGTAGCAACGGCCCCGGCTTACGAGTCGTAGGTTGCGGGTTCGAACCCAGCCAATTTTTTTTTGTTTGGCAATCATCAAATGACCCCTCCCGCTCTGGGCGGAGCGGAGGGAGTGTCAGACTCTTACTGACTAAAACCCACCCGTGTTCCCTCCTTAGCCCTTTATGCTCCGGGTCAGCGGTAACCCTTTCGGACTATCCCGCTGACCCGGCAGGCTTCGGCCCTAAGGGGCCCCTCAATTTATGCTGACATCTCTTTGAGGCGCGCGTGGAACACGTACGCGCCGTCCGGCGCGGGCCTGGTCTCGAACCTAGCCTGGCGTTTCATTTTGTGTAAACAATTTCATCACCACAGCTCTTAAAGGTGCGGTGAAGGAAAACATCGTGAGGAAACCGGCATGTCCTAGAACCAAAAATTCGAAGACATGTGACATCTACCAACCCGCACTGGGCCCGCGTGGTGGATTACAGCCCTCTCCCTCTCGAAGAGAGGAGGCCTGTATCCCAGCAGTGGGAACAATATAGGCTGATTATACGATCCCAAAGGACTACTTTTTAAGTCAAAAGGAGTATTTTGCAAAGGCATCAACGTTGAACAGAACTATTTTTTATGCTAAGGCGAAAAAAAAATGACTTAATCCTTCTTGTGTTTAACAGGTCACCTGCCTGTTGGCTTTAGTTGCGGCCGCTTCGGCGATTCCGCCCGCGACGCTGTCATACGTTCCCATTACCACAATTGAAAAAATCGTAAGTAAAACCCTATTTTATTAAGGTTTATTTATAATCATAGTTTCTATAGGAAATATGATGGTGTATAAGTACTTAAATACTAAACTATAAGCCGTTTGGGGATGAAAACCTAGGGCCATGGGGTCCGATTGCCCACTTGGTTTTTCGAGATATCGCTAAGCGGTTAGTCGACTCTTCACGTGACCAGAGGGCTGGCCTATTTCTTGGCCAAAGAATTAGCATCGCCATACAACGTGGCAATACTGCCAGCCTTTTGGGCACTGTTCCTGTTGACAGCGATGTGGACGAATTGTTTGATGCCCTATGATTATTTTGCTTATTTTTTCATATAAATGCAGTACATATTATTATTATTTTAAATATTAGCACAGATTATGTAAATATTATCCTATTTGAAGTAACTATACGAAATATATCTCACATCATCTTATCTTGCATATAAAATATGTTCCAGCCGAACTCAAACTACGGATTTAACTACGCGGTAAACGACCCGTCGACGGGCGACAACAAAGCGCAGTGGGAGACACGCGACGGTGACGTGGTGCGAGGAGCATACTCCTTGGTTGAACCTGACGGCAATATCCGCTTGGTCGAGTACACTGCCGACTCCTTGACAGGATTCAATGCCATCGTGAAGCGAACAGGGCCGAACGTACACTCTGTGGCGTTACCGATAGCGGCACCTATAGTTGCCAAGCCGATCGTAGAGACTCTTGCGCCGATCACGCCCGTAATCACTAGGCCACACCTCGGACCGATACATGTTGGCCCTATTGGTCATGGACCTATTGGCATTGGACACGGACCCATCGGCCCTATTGGACTTGGACCCATCGGCCCTATTGGACATGGACCGATTGGTCCTCTTGGCCTTATCGGTCATGGACCGATCGGCCCCATTGGACACGGCCCAATCCCAATTGCCCCAATCGCTGAAGTCGCACCCGTAGCCGAAGTTCATCATCAGCCTATCATAACCCCGGTCATCGACACGCCACCAATCATCGCGCCTGTGCCGACTTTAGACCTCCCCCTGATCTACCCGCTGCCCCCGGCTAGTCCGTGGGTACATCTGTCGGGCACGTCCTACGGAGGAAAGGGCAACATCGTCCGCCGCTGGGCCGCCGGACCAATCTCACTGGATGGCAAGACGCTCACCATCAGAACCAAACACCATTAAGTTAATTTAAGTTTTCAAATGTAAATATCTCCTATAACTAACTTCTCCGTGTATAGGTAACCTATTTAGTTACTCACGGCGCTAGTGTGTTCTTGCATTTGACATTGCACATGCAAAAATACACATAGGTCATATTAGAAGTTAAGTTTGAGCGGTATAATCCAAAGCAACGAAGTGTACCTGAATAATAAATAAATGTTTTACGAACGAACTTGTTTTTTGTTCAGCGTATTTGTTGTGTAGTGCAGCGTAAAATGGGCTCATTTAGTTATGCGTGCCGAACATTCAATGACACGCTCATCAACTGGTAATGTATGCGTTTTCATTGCATAACAGCGTAAATTGGTTGATAATTACTTGTAAAGAAGTTTTTTTAACACGTTGTCGGACGTGTTAAAAAAACTTCTTTACAAGTACGAATTAGGTTCTGCACACTGATTAACCGTAACAGAACATTTCGTCAGTATGTTTAAAAAAAAAAGAGCCACATTTTGTCCCATTTAATAAGCGTTACAGAAACCTGGCAGGCAATTCTCGTATTTATTAGAATATTCAGTCTGATCTCAGTCTCAATCTGTCAAAAATATCTCTAATTTCCGTACATTTTAGACAAGTTTTTGACTGTCAAATATTTTTGACATGAAAAATCTTCAATGATTTTCAATGATTTTTTTTTAAATGTAGGGAAATTAGAGATATTTCTCTAATTTCCCTACATTCTTGACAAGTTTTTGACTGTCAAAAATATCTCTAATTTCCCTACATCTTTGACAAGTTTTTGACTGTCAAAAATATCTCTAATTTCCCTAAATATATGACAAGTTTTTGACTGTCAAAAATATCTCTAATTTCACTACATTTTTGACAAGTTTTTGACATTGATTGTCGCTGAGATGAGATTGTGACTAGATTTTGAACGTTTTTAATTACGGGAACTGGGCTTCTTGTGGAAACACAAATGGAAGAGTATTCAATATAATTTTGAAAATTATAAAAATTGGTTGATTTCTTTGCGGAATAAATCAGTAAGCTCGGCTATACAGGGTGAAATTGAATACATGCAACAAACCGAAATGGGAGATTGTACTCATCATTATGAACAACTTTTACTAAGGGACCAAAGCTGCAATCGCGAAAAAAAATCAGCTGTTCCCTACATTTTGACGAGTTATGCGAACATAAATGTAGGGAACAGCTGATTTTGTTTTCGCGAGTTCAGGTTTGGACCAATAGTAAAATTTATTCATAATGATGAGTACAATCTCCCGTTTCGGTTTGTCGCATGTTTTCAATTTCATCCTGAATAGAGCTCGACAAGCCTAGTTGTCCATATAAACACATTCGCCATCGCACACAAAAGTATACAATTTCAACTCACCGGATTATTGTCTTCATCAACATCGTACTCTTCCCTCTGCACCATCATCAGCTTACCACTGGCGTTGATCACCTGGAAATATGAACCATATTGGAAATACATAAAGTTACAAATTCTTTAAATGAAAACACATTTTTTTGCACTGTGTTAAAAATATTATAAATACACTAGCGGACCCGACAGGCGTTGTCCTGCCTTTCCTAGAACTCGATTGCAGCGCCACCTACCGGGTCCAATTGTGACTACAGGGACCAACGCTAATAGACACAAAAAAAAACATCAAAATCGGCCAACGTTTTAGGAGTTCAGTGACATACACACGTAAAGAATAATAATTATACCGGCTAACTTTTTTACCGCGACTAGACAAAACAGGACATAAAAGGTGAACGGAGTAGAAGCCGTTGACACAGAAAAGTCTTTTTTTTTTAACAAAATCGACAAATAATATAAAAATTCAATCTAAAGGTAAAACACCCCTTTAATTGGACCAGGGGGCCTAAAAAGGCCACTTTGGAGACTCATAAAAGGATAACATTATGAATCATAATATGGCTAAGACAGTCCGTGTTTTTCTTTTTTTCGCTGCACTACGTAGGTATAATCAAGAGATTGGGATTGGATCGGATTGATTGGTATTTTAGCACAGACATTTTTTTTTTGTCTGTGCTAACTGAACTATGACTGAAAAATGCCTCACCAATTTGATACTATTAAGGACTGATTTTTCAATCATCTGATAACTTTATTCGAGGAATAATTTTGAAATTTTGACAGTTATTTCATACAAAAACTGTCAAACGTCAATTTTATTCCTCGAATAAAAGTTATCTGGCGATGGAAAAATCAGCCCTAACTTAACGTTTAACTGCCTATTATGTTATCCTTTTATGATTCTGCCAAAGTGGCCTTTTTAGGCCCCCAGGACTGTCCAGGACGGATGGACAAACCTATCTGAAGGATTTCTTTAACAGTTTCTTACCAGTGAGTCCGGCTGACGTTGCACATGCACGAAAACTGTGGATGAGCGGTGGCGTTGCGGCGGGTCCTGTAGTCGACACAGTGACGCTGATACCACACAAGCTGGGTGTGATAGCGCTGATATATCTACTGCTTGTACGCAGCGCATCTCTATGTTACCCGCTGGAAAGAAAAATATATATTAGCATGATTAACAGGATAGACTAAAATAATAAAAAACTGGCCAACTCGCACTCGAAGAATTCCGTACCACAAGGCAAAAACGCCACGCGTTTGTATGGGAGCCCCCTTAAATATTTATTTTGTTCTGTTTTTAGTATGTGTTGTTATAGCGGCAACAGAAATACATCATCTGTGAAAATTTCAACTGTCTAGCTATCACGGATTATGAGATACAGCCTGGTACCAGACGGACGGAGTGGAGTCTTAGTAATAGGGTCCCGTTTTTACCCTTTGGGTACTCAACCCTAAAAAATAAAGAACACTCAAAAAGTGTTTCCAATTTTTCGTGACGACAGATAGTCGTCCTCTTCTAAGTACTGTACTTGTTTATTTATTGACATCGAGCTGTTCACCTATTCACGGCACAATAAAAATCACAACAATTTTACAATACGGTCTTAAATTTCGACACGACACTGGACAAATAATACAGGCTACCACTGGAGTGTTTTCAGTGCAATCTAGCTACAGCTAGAAAAATCAAAAGAAGTTCGAGCCACTGTATGTGTGTGTGTGTGTGTGTTTGGCGCAGCTGTGAGGCACACATTCCTGCTAATTTCTTACATCGGACTTTGCACTTTTTATTTTTCTTTTTTTTTCTTTTTTTCTGATTTACGACTATTATCTGACTATTGTGTACTGTGTGTCTTTAGATTGTGCTAAATAAATATATTTTCTTTCTTTCTTTCTGTAAGAGAAGTTTGAGAGCTTGCGTGTCAGGCGCGCGTTCAACGGACGAGTACCGCTCCTTTGTGATTCGCGACTTAAACATTTACATAATTTTTTACGATTTCAGCTTGGATCCCATAGTAAAAGTTTTTCATAATGATGAGTACAATGACCTCTTAAGAGGTTTTACGCATTTAACGTGACACCTTGTATAGGTACTGACCATTATCCACACAGTTGAGCTCGTATATGGTGACGAGCGCGTCAGCTCCGAAGACTACGAGCTGATCGTCCAGTATGTCCAGTACGAACACTTGCGATTGCACGCGAACTATTTTCGCGAACTTGTTGTCCAGTTTCGCTTCGCGGGGATAGAAGCGGATTTCGTCGTGACCGTCTAAGATGCTGTAGCAACCTGGGGAATAAATGAAGTAAAAAGTTAACAGAAAAGTCATAGCATAGAAAAATAAATAATCCATACTAATATTATGAATGCGAAAGTGTGTCTGTCTGTCTGTCACCTCTTCTTGCTTAAAACGTTGAACCGATTTAGATGAAATTTGGTATAGAGATAGTTTGAGTCCCGAGAAAGGACATAGGATACATTTTATCCCGATATTCCCTCGGGATCGAAACTAATGCGGGTGAAACCGCGGGGCGCAGCTAGTGCTTCATATAAAAAACAAACACTCGCTCCGAACGCGTCCAAACTCGCATTATTTAGCGCGTATGGATGCTTTAAAAAAGTCCAGTTTCTTTCTATACCACTTTTGTTTCTTCTTCTATGGTTTTATATAATCTATGGCATTTCAGGCCAGAATACATAATATACAATCGAATTAATAATCTGAAGGATGATACCTAAAGAATAATTGTAGTCCTGTGAGACATATTATATTTCTTGGCTGTACTAAAGATTTGTTTTATTGTGGACTAGCTGACCCGACAGACGTTGTCCTGTTTTTGATTCGAAAGACGCGTGGCGCCATCTATTATCATAATAACGTTATTGTTGTTTTCCTCAGGAACAGCACTTTTTTTTCAGGATGAAAGGTACCCTATGTCCGTTTCTGTACACCTGACAGCGTATATGCAAAATTTCAGGATGATCGGTTCAGTGGTTTAGGCGTGAAAAGGTAACAAACAAACTTACTTTAGCATTTATAATATTAGTAAGGATTATTACTGCCTTACCTATAACGATGTACTCTCTCCACCACAGCATGCCGCCTGCGACGACAAAGTCCTTCTCTTGCGCTTCATTACCGAACAACTTCCATCTTCTTGACAAACAGTTGTAGTGCGCTAGTCCTGTCCGACCAGCCACGCATACGTTTACGCCTGTCTCGTCTATTGCGCTGTACTGAGAAAGGAAATAAGTGCGTCTATTAATTTCCTTGGCGGTGCTTGAGGAAGGCCTATGTCCAGCAGTGGACGTTATGGTGATATTCGCTTAAAGGATGATGCATCATCAGCCTGCCTTTTCCCAACTATGTTGGGGTCGGCTTCCAGTCTAACCGGATGCAGCTGAATACCAGTATTTTACAGGGAGCGGCTGCCGATAACCCTTGGTAAGACTGGTTGTCAGACTTTCGGGTTTCTGACTGTCCGTAACGACTGTCAAGGATGATGATGATGATTAATTTATTTATAGTTACGTGTCTCGTATTATCGCGGACACTCCCGCCTGACCACCACTAAGTTCATTTTTGCTTGCAGTCAAAAAATAAAACCGACGAGACAGTCAACTATTACATGAATATACAACATTATTTTTAGTACCTATTATGCGAAACCCGAAACACGCGTCTAGTATTTTTATGTAAAGAATCTATGTACAAAATTTCAAAACTGTATCATGAAAAATCACAAAGTTATAAGCTTGTTAAGTCACCTGTTTGTGCATACAAAAATATGCTCACTCGCGCCACTCGCGCCGCGCCCGTCGTGCGCTCATTGACCTAGGTACCTAACCGTTCGGCGCGGAGATTGGATAACCTACTTAGTGTCGCTCGGTGTCTAACTTTTAACCTTTTTTAAATATTTTCGGGACAAAATATAACAAGGGGTAAACATTATTGGAATCGATTCAGTTACTTATTCTGAACAAACTATATTCAGGTTTCGCATATATTAAAAATAACGTTGTAGAAACAAACTCACCCTCAGCGGCCAATTAGTAGCAATATAGGTAGCGGGTAGCGGCAAAATAATCCACTGTTTCCTGCACTCGTTATCATCAACAAACTCCCTATAGTTAGTACTGCTCTCATATTCCATGTTAGGCTGGTCTTGTAACCCGTTCTCTGCCTGGTAGATCTCCGATGACGAGTCTATGATGGAGATCTTTGTTCGCTTTGTTAGGTTGTCTTCGAGGTTGATGTAGAGTTTGTCGTCCGCTTGTAGGTAGAGGTGTCTTTGGTTGCTCTGGAAAGATAGATATTTTGTCTATGATTTCACTTATGTAGTTTCCCGTTACTAATCTTGATAACCCCATCATACTGATGTCGATAAACGTCATTGATCGAGGTGAATCGATTTGATGATGTGAAAAGAACTGTCGATCGACATATCATTCATTTGCGAGAAGCTAATTCCAAAAAAAAGTAATTTAAAAAAATAAAAACCCCGACTGCGGTAAAAAAAACTTAAGTTAAAAAAAACTGAAAAACAAGCCCATTTTAAATTAAATAAAAGTTGGAAGCAGGCGGGGCCCATTTCAATTTGAAAATATAATAAAAATGGTATGAGTCCCGCCTGCTTCCAACTATTATTTAATTTAAATTGGGCTTGTTTTTAGCCTTTCAGTTTTTTTTAACTTAAGTTTTTTACCGCAGTCGGGGTTTTTATTTTTTTAAATTACTTTTTTTATTTCTAGTTTTTTAGTTTACAAATGTGAAAGATTTTGCAAACAAACGATTTAGTTCTTGGTACGTGTTTTTTACGATTTGTTACTTCGAATTACTTTTAACCATATAAGTTGTAGATATTTTTGTAATCACCTTTTAAAACCCTTTATTTTGATACCTCACACGATAGGTTTTGAGAATAAAACATTTTTTGAAGACATAATATAGCGCCAAAAACATTTTTTTTTTCTTTTCAATTTTGATATTTGTGTCACTCTCACAACTAAGACGAATCTAACGGCACCTCTCAAGTTGAAATCGATCAACCCGTTTAGGCTACAGAGCGTGCCAAAGAAATATACATACATACATACACTCGAAAAACATAACCCTCCTTCAGGCACAGTCGGGTAAAAAGAGTAATTTTTGGGTATGATGATTTAAAAGTAGCGGTACGAGTGCGACGAAGCATACAGTCACTTCTTTCTAGCTCCCTCATGTTTAAGCTTTAGCGTAACTAATGGTCATTAGCGTAACTAATGGTCATTTTTGTAGCACAGAGAATAAAATATGCCGCGTTCACCTTTTTACTTATCTCGAAATTGCAGATTATTTAAATTATGTCACCCTTACCAATGAGCGATATGTTAATCTCATTTTTAACCAATCGACTTCGATAGGGTATTTTTGGAAACAAATTGAGTCCGTTTGTTTTTAGCAAATTTGGGATAACGGGAAGTGAAATCAAAACAGTTGTACTGAAAGCTGCTTGAGCTTAATTTAAAAGTCCTGCAATCTTGCAGGACTCTATTATTTGCAAAATTATTAGAATTACAAGGTAAATTGCAAGACAGTGCTTGAAATGACTTCAAAGTAGAGCTACATTTGCATTTGCTTTTTTTTTTCAGTTTCTATATTTATATGCCTGTAATTTATCACCATATAAATTAACATAAAAAAGAGTATTCTATTCTTTTCTACATTTGGATAACACTGCGATTAACAATATCATTCAGAGATCACTTACCATGCAAGGGTTGACGCTGAGTGGACTTTTGACAAAGTCCAGTTGAATAATGTTAGTACTTGAATCTCCTTCCACTTTCACCATCCATAGCTGGTATCCTTCTGTCGCCCATTCCTAGTAAAAATAAAACAATTAATAACTTGGTAAGATATAATCTTTACATATAATACGCGCTAAAGCAGCTGATATTACTGCCGTCATAAAGAAAAAGGGCACAACTAAAATTTTTTTCCTAAATTGAGTTATATACATATTTGGAATCAGAAAAAAGGCGCATAAGCCAGATTTATTACTCAATTTTGAAAAAAATGTTATTTGTGCCCTTTTTCTTTATAACGGCGGATTAGAAGTATCACTTTTTGTTCATTTACGCATTTCATTAAGTATCTTTCACTCGAAGTAAAACGTATGAACACAAAATTAATAATGTATTCATTAGTGAACCGATTCAACAATGTTGGATTTCGGCATTCGGCATCGTTCACTGTTGACCGAAAAATGAAATGAACAAATGAACATTCGTTTCTGGAATGTAACAAAAATGCACATTCAGTAAGTAATATTCAATGTCTGATATCGGGTAGAATATTTTTTTGTTTTAGATGTAGAGATTAGACTACTAAATAGAGACACCCACTGCTGGACATACGCCTCCCCCAAGCACCTTCACTTCGAACGGTTCTGTGCTTCCCGCATCCAACGGGTTCCTGCGGCCTTCACAAGTTCGTCGGTCCACCTTGTAAGAGGCCTCCCAACGCTATGTCTTCCGGTACGCGGTCGCCACTCCACCTAATAGAGTATTCTATTCTATTCTTAATCATGCACAACCAAATATCTTCGTATAAGCAAATTAAAATATCTCAGACATTAAACAAGGTCAGAAGGCTTTAAAACGGGTAAACATCGTGCAAGCAATCTTGAATGCTCGCTAGTGCAAGAGATAAAAAACATGAAGCTATACAAGATGATAAGCACCATCATAACAACGGCCCAGATAAATACATTATACTACTAACAGCGCCCCGCGGTTTCACCCGCTTAAGTGTCGATCCCGTTCGAAAGACACGTGGCGCCATCTATTATCATCATAACGTTATTGTTGTTTTCCACGGGAACAGCACTTTTTTTTCGGGTTGAGAGGTACCCTATGTCCGTTTCTGTACACCTGACAACGTATACTCAAAATTTCAGGATGATCGGTTCAGTGGTTTAGGCGTGAAAAGGTAACAAACAAAAAAACTTACATTCGCATTTATAATATTAGTTAGGATGTAACACTTACTAAACTAGACACAACCAGTGGGTTGGACTTGCTTAAATCCTGGTTGAGTCCGTAGTCCCACGCTAGCGAGCACATGAGTAGAGCTCCGAAAGTACTCCATATGGACACGCCCCCTCTCTCCCAACTTACAGCCACAGCACGACCGTCTGCTGTCCATCTAAAAATATTATCAAAAATGCATCATAATATGATGGTCAACAACCACATTCCAGATACAAGTGGAAATACAAAAATGAACCATGCTGACTGGCTAATATTTTTACCATAAATTGTGCTATTCTATACAAGGTCAAATTAGATTGACTAGCAAAAATTCACATTACATTTAATAAAATAAAGTTTATTGTTAAAAAAGGCACCATTACATTAATATACTTGAATTTATAAGAAGTCATCAGCAAAAATAATAAGGAAAGTAAACAAAAACTTTCGTATTGAGTGTTCCCGTCAAGTCTGTGAAGTTTCGCTAGTCAATTCAGTTTGACCTTACATAGTACGAGCTGATAGGAGAAAAGCAGTTATCAGTACAAATAGCACCTAGTGATATACCGTGATTGTTATCTGTTGTTGCCTTGTGAATAAATTAATAATAAGGGGACTTTACCTCATACATTTAACAGGTCCAGGATCGCCGGGGAAGTCTTTGGAACTGAGCACCATCGTATGTGACAGTTCCAAGCCGCCCGTAGCTTCGTCTATCGTGAAGACATCCACTTGAGAACTGAAATATTGACAAAGAAATCATTAATCGTCACCAATAGATATTACAATAGCCATAGATTATCCCTCTCGTCTCTTCTTCTTCGGACTATTAACTGCTCTCAAATTACGATGTTTAATTTTTATTTAATTTTTTTTTTACATACTTTTTGACATAATTTCTTTATTATTTGACATTATATACAGACAATTGAAAATTTTCACCTCTTTATTAGTGGTTTTAATGGGAATCATAACACTTGGTTTTAGTAGGTTTTTATTATTATTTTTCTTTTTTTATTATTTATCCTTTTGATAGATTCTTATTTTGTAAATGTGAGGACTTTGTATGCCTTATAGACTTTAGATCTGTAGACCATTTTCTATTTTATTAAGTACTTGGTACTTGTTGACAGGCCTGCGCTGTCCTCCCATACCTACTGTAATCTGGAAACATTTAACATTTAACCATTCAAACATTTAACCATGTAGGTTTATGTGAAATAAAACATTTTGATGTTGACTGTCCCTTTCAGGGACACTGGGTGGGGACAGTCCTAGGTCTGAATTAATCATTTTATTACTGTTATGAAAACTAACAATCCTAACCTATATACATAAGCATTATTGTTACCAACACCAAAATACTAACAAAATTATGGACCTAGTCTGAAATAAAGTTTTATTTATTTTTTTAATTTAATTTATGTTAACCCAGTCTTTTAAAAAAGGGAAATATTTCATTGTTCCTCTCAAAACCAACAAGCTGGCAAGCGCTACATCCAAGTTGGTGGCTGTTACTCTACAAAAATATCTCAGACATTAAACAAGGTCAGAAGGCTTTAAAACAGGTAATCATCGTGCAAGCAATCTTGATGGCTCGCTAGTGCAAGAGATAAAAACATGAAGCTGTACAATATCATCTTGTACAGCACCATCATAACAACGGCCCAGATAAATACATTATACTACTAGCAGCGCCCCATCTATTTAGTGTTTTAGGACACCAAAATAGACATTATTTTGGGCTCACAAAAAGAGGCACATTTATCATATTAGAGTGCCTATTAACATTTTTGGGAAATCAAAATGGGAATTATATGGGGATTGATTGAATACATGCCTTAAAAAAGTATTATCAGTGATACTTACTTTTTCCTGCCAATAGCAATTAATCTAAACTTATGGTTGACTCTTGCGCAAGTCGCGTCATCGATGCCGGGTGCCCAAATGCCTTGAACAGCCTACAAATAAGAAAATATATTTTAGCAAAGTTTTTCTTATTACGTGAGTTATCCTAGCAGACCACTCTAACGAAAATAAATAGTTGAGAAAGTGATAGACTATACTTTCGAAGACTAGTTATACTTCTTATCTCTTAGGAGCATAAGAATTAACGGAGCACGCAAAAACATGGGCATAGGTTGTCCCATTGCCGCTGCCTATCACACAGAGGATCTGGCTAGGAAATTTGTTAAAATGTGCCTATAAAGGAAAACTACAAGGACAACACACGAATTTAAAATTTTGAGGGGACTCAATAGCGTGCTTTAGGGTCTAAAATCAATTATCACAACACTCGCTTTACAATTTCTTACCATTAGATCTGTGTCCAATAATATCTGGGATTGTCAAAACATGTTTTAATAAATATTACATAGCAAATTGTTTTATTGTTGGTAATAAAAGGAATCACATGTGTTATTTAATAAATCGATAAAAACATAGTTATTCAATTTCGTTCTACCAGGAACTCTCGAAAAACGTCATACATTTCATTAGCCAGCAAAATGTAGTTTATTTTTATTCGCAACTAGCTGTGCCCACGACTTCCTTCGCGTGCATATTGGATTTCATGAGGTTAATTTTGCGCAGAGTTCGTAATAACAAGTATATATCTTCAAGAAAAAAAAACCATAGTAATAAGGATTTCTACCCAATTAGTTTCGGACTCAAACGCAGAGCTTATTCATGAGCTCAAGCCGCGGCTTAATCATGATCATCCTTAGAAATAAGTCGGGAAATCCCAAAACAAATATTTGATTGAAACCGTAAAAAAAACTTTTTTACAAACAAAAACAACAAAAAAAACATTACAGTGATAAATAACTTTAATTTCGGAAGTCAGTGTCGTTAGTTCCGCATTTTCGTTTTTTGACACCGACTTCCGAAATTAAAGTTATTTATTTATCACTTTGTAGTGTTTTTTTGAAGTCAGTAGTTTTTTTTTTTTTGTAAAAGACTTTTTTTACGTTTACGTTTTCACACTAATTCAATTAACACTAGTGTTTTAACATTGAAGAATTGAAGACCCCAACTAGAAGAATCATCAAAATTCGCATAGAAATGCCGGGGATGCAGTACATTTGTGAATATAACTTAGTACATAAGAATAATTACCTAATGTATTATATACTAAAACCTTCCTGAAAGTATGAAGATCACATAAATGAAATAATTATCAAAATTGGTTCATTAGTTTTTGAGAAAATCGTGAACATACAATCACATACATACACACATACGGGTCGAATACAGAACCTCTTTTTTTGAAGTCGGTTAAAGATTATGTCATTTAAAGGGTGGCGCGGACATCGACGCACAACCTGTTACCATAAAAAACAGCTCTTAAGTACATTTTGACCGCGTAGGTGTCGCACTTTTCTAGAATACATCAGATTTTTTTTCAATAACCGGCAAAATATTTCAACGCAGTGGAGTTCAGACTCATGTACTGAATCCATAGGCGGTTACAGTTTGCGAGTCGATGTCGTTGGCATACTGTATGAAAGTTTTAATATCGGAAATATCCGGCACAATTATTAAAACACCGATAAAAATTAAGGAAAAAAAAATTAAACATTTTTTTATGCTCACATTAGGATCAAACTTGAGATTGGGCGCCGTTAGATACGCCGCCCGTCCGTCATTGAGCGTTATTCCGAAACCGCAGACAAGCGGGGAGTATTCTATGTCGTTCACGTGCGTATTGTCTTCTAATATCGGTTCAGCTGAAAAAAAACGGCAAATACTTAAAAGTTATTAGGGAGAGGCTTGTAGGAATAACAGCCACACGGATCGATCGATGAGGTTAAGCTACGCTTGCCGCGGCTGGTCCGTTACCATCTTTTCATACCAAGGCACCTCCGTGCCTCAGAAAGCACGTTAAGCCGTTGGTCCCGGCTGTCATTCGTGGATCTTTGACAGTCGTTACAGGTCGTCAGAAGCCCGAAAGTCTGACAACCAGTCTTACAGTATTACCCAGTAACTGGGTTGTGGAGGTCAGATATGCAGTCGCTCCATATAAAATACTGGTACTCAGCTGCATCCGGTTAGACTGGAAGCCGACCCCAACATAGTTGGGAAAAGGCTAGGCAGATGACGATTCTTTGCTATAAAACTAATTCCTATAAAGTGCATGTGGTCATGTGTAAATTGCAGACATAGGTCACAGATGCACAAACTCCCAGGGTCGGAGTGTTATATTAAATGAAGGCTATACAGTAATGTATTAATTCCTCGAAGTTATTCGTCACTAAATAATTACCAAGCCTGGAATGCCGATTCCAAGTTAAGAAACGGGTACGGCCCAGACAGATTGGAAGTACATATATGTATTGTATTGTATAAAAGGCTGGTGTCCGCAACACCACATCCAAGCGTGGATTTGGCGTACGGAAAATCGATAAAGATTAATAATTTTATTCTATTTTTTTATCTAATTTTGTCTATTGTTATGTAATTTGATTGAATTTTATGATTGCGTGTGTAACTACTAGTACCTATTGACGGATAACTTGCATGTGTGGTGCAAACTGAAATATAAGATTGATATTAATAAATAAAATTGGATCCCTCGATCCACCCAGCTCCTCAAGAAACGTCACGTTACTGACGATCTCACATAGAGTACCTGGGTTACCGAAGTACTTTGTCCTGTATATGGCTAGTGTAGATTAGAAGCAGCTTCATTTTCTTTACCTTTAGAAACCTGTTGGTTAACAGAGAATGGTATTCGTCCTAAATCGAGGCAGTAGTCCCGGTTCTGTGTACCGTCCCATCGGTACCGCAGTAGGTGCGCTCTGGTGGTGCACACAAGGATCTCCGTGCCTGATATACAGCACATTCGAGTTATCTGCCCGTCCCATACCAGCACCTCTTTTAACTGGAAGGAAATATTAAAAAATACCACTGACTTAAATCCTTCATGGCCTTTCAGATAAAAAATTCTACATTTACAAATCTCTTGATAAAAGAAGTTATTCCCAATACATAGTTTTAGAAGAGTCTGTCACACGGATGTGAGTGACAGAGACAACGCTCTACAAAACCAAACTTTTTCTAAAACTCGTAATCCATACTAATATTATAAATACGAAAGTAACTCTGTCTGTCTGTCTGTATGTTACCTTTTCACGGCTAAGCCACTGAACGGATTTCGACAAAATTTGGCAGAGAGATAGATGGCATCCCCGGGAAGGACATGGGATAAATTTTATCGACATACCTCGCGGGCCAATCCTCGGGCGGAAGCTAGTATTAAATAAACTATTCAAGCTAATTTATTCGTAGACAGTTTTCCACACATTATAGGTAATTCTATATTGTCTCTACGAATAAATTAGCTTTTATAAATCTACTATATCTACACTAATATTACATAGAGGTAAAGTTTGTAAGTTTGGATGTAGGAAGTAATTAGATTTTAAGGTAATGATTTTACTGCGTGTCTTAATTAACTCAAATGATCGTATAAATAACCTAATGCCGAAACAAATTTTTTTTTTTAATCAACCCCTGTTGCCATCATCTAAATAAATAATAAAGGGCGTAAAATATATTTTCGAAAACTACATTTTAAAACGTCAAGCTCCGCGCGTATCCTTTTCAATACGATACAATAGAAAATCAATTGTGTCTCATTAAGGGCGCTATTACAAAATCGAAGTGCTCAGTTTTAGGTAAATTCGACGGCGCGCGGCAGCGGATGTGCACGTGTGCATCTAAAGAGGTATGCTACGCACACATGCAAACGGCTATGCGTCCGATGCCAGGAACAAACCAACAAGAGCCTTTGCTACTTTGTTTTCGAAATAAATTAAATTACTGTTATACATAGTTCATGAAATATTATTTGTACCAATGAATGTTTCCTAGAACAGCAGTTTATCTATAGAATTACTATAGGGTCATAAACATATACTTGATTTTTTTTTTAAACTAGCACGCAGCCCGCTTGATGGTGTGTAGTTACCGCAACCTATAGACGCTTGCGATGCCAGAAGCATTACTTGCGCGTTGCCAGTTTCTAAGAAAGGAATCGCACTGATACTTTTTGTTGGTAGGTACCTACTTTTTTACGAAGTTTCTTTATATGTAATTTATTCAGCAGGTAGGTAGACATTTAAGTACTTATTTATAGAAATAAGTGCAATGTGATGTTGTATCTAAAGTTTGGATAAAAACGTCAAAAGAAAGTAAAAAGGCAAATCAAAAGTAGTTTTATTCAAATTAGGCTGAGAATCTGCACTTTTCGAACGTCAAAATTACATAAGACAGTCCCCAAAAACGCCCGCCCTTCACCATTTACTAGCGCTTTCACTGAGAAGAAGAAGTGGCGCAACAAACTCCCCAGCAGTACAGGTGTCTGTTGTTAAAAAAATAATACCGGCCGAGTGCGAGTCGGACTCCCACACGAAGAGTTTCGTACCACCGCAATAATATGCGCTGAAAAAATCACATCGCAATATAAAATACACATTTCGAAAAATTTCAACTATCTGCCTATAACGGCTCATGAGCCACTGACAGACAGACGGACGGACGGTCAGCAGACACTTAGTAATAGGGTCCCGTTGGCACCCCTTAGGTACGGAAAAAAAAAAAAATCTCTGAAGTGGCATAGACTGTGCTTTTCTCTAATCTATGATTTCAAGAAGCACGTACTCCTAATAAAACTAGTTTTTTCTGGTTCTGGTATTTTGAGGTTCCAGGGAGCCTAAAAAGGCAATCAAAATCCAATCCCAATCTCTTTGATTATACCTAATGTAGTGCAGCGAAAAAAGAAAAACACGGACTGCCTTCGCTATATTATGATTCATAATGTTATCCTTTTATGATTCTGCCAAAGTGGCCTTTTTAGCCCCCCAGAAATCATTAACTTTGAAAACTTTTATTACTTTTAGTTGATATTGAGTACCAGACCACACCGCAACTACTTACGTCTGAAAATAATTATCTGAATAAAAAAAAAAAGTCAGAAAACGAAGACAACAACAACTATTAATTAAAATAGATGGACATTTTAACACAGCGCTCAGTACGTCTAACTAAAGATATCCAAGCAAAAAAAAACACTGTTTAAAGTGATTTTATTTTGACCTAAAATAATCAATTGCAGGCACATTAGTGTATTTTCGTTAGCTGATTATTTTTCTTATAAGTATCTATGCGTTTTTCTTGTATATTTTTTACCATCTTCCTTATTTTGGTGGTCTGAATGTGTTCTGAAAGTTTCTCCATCTATTTTAATGGGACCTTATATTTACGTATGTTTTTTTTTCTATAATACAGGATATACATATTCGCGCTAGAATATCATAGGAAAATACTTATGCATTACAATCCGACCTTATCTAATAAAAAAAAACACTTGTATTAAGATGTGTTGGTCGCGCTTTATTCTTGGCGAATTGGTGAGCGAGACCACGTGACGGCAACAGCGAGCGAGCGATACGTCCTCTCTTTGGAAGCGCTCGTCGCGGACTAAAGCTAAGACCGCGACCGCGCGTCCCGAGATTTATATTGATAAATAGCATTGCATACAACAATTATTTAAAAATATTAATTTACTTTAAATTAGAGTTATTTTTTTTTTCAAGCAAGGTTACAGAGTAACCTTAGTTATTAAATACTTTTTGTTTGAATTTCTTTTATATATTCATAGATAAAAAATATAATTTCGGGCGAAAAATTATCATTAACTCTCTGTTTTACGGAATTATTTTTGGTGTATTACTGTATGAAACATAATAAATTGATGTATGCATACAATAGTAGAAGATACAGTTGTATCGTAGATATTTTATAAATGATTAAACTATTATATCTTCGATGTAACAGCGCATCGCGAGATGCCCGAAAGTAAAATTTTATGAAACAGCCTTTGCAGAAACAAGTTTTTTACTGATTTATGTGAACAAACTGGAATATTTATTGAATGCGCTCCCAAAAGAAGGAATCAAACTTTCTCGGGCACGTATTTTTTTTACTATTGTGGCTTTAGTTAAATCATAATCACACATCAAAACTCAAGTCAAACGCTCTAAACAAGAAAAATTTGTGATAGCCCTCTTAACGGAGCTTGAGAGGTCACACGGAGTGGAGTGGGATTTGAATTTTGTATACAACGTGTAACATAATTAACCCAAGACCTCATACACCCCAATTAGAGTATTGAGTTAAAAGCATAATACTTTTTTTAAAGCTAACTATTTTTATAAAGAAAATGATCCCAGCATTACTTTATGCATTTAAGATTGAGTCTTATTGCCTTGAAATAGGATATAATTTTCTTTGGTTCAATCGGCGATCAGTATGGCAAAATACATAATAAAAAAAAACATATAAAAATTTACTGAAATCGATGCAGTAGTCAATTATGAATCAACTACTTTCAGGACTTGCGTTTATTCTGTTACACCTTGTGGGAAAATACGAAATTCACGCGAAGTCTCAAGCGCGCCAATAAAATATAATAAGTATGCGTAAACCGTGAATAATTACAGTATTGAAATTAGTATTTTTTTATCGTTGAGTAAGTAGGCCACACTCTATTTTAAATACAAAGTAGGTACTTTCTGCTATCTATAATCTGTGCTCATGGGTAATGAATATTTAACAAAACTCTCTCACTTGTCTATTTTGCAAAAAGCTAAAGTTAGACTACTGTTTTTATTATTATACAGGGTTATTGGTAAAACATTAACAACCTCTTAAGAGGTCATTGTACTCGTCATTATGAACAACATTTACTAAGGGACCAAACCTGAAATCGCGAAAAAAAAATCAGCTGTTGCCTACATTTATGTTCGTTTAACTCGTCACGGCTCGAACGGCTGATTTTTTTTTCGTGATCAGGTTGGTTGGATGGGTTTCAATATACACCATACTAGCTTCTGCAAGCGACTTCAACCACGTGTTTTGAAATTACAGTCATGTTCTATGGCTCTTGACAATAGCGGCGATTTTTATCACTGACTGATTTTTTTAAATCGGGTCATTAGTTCCGATGATTAGCCCCTACATACAAACTCACAAATTTTACCTCTTTTAAACTCGCTTATTTATTTCATTTCATTTCATCTCATTTATCCATAAACGATTTACATTGTGTTGAACATTACATATTAAATAAAACTATCACATCGTCGTCGTCGTCGTCGTTTCAGCCGATAGACGTCCACTGCTGGACATAGGCCCCCCAATTTTGGGAGGGTATGCCATAATCGCCACGCTTGGCAGGCGGGTTGGCGATCGCAGTATGGTGGAATACATAGAGAACGCTGCTGCATTCTCCGGTACGACCCTTAGTCGCGCTTCAAATTAGTTGAATTTATGTGAAATGTTTAAGTAGTTCAAGAGTCAATTCATTTTTCTTTATTTTCTTACTTATTCAATATTATTTTATAAAAAAAAAACCTACCTGCCTCTTTTTATTATTAGTATAGATAGAGAGTTATAGATAGAGAGTGTCAATAGATCATATTTATTAAATTTTTAATATTTTTTTGCCATGACCTGTCCTGCATGACGGCCTATTGTATTATCTAATTTGAAGATAGAATAGAATACACAGAAAAAAATGGAAAATTAACTATGTATACAATTAACACAATAAAAATATTACCAGAGTGATTTTCAGTGATGGTATGACTTCTTTCACAAATAGTTCAGCGGAGTCTCGTCGCAGGCTAGCAGTGGGGGGGTCATATTGTTGGTAAGCTGTCTGTTCACTGTGCGCTTCTACATTATACAGTATTAGATGGCCTTCTGATGTCTGGAATTGAGATGGTAATGTTGTAGCTGATAGCAACTGTAAGATAGCCTAAGGGAGACTAAGGAAGAGTCAAAAGACTTTTAGCTAGGCTTCAGTCAACTTCATTAGGATCAGCTGGTATACATGTGTACAGCAAGCGGTACAAATTTGTACCAGCTCCCTGAGTGTTTAAACCATTTTTAGTACTTCTTCTTCTCTTTCTTAGTATCGCTGGCATTTCAGATCTTGTTGGCCCAAAACATTGCCAATTCCACGGCGTCATTGGTGGTATTATTTATTTTAAATTAAGTCATTTAGTTGTCTGTGACTGTGAGTGACAAGAGTTTATTGTTCACCATTTAAAACGTGTTTATCTTCTTTGTTTATTATTATTCATTTTTAATTTACTCTAATATCAACAAAAGGAGTATGTAAGATGGTAGAAATGGCATTCTGTAGTTTCTTCTGACCCCCATGGGAATAGGGCGAAAGTTTATGTATGTATGTAATATCAAACAGGTCTTCTTACAATATCTTAATCAATAATAACACAATGCAATAAATATTTGTGATATTTAATACTTTACTTACAGAAATGCATATCATAGAAGAGTCCGGTTTCCATTCCACTCCGACATTGACTCCGAGTCTCTGGAGAGATTCTGTGCTCCTTTTATGGTACACTATGGGGACAGTTGGCTAGAACAGAGACATTTGGATTATTAGGGGCATCTGAAATTGACACAAGCGGTACACAACTTGCGGTACAAAACTTAAGTGGCCCTTAATCCTAGAATACTGATCTTATTTTATCACCGCTTAATACTAATAATCGCCTGACAAGCTATTTTATACATCAATGTAAATATATCAAATTTTTTTTTTTAACTTTTACTGTAATTTGAGAACCTTTCAAAAAAATAACAGGCAAGCCAGCACCTTTCATAAATTAAGAACTGTTTTTTTTTTTAGAAAAACTCTATTTAGTCCATGAATTTTTAATATATCACCTTCCTTCCATCTTACCTTCTGACACAGCCTTACGGAAATATTTTATAAAAATTACTGTCAAGTATGAAAATGCAGATTTTTATCATCCCATCAGGTGATCTTGAGCTCTAGAGTTAAAATACAACTAAAATATTAAATGAGCACTTTCATTCAAGAAGTTCATAAAATCCAATGTTGACTACGACTAGTACATTGATACTTTGTATTGTAACTGCCTTTGACGTTAGGCTTATGGATGCAAACCAAGATGAATACAAACGTGGTTGACATTTATATGCATATTTGCGTACAGGTTTGATTGTCAGTACATTAACCTTTGTTATATTATGATTAATGTAATGACAAACATACAAATGGCTCAAAGGCAGGCGTATTATTAATATTTTATTTTATTTCATGATTTTAATTTAGTTTTATAATTTGAATTTAATTTATATTATTTTATTAATTATTTTTATATGTATTTATTATGATTAAAATTTTAATTTTATTTATTTTAGATGTAGAACATATTATGATCTGAAATGGATTGAAATAAATGATTTTGAATTTGAATAATGCTTAAACAACAAACGTTTTACTTTGATATATGGCTCATTCATAAGTAAACTCAAGTTCATTAAACATTCAAAGATCTTGCACAAAAAATATTGGAGATATTTAATATTAATAATTTATAGACATGATTATCAGCTATAGACATTACAGTGATTTCTAATTTTCTAATCTTATACAACAGATTGTTATAGTATAATAGTCATAATAATATACAGTTTCTAAGATTGTGAACTTCAGTAGAAACTATAACTAGATGTGGGATAGATGTAGTTTGTCAATATGACCTCAATGTTCACACAAAAATAAAACATACCTTACAAAACCATACTGCGAGGCAGTCATCGCTCAACGAAGCAAACAATATCTTGTCTCTATTCGAAACGATTTGTTTTATAATTTGATTATCTGCACCTAGATTTTTCAGAACTTTGGGCCATCCTATTGGAAAGTACATTTTGATTGTAAAACATTTGCCACTTTTATGAGAAATCTAATTAAACACTAGACACCTCGATTTAATTGTGTCACTAGTTTCTGTTGTAAAATAAGAAGTTCTGATATGATTTAGAGATATTAAAAATTTAATAGAGCTTGAGCTTCCCAAAAACGTCAACACAATTCGCCACTGTCACAAAATGACACAATCACTAAAAGCATTGAAGCAGGACATTTCGTTCGGTAAGCTGTAACGATTACCTCGATATATTACTTTACTCTATGGTTTACTTATTCAAAACTATTGTGATATTTTCAAATAAATATTGTGATGATTTATTAAATTTAAAAACCAAAACTCTTATTTTTTATCAAGGTATTGCAGGGCAGCTGCATCCAGAGGTGGTCAGCTCTTTAGGGTATATATGTTCTGTGGCTGCATCAGAGCAGCATGGCATGGCCTAAGGTTTAAGGCCCAGATAAAAGCCACAATACACGCCGTCCATTCCGGCAGGTTTGTACAAACCTTCGATTGCTTGCTTCGCAATTTATGCAAGTAATGATAAGGATACACATGCCAGAAGTTGTTATGGCCATTGAGATAGGAAAAATGTCAATGGTTATGGCACACGGCATGCAAGCTGAATGACATGCATGCAAGCAACTTAGTACTTGCATACTTTTGTGCCAGCTACAGGCATGTGATGTGTGTGGGATGGGAGCTAAGATTGAGTGTATATCTGGGAGATTCCTTTGGATACCATTGACCGTGTGACAGTGTTAACAGGTTTCAAAGAATTTTATAATTTCTACCAATATTTATATTGCAGTCGGAGTTGTATTCCGTTTTCAACATGTCCTGATTTATAGTCGGACTTTTAATTAGCTGCAGTAAAATGACAGCTTATGTGTTACATACATGACTGAAATTTAGCGTCTTTTTGTTTTTTCGCGGCCATCAACCAAAATAATTTTGTTTTTCTAGTACAAAATAGTGTAACAAACGAAACTAATTTGACATGCATATCTCTAAGCTCAATCCGAAATAAGTTATTATGAAGTGTCATTTTACTGCAACTAATTAAAAGTCGGACTATAATAAGTCTTTTACTTTTCTTCTTTTGGATAAATAGCTAATAGACATAGAGGAACATTTTATGGAAAATGTTCCTCTATACACGATAAGCGGGCACCTGGCGGCTCATGACTATTCGAGAAATAATAATAAAAAAGAAAGTAAAAACTGAAAATTTAAAAAAAAACAATAATCAAAATTAAGTTTTGATTTATTTTTGCTCAAGCGTGCATACAGACTGGGGCGCGGGGCGGGCGCGTGCGCTGATCTACCCATTACTCTTCATCCGCAGGCCCGCGCCTGCTCAGTGGCCGAGAGTCGTCACGCGGCTTCCAACGCCCGGAACGTCTCCCACGGCGGCTGGGACGTGAGGCTCTGTCCCTCAGCCATCCCTCCACCCCCTTCGCTAGCATGACTGCTTCGCAGAAGGAGGTGACTGCCTCCCACTCCCTTTCACTCCGGACCATGGCTTGAACCAGGGCCTGACGCGAGAGTTCGCCGCCGCCGCCGATCACCTCTACGAGGACACGGCGGTGCTCCGCCCAAACGGGGCAGACCTCCACCGCGTGTCCTCTAGGCGTTCCTCGCAATGGTGACACCCGGGCGTTTCTTCCCGCGGTTTTTTTTCTTCGTACAATTACAACCACAATTCAGCTAACTACCGAAGTTGAAAATTGACCCAAAATTTTCATAACGACTGGCGCTATAGAAATGTAATTGTTAGTTTTATTTTCTGGCTCGTAAATAAATAACGTTAATGGTTTTCCGACACGGGAACAGCTTATTGGTCATGTGAAAAACATGGATTTTCAAGATTGATGCCACATTTTTTTTTTTTAATTTCATGCGACGCAGGCCCATAGATTCGTAACCTAAACATACATTTTTTTAAAATAAAATAATACTTTTTATTTACTCATGTTATTTGTACATTTCTTTACCGCCGGGCGTTATGAAAATGGGTCAATTTTGACCAGTATTCTTTGTTACTTTTGACATTGCGCCACATGGCACCTCCACTTCGGTATTTGGCTGAATTTTGGTGGTAATTGTAAGAAAAAAAGAAAAGAGAAAATTAAAGTTTATATTTAGTTTGGCAACACTAGGTTTTTAGCAATCCGATTTATCCGATGCTAACAACAAAAAATCTTCTTTTTCTTGAATATTATGAAAATAATTGTGATTGTAAAGCGATATTTCTTCATTTGCCGTGTAAATAAATAATATGTAACTGTTAAAGTGATTGAAGCTACCTTGTTCCAACAACATGTCTGAGAATATGGATTCACAGGCGACCAACCTCTGTCTAACTGAGGATGCATTTGATCAGTTCCAAGCAGTTTCAATGTATCAGGAAGAGGAATACATCACTCTGCCTGCAGTAGTATCAGCAAAGCCCAAGGAACCAGATCCCGGCGAGTTAGGTCATCTCAGTTATGTTAATGAGGTAGTTATAACTACCGAGAACGAAGTAAACAGCACAGTCAATGACAACACGGAAGAGATGGTATCCGAGATGGAGCAAGAAACCTTCGAAAATAATTCTTACTTAGAAACAACTGCAAGCTTAGACGACGGCAATATAAACGAAATAGACCACGACTATGTTCCACAGAATGTTACCAGAACAGGCAGAAAAAAGAAACACGTGATTAAAAACGACACCAAAACAGTCTCCAACAACATGACGATCTTCGGTGCAAAACAAAGCAGTGACGTACAGGTAAACTCTGAACCGGAATCCTCAGTTATAAGTAGCACTGTACCTCGTAAAAGAGGTAGAAAACCTAAGCCTAAACCTGTTCCTCCAGAACCTGTTATCCTACCAGGGATGAATCAGGATAGTTTGAATATCTCTAGCTCTCGACTTAGTTCAGATCTGGAAACTTCTGATATAGTAGCCAGTGTTAAGAGAAAGCGTGGTCGGCCACGAAAATCAATTCAAAATGACGAAAATAATTCTAACAAAGACTTCTCAAGCGAGATTAGTGGTTCTGACAGCAACAGAATTGATGACGTGATTGTTCCCCGCAAGCGAGGAAGACCAAGAAAAATACAATCTGTAAATCTTCCAAATGAAATAAAAAAGAATACAGAATTCCTATCAAATGACCTCATAAGTATAGAAGATTTAAATGGGACACAATTAACAAACACACATGAAAGGAGCAAGGAGATGTTAGATTTAGATATATCTAAAATAGAAAATAGAGACTTGGATAAGAAAATATTTAGTGACTCAGATAATGATGGGCTTGATGACATTACTTTAAGTAAATTGAAACAGCATTCTGAAACATCAAAATCTGCTGATGAAAATAATTTAACAGAAATTGACAAGGATCAAAACTTAACAAATAGCAGATCTGAATTTACTGATTTGTATCCCCCACCAAGTAAAAAAAGAAACTTGCATAAAAAAAGGAGAGGTCGAAAGCCTAAAAAAGTAACTGCAGACATAGTTGAGAAAGATCAAATGGAAACTATTGAAAAATCTGACTCTTTGGTAGCGAGTTCAGAATTTAATAATGAAACTAATTTAGAAAGCACCCATATAGATTCTGATGACAATGAAAATTTGACCCTAAGTCAATTAAAAGAAAGTAACAATGACTTGGCAAGTACTGAAAATAATAACATGACTGTAGTGTCAACTACTAGTGATAAAGATGTTGATGTCGATGCTGTTGAAACCAGCAGTGATGTTATTAAAACTCCAACAAAACGCAATATTAAAATGCCCGTTATGTCAGACTTTGAATACAATGTTGATAGTGTTATAGAGAAGGAAGACAACGGAAATGAAGCAGATGCTAATAATGCATTACTTGTTGAAGACACATCTAAAAGACCTATTCGTAGAAAAGTTGCGAAATTACATTATGAAGAAGAGTCGGATGAGGATCCCTTTGCTAATGTTGAATTATCTGATGATGATGAACCAAGGAAAGGTAAAAAATATTACTCTGATGATGAATATGTACCTGGCAGAAGAGGAAATAAAGATATAGATTCTACAGACAGTGAAATTGATCTGATTGATGAAACACATCCGAAGAAGAAAAAGTTACGTAAGAAATCAGACAATCAATCTCCACAGAAAAAAGGAAAATTGGATCAGTCAATTCATGATGTGGAAAGTGATGACGTAGAAGTATGTTTACAGCCTACTACACTAGTAAAACCAACTGATGATGACAAACCAAAACATTCAAAAGTGTGGGGTTGTAGCAACGAGTTTGAAAACTTCCTTGCTAAAAAGATTCAAGGTACTAATTTAAAAATTAAAAAAGTGTCAGCAACTGCACCAACTGAGAATAAAACTCTTGAAATACCTGTGCTAGACCAAGGAGCAAAGAAGACCTATGAGATGTGCAGCCAAACAAATGTGATTCATACTACAACTACTGGTGTGCAAACCACTACACCTTATGATATTCCCATGAAGGAAAACATTGCTTTAACAGCAGAACAGTCCGAAAAAGCTTGTTATTTCCTAAACAGTATTGTGAAAACAACTTCTGAGTTAGGTACATTGATGACACAAAAATCTGAAGATTTTATCAAAAAGAAAATAAACACTACTCATGTCACTGACACTGTGAAGATGGATTACTGTGTGAAAAAGTCATTCTTATTATTCAAACTAGCTAAACATAATCTAATGCAGATGGAAGAGGATCTCGCTAAACAATATGAAGAATTTCTAGAAACTAACAATTTAACAGCATGTAGGGAACTACCAAAACAAATAGAGGTCTCAGCAAAACAAGCAAGTAGTGACAGTGATTGTGAAATCGTAGAAGAACCAGCTAAAACAACTTCAGCGAATAAATCTAAGGAAAAACCAAAATTTAATCCTAAAACTGTGTTTCTCAATAAAGAACTTTCTATTAAGATTGCAAAAAAGCCATCTGAGTCCAACAAAAAACTCGATATTAAGGGGCGGCATACTGTATGGATTAATGACACAGTGATGGTAAAAAAGGTTCCGCAGTCTTTTTTAGCCCAGGACAGCCGAAATAAAAAACCTCCTGATAATAATATTACAACGAAAATGGTAAGTGATTTTTTTAAGAATTATTACCGTCAGAAAGCATTATCACTTTGTGCCCCTTTCATAACCACAGATTGGCTTAATGTGAGCAAAGAATGTGTGTGCAACTATTTTGTTGTAAAGCCAGTTCTATATAATAATAATAATGATGTAAATTATTCTGCCAATGGAGGAATTAGCACAGAAAATAATGCCAGTACCTCGGAGACAAATCATGCTATAATGCAAATACCTAACAAAACCATATTAACATGCCCAGAGACCCTTCTTAAACTGTGTTTTCGGATTGTGAAAAATCAAATACATGATAAAAGATATGTCAAAAAAGTTTGTCATCAACACATACAAAATGAACTTACAGATGGAAAAGACCAGCCAATGACATTATTCCGACAATGCCTGAGAGTCCTGATTAGTAAAGCTGATAAAACCCTGGAAAGGAGCCCAACACCCTCAAAAAACATAATCTCTAAGGATGTATCAACTGTACCACCTCTTAAAATGCTCTGCCACCAAAGTATGGTGGAATTACTATCTAGCTCAGGCAAAAAGGATCCCAGAGAAGAACTAGAAGTGGCAGAACCAAGGTGTAGTACAGAAGAATCTAATTATTTGATTTCTACCTGTTCTTCAAAATATTCATCATCATTAATTAAGATAAATGAAATTAAGTCACTCCTGTCTTTATGTGTTGAATTCATACAAAGAAATCAAGATATTAGCCACCAAAGAATGGTGGAATTACAATCCAGCTCAGGCAAAAAGGATCCCAGAGAAGAACAAGAAGTGGCAGAACCAAGGTGTAGTACAGAAGAATCTAATTATTTGATTTCTACCTGTTCTTCAAAATATTCATCATCATTAATTAAGATAAATGAAAGTAAGTCACTCTTGTCTTTATGTGTTGAATTCATACAAAAAAAACAAGTTAATAACCACCAAAGAATGGTGCCATTACTATCCAACTCAGGCATAAAGGATTTCAGAGAAGAACAAAAAGTGGCAGAAATAAGTTGTGGTACAGAAGAATCGAATTTTTTCTGTTCTTCAAAATATTCATCACCTTCAACTAAGATAAATGAAATCAAGTCACTCATGTCCTTATGTGTCGAATTCTTACAAAGAAAACAAATTATTGAATCAAGTTATATCACTGGTATATTAAAACCAAAATCATTAAAAACCTCTGCTTTGGATTGTGTCAAACAATTGATATATGGAGATATGGATGATACCTTACTTGAAACTAGTCAGTTCAATTTCAGTGATCATAATGATGGAATTATGATTGAAGGCCTAACAATAAATAGTGTAAATACATTATCAGAGGAAGCATTCCTGAATCTAGAACATTCACATGCGGATAATCCAGATAGCTCTGAGTACTTAGATGACTTTGATAATGATGACCATTATGAGCCAGACTTTGATAATGAAGTTGAGGAGGAAAACCCAGCTGAAACCGAAACCAGTTGGGTATCACAAGTGCAAATGCAGGAATTTAGGTCATGCTTCAACCCCACCAACACAGATGTCAATGAAGGGGAAATGGTTTCAGTTGTTACTCAAATCAAACTTGAACCTGAAGATGATTTGCCTGATAATCTAGATACGTTGTCTCATGTGAAAACTGAACCAATTCATGGACTTAACGAAATGACAATCATACCAGAAGTTAAGCCAGAAACTATAGATGTGTTGGGTTCTGAACAACCAGAACTCCACAGACAAAATAATAGTAGTTACGATGTCGACGCATTCGAGCAATTTGCTGCTTCCAACAAAATTTTGCACGAATTACAAACCGATGACATCTTCACCCAAAGTTCGCACAGGATACGCAGACAACATGAACCTGATTACGAAGAAGATGACATGAGCATGAGCCTCCTAGTCCCACAGACATACGAACCTTTGACTATTGAAACTGCTAAAGGGAGGTTAATGGAAAGTAGTTCTGATGAAGATAGTGCAAAAAATAAAAAGATAATAGGGAAAAAGAAACCTGATAAACGTAAAGGTAAACAGAAAAAAGCTGATCCAAAGACTATAAACAAAGAAACACCTGCATCGGCGAGTAAAGACAAGCCAACTAATAACGAAGTTGCTAATTTAACCAAAAAAATGAGAGACAGAATCAGACAAGAGGAGGAAAAAGACGATTCTACAGATTCCGAACCTGATAATTTACCGTTACGCCTAAGACGCAGGAAAGAACAAGAAAAGTTACAACAGGTGCAGGCCAGTAAATCCAAAAAAAGTGAGATACAATGTAACAATGTTGATTCTACTGATCAAATTGATGATGTTGTGAACGATTTTACTGGCTTTACGGCTATTGATCAAAATGAGATATCTAACTATCAGAAATACATGAAATATGTGTATGACAAAATTATACCAGACAAAGAAGATGAGAATGTCACAATAAATAATAAGGTTGCTGAAATAAAAGAAACTCATGAAGAACCATTAATTTCTAATGAACCTGTAGAATTATTGGAGTGTGAACCCACAATGCCTATTTTTGATGATCCAGTAGGCTCTAAAAGATCTACCAGAAGAAGCAAAGGAAAAGTTGAAATATCTAAGAAGGAAGAAATATCAAAGAAAGATGAAATATCAAAGAAGGTAGACATATCAAAGAACGAAGAAAAATCAAAGAAGGAAGAAATATCAAAGAAGGAAGAAATATCAAAGAAAGAGGTAATATCAAAGAAAGCAGAATTATCAAAGAAGGAAGAGATGTCAAAAAATGAAGAAATAGCAAAGAAGGAAGAAATATCAAAAAAAGAAGAAATAGCAAAGAAGGAAGAAACTTTTAAGAAAGAAATATCTGTAATGAAAGAAGAAGTTTTAAAAGAAAAGGTTTTAGAAGAAACTCCTTCATTTGTAGACCGCTATGGTTGGCACTGCTATCCAGTTGATGGAGCTGATGGAAAGCTATACCAAAGTTCTTGTGTAGCTTTGGAGAAACTGCCTGAATCTTTTGTTCAGACATATTTTGAGTATCAAGGCATTACAAGCAAAAATGTTGATGACCAAGAGATTGACAGGTAAAGTAACCATTTCTTTTTTAATGGCTTTTTAATACTTAGTTTCCTGATACATATAAAAAAAAATATATTTACTAGTAAGTTAAATATGCATAATTTATTTAATTAGCTATTTTTGCTTATAATATTAATATTTGTAATACTTTCAGGTTGACAAACCTAAACTCCTTGAATAGAATAGCTCAGTTGAACTTGAGTAAAAGTAAATTAAAGTCTAAGCGGGAAGCAAAGGGTGATCACACATCTGAGGCTGGGAGTCCGGGTGAAAGTCCAACTTATTCTGACCATTATGATGAGCTGGAGCCCTCGGATGATGAAGGAGCCAATGTTGCTGATGAAGTTGCTCCGCCTGTTGTAAGTATCTATACATATCTCCCTTCTATAACATTATTTTTAGTATATGCAAAACCTGAATATATTTTGTTCAGAATAAGTAACTGAATCAATTCCAATAATTTTTGTCCCAAAAATATTTAAAAAAGGCTAAAAGTTGGACACCGAGCGACACTAAGTAAGTTATCCAATCTCCGCGCCGAACGGTTAGGTACCTAGGTATTATTATCAATGAGCGCAAGACGGCGCGGCGCGGGCGAGCATGTTTTTGTATGGAGAAACAGGTAACTTAACAAGCTTATAACTTTGTGATTTTCATGATACAGTTATGAAATTTTGTACATAGATTATTTACATAAAAATAAATTCAAATATTTATTTGCAAGAAAAGCCTAAAGTTATTGTATTCTGCCTGCAAGCAGGCGTGCAAATTACATTCAAAGTCATTAATTTTCACATCGTACCCAAAACGCAAACGCGACACTAAAATAAATTTAAAAAAAAACAGACCAAACCAAAATAACATTCATGCATTTCATTAGGTACTTTATGTCCGATTATAAAAATTATATGTCAATAAATTTAAATGTTAATGATTAAAATTAAAAATGTCAATCAATAAAATTAAATGTCAGTACTTAAAATCTAATGTCATTAAAATAAATATAAATGTCAATTAACTGTAATTAAAAATGTCAATAAAATAAAATAAAAACCAAATATTATTTAATGAAAATTACTATTATATACCTACAATTTTCTGACAATTACTCATAAATAACAATTAATTCATTATTTAACGACTATGCCTATGTTCTATAAATTCCATATGGCTATAGAAGCAACAATTTTGTAGCCACTCTGTCAATTTGATTTTAAAAACATTACCCTGCAATAATTTTAATTCTATTGGTATGTTATTATAAATCAATATACACATATTATGCACATTTTTCTTGTAACTATCTTTATGACCAGTTGGATGATATAACAAGTTTCGAAACTTAGCCCTTTTTAGGGTTCCGTAGCCAAATGGCAAAAACGGAACCCTTATAAATTCGTCATGTCTGTCTGTCTGTCCGTATGTCACAGCCACTTTTCTCCCGAAACTATAAGAACTATACTGTTGAAACTTGGTAAGTAGATGTATTCTGTGAACCGCATTAAGATTTTCACACAAAAATAGAAATAAAACAATAAATTTTAAGGTTCCCCACACTTAGAACCGAAACTCAAAAATTTTTTTTTTCATCATACCCATACGTGTGGGGTATCTATGGGTAGGTCTTTAAAAATGATATTGAGGTTTCTAATATCATTTTTTTCTAAACTGAATAGTTTGCGCGAGAGACACTTCCAAAGTGGTAAAATGTGTGTCCTCCCCCTGTAACTTCTAAAATAAGAGAATGATAAAACAAAAAAAAAATATATGATGTACATTACCATGTAAACTACCACCGAAAATTGGTTTGAACAAGATCTAGTAAGTAGTTTTTTTTTAATACGTCATAAATCGTAAACCACAATTGACCATTCATTCAATCAACTCAAAAAAAAAAAAAAAAAACATTTAATTTCATAAACATAAACCTTATGCATAAACCCGGATGTTACGGAACCCTCGGTGCGCGAGTCCGACTCGCTCTTGCCCGGTTTTTTGTCTTGGCACAACTTCGCTATGTTGCCTAAAGTAATGCATATGTTTCATTTGTAAAGATGCAGATGTCTCGTATACAATAATACTAGACACGTGGTTCGGGTTTCGCATATACTAAAAATAATGTTGTATATCTATTTATCTATTACTAAAATATAGCTGAAGAAATTGAAAATGGCGGCCACGCTTGAAACCTATATAAATCGAAAACTGACATCACTGCAAACAGTAAACAATATTTCAAACTTCTAAGCATCAAGATGTAAATGATATGATATGTGTGATGTGATGTGTATGTAGATGTGTGTGTGTGTGTAGGTGTAAGTTTAAAAAAAACCCGACTACTGAAAAATCACGCACTAAGATGACTTTCCTGTTTCATCATTTTCAGTAGTTGGGTTGTAGTTTTTAAACTTTTTTTTTTTTTCATAATTTTTAGAGCGTGATTTTTCAGTAGTCGGGTTTTAGTTTTTGAACTTATTATTTATTTAAATTATTTTGGGGTTATACTTTCGTGATGAGTATTTGCAGAGCCGCTTTAATTTTTTTTTGTTTAGGTTTTTTTCTTTACATGACGTACCTAGGTAATATACCAAACTTATATAAGTTATACATAAATATGTTATGGCTAAAATCTGAGGCGTGATTTTATAGAAATTATTCCTAATTATCGGGTGCATGCAAGCAAAGTCGTGAGCAACAGCTATCAATATATACATTTTTGAAAAGTGCTAATTAAGCCCTTTCATTAGATTCCAAACATGGCATGTTTTTTTTTTTGTCATGACTATGTTCGCTAGAGGGCGCCATATTCAAGTTAATGTGACGTCACATAGCTTATAACCAGCGGACAATCAAGACGCTTCCAACGATACCTCATTTGTCAAATTATGACTAGTAGTTTAGAAGTTATGAGGGAACAGATGAACATACATACCGGTCAAAATTATAACCCTTCTTTCTGCTTCACCGTAGTCGGGTAAAAATATGGATGTGACGTGATCAACATTCAACGTTAATATCTCTGAGTGTTTGACCAGACTGGGGCGCGGGTGCGGGAACGCGCGCAGGCTGCCTGTCCGCACTGGAGCGAGGCTGCGTTCTGCGTGTTGTCGTATCCAGTGTTTGTCAAAAAAAATAAATGACTTTTGTCCGCGGACTTTTTTGTCCGCTAAAATAGATCGCTTACAACTGTATCGAGTAACGCAAACGAGGGATTAAAAGTACGCGACAATGGTAAGCGATCTATTTTAGCGGACAAAAAGTCGGCGGACAAAAGTCCGTCGTCTGCGCAGGCCTTTATTTTTACTTAAAAAAAAATCGAAGTAGTTAACCCCGGTATTCGCGCGGGTCGCCCGCGACCGCGGTGTGCACCCACTGCGGCCACTTGTATGAACGGCGCCCCGCGCCGAGCAGCCCGCACCGCCCACCGCGCCCGCGTGCCCACTGTGGACACTCAAAGGAAGTTCGCCGCGCCGCGCCCGCCCCGCGTCCGCGCTGCCTATCTGGCCAAACACTGAAACATGTCATTTTACGGGATTTGGTCATATTATGTTTTCTGTTTGCATTGATGTGAACTATCGATTTATTAAATAGATTTCATGCAAATCCGCAATTTTGAAAAGAAAAACAAAATTGTGGACAGGTCACGCCACGGACCTTCGAAGCTCTCTTAAGTTTTCTTGTCAGAAAATGGATTATTACTTAATTTTATGTAAAATTTAACAAAAGAACGACTAACAAAATAAATCGTAACAAAAAAAAATATTCAAATACATATTAGGCATAAATGAGAAAAAAAATAGTTTCTTCCAAAATGAATAACAAAAGATTACCTTACATCCACAGTCACTAAAGCACACCGAAAACACGTTAGCAAAGAACCTCCTAATGAACGACAACGACAGTGATTCTGATTCCGGCGTCAAGGTGGAAAAAGAACCTTCAGATGGTACTGAAAAGACCAAACTTAGTAGCAAGTCTAAGAAGAAAGTAGAAGTTGAGGTAGACGGAGGCACAGACCTGATGCTGACAGCTGACAAGATGATGAACAAAGAACTGAACTTGTTGCATGCACCCGTTGTGGTGACTGACGATGTTCAGAACACGCCGTCTAAGGGACCTGTTACGAGAAATAAACAGGTAATACGCTATTATGTTTGCGAGTTAGAGTTTCTTGCCCGTTCTTCTCCGTAGAAACCTACTAAGTCTGTGACTCGATCTGTGAGACTGACCGACCCCTTGGCAATTCAAAAATGCCTGTAATTGGTTTAATTAAAATAAACGACTTTGAATTTGTTGATTTGGTGTTTCTCACTAGCATTCAAAATACATTAGCACTGCGGTTACTTTGCAGTTATACATAGACGTTCGGTTACTAACAGTTATTTTTATTAAATTCTTTTGACAATTATATAAACCTCTTCATAGATATTTCTTGATCTTCTTGCTTTTTAATTTTTAATTTTAAAAAATAGTATCTCGATATTGCTAATTCCTGGAGCCTGAATGAAGTATTAATGCCATCATGATTCCAGTGCGAATAAAGAATGTTGCTATAGGTCATGTATAGAACCGTTTCTCTCTTCGCCCAAACAAAGTCAAATAACCGAACCAATATAGCCGAATAGCAGCTAATTATTTTTATGTTGCAGAAAAGCGCAACAAAGAACCAGCCGTCTACCAGCCAAACGAAGAATGAAGAAGATTCTTCTTCTGAAGAAGAAAAGCAGTGGGTGAGCACCAAGGAGAAGCTTCTCAAAAGAATGGGCAAGAAGGACCAAACCAGGTATTGTCAACCATATCTTCTTATATTTGTCGTTTATAAAATTGAAATGTATCTATCTATCTCACAGTAGAATTAGGTGATTAGATTTAAGTTTTATTATAATAAGGATTAAGTAATAAATAATAAGTTGTTTGGGAATTAATAATAATAAGGTGTTTTGTTTTTGTCTATAATAATTAAATAAATAAATAATAAACGTTTCTGTGTTAATACTATGTCCTTTGTTTTTCATTTATCCTTAATGATATTATAAAGGAAAGATACGCTACGTTCATACTGAGGGACGTTCTGTATTGTTGCGTTGTTATTACAAAGTACTTACTGCGATAGATAATACGGAACGTATGACACAGAAAGAGATAGCTATCTGTAGTGTGTTGCTCGCTGCTATTCGCGGACTAAATGAAACTACAACAATTGTCTGAATTTGTCTGAATTTGTCTGCAACAATTTGTGCCCACCCACTACCCACTAGTGCGATATCTACCTCTTTAATATAATATCATTGTTTATCCTGGATATTAATTTTACCATTTTGTCAAAGATAACTAAATCGGTTTGGTGGTTAAACGTTAACACATACCAAACATAACCCCAACAAACTATTTACTTTAATACCCTCAAAACTCAGTTTGAAGATGTAGTGTAAAATGAGTTTATTGGATCAGACGTCTATATAAAGGCGGTAATGTAAAGGGAGGGTGCGCCAAAGTTCACCTAAATTTTCAACTCCGATAATTGGAAATCCGAAAATGTTCTTCCTAAAATTTTTCATCCTAACAATCACAATTCCTAACTACTCTGTCTCTAATGTTCATAATTCCGAAGCATTCAACTTCATAATGTCAGTAGCAATAAACATCTATTATACTGTTATTTGTTTTCCTATATTTTCTCAACATAACCATCTTTTACACTATTATTCAAAGTCATATCTTTTTTGTTTAGATTTCTTTTAATAGATTTTTTTTTGTTTAGATTTTATTTATAGCGGTAACCAACATAATATACAAAAGTAACATATTTGTAATGACAACTTAGGATGCAAGAGCGAGCGAAGCGAGCTCGGGACTTGGGGCACCCCGACTCGGACAGGTTAGGTTCGAAGGGGATGACGGGGGCTCGAAGAGCGAGCAAGGCGAACGAACGAGCCCCCGTCATCCCCTTCGTGTTAGGTTCCTTTAAACCCTGTAGACAGAAATAGGGGCCCCGCGAAGCGGGGCTCCGTCGACTACGCCTAACCACCTATTTTTGTAGATAAAAAAAAACTTTGGTATTTCTTTTCTCGGCCACTATGATTTTGCAAACTTTGCCGTTTTCGAATTTACACTAAAAAGAGTCTATTCTATCCAAAATAGCTACTATCTACTATCAAAAAGCGCCGGGCCGGCGGCCGGGGACTTAGTACGTTATGTAAAGCATACCCCCAAATAATAATCATACCCTCAAATTAAAACTATAAAATATATCATCTTCTACACTAGGTAGCACTACAAATAGTATGAATGAAAACTTTAGGATGAAAAATTTTAGGAAGACTGATGATTCGGATTACAAATCATTAGGAAGAACAATTTCGGGTAAAGAACTTTAGGCGAGCCAATATGGACCCGTAAAGGGACTATGCACAAAAATTGAGTTCCTCAGTAAGGTGCTGTAAATTCTTTATTGAAAAGGTTGTGAGTTAGTTTTCTATAATGTGATTTAAAGGGATTGTGGATTAGAGTTCTTCATCTCTGTAATGAACAACATACCCGGTATCTATCCTCTTCTAATTTCAATTAAATTTCTAGATTTAAAGATGACGCACATTTGGGCGGACTGTGCCGTATTGAAAATATCCTTCCATATAATTTTCGTACATTTTGTATGAACCATCGCACACTCCAGAAGGGTCGCACCGGGTTTTTTTTTACAGCCCGCTGCGGCTGTAGTATGAGCTCGTCTGACATAAGCTTTAAAAAGATTTAGGTTATAAAAAATATCAGAATTATTTTTTAAAACAATTACAAGCAATATTTATTTGAATTTACGCAGTTTGGACGACGCCAAGCGCGCCAAGCTTGTGAGCGAGTTCATAGAGAGGCGCGGCGGCTGCCCCGACTCACACATACGACCGCGCAGCAATCGCACGCGTCGCTCCGGCAAGAGGTTCCTGGAGAGGCAGAAGCAACTCGGGTATGCACATAAACTATACTCTATGTACAAAAACAAGCTGAGAGCCAAGTTATAGAGAGGCGTGGTGGCTTCCCCGACTCACACATACGACCGTGCAGCACTTGCACGCGGGTGTGTAACGTTTGATATAATAACAAAAGTTTTAACGATCAAAAGACCTAATTTCATTTAATATATTTTTTTATTTATTATAACGATCAAATGATAAAATGAATTATTGACATAATTTTATTTTACCTAATTTCATATAATATAATGAACAGTTTATATAATGAACATTTGAAATAATATTATTCACATAATATAATATTCAGTTGCTATAATATAAAAAATCTATAAGTAACGTTTAATAATTAGGAAATGTCTACTTTTATTTTTGCAAAAATTGATTAGATTTTAAACGCCTGTCACTTTTGTGCGCAATCCTCACCATAGGATCAACCAAATTATAGACAAAAAAAACCTGGGTTTTCCGTTTTAAGTTCAGACAAAGTGACGGTAGATTTTAGTGGTTTTTATTAGGAATACTGTAAGTTCTTTAACTTTAATCTATTTTTAACTGGGTAACGAAACGTAATCGAATGTAAGTTGCCGTTTGACAGTTGTCATTCGTCGTTTTAAATTATTTTTGTTTTTTTTTGTGTTTCCTACACAAACATTTTTGAATACCTATAACACTTCACACTGAACCAACATAATATACAAAAGTAACACATTTGTAATGACAACTTAGGATGCAAGAGCGAGCGAAGCGAGCTCGGGACTTGGGGCACCCTGACTCGGACAGGTTAGGTTCGAAGGGGATGACGGGGGCTCGAGTGAGCGAGCAAAGCGGGCGAACGAGCCCCCGTCATCCCCTTCGTGTTAGGTTCCTTTAAACCCTGTAGACAGAAATAGGGGCCCCGCAAAGCGGGGCTCCGTCGACTACGCCTAACCACATATTTTTGTAGATAAAAAAAAAAACTGGGGTTTTTTTTCTCGGCCACTATGATTTTGCGAACTTTGCGGTTTTCAAATTTACACTAAAAAGGGTCTATACTATCTAAAAACAAAATAGCTACTATCAAAAAGCGCTGGGTGTGGAAGTACAGCGGTTCCAAACCCTGTACACTGAAATAGGGGCCCCGCGAAGCGGGGCTCCGTCGACATAGAATGCAAGAGCTAGCGAAGGGCAGATAATTAGTTAATATTCATATTAACTAATTATCTGCCCGTTAGGTCAAATGAACATTATATAAAGGGAGCATTATACAATATGAAAATTATATGAAATTAACGTTATACTAAATGAAATTAGAGAAAAAGAAAATTAATTATATCAAATATAACATAAGATCATATGAAATTAGGTTAAACGTTTTTATAGCATATGAAAATTATATCATATGAAAGTTATGTCAAATGAAATTAGACTATCTGTTGTTATACCAAACACTACACACCCCTTGTACGCGCCGCTCCGGCAAGAAATTTTTGGAGAGGCGGAAACAACTCTGGTATGAAAAACTACATAACTGTACTGTATGTAAACCAGCGCCCGACGGCTAGACATAACTTCGACGATTTGAACACTCATTTGTGTGGTAAAGGTCAAATATGTATTCTAAATTTGCTCAAATACCCGTGCCACAGATCGCTTTGGAAGCAAATGCTTCAGACTAAAAACACCCATCTTAGCAAGGGTATTAAACAGTCCTCAAGAGCGTTCGCGCGCTCTCGTTTGCTCTCTGGACAGGGCATAATAAGGCTTATTATTAAATATCATGAAAATATTCTCTGTTCTGCGATCCTATTTGGTTTATACTCAGCTTTAAAATTACACCACCATGTCGGGGAAAAAATCGATGAATAAGTGGAAGGTTTAAGAAAGTTATAAAATTTGTATCTTATTTTTCAGAATATTATCACGAGAGCTGTTCGGAGAATCGCCAGACGCGTATATGTCCAAAAGATCTCAAGCTAGCTTGTTCCGAGGACGACGTAATATTAGGAAGGTAAATCAGCTTATCAATGTATTGTCTAGAAAACTAGCGACACGCCCCTGCTTCGTTCGGGGGTACTGATGTGGTGACTGTGTGATGTCCTAAATTGGGATTTTTATGCTATATACGCTTATAACTGTTAAGCAAAAACATGTATGCTCTTGTTATTTTGTATTTTTACCATCTTTTATTACTATGTTTTTAAGCAAATAAATATTATTCTATTCTATTCTATAAAAGGTCAAATTACATCAGCTGGTGAAATTTCACAGACATGATTGGAATCCATATCCAATGACTACAAAACAATACAAAAAACATTTTCTGAACTCATAATTTCAAGTAACCAACCAGCGGCCGTTTACCCGCTAAATCAGCTATAGTTTGTACTTGAAATGAGTTCAGATTTTTGTTTTATCGTCATTATATATTGATGCCCGTCGTGAAGTTTCGCCAGTTAATTTAATTTGACCCTGTATTTATTTAAGTTAAATAAAACAAAAAGTAAGAGAGAGAGAGGGAGAGTAGTTTTAATTTAAATATTAACAAATGTTGTTTCACAGGTTATAGACAAGAAATCTCTGGCGCGCAGTACTGTAGTGGCAAATATGGAAGAATTCGAGAGAAAGAGAAGACTGAATGCTAAGCAAGCCAAATTGGTAAGCTCGAAAAATCTAACATTACTGACGAATCTTATCTATAATTAACTATAACTTAAAAATAATTATTTACTATTCCTTTGAAGAATCGCTTGTATTGTATACCTACCCCACCTTATACCAATACAAAACATACCTTATCTCTACTCCCACTAAGTTTATTTTGCATTATCATCAAATTGTGTCTCATTCGTCCAGAGGGAGCTTTATTTGACCAATACAAAATATACCTTATCTCTACATTTACAAAGTTTATTTTGCATTGCTAACATTTCTGTCTCGTTCGTACAGAGGGAGCTACTAGGCTGCGAAGAGGGCGTGAACGTGCTAGTCATTAACGACGAGGTGTGTCTGGAGTATGACTTCGAAGAGAACCGCCCCGTCGTCACCGTGCACCCCTTCTTCACCAAAGTTATGAAAGCTCATCAGGTATGGCTTTTTAGCTTCGTACAGAACAATTATCTATAATATCGTAAAAAAACCGTCGTTCCTGGCCGCACAGGTATTTTGTATTCTCGGGATAAAAGTTATTAAAAATCGGACCCTATTTATATGTATGTAGGTAAATTCTCTCTGTAAATTCTGTCTGTGTGGTGCCGGACTTAAAGAATTGCACCACCCCTTACTTCCCGTGGGTGTCGTAAAAGGCGACTAAGGATCTTACCGGAGAATGGGCAGCAGCGTTCTCTATTTATTCCACCATCATACCATACTGCGATCGCCAACCCGCCTGCCAAGCGTGGCGATTGTGGCAAACCCCCCCAAAATTGGGGGAGGCCTGTGTCCAGCAGTGGACGTCTATCGGCTGAAACGACGAGGTTAATTCTCATAGTTACGTATCCCGCAACTGGGTTGTTAAGCAATATTGTCTTTAAATCTGCGTCACTTGTAGCCGCCCCTTTTGGGGGAGGCCTATGTCCAGCAGTGGACGTCTTTCGGCTGAAATGATGATGATGAAGCCGCATTGGCTATCAAAATATATCTTCTGCACGGGATTTGACATTTCAAAATTGAAGTAGCATGTTACTGATTATTACAATAAGTGTTATTGTGGGCAAAGATGGATGAATGGTAGGTGTATTTGTGGGCGTAGCACATCATCATCATCTGCCTAGCCTTTTCTCAACTATGTTGGGGTCGGCTTCCAGTCTAACCGGATGCAGCTGAATACCAGTATTTTACATGGAGCAACTGCCTATCTGACCTCCACAACCCAGTTACTGGGTAATACGATACCCCTTGGTAAGACTGGTTGTCAGACTTTCGGGCATCTGACTACCCGTAACGACTGTCAAAGATCCACGAATGACAGCCGGGATCAACGGCTTAACGTGCTTTTCGAGGCACGGAGTGGATGTGGGCGTAGCTGTATCTGGTAATCAAGGTTTTTTTTTTCTACAGTACGAAGGCGTCAAGTTTATGTGGGACGCATGCTTCGAGAGCCTGGCGGAGTTAGAGGCAGGAAGACCGGGTGGAGGCTGCATCCTCGCTCACTGCATGGGACTTGGCAAGACACTGCAAGTGCTGGCTCTGTTACACACGGTACGTACTTACCTCCTTGAACTATAGGACACTATAGGAAGGTGTCTGATAGCCGTTGGAACCACCCAAGGAATCGTCTTTTTTAAAAAAAGACGATTCCTTTTTTGAAAAAAGATGGCGATGCAGCTGTTATTGCGCAAGTTAGAGACAACTTAGACCGTTGCTGGACATACGCGTATGTCAAACTTTGCGCAGACGCACACAATGATGTTTCCACAGTCATTATAGCACAGCACGCCATTCCATGTGTTTTAACGGTTTACCACGTTTGTTCCCAGGTATTGACTCACCCTGGCGTGAAAATGCAACGCGTCCTCGTGTGCTGCCCTCTGTCGACCGTACTCAACTGGGTCGACGAGATACACAAATGGATCGGACCAGTAACGAATCAGATCAAGGTAAGAAATAGAGGATAGTTGTGTATATGTATCCGGGTGGTAGGGACGTCCCACGCGCAAACTGTAACCATGAATTGAGCCCATGATTCTAAACACCCTAGCATAGAAATAATACGTTAGTTACCAAAAAAAAATCTGCTGTTTCATAGAAAAGTGCAATACCTACGCGGTCAAAATGTATGGAACGGATTTTTTTTTTAAATAACCGACGACCGTCTGGGCCGGACATGTTTGCCACATGTCAGATGACAATTGCGCTAAGAGAACCACCGATTGGGTCCCACTAAACGCACGACGCCATCGCGGCAGGCCAAGACTAAGATGGCGGGACGAGCTTGACTCCTACCGTAGGGTCTGGCCGGCACTAGCAAAAGACAGAATTGTGTGGAAAAGGGAGAGGGAGGCCTTTGCCCTGCAGTGGGCCAGTACAGGCTAGTTAGATTATAACCGACGAAAAATTTCAACATCCCCTACGTTGAAATTCGACGAAAAAAAAAATTTCAACTTAGGGGTTCAGAATCATCTATGAATCCATAGGTTGAGCGGCGATGGGGTGCCACCCTGAAAATATATTTCAATAAAAAAAAAAAAATAGGTTTAATCTGTGCGAGACTGTTGGCTGCGAACTTGTCTAGTGCTGAGTGAGTTTAAATAAAAATTGCGCAAAGTTCAGAGCCAGCCTGAAGTTGAGCCGTAGTCTCTATAACGAAATATTTTTTAAATATTGTTTTCTGTACCATCTGACCAACTTGTTTCGTTTCTTTTTCAAGCAACGTAAAATAAAGAGGAAATTACAGGTATTACATTTATATTTCGTTAAAAAAAAATGCGTAGCCTATAAGGTTTTAACCTGCCACAACAGGTGCCTGAGGGTTTTTCAGGTAAATTGCTTGAAAATCCTTAGCTTTGCAGACAAACCAGGTTATTTATGGCCGATTTCTATAATTTACGGGCCGTTATTGGTTGAAATTAAGACTTTTATTTACCAATAATGAAGCAAAAAGCCACATAAAATTAGCTTACGAATCTATTTGTATGCCAAGTTTCAATAGAAATGCTGTCATTGGTGAGAAAAACGATTCGTTTTTATGAACCGAGCCTTAAAGACCATCCGTTGTCTACGGACCTCCTAGAAAAATAGCTTGACATGATATGATCGTTATGCTTTTGTTTGTTGTGCTGCATTTCATACTTTTTTTTTGCATCTTGTAAGGTGAGTATACACTAGAGCATTTTCTCGAGCATTTCCATGTAACTTAACGTTCTTACGAACGGTACAATAAAGGCAAAAGCTCAGTTTCCAAAAGCATTTCCATATAATGTAACGTTCTTACGAATGGTACAATACAGGCAAAGCTCAGTTTCCAAAAGCATTTCCATGTAATGCAACGTTCTTACCAATAGTACAATACAGGCAAAAGCTCAGTTTCCATGTAATGTAACGTTTCTGCGAATGCTCGACGCTGCGTTCGACGTAATGCTCACGGCGAGTGAGCATTTACCTGTATTTTTTTTTTCTTCCTTGCGTTCATAGTTAAAATGTCAAACCTATAGGTACCGCTCGTGCCTTTGTTCGATAAAATGTTACACCAATACGCTCGTTGGTTTTTAAAATCAGGTTGTAACAAAACATCGAGATTCGTGTTCGAAGTGAGGTTCGATAAAAATTAAAAAACGGCGAATGTTCGATGTTCTTTCTGTTACAAGTAAATGCTCTAGTCTATAATCACCTGTACAGTATTTGTATCTCACGAAACGACGTGCGCTAAGTAACAAGTGCTTCTTTTAAAAAAAGGGTCACTTTTTGTGGGTACGGAGAGGGGTATGTAGGAACAAACAATTTAAATTCAAAGGCAAAAAAACACTAGTTTATGAATAATTCGAGTCAATCAAAAGACAAAATAGATAGATAATAGTCACGAACACGAAATAATCTACACATAACACATCCGTGCCCGCAGGTATTCGAACTATCAAAACTGAAGAAAACATACGAACGCGCCTACCAACTAGAAGACTGGTACAACGGAGGCGGTATATTCATCATAGGATACGAACTCTTCCGAAGTCTATCGACTCTCGACCCGTTCCTCGATGACGTACGACCTACAATCGTCAACAAAATACGTACAGCTCTACTAGACCCCGGCCCAGACATAATAGTCTGTGACGAAGGACATTTACTGAAGAACGATTGTTCTGTTCTCGCGGTAGCAATGAGCAGGGTTGTCACGAAAAGAAGGATTATACTGACGGGAACGCCGATGCAAAATAATTTAAGAGAGTATTATTGTATGGTGAACTTTGTGAAGCCTAATTTGCTGGGAACTTATTCGGAGTATTCTAATCGGTAAGTTGAATATGTGAATTTGACTGTGTAGTACAGCCCGATTCAAATTTTATGGTGCCTTTGAAAAACGCTACTCGCTGTGCAGTAACTCACCGCTTTTTTTTTTTTTTGAGGATGGGTAGTCATCAAATGACCCCTCCCGCTCTGGGTGGGTACCTCACCCCTCACACCGTTGACAGGTAAATTTGTTACTCCGCAGCGACTCGCTTTATGTTCCGAGCTGCCATAAAGTTTGAATCGGACTGTGTGTATTTAATTTATAGGGTTCCGTACCCGAAGGGTAAAAACGGGACCCTATTACTAAGACTTCGCTGTCTGTCCGTCTGTCCGTCTGTCTGTCTGTCTGTCACCAGGCTGTATCTCAAGAACCGCGATAGCTAGACAGTTGAAATTTTCACAAATTATGTATTTCTGTTGCCGCTATAACAACAAATACTAAAAACAAAATAAATTAAATATTTAAGGGGGGCTCCCATACAACAAACGCGATTTTTTTGCCCTTTTTTGCTCGATATCAAAAATGGCAACAGGTAGGCACTTGAAATATTCACAAAATACTCAGTTGTATTTTTTACTTTAATAATAAATAATAAAATTAAAATAAAATAAATATTTAAGGGGGGCTCCCATACAACAAACATGTTTTTTTGGCGTTTTCGCCTTGTGGTACGGAACCCTTCGTGTGCGAGTCCGACTCGCACTTGGCCAGTTTTTAAGTTATACTGTCCTGGGAAAAAGTCTCGGGACCTGATGATTTTTTATTATCTAAGTTTTATGATTTTATCATAAATATTTGATGCGTCTAATGTCTTTTGCTACGGTTTCCTAGAAGAGCGGTGGCTGCACATAACGGCCGTAGTGACGGCTGTCATGAAAATGATGAAAGCGACAAAGATTTAAATCATTAGATTCGCTCTACGGCGTAAAAAGATAGTCGCGTTTCTGTTTCGTTTTTACACCCCTGACACACAATGACGCAGTGACTTGACTTGATTGTCATGAAAACGCTATTTAATAATAATAATCATTTTATTTCAGAATTATACCTAAATCCATAATTTTTTAGTAAAACTTTTAAAAAAAATCTAAAAAACGTGATAAACCTTAATGTGTAAGCTCACTATTCTCAGTATGGACACTTTTTTGCGTGACTAAGTACAGTGACAGCAAATCTAGCGATTTAAATGTTTGGATGTAGGGTTTGACTTAATGCCAAATACTGGTGTAAATAACAGATTTTGTATGTCGGTCGTTATAATATGACGGAACCGCTTTCCTAGGAAACCCAAGCTTGACCTGAGCTGTTTGCAAGAACTTCCAAGGCATAAAAAAATAATTTTTCATTCCAAACTAACCTTTATATCCCTTCCTATAGGTTCGAAAATCCAATAATGAACGGTCAGCACCGCGACTCACTAGAAGAAGACATAAAACTAATGAAGGCTCGTACACACATCCTGCACAAAGTACTAGAAGGGTGCCTTCAAAGACAGGAAGCTTCAGTACTCTACCCGTACTTGCCTAAGAAGCACGAGTATACAGTCTTTATAACACTAACGCCATGCCAGTGGGACTTGTACAAGCACTACTTGCATACCTATGGGAACAAGACTAAACAGAGCATATTGAAGGACTTCCATATACTACAGAAGATTTGGTCGCATCCACAAGTGTTGCACAACTTCCAGACGAAGGCTAGAGATCGGGATGAGAAGAATAAGATTAAAGGTATGTTTATTTTATAGTTCTCAGTCTCTGACAGCAAGATCAGCTAAGAGTAATAATATAATAAATATATAACAATAAAAAAAATTATTCAAAAATATAAGGACTAACGTTAAATATGTGACACTGTTCACAGTATGGACACTTTTTCCTGTGACTAATTTAAATCTTTGACCAGGTTTGACTTAATGTCAAATACTTGTGAAAATTACAGATTTTCATGCCGGCCGTTAAAATATGACGGAACCGCTTTAGTGCCGGAGCACACGATGCGTTGCGACGCCGCACCGCAAAGATTTCGACGAATCGGCGTCGAAATCTTTCCGGTTCGGCGTTGCAACGCATCGTGTTCTCTGGCACTTAGTGAGCTTCGCAACGCGATACCTCAATGACACTTTAAATTGTCTATGGCACAGTGTCCCCATATCCTTTTTCTGTAGTACTTTCTTTATCCCTATGTATAAAATTATGAATTGTTTTAATTTGTTGTTTCAAGCGATGGAAATGAAAGAGGAAAGTACAGGTATCTCGTCCATTAACTTCGTTCGCGCACGTTTATACCATTACCTAACCTTCACATAGGTTAACGTAATACACTAAAGCCGCATTTTAGTTGCGTTACATCGAATGTTGCTGGCAACAATGTCGCACACCGTTTGTTTATTTTTGAATACTGAACATTAGCTTGTTGCTAGCAACACTGCAACATTGCATGTAGCCAGCAACACTTAGCCCGCTACACGAAAATATGTTGCTGAAACAATATTGCGCATTTTCGTTTTCCACTGAATACGGAGGCGTTGATATGACCAAGACCTTTTCGTTTGTAATTTTAAAGAGTTACCATAGAGCTCTCACGCATGCGTTTACTATTTAGCTCTAACAGTAGTGCCTTCATACTTTGCCAAACTAAAGCCTCATTCTTACTTGTGGCATACAATAAAATAAAAGCAACAAATGACTTGCATCATCTAAACACTGTTTATTTTAGAGCCAGGAATTTGAGAGAACAAGAAACTGAATGTCATACATAACAAGGTTCAAATTCCATTGCAACCAAGAACTTACTAGGACCTTTTTGTTACAAATGGTCACTCAAAAATAAACTTAGAATACATTTCACTAAAGTTGATAACTGATTAAGTGGCGATGGAATGTAAATTTATCTGAGATTGTGTAAAATGCTATAGACGTTGTTTGTTGCTTCAACTTTATGCATGCCTCAGGCAATTAAATCACACCGTGTAATTCTGCATCCGTCTGTAATACACTCTAACCGCATCGTTATTTTCACAGCGGAGAAACTTGAAGATGACTTGGCGACCGAAGACCAGGAAGAAATAAAGCCGAATCCGACCGAAGACCTGTGGTGGCTGGAATACTTGGACGGCGGCAATATGTTGGAGACGCTTGATAGCTCCAACAAGTTTGTTGTAGTCTTCCGCATATTGGACGAGTGTGTCGCGCTGGGGGACAAAGTGTGAGTTATATAATAGTTTAAACATAGAATAGGAATGTATAGAGGAGAAACTCCCACTCCGAAAGCTTTGTAAATGCCTAACTACCCCGTTGGTCTCGTGGTTGCAAGCGCGACTGCTGAGCGTGGGGTCCTGGGTTCGATTCTCAGACCGGGCAAAGTGTTACATTAGGTCTTTCAATTGGATATTTCTTAGTAATAGCCCGGAGTTTTGAAGTTGATGGACAAATAAATATCTACGACGAATAGGGCCGTGCAATCAAATAAAAAACAAAAAAAAAACGAACACAGGTTCTCAGTCGCGTTTATAGGCACGAAAACATTTGTCGTATTAATCCGACTGGGGCGGTCAATAGATTAAATTAGTTTCCTTTTATTCGTGACACATTCAAACGATATCTTTCTTGCCCACAGACTAATATTCTCCACGTCACTATTCTGCCTGGATGCCCTAGAATACTTCTTGAAGAAGATCAAGAAGTGGTCGTTAGGGAACGAGTACTTCCGGCTGGACGGGTCTGTTCCGGCCGAGGTGCGGCAGAAGTGGTGCCGCGAGTTTAACGCTGACAACAACTATAAGACTAAGTGAGTTTGTACCCAGTTCAAGCACAGATCAGAACATTTTCTGATCACAGTGATATAAACCTTATCATTAGTTTGATAAATTACAAAGTTGTACGTGATTGTGCGAACAGCGACGAAGACATCGAACAATTTGTCAGTCCTATGTCTGTCGCGCAAACTCGTTTGCATTGACGCTGGCAATAAGGTTCATTATTATTAAAACTTTTGGTCTGCGATTAGGGCGAGTATTTCAGTATAACATAATTTAGCTTTTAGATAATGAGGTATGAGGAACAGGGTGTATAGTTCACTCATCCTCCATATAAAAAGGGAGGATCCCCCGACCAGACGCGCTATTTAACCTTTTGAATGTCTTAAGTTACACAGTTCGACATAAGCAATTGTCTTTCTATTGTGTCTCTAATTACGGAATTCGATGAGTTAAGCTATCATAGTCACGCGGTAAACTCTGCTTGCGCGATGCAGGATTTTGCGTGACGTCAGTGTGATGCGTAGTTTGCATGTGGTGATGTAGATGACTCAAATGCTGTAATCAGTATCAAAGTCAGCATTATTCCATTGTGAAAGAGAGACGGTACTATATGACATGTATACCGCCATCTCCTTTTCGCACATTTATTAATCAAAACGGTAAGACAAACTCACCATTCCAATACAGATTGTTCCTGGTATCAACCCGCGCTGGCTGCTTGGGCCTGAACATGACAGCCGCCAACCGCGTCATCATCATGGACACGTCTTGGAACCCGGCGCACGACATACAGAGCATCTTCCGAGTGTACCGCTTCGGACAGAAGAAGGACTGCTACATATACCGGCTGGTCGCTATGGTGAGTCACAATCTACTAGCTCACCCATAATATACGGGTGGAAGGGACATCGACGCACAAACTGAAACCGTGAATTGAGTGTGCTCAATTCACGGTTTCAGTTTGTGCGTCGATCAGATTAAAAATTTCGTCGAAATTCGAAAAAAAAAAGTCGAAATTTTTAATCTGTTATAAAAAAAAAACCGCTGTTTCGTAGAAAGGGGCTGTTCATTTATTACGTAAGACATTTTCAACCAATTTCTGGCTCTCCTCCCCCTACGTAAGAAAAATTAGATTACTTATAATTTTTTGTTTACTTTTGTGATCTTACTTATGAGTAATCTAGACCCCTCCCACCCCATCTAAGAAAAAATAAGACTTATGTGGACCCCTTCCCCCTCAAATCGTTTTACGTAATAAAAGAACAGCCCCAATGAAAAAAATGAAAGTGCAATACCGGTCAAAAAGTATGGAACAGCTGATTTTTTTAAAATAACCGTTTAAAAATTGCAATGCAGCAAGATGTTCAGAAGAATTATGTACTGAATCCATCGTAACAGGTTACACGATCGATGTCTCTGCCACCCTGTACTCTATACAGGGTGGCAGAGACATCGATCTTCAGAGTCAATGACGTTACCTTCATACAAGCCCAAAAAACCCGACTTGCCCTAATAAAAACAAAGGCAAGCCATGCTTGATACCTATCAAGCATTGAAATCAATGATCGTCATAATAATAGTATAATAATAATGAAGGACTTGTGGCTAAGTAATAACAGTCGCGCGGGTCGATCGATCAGGTTAAGCTACGCTTGCCGCGGTTGGTCCGTGGATGGGTGACCATCCTTACATACCGCGAGACCACTCCGCGTGCCTCGGAAAACACGTTAAGCCGTTGGTCCCGGCTGTCATTCGTGGATCTTTGACAGTCGTTACGGGTCGTCAGTAGCCCGAAAGTCTGACAAACAGTCTTACCAAAGGGTATCGTATTACCCAGTTACAGGGTTGTGGAGGTCAGATAGGCAGTCGCTCCATGTAAAATACTAGTGATGTGTCCGGTTACATTGGAAGCCGACCCTAACATGTTGGGAAAAGGCTAGGCAGATGAGGATCATGTCATAAAAACATTAAAATACAAAATTACGCTCGCTAACATTGTGGAATGTTAAGATGCCAAACCTCAATTAATAGTATGATTAATTGTAAGAAAAATAACATAAAAGTGCCCACAAGTCGAGGCCCATCTTTGTTTAAACAGTTTTCGCCTACAAATTGCTATAAAAATGGTAAGAGTAGAAGCGAACTCTTGTATTAATATAATTACTATTTTCTAGGGTACGATGGAGCAGAAGATTTACGAGCGTTCAGTGACGAAGCAAGCCGTCGCTTGCCGCGTAGTCGACGAACAGCAGATAGACCGGCATTACAATATGGCCGAACTCACCGAGCTATACAAGTAAATAACAACCTTAAATATTCCTAGTCCTCCTTTATACACTTAAAATAGACTTTATTCATCGATAACACCAGTAGACACTTTGCTGTGGCTTTATCGCTCATCATAATAAGAGAAATACTGCAAGGCAGAGCCACAGCGCTGGTTTTCAGCAATGTTGATGTGACTAAATAGAGTTTTCCCTCGTTCAGGTTTGACGAAGGCGGCTCCTGCGTAGCAGGCGGCGTAGCCGTAGGTGTGCACGACGTAGCACTGCTACGCGTAGCACGCGACGTGCTGCTACACGCGGTACATGAGCACGACTCGCTGCTACGAGGTTCTAGCGAGCAGGGCCTGCCTGAGCATGAGCGGAACGCGGCCTGGATGCAGTTCCAGCAAGAGCAGGCGCATAAACGTAAATATAACTTGCATTAATACTAATTGAATATCACAAAGAGGAAGTATTTTTATCTCCACGTCAATTTTATTGTACCTCTACCAGAGGAAAATGTACAAAAACTATGCCAACCCATAATAAAAGTCAGCTATTGTAATAATAACAAATTGCATAATGTAAAATACTCACTTTAATTGTTCTTATTACATTTTTCACAGAAATGGAAAACAAACTGATCGTGAACATCCCAAAGATTGCGTTAAAGCGTGTACACGACAGCGCGCCAGCATCTGCATCAGCCACCGTCGTCAAAGAAGAAGACACCAGCGACTACACTCCTAACGAACCTAAAACTAAGAAGGGAAAGAAATCTTCCATCATCAAGTGCTGCATACCCATTCAGGACACCGACAAACCAGAAACCAGACGCGGCCCAAGAAGAGAACCGTCCATCATCAAACCAGGGACCAGCAAACAATACAAGGACTACGTAGCATCCACTTCATCCGTCGACCAAAAGCCTTTTGATGCCATCAACCAAGAGGAAGTTATGGTGGAAAAAATCACAGACATACTCATCAGATATGACTTCCAGAACAAAAAAGGAACGCCTGACATAGCCAATCTAGTCAAGAAAGTCAGAAATATAATGAAGCGAGGATATGTCTCCGAGGAAGATATGTCAGATGACTTGACTGCCAGTATAGCGAGGGTGTTACTCCCACAGCACATGTCTCTACCCATGGTCACTAACATTATGTGTGAGTCTATCAACAACTCCGCGGAACCTAACGCACTGCCCAGCGATGCCGACCCAGAGTTGATAACGAGTGACCCCACTCCCTGTAAATTATATACAAGTCAAAGGAAATCGGACGAACCTGAAGGGCAAAGGACAAAGAGAAAAGCAGCAATAGCAGCTGAGAAAAGTATCGATTCTTTAGCACAAGAAGTCGTCATCAATTTAGATGATGACGATTTCGATGCAAGGGATACCGATTTCATACCGGACAAAGATGTGGCTAGTTTCAAACCAAAAAAAAAGTCAAAAAACTTAACACCCTCAAAAATGTCCGAAACAGACGAAAGCACTATGAGTTCTGAGGAGTCACAAAAACTAGAGACCAATTTTGACAGCTTGAAGACTAATGAGAAACCCAGTATTACGAATGAAGATAAGGACATAAGTATTCCTAAGAAGCCTGGTCCTAAAAAACCGAAAGATAGAACTATTAAGACTTACTCTAGACAAGAAAAGAAAGACCTACCTAGCAAACCAGTTGACGATGAACCAACCGCGAGTGTCAGTAAACCCCCAGAAAAACATTATCCAAGCAAACCCCCAAAAAAAGATTATTCAAGCATACTATTAAGTGATGATGAGGATCAAATATTAAGCCTCGCTACTACTGAGAAATTAGTCGATAGTCCCAAAAAGGTGCCTGAAAAACCTCCTGTACCAGACCCTTTGAACGACGAAGTAGTGCCTTTACCGATGTCTTTGTTGAAAAATCAGAATTTTATCAATATCGTAGCGCATACGTACTTGGTTGGTAATCCTATGTTAGATGAAGATGCGGCTACGCTCGCTGCGCAGTATAGTACGTTGAAAGCGCTTAAAGAGGCCGAACAGACAGGCAAGGATGTGTGTAGCGGACCCATCTATGATATAGCTGTGAAGGTAAGTCGAATTTTTGAGATATTTATGAACTATTTGTTTTCAAAACCTAGACTTTATCTATCACTAGCTGCGCCCCGCGGTTCACCCGCGTAAATGTCGATCCCGTGGGAATATCGGGATAAAAAGTACCGTGTATGTTAATCCAGGGTGTCAGCTACCTCCGTCCAGCCGTTTGAGCGTGAAGAAGTAACAAACATATAAAAACACACACACAAACTTTAGTCTTTATAATATTAGTGTGATACTAGCTATGCCCCGCGTAAAATACTGGTATTTAGCTCATCCGGTTAGATTGGAAGCCGACCCCATCATAGTTGGGAAAAGGCTAGGCAGATGATGACTAGCTACGCTCCGCGATTTCACCCGCATAAATCTCAATCGCGTGGGTATAACGGGACAAAAACTATATTATGTACTAAATCCAGGTCGTGGTCTATCTATGTACCAAATTTCATCCGGATCCGTTCAGCCGTTTTAACGTGAAAGCGAAAGCTCTTTATAATATTTATTCAGATTACAAACAAGAAAAATTAATTGTTAAGTAAATTGACACTACGTCAATATGCCCTGTCATAGCTATTTCATACAAAGAATCACAATAATCACTTCAATTTCTGACAGTTGTGATTTGAATATACACCTCTACAGCCCGTTCACAGTTTTTACCTCTGATTTTGCATCACTTTCAAAATCAAAATGATCTTTATTTTTATGGCAATATGGTTGCTATTGGGTTGCTTTCATTGCCAAGTCTGTCAAGATCACAATGAAAGATCATTGTGATTTTGACATCCGGTTAGACTGGAAGCCGACCCCATCATAGTTGGGAAAAGGCTAGGCAGATGATGACTAGCTACGCTCCGCGATTTCACCCGCATAAATCTCAATAGCGTGGGTATAACGGGATAAAAAGTATATTATGTACTAAATCCAGGTCGTGGTCTATCTATGTGCCAAATTTCATCCGGATCCGCTCAGCCGTTTTAACGTGAAAGCGAAAGCTCTTTATAATATTTATTCAGATTATAAACAATATGCCGTGTTATAGCTATTTCATACAAAGAATTACAATAATCACTTCAATTTCTGACAGTTGTGATTTGAATATACACCTGTACAGCCCGTTCACAGTTTTTACCTCTGATTTTGCATCACTTTCAAAATCAAAATGATCTTTATTTTTATGGCAATATGGTTGCTATTGGGTTGCTTTCATTGCCAAGTCTGTCAAGATCACAATGAAAGATCATTGTGATTTTGACAGGCTTGGCAATTAACATTGCAATAAGGTTGCTATTCGATTGCTGCTGTCAGAGGTAAACTAACTGGGACTGTACAAGGATCTTTTGGCGCTCGAATGATTTTAACAGGAATACTGCGCCAAATATACATTGTATCGCTAAATAGAAGTCATTTATTTACTTTTATATTTGACAATTTAGGCCGCTATCCCACTGGCGTTTTACGAGCGTCGGCGTCTCTCGAACGTCTGCGCAGCGTAGCCCCCGCCCGTACCCACACGGACAGAGCAGGACGGCGTGATTGCACCTGTTGCCAACAAACGCGACGTTAACGTTGCACAGACGCAACGTTGACGTTAATGCTTGTCTCGCGACGCGAACTCGCGTCGCTTTCTAAGGGGCCCGTGGCTAAATAATAACAGCCGCACAGGTCGGTCGATTAGATTAAGCTACACTTGCCGCGGTTGGTCTGTCGATGGGTGACCATCTTTACATACTGTGACCCCTCCGTGCCTCGGAAAGCACGTTAAGCCGTTGGTCCCGGCTGTCATTCGTGGATCTGTGACAGTCGTTACGGGTAGTCAGAAGTCCGAAAGTCTGACAACCAATCTTACCAAGGGATTTCTTATCAAGGGGTAGTAACTGGGTTGTGGAGGTCAGATAGGCGGGCGGTCGCTTCATGTAAAATACTGGTATTCAGCTGCATCTGGTTAGACTGGAAGCCGACCCCAAGATAGTTGGGAAAAGGCTAGGCAGATGATGAGATGAGTCAATTTTCTTAACAATCAATTTCCCTGACTTTAAATTGACCTGCACAATATTTAATTAGTTGTTCAATCTCCATAGACCTGATGAATATCTAATAATCGCTAATTGCATATTTGTAAAAAATGCTTTAAATCCTATAAGTTTCGCCAAACAGTTAAAAGTAAATATGTAGGTATATAGAGCTGTTTTTTTTTTGTTTATTCCAAAAACTCTTTAACTCCCAACAGGTAATCGGCAAAGATATATTGAAGAAAATGCACAGTGCCAACCCAAAAGCTGCCGTCTCATCTACCAATGACGCTGTTGCCAGCATACAGATGAAGGAACAGATGATACAAACCCAGAAGACCTTCGAAGAAACCGCTGCAAAGAGTTCCAAAGCCAAGAGTGCTAAACTCCGGGAAGATATGATTCAGCAGAAATTCGCTATGAACACGGCAAAAGCAGCTGATAAGGCAAAGGTTGCTGAAGTTAAGGCCGTGGTCACACCTCCTGCGGCCAGTGTTAATAGTACTGTGGTGCCGGTTGGGTTGTAAGTATTGAGCTTCTATGTTATGGGTTTGGTTTCCGCACTTAGTCCTTCAGTGGACCATTGTGCGTGAAGTATTGAGCTTTATATTTAGAAATTTGCAAAGACAAAACCACCACCACCAAAACCGTGCGAAGCAGGGGGGGGGGGCTGCTTCACACGGTTTTGACGACTTGACAAATATCAAGATTACTTTATAAAGTTTAAGTTTAGTGTTAATGCACTATACACATAATTATACCTTCCGGAATAAATTCTATAAATGATGGTAAACCCACATCAAGATTCATAATGTAGCTTACAAGAACTAGGCAGACAGAGAGGACATGAATTCATTTTTTAGGGTTCCGTACCTCATAAAGAAAAAAGAACCCTTACATGTATGATCACTTCGTTGTCCGACTGCTGTCCGTCAGACAAGACCCTTTTTGTCAGGAACGCGTGGACTTACCGAGTTGATATTAATATCAAATACTCATGGCTACAATCCCTTGAAGCAGTGAAAAAATCAAACTTCTAAGTCAACGCAATCAAAAGATAAGTGCGTATATGTTCCGATTTCAAAACCTTTTGGGTACTTCCCGTTGACCTAGAATCATTAAACTTGGTAAGAAGCAATTCCATGTAGCACAAGTAAAGGAAAAAATCCGAAAACCGTAAATTTTTAAATTAAAAAAACAACCCATGATAAACTATTTACATACTTACTTTGTACGGAACTCTCGGTGCGCGAGTCCGACTCGCACTTGACCGGTTTTTCTTTAAATAGATTGAACCGATTGCTTCGTTGGTTGCCTATTCCTACGAAGAATACAGGAAGTATGTTATAGAATAAATATGAAGAATATATTTTATGAAGTATGATAACATAACAACACTCCTGTAGTCCCCAAAGGGTTAGGCAGAGGTATACCTATAGTACACCCACACTCGCTAGGTATGTTTAAGTCCCATGTAACAGGGGACGAGTCTATGGCCATTGTTATAACTGATATTTTTTTTTGTTTAGTATCAAGACAACGACGTGTATTGGAGGCAGACCGGCGTTCGACCTCCCGCAGGTGAAGAGCGAGCGCGTGGAGGCGCGTGTCGAGTGCATCCTGCCCGACGACGATGACGTCATCATCAGCGACGTGCGCGCCGCACTCGCCTCCCCGCCGCCCGCGCCGCCTGCGCCCGCGCCGCTCGCGCCCGCGCCCGCGCCGCTCGCGCCCAGCAGCAAGCCCAACAACTTGCTCTACAAGACAATCACGCGCGGCTTAGAAGCACAACAAGGCTTCAGGGTTACCGTCGGCAGCGGGACCGGATCCCCCGTATCGACACCTAAATTAGTAACGCCACCTAAAATCATCTTAAGGCCTTACGTGCCCCCTCCGGTACAAGTACCGAAGCTAAATATAACCGCAACTGCAGCAACACCGACCATCGTTCAAGCGACTGCACCGACGCCGGTCGTGCCCGAACGAATCCTGCCGAATGACGACACCATCTGTTTAGACAGCGACGACGAAGAATCAATTCCGCCGAGCATTCTAGCAACAATAACCTCCGCGGCCCCCACAGCCCCGCACCAGGCTCCGGTACCCGTGTCCCTCACCAGCGCACAGAACCCAGGAGTCAAACTCCCTCTCCCGCCCATGCAGAACCTTCTCCACCTCTCTGCTCCAGCCACTCATTCTCAATCGACAACACCACAGAAATTGGTGTTACGACAAGTCATGTCGTCCAACGGCGCACAACCCCAATTTGTTCTCATACCTTCTGATCAACTTCCGTTGCCATGCGCCTCCACCGCAGACCCACCAAAGACAACTCACGCGCAGCCGAAAAAAGTTTCAGTTAGTTCGTTCAACACCGCACCGACCGAGCCCATTTTAGCTGCTAAGAAACCTGAAGTTAGCCCCACAGTCAGCAGAACAGCATGCAAACCGGGCGATATACTCAGAATAACTAAAACGGGAGCTATCGAAGTGATAACCCGGGCCGATTTACATACAAAAACGAATAAACCGGGTTCTGACCCTATGGACACAAACAATGTAGTCATACAGAACCCAACGCCGATTGCCCCGAAACCACCCGAGGAACCAAATAGAAAACCTTATGCAAGCTCTACATTTAGAAAGATTCTTCCATATGGGTCGTTAGACCTAACCGATACAACTCCCGAGGTTTCGAAATCAAAGTCTACCGGGCAGAAAACTTTCAAGTCCTCGACTGTTGACTTAACTAACACATCACCTGTTGCTGCTAAACAAAAAACGTACGCTCCAAAACCTACTACTTCGACGTTTGATCTAACCGATACAAACGACGCGTTACCGAAAAAGGCTACGTCACATAGAGTGGAAAAAAATAGAACCGAGAAGAAAGCAGACGCACGGAAGTCGCGGCAGACTAGTAATTCGCCTAGCGTTAGTAACCGGCCCACGAGCCCTGAGAACCCTCTGTCAATCCTGAAGGACGTCGTGCACATAAAAGCTGTAGACTATGCAGACAAGTCTGTAACTCTAACATCAGAAAAAAGTAAAACCTCCAACATTTCTGTGCAACATGTTGTGTCCGCGGACACTAAAACCAAAGCCACAGATGCAAACAAAGGGTTAAAATTAACCAAGGTACCAAAGGAGCTAGTACCGAAACACATAGATGAAGCAGTAGAGAAACAAATTAGGAAAGAAGCTCTCATGAAGAAAATAACGCCTCTATTAAGTAAAAACCAAACGAAGACTAAGGAAGAACCGAAAATTCGTGGAAAGAACTCGATAAGCTTTGACAATTTGAGCAGTGCTCACACTAGCAAGTTATTGAAAAATACCGGAACTAGTAAATCGACGGACAAGAAAGGCACTTCTGTCTTGAAGACCACGGAAACTGTGGATCTTACGTAAGTATTAATTTTTGACAAACCCCTTTACTAATAAACGATGTATAGCGTCTGTACAGTTACACAACGCTTTTTCTTCTTCTTTCGAAAGTCAAATTACTGACGACTGAAAGAGAGAAATCGGTGTGTAGCTATTCACCTGATATAATACGTTTATTAGTAAGGGGGTAACAGTGCGGCCGACGAGAGAATGCGTTCTTGACACCTGTAAGTTTCATAGAAACGAATACATGTTTTGCGAATTTGATCTTTATTCGCTTCTAGAATTATGCAACAATACATGTCACATTTTCCAAACAAAAAAAAAAATAAATGGTTTATTGGTAAAACAAGTACAGGTATAAACAATTTTTTTTATTGGATCCTCCTTTTAGGCAGATATTGTCTGTGTTAGGAGAGTCCGCTCTTCCACAGCAAGACGTTATACAAAAAGCATCTACATAAATTAACATTAACTTAAATATGTATGAGTGAGAGTATTAGCCTGTAGGTGTGACTAAGAGTACATGAGTGTGAGGGTGTGTATGTGTCAAGGTTTCAGAACTGTTTCGGTATCTTTGTAGGTAAGCGTTTGTATCACAGATATAGATATACCTAATATAGTATAGTATAGTAGTGATATAGTAATTTTTCCGTATAAATGTAGGTTATCGTTGTTTTTTCATAGCGCAGCAGATCCCTTGGTAAATTGCATACTGGCAAGCAAAGTCCATGTCCTAGGGATATTTAATATCATGTCTTTCCTTCTTTTCGTCAGTATGCCAGCATCATAGGAAAGAGAATTATGTTTTTTAAATATAATTTGTGTAATGTAAAGTTTCCTGACTGAGAGCAAGTTACTAAGTCGAAATATCTTCAGTAGGATATCTCTTTTTTGAACAAATATGTAGGTAGATAAAAAAATACAGACTTGTAACTAGACCAGTCATTATCGCAACAAACAAACTAACGCGTTAAATAGTATTTAAACAAACACAGGGAGTGAAGAGCCAAAACCTTAAATTTCCAAAACTTTTTAATACCCGGCCTTTTACAATGTACGACCACCTAGCTATTGAGCTATGAACCGACGAACTCATGCTTTTTTGGATCAGTACAGTTATTACATATGTTTTTATTATTTACAGTAACATGTTCCTACCTGGAACTACAATCAAAACTAAGAGCGAATCTAAGAAGAGGCAGTCTTCTACGGAGGTCACTCCGGTTAAGAAGAAAAAGCCTGCACGTAAGTATTTATGTTTAGGTGCCACTAAGCCCACGTACGCGCGTACGTAAAAATATCACGGCGGGATTTATCGCGCACCGGATTTCCAACTCTCGGTGTTGAGCCGAGCATTGAGAATCCAACAAGCGCAACCGAGCGCGTCAATAAAAACACACTGTTAGATTATCAACTCTCGGCGCTTATCAGAGCGATGAAAATCAAAACACGCCCGTGCGAACCTGGGCTTAGGTACCGTAAAAAACGAACAGCGGTGCTATTCTGTAAAAATCTCACCGTGAAAACTTAGGTGAAGTGAGCGTGGAGTGAGCTGTCAATATTGTCAATTGTGCACAATAAGTTCTATATTCAAATGTTCTGCAAATACGTCTTCTCGCTATAATTTGGCATAATATTAAGTAAACAGACAGCTACAGGTCGCGTCAAATAACTTTGCCGCTCTGAAGTAGGCAACAAATCACTGCGCAGTAGTTAATCCTATGAATAAAACAGCAGCGCGCATGGCGCGGATTGGCGCGGCTAGCAATGAGCCTAACTTCAGAGCGGCAAAGTTATTTGACGCGAACTGTACATTTAGGACTGCATGTACCACAATGACTGACTAAACAGGTTTATAGCTCTAAACGAATTTCAGTCAATATTTTTGAAGATAGTATAATAGGGACATCGACGCGCAAACTGTAACCATGAATTCATCGCATGATTCGCGGTCGAAATGTATGGAACAGGATTTTTTTTTTCTCATAACCGACGAAGAATTTCAACGCAGTGGGTCCAGCATCATGTACTGAATCCATAGTTACAGGTTGCCCGTCGATGTCCCTGCCACCCTGTAGAGGCAGGGGAGGCAGGGGGGGGGGGGGGGTTGGTTTTAAATATTGTTGCGCGCCACAATTAATACCTAGTACATGGCGACAGTAGTTACCACTAGCGCCATCTAGTATCGAGTAGCGGAACTAGTAGTCAAGACCCTTCTAGAAATTTCGATGCGAGAACTTTCTAGAACATTCCCGAACTTTCGACATCTGGTCGATCGGGGCCTGTATGTACTCGAACACTCTAGATGTTTCTACAATGGAAGGTTCTAGAACTCTCTTTGGCGCTATATAAGGCCGAGACGCGCCACGACCGACACAGTTTGGATAAAGCGATCGAAGTGAAAGCATCGAAGCGATATTCAAGTGCGACTTAGAGTGATCAGTAGTGCAATTGTGTTTTATAATTAGTGTGTTTGAGTTGTAATTAGTGTTGTTAATTAAAGTGTCAATTTTTGGTTATTAAATCGGCAGTTTTTAATTGTCACGAACCCGAAGCTCGTAACAATATGTTTAGCGTTAAACGCATTTAGTGATTAGTCGCGCAAGTGGGTCTTAATTATAGTTGTTCAGTTTCGCAAACGACATACCTACATAACTTTCTGTGCTAGAAATAAACCTTTTCAAACTATGCATGTGTAACATGGTTTTCTTTTTCACAGCAATGACCCTAAAGGACTTCGATTTGGACGATATCGACGATATCATTGAACTGGAATAGCAGCTACTATTGGGAATTTTGATAAACCATAACATACCAAGGGTCAATGTCACTTATTCACTGCGAGTTCGACTTACGCGCCGAAGCGGCAATTTAAACCTTTTTGAACCTCGAATTACATTTAAGGTACCTAATTCCGATTTGGAAGTATTTAAGCATGTCATTATATTAATCACAAGCGTACTAAATAAATTATTGAAAAATTTATCTAAAATACTCGTCCAGATCGATTTTGAAACGATATATCGATTTGACTTACGATTTATGTCATATTTATGACGTAGTAGCTTCGTCATAATATAAGAAAACATTCAAGATTTGTGCAGGGGTCGTATAGGGAAGTGTCAAAGTCATCATTGTTTCAGTGAGAAAACGGGATGCCGCTATACGTCCTGTATAGCTCCCATCTCTTTTCACCCTGGACCAAGGATGACTTTCGACTCTGCCCTGTAAGGTCAGCAGCCCAGCGGCAGCTTATAGCTGCCTTGCTTATGAAACTGGGCTGCTGGCAACGCTTAAACTGACTGGCAACAAGAATTCAATTGTAAAACCATGGATATTAAAAATATAGTGTAAACTTTTTACAACGGAATTTCTGCTTAACATAAGACGTTATTTAGATTAAAATTTCATGTTTTTTGTATACACAACATACTCTCGAAGCATGATTTTCATCTAAAGATAAAAAATATCGTCGTTTCCGGAAAACAAAAAGTTGCTGCTTACAAAAGTATTTACTATCAAGCAATATGTTGATCGTGATTCAAATATGATAACTTGATCATATAAAGCAGCTATACTCAACCTTAGGTGATTTATACTCTTTCTCTGTTTATACTCAAAGATATATTTAACGCTTAGCCACAATCTTACTGAAACCGTATCTGTGTTCATATCAGCGTCATCTATTATCAAATAATTATATATATTTTTATACAGTAAACCCTATAAAGGTCAAATTTCAAGACGTGATTTCTTTTCACAGAATATATTGACAGTATTAACTTATAGACCAGTACCCACTTTGAATGTGGCTGGACTAGGAGAAATCGGGCTAACCGCAGGTTGAGCATCGCTGATTTAATTATATTACGTGTGTCTATTAATAATGACACTAAAAAGGCCCATATTCGTGGTAAACAAAAGTTGCGCAACATTGTTGCGGGGTCATGTTTTTGTGTTGGCTACACTGCACACAGTGTAGGCCAACATGACAAAAACATGTTACTGCAGCTATGTTGCGCAGTTATCGATTACATGAATACAGAGCTTGAAATTTATGACTCCCATTAGCGTCTAAGGACCATGTCCAACTTCACTGAATTAGTTGGAAAGCTTTTTGAAAGGGCTTTGAAAGGCCTGGCATACGTACCCATCCTCCATTTTGATTTTTTTTTTCCTATCTTCTCTGTTTGCATTGATGTCAGCTATCGATATATATAGGTGTCATGCGTAGCCGCCATTCTGAAAAAAAAAATCAAAATGGCGGATAGGTCCTATGCCAGGTTCCATATAAAAATCTTCAATCCCCTTTAAAATTCATGTAAAAGGTAAGCTTGGCTTGGACATGGTTTCTCAATGGCGTCGTGTAGCGGTAAAGGTTAGTAACTATAATTAATAATCGTAATATTTTGTGATTTCCAACTAAAACAAGAGTGCTACTTGATTTTTAGTTTCATCTATAAAGTGGATAAGTACAGTTGTGTCTACTTTCTGATTGTGATAAATGAATGATTTTTTTAACTGTGACAATTTATTTTGTGTCCTATTTGATTATTTAGCCTGGGTTGCATCATCTTACTTTAACTTTAACAAACGTCAAAAGTCTGTCAAACTGCATACAAAAATTACCGGTTCTGGTTAAAGTCAGATGATGCAACTCAGCCTTAGTGTTTCTAGCAAATGGCAGAATAAGTTGAGATAAACATAACTTAGATGTTAGTATAAGTATTATACTATTAGGATTAGCTAATTCAAAATTATCGGTTTTAGATTTATTTCTCAACTGGAATATTATTCAGTTCAGCTATCTCAAGTTCAGTTTTATTTCATATAATTATAATTTCTGTAAATTGATTAAGAATTTATTGTTTTTCGTATATTTTAAGTATGTCCTTGAGTCGTATGTTTCACATATTGAAATAAAAAAATAAACCTTTTTTAAATGTGAGTCCACATTTAAAAAGGTTTATTTTTTTATTTCCTTCCTTGGTCACTTTAGTGTTGTTTTCAATTTGTGGAGATAGAGCATTAAAGTTATATAATTGTAAACAAGGAACACGTGTTTAATACAACTCGAGTTAGTTTAGTGATAATCACATTTTATTTTTATCTTTCAGCTAAAGGATTGCAATGTTACTTTTTCTATAATTAGATGTAAGCTTACAAATAAATAGAAACATAAAATATTAGTGTTTCTGTTCACTGATTCATGAAAATAAAAGCCAAATAATTATCGCAACTGTATATTTTCTTACACATACAACAAAATATATTAATCATTTTATAATTTACGTACCTTACACTAGAACATTAAAGCTTCTACATAGATATAATCCAAAAATAATTTCATAATAAACCAATAACATAATGCCTGACCAGTCGCATATCACGTTGAAACTTAAAATTACATAAATTAATAACTTCCTATAATCATAAAAGATCTTGGGTGAACTTAGATCTATAATAATTACGTTTTTCAGTGTTTAATATTTTATTTGTTCGATAAAAACCAAAATATCTTAATTTTACACTAATACATTGCATTGGATTTGTATGAATCATAATTTGTATTGTACTAAATAATTTAACACTTATTGGTGGTAGCTTCAATCCACTTTCTGAAATATATTTCGAGCACCAAATGTAATACAGAGTGGCGATCAGGTTATCAGTTTATCACAATAAACAGTACAGCGGTTATTACAAGTTAACAGTCTGTTAAAATAATAAAATAATCAACTGTACTAAAAATAGAAAACTGAATCTTTCAAACAAAAAAAATGCTTAAAAATTGGCACGAAATAAACCACTATTGATAATAAGGCGGCACAAGATACCCGCGGGGCGAAGGTATCGATAATTCAACACAAAGTTTATGGTATTTTTTACCAAATAATCACAAATTAAGTTTACATCTCTCATATTCGGTAAGTAGGTCCTTATTACCCCAAAATGGGGCTTGTAGGTGACCAATTAGCGCTCTAGGGTAACAATGTAGCTAGGAAAGCCCTAGAGCGGTAAGTAATTTAAAAAAAAACTTCACTCTTTCAAACAGTTCGCGTACATCTAACCATCATACTGGCAATAGACAGCATTAATTCAGCCCAATGACAAAAGAGGTCGCTTCGCTATTCAGCCTTGTCTTCGTATGAGTATACTAGTCATCAATTTTAAATATCGAACGGCGAAGCTCAATTTCATTCTTGGAAAAAATAATTTAAAAAAAGATGAAAAAAGACGGGAATAGAAAACTTTTACTTTATAATGTTTTATTCTTGTAATGCCGGTTTTTTTCTACGTACCTCACAATCGAGATGTAAAGCAGAGTAGTTAGCTCGGGTGTAAGCATCAATTGCACTCTCGAACTATAGGCGCCCTCGCTGCGCTCGTGCGCCTAAATATCTCGGGCTGCAATTGATGCCTTACAGCCCTTGGCTACTAATCTACTATTAATGTTGTTAAACCCTCAAACGAAAAAAAGGTCTCACGGCTAGTGTTAATTGTTATGAATTATTTTAATGATGTATGTTTAAAATAGGTAATGTTGAATACGTGGTTATAATTAATATGACAACCTAATCGCCACATTGTATATTACAGAGAAAATCAGATATGCAAAATAGATATTAATCATTAGGGATTAATAATCGATAGATAATAATCGTCCACAGGGTATTAATAGCAGATTCACTATACATACGGTACGTCCAGATTATTTGAACAATAACCAGTTATTTTTCTATGCGCTTGCGCTCTCCATAGTGTAGTTAGCTTTCTCCTGGATTAAAATTGCCACCACAGATAACATAAACAAGTTTCATTTGGCTATTTTAAGCTGTTCATCTATTTATACATAAAACACCAATGAAAATATCGAAAACAAGGTTTTAGAGATCTGTCAAATAATATCTTATGCTTGAGGAGCTGTATGGGGCTAAAAGTATACTCTAAAAAGAACTTTAACTCCACGTTTATTAGGTTGAAAATATTATCAATGGGTTTTGTTAGTGTAAGACTAAAAATATTTCATGATTTCTATACACTTCAGCCCACGATGCTTTTCGATCAAATAAAAATTACATGCCTAGTTAATTAAAACTACAATACACAGTAATGGTACAATAACCTCAAAAATATCGGATGTAACATACCAATAGTGATCTGTTTTACAGGAAATCTCTTACGAATACTTACAGTGTTACAGTGCGGCCGACGAAAGAATGCGTTCTTGACACCTGTCAATTTCATACAAACGAATAACTTTTGCGAATTTGGCCTTTATTAGCTACTACTGCAGCTGTCCCACTGACAGGTGTCAGAAACGCATTCTCTCGACGTTAAGTAATTTCGATATTTTTGGTATAAATTACGTAGAAGTCAGCAGGAATTTGCAAAAAGCTGAAAGCTATCGTATGTCTCATTGACTACCGGTCGTCTGCCTGCAAAGGCTGCATAAAATTCCACATATTATCAAGAATGGTTTTGTTACATGTGTAATGCGGACAACATTCAACACAAACATTTTGCATACTGATATACAACGTTATTTTTAGTATATGCGAAACCTGAATATAGTTTGTTCAGAATAAGTAACTGAATCGATTCCAATCATTTTTACCCCATGTTATATTTTGTTCCAAAAATATTTAAAAAAAGGTTAAAAGTTGACACCGAGCGACACTAAGTAGCTTATCCAATCTCCGCGCCTAACGGTTAGGTACCTAGGTACTATCATCAATGAGCGCAAGACGGCGCGGTGCGAGCGGCGCGGGTGAGCATGTTTTTGTACGGATAAACAGGTAACTTATTGTGATTTTTCATGATACAGTTTTGAAATTTTGTACATAGATTCTTTACATAAAAATATTAGACACGTGTTTTGGGTTTTGCATATACTAAAAATAATGTTGTATACCGCCTTTTATTAAAGATTTCAATCGTTAGATTTGCCCTCACTAGTGTCCATACTGAGAACAGTGAGCTCACACAATAATATTGGAATTTCCATGAAAATCAAGTCAAGTTTCTGAGACACTGTGTAGTGTGTCAGAGGTAGTGACATGGACGCGGTGGGGCGAATCTACGATTAAAATCTTTGCCTTTAATATAATAATTAAACCGATAAGATAATTTGGCTTGTTCCAATACTGCCTTTGGAATGCGCGTTTAAAATAACTTTATACATTCGAAAAATAATGTTCACACCACACTATTTTAGCAAGGCGAAAGAAAGTTAAACTTATACTTTTATTTTGAAAGTTATTTTTTTTTTTTACAAAAGGTACTCAAAATTTAGATAACATTGGTCTCTCAATTTTTAAATTACTTGTATTCTACTTTTCTTTACTGAACAGACCGCGATCATGCCTATAAGTTTTATTTGCACGATTTAAACGCGGGTTTTCTCGCCACTAATGATGTCCCACAAACAATTTAAATAAGAGATGTCCATAAAGTAATGTACAGGTAAATTATTTAGCAATGGCACTCGTGGCAAGCAAGGCCTTTGCAACCGCCCGCCGTATGGCGCTGAACTAAAAGTAAGTATGTAAGTGAAATGAATAGAAGTCAAATGGAGTTTTATGTTTACCAATATATTAGATTTATTGATAAATCAATTAATTTACGAGTTCTTATAAAGTCTGAAATTAAAATTCATTTTTAATGATCCTTTGTTTTTCCAAATCACGGTCCACAAAATGTCTCAATTTTTTTTTAGGTAATTTAGTAGTCCAAGGCCTGCCATGTCAATGCCATCACTAAACGCCTGTATTGAACATAAATGCGTAGTCCCACCTTCCCACGTAGACCCTCACCGCGAGTCCACTACGCTGGCGAGGCGCGTCTTGTCGAAGGCGCAGATGGCAGCCAGCAGCGACGAGCGCGCGTCGCACGGAGACGTGCCGCCGCCCGGCGTGCGCGGGCCGGTGTCGGTGTCGTGTGCTGCTGGGAAACAATTAAGACAATGAACACTTCGTGTACAAACTGTGCGTATCGTACGCCCCGAACCAGTAGCGCGACTGCGCGGTTATATCTTGCCCGTTGTGCACAACTGCACTCTCAAAGACTTGATAAATGAGGCGAAAAACAGTGACAGGCTTGTCTGTAACAACAACCTTATTAGAATGAGAATAAAGATCACTGTGATTTTGACAGTGTTGCAAAATCAGAGGTAAACAAATTGTGACAGGACTTAAGGTTATGCGCGCCATTTTGAACGCGGTCCGGATGCCGTATTACGACGTTTTAATGACATCATACTTCCAGTGTGAGAAGGAGACGTAGCTATACATGACCGATAGCACCATCCTTTTTTGGACTGAAATATGATGGAATTCATTGCCTTCATAATATGGCACCGGAACGGATAAAGAAATAATAACAATGAATGCTTACATAGAACGGGTGGCGTCGGCGATGAGGCGGTGCTTGCACTTTGTGACCGCACGGTCTCGGCCAATGATGACGTTGACTTCCATAGACTATCACGTTTTTTCTGTAAATAAGTTACCCTCATTTTACATTGGCACAAATACTCACGTCAACACAAAACATTCAAAGTAGCTCCAGCTTAGAAATATGAGCCAGTCAAGAAGTTTCGCACAAAAAATCTGCTAAAGGTTTACAACCGATTGCAAAATAAAAAAAAAACTTAAAAAAAAAAACTACCGACTTCCTTCCGCATTTTCGTTTTTTGACACCAACTTCCGAAATTAAAGTTATTTTTCACTATGTAGTGTTTATTTTTTGGAAGTCGGTTTTTTTGGAAAAAGTTTTTATTTTTCACTTTTTAGTTGTAGGTACCCACCTACCCCACACAAATTCATATAACACTACTCGCTATGTGAATATCACTGACAGGAAGCTATTGAACACACCTGCGTACCCCTTTAGAGGGTACAGGCGTAATGTTATGTTGTGTGATTGCGTAAACAATGCATACATATGCGATAGCAGCAATGGCGGTTGATTTGCTGGCATTTATTGAAGAGTTCCGTTGTCTGTCTCCGAAACTCACCATCAGATCTTTACGAAATTTAAATGGGACCATTTCGGAATAAACCTCTTTCGAACAAAAAAGAATTTTGCAAATCCGCCTACACAGGGTGAATTTTTCAAGTGATCGGCCGATTGAAGGATTTGGCCATCCACGCCTGATGGCCAAATCCGAAACTATGAGGAATAGCGAAAAGTACTCAAAGGAGTCGCGGGCTCGATTTTGATGAAAACTAAAACTGCATCATTGGATTTTTGAAAAATCTATATTTCTAGCCAGGAATCGAACCCGTTGGTTTTGATATAAAAAAAAACACTATATTATTACACCACTCGATAGTGTCTCTAATAAGGATCAAACTCTGGGAAGTAATGACATACGGCAAACTTTATAGTTGCGGATTTGGCCATCCAAGCCCACTTGAAAAATTCACCCTGTATATGACGGAGTTATGCTCGAACAATCGAACATACACAATAAAAAATAATTTGAAAAACATAAACATCCGAATTGAGAAGTCCTTTTTAGAAGTCGATTAAAAAGACAAGAAGTTTGGTAGCGGTACTGAAGGCTACTCTTCATGAGTAGCCTTCAGTACCGCTACTGACGGACTGTTAATCTTTGAACTAATAATAAAGCTGAAGAGTTTGTGTGTTTGAACGCGGTAATGTTTGGAACTATCATTTCAAAAATTCATTTTGTATTTGTCTAATTAACCGATAACTTACCGCTCTTCGCTTTTGTTTCTTTATTTCTTCTTCGGAACCGAGTATTTCTTGTATACGGACTTCTCTTTTCGCGCTTCGCACCTGAAACAAAATTAAAACAATTGGTAAAGACCTTATTCATAACATAACATTATGGCAGTCTTCACTATCGCTAGATGAGACCTAAATTAATGACTAAACCAAACGCTTTATTGGATTTTCAACTTTCTGGGCTGAGCCGAGCGTTGAGGATCCTCAGATTGTGCGCAAATGTTTAAACCCCTCCGGCCGTTTTCGCAACTGGGGTTCGCAACCAGTTGCGAATTAAGAATTTTTATTCTTTGTACGCAACTAGTTGCGAATCAAGAAAGCTTTTTCCTTAACCGCAACTAGGCATCCTGATGATTAATTTTCGTAACCAGTTACTCCAAAATATTTTTTTTTCCTTATTCGCAACCTTCGTGTTGATACTCTATTTTGTGGATTTGCATACAAACAATGGGTCAAAAAGCAAGAAATACGGAATTATTGCTGCTGAAAATATAATGAAAGAATAAGAACTTCGCAAAATTACATAGTTGCGATGTGAGAAAAGCATTTCTTAGTTTGCAACCAATAGCTAAGATAATGAATACAAAATTGAATTAAAACGAAAAATCGCAATGTTAATTACTTATATATATTTTCACTTAACAAAAACATAATAAACGAAAATGAAACTTATAAAACGAAATATTCTTCTTTCTTACTTGCAAAATTAAACTATTTTTCGAAGGAAAAATTAAACTATTTTTCGAAAGGCCTTTTCCACCCTTCTTTGGGCAAATAATTTCTACACAGTGCCCCACGCTAATTATTCCGGATTTCAGGTCGTTTAGGTATTGCCGAATCGATTTTTGCATCTATTTCTTCGTATTCTTTACATTGCTTACTTTTCTTAAATCAAAGCACGTAGGGTCTGTGTTTAAAACTATAGATTTGGTTTTATGCAACCTATGTCTTTATTTATTTTTGTATGCCATCCTTCTTTATGATTGTTTGTTTTTATTTTTTCATTTTCACAGCAGCAATAATTCCGTATTTCTTGCTTTTTGACCCATTGTTTGTATGCAAATCCACAAAATCGGGTATCAACACGAAGGTTGCGAATAAGGAAAAAAAAATATTTTGGCGTAACTGGTTACGAAAATTAATCATCAGGATGCCTAGTTGCGGTTAAGGAAAAAGCTTTCTTGATTCGCAACTAGTTGCGAACAAAGAATAAAAATTCTTAATTCGCAACTGGTTGCGAACCCCAGTTGCGAAAACGGCCGGAGGGGTTTAAACATTTGCGCACAATCTGAGGATCCTCTCCATTTTTTTTTACGGGATAAACAATGTAAGGTCATTCTCCACTAAGTAACATGTACTGCGTTCGCAATTCAGTTTCCAAACATGTAAAGAGATATTTGTTTTTGGAAAAACCACTTTATTACCCAATCATAATTTTCAATTTTCGCTACAACTTCAAACATTTTTAAGAATATTTCAATAATATTAGTCATTCTGAAATCAACTTCATTTACATGGATATAAAGTTGATATTGATGACAACATATCTATGCACACACAATCTCTGCCGCCAAAAACTCCACCATAAGTTCACACTCCCTTTGTTTAAAATTAATAGTATGGGTCATATTTGAAATCAACCCAACATACCGATTTCTGTTCAGTTTTCAACCTAGCCTCCATATTTGCCACCGCCATCTTCAGCTCATCCTTCAACGCGATTGGAAACTTGAGGTGCAGGCGTTCATAATGCGGGATCACAGTCAGTCCGTTGAGAGGGGCGCGCACAAAAAACGGGTGTTGTAGCAAGTTGTCTATGGTCGGGCTGCCGTGCTTACATGAGATCTTTGATAGACACATTCGGAGGACGGATTCTGAAAAAAAAAATAACAGTGGGACTCCGGGAGTGCCGACAGAAGTGAGAACAAAACACAAACAGAATACTTTGCCATCACTCACTGACATATAGGATATACATTAAAACATCCCGAGGACAGCCGAACACATCCGAAGCGGGAATTTTTTTAATCGTCTTAAAAACAAAACAGTGGCGCGAGTTCAATGGTTTTTTTCCCCATCTCAAAAAAGTTTTCACTTCAAAAAGATAACTTATGTTTTTTTGTCTACTAAGCTTTCTATGGACGGTAACGGTCAATCAAATATCAACTTTGACTACATAACGCTAAAGTAGATATGTAGTTGATAAAATGATAAGATTTTATATTCAAGTTTAGTCTACTATCATTATCATGTCAGCAGAAAGACGTCCAATTCTGGACATTGTGGACATGGGCCTCCCTCAAGCATCGCCACGATTGCTATGTAAATAATAAGCGATATTTACTAAAGCACGATATGCACGGTTTAAAACGGTGGTTTCAAACCTAAGTTTAAAACAGTGTAGATAGTGGTTTGAAACCAAATACGACGAAATTTAATTTGACTTAGGTTTGAAACCACCATTTCAAACCGTGTACATCGCGCTTTATAAACTAAACCAATTATTTAGGGGACTACCTTAAAGGCTTTCGTCACTACAATCTACAAAGCTTCGCACCAACAAAACAAAAAATAATCACACAACACCTACCTAAATCCTCATTCTGCAACAGTTGTTCACCCTCATAATGATCACAGTAGTAATCCGTCAACGGACATCCAACAGCCATCTCATACAGTGTCCGTCCGAAGCAGTACACATCGATGGCCTCCACCGTGACCCCTCGCCTTAGTTGTAGGAGATGTGGCCGGTACAGACATGGGACACCTATTAGAATATTCTCTATGTCCATTAGAAGGGCCCGCTGGTTTTCTATCGCTATGTTTCCGGGGTGGATATGGCCTGGGGAATGAGAGAAAGTTTGATTAGACATAATTTGGGGTATTTGGGGTTATATTAGGCAGGCACCAAAAAAAATTGATTTGATTGCATATTGCATTTTCAAGTACCGAAGTTCAATACTTATTGACAGACTAGCTGCGCCCTGTGGTTTCACCCGCGTAAATGTCTATCCCGTGGGAATATCGGGATAAAAAGTAGCCTATATGTTAATCCAGGATGTCAGCTACCTCCATACAAAATTTTATCAAAATTGGTCCAGCCGTTTGAGCGTGAAGAAGTAACAAACATATAAACACACACACACACACTCACAAACTTTCACATTTATAATATTAGTGTGATTAGTGAGTGACCATTCTCATCGAGCAGTGGTGGGCCAGTGGTAACAGCCGCGACTTACGAGTTGTAGGTCGTAGGTTCGAACCCAGACAGGCGCTTTACTTTGTGTAAATTATTTCATCACCACTGCTCTTAAAACGTTGATGGAAAAAATCGTGAGGAAATCGGCATGACCTAGGACCAAAAACTCGAAGACATACAACATCTACCAACCCACACTGGACCCTCGTGGTCGATCACGGCCCACTCACAGATAGGAGGCCTGTCCCAGCAACATTATAGGCTGATTATGCACTCTTGTCGGCGCGCAATCGGCTTGAGCTGATCATCTATCACCACACTTGTCGCAACTTTGATGCGGTGTCGAGTCGCTTCGGCCAAACCGAAACGAGGCTAATGACTTCTTTTTCGCTTCTACTGCATGGACATAAAGCTCTTTCAGACCGACCAAGCCGTTTCCTCGTCGATAAATGTGGACACTCCCTTGTAGTACAAAACCACATACAGGGTGTTTTGTAGGGATGTAAAGGTCTTGGTACTATTCAGTCTTCCAAAACAATCCAATTTGAACTTATATCAAAAATTGTTCTCGTTCTGGTACAACTATATCTGGAGAGGATTCTACTGAATACTGATGTAAAATAACCTTTGTAAGTAATACGTACCATGAGGTATGCCTTTTTCGTGTAAAAACTTCAACGCTACCAATATCTGGTATCCATAATGCGCAAGCTGTCCTAATGTAAACGGTTTCCTTATCCTAGGGTTGCCATATTTCGCTAAATGGTTCTTATTATACTCCGTACCATACAGTATGTCTCTTAGACTTCCGAATTCATGTATCTTTCTAACTACGTATGCTCCTGTTTCTAAATTTTGAATAGCTAATACTGGGTCTATGTGGGGGTGCTGAAAATAAGGAAAATGTATTGTATTATTATGTATCTTAAGTTAATGAATGTAATGTGAATGTTTTGAATGCACGAGAGGAAGACGGGATGTACTGGAATAAAATAAATCGAAGAAATGTGACTTCTACCAACCCGCACTGGGCCCGCGTGGTGGATTACGGCCCACTCCTGCGGCCTGTGTCCCAGTAGTGGGAACATTATAGGCTGATTATGCCGAGTTAATAGAAATAAAGTTCATTTTACAATATACAGGATGAATTTTTCAAGTGGGCATGGATGGCCAAATCCGAAACTATGAGGAATAGCGAAAAGTACTCAAGGAGTTTCGGGCTCGATTTTGATGAACACTAAAAGGCATCATTGGATTTGTATTATTACATTACTACGCCGAATACGATCCTTATTAGCGACACAATCGAATAATGTAATAATACAGTTTGTTTTTTTTTTTCAAAATCAACAGGTTCGATTCCTGGCTTGAAATATTGATTTTTCAAAAATCCAATGATGCAGTTTTAATTTTCAACAAAATCGAGCTCGCGACTCCTTTGAGTAATTTTCACTATTCCTCATAGTTTCGGATTTGGCCATCCACGCCCACTTGTAAAATTCACCCTGTATACATCGCTTTTGACATCAAGGGTCTTAAACATTGATCGTTTCAAATTAACAGAGCCATCCTGATGTACACTCATCCGTGCATCAGTGATAACAATTCGACATTGACAGCGCCTTTATGTCGTAGCAGTAAGGGTGACTTTCGCACTGATCTGCGGATGACTGTACGAAGTGAAATTAAATTAACTGGCGAAAACGATACGGACGTGGTGTGTATTGATATGTAATCAACTAATAAGCTAACAAAAATAATTATATATACCTAACTAGCTGCCGCCTAACAATTGTATGAGAAAATGAATTATTTATTTATTTTATACACCAGTAAATACATAACAAAAGGATATGATTATTAATACAAAACATACAATGGGCGGCCTTATCGCTTTCTGCGATCTCTTCCAGGCAACCTTGGAATGGACAGTGATTGCGTGGATATAAAAATGGGGTTGTCAGTGGTGCAAAATAATATACCTACTAAATATAGGTACATAATTATAAACAACGAAAAAAAAAATGATGACTATAGATTATTGCAGCTACGAAAACAAGATCACAACAACAAGTAATGTTCTTTCACGAGTCTCTTAAATACAGTTAACGATTGCGCGCGTTTTATTATTGTTTTCATTATAAATTTATTCGTGGATTTTTCCCATGTTTTAATAGTTATTCTGCCATTTGGGGCGGAGAAAAATCAAAGATTCTATAAATTGGTCCAGCTGTTCTTTTGTTATAAATTGTGTAACTAACCCGAGAGTTTTATGTCTGTAGATTACTAATTATCTTCGTTGGCTGGCTTATTAGTTTAAAGGCATACTCTTTAAACTATAAAGCCAGGTAAGTCAAGGAAATGGTCTAATAATTAATTAGACAACTGGGTGGAATACGACTTTTGTACCTTTTTATCGTAATCCGCCTAGCCTTTTCCCAACCATGTTAGGGGTCGGCTTCCAGTCTAACAGGATGCAGCTGAGTACCAGTATTTTACATGAAGCGACTGCCTATCTGACCTCCATAACCCAGTGACTGGGTAATACGACACCCCTTGTTAAGGCTGGTTGTCAGACTTTCGAACTTCTGACGACCCGTAACGACTGTTAACGATCCACGAATGACGTGCTTTTCGAGGCACGAAGGGGTCTTGTTATGTAAAGATCACCTATCCACGAACCAACCGCGTCAAGCGTAGCTTAACCTGATCGATTGCGGCCGTTATTGCTTAGCCACGAGCCCCTTTAACCATTTTACCGTATCAAGTCGCTAAATATTTTCAGAAGTCGTCAAGACTGCCAGTGGTTACATAATTAAATTTGTTACAAAAAGATAGGATACAAATGTGAAATCAACCACGTTCCCCACAGATACGCAATGAGACAATTTGGTAATTTTAAGACTGGCGTCGTAAACAGTAAAAAAGAGAAATATTAATAGTAAAGTATCAACAAAACATAAAGCTGTTAATACTGCCGTATATGTGGAACAACAGTGTCACATTAATTTTTCAATATGTTAAGCAACATGAGTCTAAACTTTCTATGCGGTAAAGCAAAGAGATCCAAACTGCAGAAATTCTTATTATAACTTGGTGGGGTAGTAAGTTGCATACTTACAGAAAGATTCATCAAGCTCTTGAAAGCCGTTTGTGAGTCTTTGTCACTGAGATACCTGTCCGCACCATAGCTCTGGTATGACAGCATGCAATTTGTTCGACTTTCCGTGTCTGTGACCTGTAATAATAAAATGTTACCATTGAGACTTTCAATGTTAAGGATTACAACACGATAAGACGATTGACGGTATACTTTAACCTAAAAATAGATTGGTACTTTGATAATTAAGTTCTTTGCATGTGTATAAAACTGGCCAAGTGCGAGTCGGACTCGCACACGAAGGGTTCCGTACCACAAGGCAAAATCGCCGAAAAAAACACGTTTGTTGTATGGGAGCCCCCCTTAAATATTTATTTTATTCAGTCTTTAGTATTTGTTGTTATAGCGGCAACAGAAATACATCATCTGTGAAAATTTCAACTGTCTAGCTATCACGGTTCATGAGATACAGCCTGGTGACTGACAGACAGACAGACAAACAGTGGAGTCTCAGTCAGAGTGGAGTAGTAGTCCCGTTTTTACTCTTTGGATACGGAACCCTACAAAGGGACGGTTAGAAAACGCTACCGAGATGAATTAGAAACATTTATGGAAGATTGGCCGGAAAAGACAAGACGCTGGGAAGTCTGGAAGGTTATGGGGAGACCTTTCTCCAGCAGGACAATACACAAATACAGTAGGACAATACAGGTTACAAAAATGTATTGTATATTTGTATGCATTGTACAATTACTTGACAAGGACGTGTCTTTCAGTTGACCGATACTGGTATACAGAATGTATGTGTATCTAGAACTAATTTAGTATTTGACGTATATTTAAAAATAATGAACACCATGTCCGGAATTCTGGGTAACCCTCTATGAAAAATACACGAATTTTATGTAATTATACGGGATTATTGGTAAAACATTAACAACCTCTTAAGAGGTCATTGTACTCATCATTATGAACAACTTTTACTATAGGACCAAACCTGAAATCGCGAAAAAAAATCAGCTGTTCCCTGCATTTCATCATCATCATCATTTCAGCCGAAAGACGTCCACTGCTGGACATGGGCCTCCCCCAAGCACCGCCACTTCGACCGGTCCTGTGCTTCCCGCATCCAACGGGTTCCTGCGGCCTTCACAAGGTCATCGGTCCACCTTGTGGGAGGCCTTCCAACGCTACGTCTTCCGGTACGCGGCGGTCCCTGCATTTATGTTCGTATAACTCGTCAAAACAGCTGATTTTTTTTTTCGCGATTTCAGGTTTGGGCCCATAGTAAAATTTGTTCATAATGATGAGTACAATGACCTCTTAAGAAGTTGTTAGTGTTTTACCAACAACCCTGTATAAGCAGCGTGAATTGACTGGAATTTGCTGGAAGAGGGAAGCGCAGTACTCGTCGTTGTAGCTATGGGGAGGCATTGTCCAGCAGTGGACGTCTATCCGCAAAAGATGATTGATGATATTGATGATTTAGTGACGTAGCTATAATAAATCCTTTGTTAATATCTGTAGACTCTAGGTACTTGAACCTTTTATACATAATTAATATCTGCACTTTATCACAAAGTTAAGGCTCCTTGAACCTAAATGCGATGTAAAAACATGTATGTCTAGTTTATTTTTATCACGTGCCCGATAAGCCGAGTGTGGAGTTATTGTGATTCATAACAATGGACGTCAATGGATTCCGACGACATATATGACAGTCAAGTAGGTACCGGTAAAAAATAATTTTAAGTAAATGTTTCGCGTTGTTTTTATTATTTCTGCCTATACGTGTCCAGGGCACTTGACACTTTCTGCCTATACGTTAGACTTGAAAGCTAGCACATTAGTGAATATTATATTGTGTTCTTCATTTTAAGATGTATCGTCATCTGCCTAGCCTTTTCCCAACTTTGTTGGGGTCGGCTTCCAGTCTGACCGGATGCAGCTGAATAAAAGTATTTTACATGGAGCGATACCCCTTGGTAAGGATGTCAGACTTTCGGGCTATTGACGACCCGTAACGACTGTCAAAGATGAATGACAGCCGGGACATCCACGGACCAACCGCGGCAAACGTAGCTTAACCTGATCGATCGACCCGTGCGGTTGTTATTACTTAGCTACAAGCTCATGGAGCGACTGCGTATCTGACCTCCACAACCCAGTTACTGGGTAATACGATACCCCTTGGTAAGACTGGTTGTCCGACTTTCGGGATTTTCATTTTAAGATGTATGTAGGTGGCAAACAACTAGACTGCCCATCTAGCTGGTCTTCGTCACCTATGATAATTTCTATAAACGTAGGGGCTTCAGACGTATTGTAAAAGTGCGCAGTGCTGCACAACCCTATTTCAAGTTAAACAAATACCAAGTTTATTTCAATGACAATTAAGTTGATTTCAGAGCGACTTGCACTATTGAAAAAGTTTTAAAAATATTTGAAGTTGTAGCGTAAACTGAACTTTATTGTGTAGGAATTAAAGTTATTTTTCCATTAATTCATATTTGTTTACATTTTTTGCAAATAAATCGCGAACGCAGATTAGGTGAGTTGCCATCTTAGCCCAGGTACGCACGGGCGCGATTTTCCCGGGGCGATTTTTTTTCGCGCACCCGATTTTCAACGCACTGCTTAGCGCCGAGGGTTGAAACTCCAGTGCGCGATAAAATCCCGCCGCGATATTTTCACGTAGGTACATGCGAGGCTTTGAGATCGGGGCTGAGAGACAAAGCTAAAATATGATACACGCGTGAATAATTTTACTTAAATTATGTAAATGAAATGTGATTGTACGAGGTATCCATACTAATATTATAAATTCGAAAGTAACTCTGTCTGTCTGTCTGTTACCTTTTCACGCCTAAACCACTGAACGGATTTCGCAAAAATTTGGTAGAGAGATAGATTGCATCCCGGGGAAGGGCATAGGATAGTTTTTATCCCGATATTCAAACGGGATCGACACTTATGCGGTTGGAACCGCGGGGCGCTGCTAGTTATAATATAATATTCTATTTAGCCAGTTGTTGCTACGCTGTAGGCACATTCCAATCACGGACAGTTGCATAGGTTTAGTGCGAAAATTTAAAAAAGGCGGGCAAGGAGTTAGAAATGATACGCATTCTTCGAAAAGTTTGAAACTTGGTGAAGAAAGGGCAGTTATCCATGAGCTTAAAACTGTAATGAAAAAAAGTTAACGCCCAGTAATTCTTCAAGCGCGCACACCGGATGTTTTTTTTTAAATTAAAATCTATGTTACGATCATCAAAATTTACTTTTTATTTAAAAAAATATTTGCACATAATATGGAATTAATCATGCCTATCTCAGGAGGGTATTACTCTTAAAGATACGTAAACAAAGTATGTCAGTAGGTAAGGTCATTTATGCTTGTTCTAGAAATCTAGCAAGATTATTTACTAGTACATTGCCTTCGTTTAAAAACACACATACATGCGATGCGAGTTATCAGACAGTGGCTAGATTTTCGTATCCAAATAAAGTGAAGTAAAAAAAAAAAAATTACAAAAATATTATTATTAGCATTATAATCAATATGTATGTGACAACTTGACAAGGACGTGTCTTTCAGTTGACCGATAATGGCATACAGGATGTATGTGTATCATGAACTTTCAGTTAAGAGCCTATACTACCTCAAATGGCTTAGCATGATCCTCCGTTATGTCGAAAATACTGCAGCATTAATTTTGAAATAAATATATGGTAAGGTTGAGGATTAATGTGAAGTACTATGTTAGACGAAAACACGATTCCATAAAATTTTCTCGATAGAAAAAAAATCCAAAGTTACCTCCAAATCTAACACCAAAACCGCTGGTATTCAAAAAATACTTCAAATTAGATCATGAAACATTGCATACTAACTGAACTTACAATGAAGCAGGTCTAATGTTATTTTTTTTTTTATTATTACCATTATTTTCACCGTAAAAAGAAATTACCTAAACTATCAGCGCCTTGAAGTTCGTTCCCTGCCGCTCGACACCCCCGCTCAGTCTAGCTTCGGCTTTCGAACGGGAGGGCTGTGTCGCTTGCGCTCAGAACACACATTACGCAACAGGACGACGTAAAATTAAAATATTGAAGTATTTAGGGTTTTTATTATTGGCGCAATGGGAAATAACCGTAATAAAAATAAGAAACGAGTGGGTTGGCGTAAAGAAACAGGAAAACATATGTTAAACGTAATGAAGTAAGTATCTACTTACAGTATTAGTGATTATAAACATGTAGGTAGATAGCACACGACACGTTTGCTGGTGCAGTGGCTAAGCGCTTGCTGCACTACGGGTCGCGGGTTCGATTCCCGACCGAAACAAATATTTTTATGGCCTACAGATAGTTGGTCTGGGCGTTTGTGAATGTGAAGATTTTTGTTTGTAAATGCACCGTCCACGATTCAGGAGAAATCGAGTGTGGGGCAACTTTTATAAAAAATAAAAAGTTACCTAAATAGGTTTGTTTTTGTTTTGACAATATACAACAAAATATAGGTAACTTTATGTAGTAATAGTTTTTTTTTAATAATATTGCCCCACTCCAGGATAACTCCAGAATCGGAGACGGTGCGATTACAAACACAAATCTTCACATTCACAAACGCCCAGACCCCGGCACAACTATCTGTAGGCCATAAAAATATTTATTCCGTGCGGGAATCGAACCCGCGACCCGCAGTGCAGCAGCCAAGCGCATAGAAAGTAATAAATAAATATAAGTATGTTCGATAAGTACTTACCTAAGTATCTAACTACAAAAAACAAAACTGTAACTTATCCGACTGTAGTGCTACCTACCACCTACATAAAAATTATGAACCTACTGACGTACCTACTTGGCAGATTAGCTAAATAATTATAATGTATGTTTCCAGAAGACGTCGATTACACAGTACTGAAGACGATGGTGATAAAGAGAATACTCCGATAAATTCGTGAGTATCTTCTAACTACCCAAACATGTGATCTGATATTAGTACACACGGCTACATAAATTTGAAGCTATATATTTGCAGAATAAGCTGCTCTCACATTGTAGGTATAACCATTACGTACAATGAGAGGTCAGCTTATACTGGAAAAGTATAGCTTGATATGTAGCCACGCGTACAGTTACCGGCACGTAACTTGGCAAGAGATTTTCGTAGTGGGGAAGTTCGCGCATATAAAAATGTATGAAATTGTGCGTGCGCAAACTTCCCCCACTACAAAAACTCTTGCCAAGTTACGTGCCGGCAACTATACCTGCACCAAATTTGTATTTCCATAATAAACATAGGTAGGTAATTATTCATTGTTGTTCATGCGGTAAGTCTGCATATAAGAACGATTTCGTCTTCTTTTGTATATTTTTAGGGTTCCATATCCAAAAGATAAATAAAAATATGTAAGGTCTAGGTAAGTATTATTAACTTGCTACGTGTGTTTGTTACAGGACCCAAATACATTCGAAAGATGTAGATATAAATTCGGATGAAACAAATGTTCATATATTACAAAATATAGGATTGTGAGTATCATACATGTTTGACCATTACGAAATTAGCTGTTGGGACCATGGCACTACCGCTTGGTACTAACTCCTAACGACACTATCACAAGTTCGCGAGTTCACGATAAAACTTTTCTTAATGTTGGAGTTTTTAGGGTTCCGTATTATTTATTCATGTTGTCAAAATTATGCTTCCAGGTGTACTTTTATAATGAATGTTGCGTTTTCTTGCAGATCACAAGTACCACCTGAGGACATGAGCTGTTCACTGAATATACATACTAAACATAGTGACGAAAGAATATTGGATGCGTAAGCTTTTTATTAATCATACTCTTGATTTTATTAGTATCTAGATGTTGCCCGCGACTTCGTCTGCGATCCAGGATGAAAAGTAGCCTATATCCTTCTCCAGGACATGGTCTACCCATGTCCCAAATTTATATGAAAGCGTATCAAACAAACTCACTTTCGCATTTATAATATTACTAGCTGCTTCCTGCGGTTTCACCCGCATAAGTGAAGATCCCTTGGGAATATCGGGATAAAAAGTATCCTATGTGTTAATTCAGGAAATGGTCTATCTATCTGCTAATTTTCATCCAAATCTGTTCAACGGTTTACGCGCGATTGAGTGACAAATATCCAAACATCTTCACAAACTTTCACATTTATAATATTAGTATGTATTCGTTAGGAAGGTGGATAATTAGGATTATATTTTCTTACTTCATATACCAAAACTACATTTTGTTTTTCAGATATTCACACTACCCTCCACAGTACGACACATCAGATAATGAATGTGATGATGATGATGATACTAATTGGTAATTGCTGATTTTTATATAAGAAGGTTGTATGTTAGGCAGGTTTGCAAGAATTCATCAAATATTTTTATTCTGATCATTTCAGGTACGAAGTGAGTTTTAATAATCCTGTAGAAGGGAAAAGCTGTTTTTGTGTAGAAGGACGAAGAATAATTGACATCGAATATTTTTATAGACGACTTCAAGAAATATGCAATCATAATAAGGCATTCGGATGTACATTGAGCAACGTTCACATTGTTTCAGAAAAAAGAAAAGGTCTACTTTCCAAATATAAATTAGCCTGCAATATGTGTAACTTGATATTTTATCTTGATTCCGAGCCTAAATCGAACCTAGACTTAAACAAATCTGCAACATCTGGTATTATATCTTCTGGAATTGGCTATTCCCAATTTAGCGAATTATGTGCATCAATGGATTGTCCGTCTTTCTCTCAAAAGCATTATGCTAAAGTTCAAAATGAGACATATGATGACTGGCGAAAAACAGCTATAATTGCGATGGAGGCAGCTGCAGCACGGGAACGAGACGCAGCTATTGCGGAAGGGCGAATAAAAAACGGCATTGCTTGCATAGATGTCATTGCAGATGGTGTCTGGAGTAAACGTTCCTTCAACACAAATTTTTCAGCCCTGTCTGGAGCTGCCGCTATAATTGGAAAAAGGTTTGGCGAGGTTTTATTCATCGGGGTGAAGAACAAATATTGCTGTATATGTGCGCGAGCTGAAAGTAAAGGTATCAGTTCAGGCGATCATGTATGCTATAAAAATTATAGCGGTTCTTCTACGGGTATGGAGTCTGAAATATTGTTAGAAGGATTTAAACAGTCCATTCCCATGCATAACCTTATGTACGAACGTATGGTGGCGGATGGTGACTCAAGCACATATAAAAAAATTTTGGAAGGTCGTCCATATCCCAATTGCACCGTAGAAAAAGTAGAATGCAAAAATCACATTTTCAGAAACATGTGCAAAAAGCTAAAGAACATAACTACAGAAACAAAATATCCCTCCAATTTAAGAAAAAAAATTACTACTCAAAGAATCCTAGCTATCCGTAAAGTCATTTGCTCATCCATAACTGAACACATTTCTCAAGACGCAAGCTTCGACACTAAAGTAAATAGCCTATTCACAGATATCATGAATTCTTACAATCATGCATTCGGAAACCACGAAAACTGCCAACCATATTATTGTACTAGCCAAAACAACAGTGAAGATCTTACTCTAATTTTGAAGACGTGTGCTATATGGTACAGAATTAAGTTTATAGTAAACACTGTAGCAGCTAAAGCTCGAAGCCTGATGCATAATAGTGACAGCAATAAAGTAGAATCTTTTAACAGCATTATTGCCAAATTTGTTGGCGGGAAACGAATAAACTTTTCCTTACGTCGGGGCTATGATTCAAGATGCAACGCTGCTGTGGTATCATTTAATACAAAGTGCCCACTCACCACTTTACATACAGCTATTTTGGGGAAAAGTCCCAGGTCACTAGTGAAGAAATTGGAGGAGAAGCGATTAAAACAAAGAGAAAGGGCATCTAAATACTTAAGAAAATGTAGGAAACTGTTTTTGAAAACCAAAGAAAACGATAAAGATTATGGTGAAAGTTGCCAAAAGCCAGATATGTCAACTTTGGAGTACAATCGGTGTAAAGAGGACTTTTTGAAAAATTTACCGAGTACAGAAGAAGACAGAAGACAAGTAGAAAAATCGACTATTCTGCAAAGAGATTCGAGTGAGTGGTTAGAACTTAGAAGGAAACTTCTAACAGCGTCCAATTTCGCTAAAGTAGTGAATCGGCGTCAAAAAACGAGTGTGAAAAATTTGGTAAGGACTCTTATATATCCAAAGAATCTAAGCCATGTGCCATCTTTGAAACATGGTATAGAGCATGAAGCAACTGCTACAGAACAGATAGCATCACAATTAAATATTAAAATAGAGCCTTGTGGTCTCTTCATAGATAAAAAGTTGCCTTTTCTAGGTGCCACTCCAGACGGAATAGTGGGAGAAGACACAATCATTGAAATCAAGTGTCCAATTACAGCATTTAAAACGTCTTTGGACGAAGCTATAGATAAGAAAAAAGTTACGTTTTGGAGGAAAACTAAAAATGGACTTGTCATAAATAAAAAACATCCTTGGTATATACAAGTGCAGGGACAATTACATATCACCGGTAGACGAAAATGTATTTTCGGAGTATGGTCTGGATGCGACATAGACATCAAAGTTGAAATTATAGAGAGAGATGACCAATATTGGGGAGAAATGGAACCAAAATTAGAACATTTTTATATAACATGCATGTTGCCTGAGCTATGTGATCCCAGACATGTTCGAAATATGCCAATTAGAGATTTGAGCGAATTAAAATAAATATTGTATGATTTTGACGATGTTTAATTACTTTCCATAAACTTACCTACCTACCCTACCTACATATCCTACCTACCTATCTACATACTTGCCTACCTACCTATCTTATATTTATACAAACCTTGTCCTGAGAATTACGAACACAACAAAAAAAGAATTATCCAATTTGGTACAGTCCTTTGGAAGTTATGCGCGTACATACATTTCGGCTTAATTTTAAATAGATGCATAATAACTAAGAAAGTAGTACTTACAAGGCGAAAACTATATTATAAGATTGTAAAATGGCAAAGCGTAAACTTACTACCAAACCAATGTACCTATACCTACAGAACCCTTAGTGCAATGGTGACTCGCACTTGACTAGTTTTTTGTAGCCGTAGAATTTATGCAGTGGGTTAGAATCGGTTTGCAAAATTTCTAATATATAGGTATGTATGTACATATATGTAGGTACTTGCATAGACCTACTACCTACATAATTATATATGCAAACGGCTGTCACATTACATACATACACGGCGAAAACTATGAAACGCAAACTTACTACTAAACCAATGGGCGGAATCCTCAGCGCAAAGTCGTCTCGCACTTGACTAGTATTTTGTAGCAGTATGTAAAAGACTGCTCACGGCTACACATCAAGCTATAATTTTCCAGTATAAGCTGATCTCGCATTGTATAGGCTTTCCGTACGATGAGAGGTCAGCTTATACTGGAAGAAATAGGTTGATGAGTAGCCTGTAGTAGGTACATTGAAATAAAATTTGGGATATATAATTTTATGTACATATAGTGACAAGTTAATATAAATTACGATTGATAATTTTACTAACTCGTCCGATAATAGTGTAGTTTACTCTAACAAAATCGCTTCGACCTTGTGTGCCCGCGTGACTGCGAGCAGTAGTGTGCGAGCGAGATAAAGAGTGAGGTGGCGCGGGGTAGTGGGGGCGAAATTACAATTTGAGCTGAGGTTGTATAGGCTCTTAAGTAAATTCAAGGCGATTGAGCAAATAATTCCGAAGTTATGTGAACGTTAAAAACGTTATGAAAAGAAAATAGACACTTATGCTTTTTGTAAAAAAAAAAAACTTCCTTTCATAGTAAAATGTAGCTTAGTTCACAAATTATACAAACTCGCGCGTATTTTTTTTACATACGAGCGATACTCAAATAGCTTCCTTTTACTCAAATAGCTTACCCAAATACCAGTCCAGGCCAGTAGCTAGTGGCCTAAATCCGTCTGGGTTTTCAAACACCTAGAACTTTGTAACGTTATTTATTTGTCAACTCGTTGCCAAATTAGGTAACAAATCAGTTACTTACTAAAAAATAATGTTTTCGTATCCGCCATCCGATTTCGGGTAGCGGACCTTTCAGTTCGTATCTACCGTCTCCCCGCAACGCGATCGACACAGTCTGAAGAGCTTGCTCTGTAAAAAAAAACATCAAAAACTTTAAGCAAATATACATAATGACCAGCCTATAATTTTCCCACTGCTGGGAATCAGTGATCCTCTTTGTGAGAACGAGCGGGCCGTACTCTATGTAAGGTCCAGTTGAAAACCAGCGTCAGGCACCAGTTGTCTGGAACTTTGCTGACCGGGGCCTATTTAGCGCAGCCGTGAGGCACAGAGGCACCCAATAGTATTTTTTACTTATTTTGTGTCGGTTAAGCTAAAAAATAAAAAAGCACCAGGTTTCGATCATATTACTAAGGAAGTCCTAAAACAACTACCAAAGAAAGGAATTGTATTCTTGGCGGCACTCTTTAATGGTAGGTATATTAAGAACATAATGAAACTTCATACGCATAAGCAGGATACAAAGGTCTAAAAACACTTTCCAGCACTATGGAAAGTCTCCCAAATAGTGATGATTCATAAAGAAGGCAAACCAGAGCATGAGGTAACCTCATATAGACCCATTAGTTTATTGCCTGTAATATCTAAACTATTCGAAAAACTATTGCTGAAGAGAATGTTACCACAACTACTTCATAGATCTATCATACCTGACCATCAATTTGGCTTTCGGCAGAAACACGCTACGACAGAACAAGTCCACAGGATCTACACAAAATAAGAAAGTCTGGAAGATAAGGAATAATGCTCGGCTGCATTTTTGGATATTCAGCAGGCCTTCGATAAGGTATGGCCGCGGGTTACTCTGTAAAATCAAAACATCCTTACCCCACACTTACTACGAACTGCTTGAATCTTACCTCTCCGACAGAACTTTTCAAGTAAGGAAAGAGATGTTATCTCAACTTTCCACAAAATATCTGCAGGAGTAACCCAGGGCTCTGTACTGGGACCGGTGTTGTACACTATATATACAGCAGACCTGCCGCATACTCCGGATACTACGTCAGCAATTTAAGCAGATGACACAGCCGGTTTGGCTCGCCACAAAGACCCTGAAATTGCATCTAAAAAACTTCAGAGTAGTCTAGACGACATAAATAAATGGCTCAAGAGGTGGCGAATAAAAGCAATGCATCCAAATCAGCCCAGGTGACCTTCAGTCTGACACAAGGTATATGTCCACCTGTGAGACTAGGCGATCACGAACTTCCACATAAGGACTCTGTGAAGTACCTGGGCATGCACCTTGACCGCAGGCTCACATGGAAAACACATATCCAAGCCAAGAAAAATCAACTCAATATCAAACACAGGAACCTTGGAAGAAATGCTATCCTGTCAATCTATCTAAATATATAAAACTCAAAGGTGACTGACTGACATAGTGATCTATCAACGCACAGCCCAAACCACTGGAGGGATCGGGCTGAAATTTGGCATGCAGGTAGATGTTATGACGTAGGCATCCGCTAAGAAAGGATTTTGATAAATTCTACCCCCAAGGGGATAAAATAGGGGATGAAACTTTGTATGAAAATTTGTCAATTTTAAACCGATCGGGCTGAGACTTCGCATGCATATAGCTACTATGACGTAGGCATCCCCTAAGAAAGGATTTTGATAAATTCAACCCCCATGGGGATAAAATAAGGGATGATGGAGGATGCATTTGTATGTGAGCGAAGCCGCGGGCAAAAGCTAGTAGACAATAAACTACTGGTGTACAGCACCTTAAAGCCAATTTGGACATATGGCATCCAACTATGGGGAACTGCTAGTGTCTCTAATAATAACACGCTCCAAAGATTCCAAAATGTCATCCTCAAAAACAACACAAATGCACCATGGTTTAAAAGAAACTGCGAGTTTCATGCATATCTTAACCACAACACTGTGCATCAGGAAGTGAAAAACTGCGCGGAACGCTACAGAGCACGCCTTCAGAATCATCCAAATCCTTTGGCGAAAGCGCTCAGTAAGCCGGATCATAAAAGGCGGCTGAAGAGGTTAGCTGTGGTGGACCTTGCCAATACCAACTAGGACATGCTGCCATGAAATATTATGAGGGAAATCTCTCTGGAGAAACCACTCTGTACCATCAAATCCAACAACAAATCTGCTCATGGTCCAGGGACTGATTGCAGAAAAACAGAAGGAAAAAAAAATTGTGTCGGGTTGGTGGATGTCACATGTTTCTGAATTATTAGTTATAGGACGTGAGGGGCCCGTAGCTAAATAATAACAGCCGCACAGCAGGGTAATTGCGTAACACACTATCAGTAGCAATGGGTTTCATTTTGACAGTTCAACAACATTCATTGCGTGATTTACGTTGTTGAGCAGACACATTTTTCAAACATATGGAGCAATGGATTAGCAATATGCTTGAAAACGATTCAAATTGAGAGCAATAGCGTGTTACGCAATTAGGGTGCTGGTCTATCGATCAGGTTAAGCTACCCTTGCCGCGGTTGGTCTGTGGATGGGGTTACCATCTTTACATACCGAGACCCCTCCGTGCCTCAGAAAGCACGTTTAGCCGTTGGTCCCGGCTGTCATTCGTGGATCTTTGACAGTCGTTACGGGTCGTCAGAAGCCCGAAAGACTGACAACCAGTCTTACCAAGGGGAATCGTATTACCCAGTAACTGGGTTATGGAGTTCAGATAGGCAGTCGCTCCATGTAAATAGGTACTGGTATTCAGCTGAGTCCGATTAGACTGGAAGCCGACCCCAACAAAGTTGGGTAAAGGCTAGGCAGATGATAATGAGGACATGCCGGTTTCCACACTATTATTTAGTTGATCTATGACCTTGTCTACAAAATATTTAGCTGTAAAAAACAGATGCTACTCATTTCAACAGTTCGGTAGACATCTGCCCAATTGAATTCCACAACAATATAATATTTGTGGTCTATTGAACAATTCTCTAGCTATACGAAATGCGACTTTAAATACCAACGGATCACTTGCAGCCTTGACCAGTAAGTGTCAGTTTACATTAGCACGATACTGTTACTGAAGGTAAAGTAAAAACACTATTTACGTAAGCAAAAATTATGACAAAAACTGGGACTTCCTTAGACTTTACACAAAGTACCTATTTCTTTGCAGTATTTGATTTGATCCTTAACACTTAAAACAACACAAAAAAAATATATAAAATAATAAAGCACGGGATGCTTTTTAAAAAAAAAACCGGGCAAGAGCGAGTCGGACTCGCGCACTGAGGGTTCCGTACCATCATATATTTTTAAGTTTTTATGTTTCAGTTCTAAGTATGGGGAATCCGCAGAATTTATTGTTTTTTTTTTTCTATTTTTGTGTGAAAATCTTAATGCGGTTCACAGAATACATCTACTTACCAAGTTTCAACAGTATAGTTGTTATAGTTTCGGAAAAAGTGGCTGTGACATAGGGACGGAGGGTGGACGGACGGACGGACGGACGGACGGACGGACAGACAGACAGACATGACGAATCCATAAGGGTTCCGTTTTTTGCCATTTGGCTATGGAACTCTAAAAAGGGATCGTGTCCGATTAAACAGAATCTTTTTCAATAAACAAAATACGCAGTTTTATTTTCCTTCAAAATTGAGGTGATCTTCCCTTTGGCTGTGTTGCCCTACTACCCATAGTTTCGATTTTATCAAATCTCTTATGCACTAAGGGAAAACTATTATTGTTATAGTCGGGAAGATTAAACTTGATTAAAGGAACGGGTACGGGAGGAGGTTGTTCCTTAATGTATGTGCATACATTGTATACGAAAAATACAAAACGATCACTCAACTATTGCAATGTATAAATAGCTTTAGTTATCATGATAACAAGTTTACAAAAACATCATGTGAGAAAATTCGTAAAAGCAGTGTCTATTTTGTTACATCCACACATCTATGCTGTTAAACTACCATACTGCAATGGATAATTTATAATTAAAATTATTTAATTTAATTTTCCATTTTGGTTTTGTTTCACCATTTTAGAATTCATCATCTTTTTTTTATTGCTGATTTGGCAATAATCTGGGCCTCGATAACGCCTGATGGAAAGCTATGGATGAGGTCTTTGATGGAACGAGCGTGCCCAGAATATGCTTGATCACTCTTGCTTTGAAGGCAGACGAGTCAAATATGGAAGGGAACACAGACGCCGGCAGAGAGTTCCACACTTTGGCTGTGCGAATTATAAACGTCCTCCACGTTTAGAATCCTCATCATCATCCACAGCATGACTTCACCCACAATTCTGAGCATAGGCCTCTCTTTTCATGTGCCAATCTCCACGCTGTGCCAGCCGCATCCAGGTTTTACCCGGGTTGTAACAATATCGTCCGCCCATCTCACCCCCTATTAAATGGGGTTAAAACATAACCCCTCTGCACAACCTTCTGGTGAAAACAGCTGTAAGTTTATATTATGTGTTAGTTAGGAGCTTGGTCCCGTCCTGATGAGAAGTTTTATAGTGTTTTCTTTAAAAAATACCTCATCATCATAATCTGCCTAGCCTTTTCCCAAATATGTTGGGGTCGGCTTCCAGTCTAACCTGAAGCAGCTGAATATCAGTATATTACATGGAACGATTGCCTATCCGACCTCCACAACCCAGTTACTGGGTGTACTTTAAAAAATACCTAGTAAGTAGTATTTACCTGCTATATCCAGTGGGTAGTTGCTAGGGTCTAGGAAACTTCTCACTTGTAATGATAAAGCTAACACTTCGTATGACAGCACTTCATTGATGTAGTTCTGAAAACAAATCCGTTTGTGAATATTTTATAATTACATACTTACAATATAAATCTAGTGGTTTTAAATGGGAGGACAAAAAACTATGCCAGTTCAGTCTTCATCAAATTGAAAATAAAATAACCACTAACAAAATACAGGGAATTGAACTCAGTAGGCAGGAAACTCTTGGGGTTTCCTTATTGACTCATACAATTCATTCATTGAATTTTATAACTTTTCAGCGGGTGCAAAGGCTCAATGGGGCCTAAAGATGGTGGGTGGAAGCTTAACAGAAGGGTCAACAGGTCAGAAGGGTCAGCTTAACAGGGGGTTTAGTACTACTGCCCGCGACTTCGTGCGCGTGAAACTTGTTCCTCCGACCCGTCGTCAATTAAACAATTTTTCATATCCAACTGGTAGTTCCAGAGTGTGCATTCAAACAAACTCTTCAGCTTTAGTATTAGTATAGATATACATTAGAGGAAGTATAGATATACATTAGAGGGGCCCGTGGCTAAATAATAACAGCCGCACAGGTCGATCGATCAGGTTAAGCTACGCTTGCCGCGGTTGGTCTGTGGATGGGTGACCATCTTTACATACCGAGACCCCTCCGTGCCTCGGAAAGCACGTTAAGCCGTTGGTCCCGGCTGTCATTTGTGGATCTTTGACAGTCGTTACGGGTAGTCAGAAGCCCGAAAGTCTGACAACCAGTCTTACCAAGGGGTATCGTATTACCCAGTAACTGGGTTGTGGAGGTCAGATAGGCAGTCGCTCCATGTAAAATACTGGTATTCAGCTGCATCCGGTTAGACTGGAAGCCGACCCCAACATAGTTGGGAAAAGGCTAGGCAGATGATGATACATTAGAGGAATATCAATTAGGTATAATGGGGTAGATTAAGCTAAGATTACTAAGTTAAATGAGGTATTTCATCATCATCATCGTTTCAGCCGAAAGACGTCCACTGCTGGACACAGGCCTCCCCCAAAAGGGGGGAGGTTTGCCATAATCGCCACGCTTGGCAGGCGGGTTGGCGATCGCAGTATGGTATGGTGGTGGAATGCATAGAGAACGCTGCTGCCCATTCTCTGGTACGCTCCTTAGTCGCCTTTTACGACACCCACGGGAAGTATTATGGGCTGGTGGTATTCTTTATGTCCGGCACCACACAGACAACAGTATTCTCAGTGTGTCTTTGAATAATTAAATTATCGTCGTTCGTCGTTTCAGCCGGTAGACGTCCACTGCTAGACACAGGCCTCCCCCAAAAGGGGGGAGGTTTGCCATAGTCGCCACGCTTGGCAGGCGGGTTGGCGATCGCAGTATGGTATGGTGGTGGAATGCATAGAGAACGCTGCTGCCCATTCTCCGGTACGCCCCTTAGTCGCCTTTTACGACACCCACGGGAAGTATGAGGTGGTGCTATTCTTTAAGTCCGGCACCACACAGAAAACAGTATTCTCAGTGTGTCTTTGAATAATTAAATTATAGCAACAACTTATCTTAAAATATTCAGATTGGAACCTATAACAAGTTGATGTTAGCTTTGTTAGTGTTATTTGATTTTAAATGGATTAATTATTTTGATGTATGTGACAAGGCTAAGAAACTAGCATAGCTGATTATTAACCTTTTGCCCGCCACACATCAAAAAAGTGCCCTCGGCGTCAAAGTCTGTGTAGTCTAACCGTGGCGTGCTGGGCACGTTTTGGTTTGTCATCTATACATGACTGTGGCGGTCGATTGAAGAAGCCCAGAGTATTTACAAATTCCTAAAACGCTGTATGAAAGAGAGAAAGGATAGAGAGGGGCAGAGAATGCCCTTCAATTAACTCCCCTTGACCTGTACATACAGCAGGAGGCGGCGCTAGCTGCCATCAGGCTTATGCATCTGGGCATATGGGGCAATAACCGTACCAGTCCACACGCTAAAATCCTGGACCGGGCGATTGAGTACCAGCCTCTCACCGCTGCCCCGAGTGATAGAACACCAAACCAACCAATGTTCAACAAAAACTACATTATACAAACAGTTCAGGAAGAAAGGGATCAGTCAGGAGCCAACGAAGTGCGAATCTACACGGACGGCTCAAAAACACAAAACGGTTCAGGTGCTGGCGTACACTCCCTTGACCTCAATATTAACTTCCACATACCGCTAGGCACACATAGCTCGATCTTTCAATGCGAATGTGTTGCCTTAACACAAGCTGCAACAGCAGTACAGCGCTTAGGCATCCGGATATTAAGTTCCTATCCGACAGCCTATCTGTGCTCAAAGCTTTAGAAAGCAAACAAACTAACAACAAACTAATTTTTGAGTACCATCTAGCTCTGGAGAGTTTATGGACGTCCAATCGTATTACTCTCCAGTGGATCAAAGGGCATAGTGGATGCTGCAGATGAACTTGCGAAGAGAGGCTCTGATATGAGGGTGTTAGGCCCGTACCCTCTTCTCCCTTTGCCTTTCTCACAATTTCGTGCGTGGATTCGCCAAAGATCGACCAAACTCCATAACAACAGATGGTCACGGGCAACAGACTGTAGACAGTCAAAATTGGCTTTACCAATGATACACCCGCGACTAACCAAAAAACTCCTCAGCCTGAGTAGAAATATTAACCTTAGAATAATTATAGGTTCAATTACGGGCCACAACCTCCTTAACAAACATCTTTTCAACATAGGCGCCACAGATAGCCCCCTTTGCAGGGGCTGCCTTGACGCCCAGGAATCAGCCGCCCACGTCATCCTGGAATGCGAGGCCGTGGCTTCTCAACGTGCAGGAATCCTCGGAACAAAGAGGTCACTCCGCGAAGCCTGTGAAGCTCCCAGGAAGCTTCTGTGCTTTTGGGCGGAGCTAGACTGGCTCTGCTAGCCAGAATCCCCACGCACAACGGACCAATTGAGAGTCTAAGTGCGGAAAAGGGAGTCCCATCATCATCATCATCAGCATCATCATCATCGAGGGGCAGAGAATATAGGTCAGGAACTATATTTAAAGATGTGTGTGAGGGATAGAGTAGAACAATGGGTGGCTTGCAGTCTGCTATCGCAGCATGCAAGAGGCCCATTATGCTACTATAGGAATGATCCCATGAGGCTGGCATAGCCACTTAGAGTGCACTGAAGCCTCTAAATATTAGAATAAAAAAAAAAAACTGTGGCGGTCAAAAGGTTAATTTGACATTAATAAAACCATATCACATTAACACCATATCACATTTATTCTAGACAGTTTGATTCAATAATCAAACGGTCAGTTTGTATATGTATGTAATACAATACCATACCCAAACTCACCCCTTCTTCCCATTGAGTTAGGCAGAAACTACATTTCACACACACACTCCTTTTGTTTTGTTTATATTCATACATCTCATCATCATTATCATCATTCATCATTTCAGCCGAAAGACATCCACTGCTGGACATAGGCCTCCCCCAAGCACCTCCACTTCGACCGGTTCTGTGCTTCTCGCATCCAACGGGTTCCCGCGGCCTTCACAAGGTCGTCGGACGTGCGCGGTTGCCACTCCAGAACCTTTCGGCCCCATCACCCATCTGTTCTGCGAGCAATGTGCCCTGCCCACTGCCACTTAAATTTGGCAATTCTTCGGGCTATGTCGGTTCCCTTGGATCTCCTCATTTCTGATTCGATCACGCAGGGAAACACCAAGCATAGCCCTCTGGTCATTATTGTAAAAAATATTTGTGTCAGAAAAAATATTTGTAATGTCTCCAGAATTTTTGACGTTCAAAAGTGCCTTTTATGTGCCTATTTGAAATAAATGCTTTGACTTTGACTTTGAATGTGAAAAATAAATTCTTATCTACCAATTACAAAGAAATATGTAGGTACCTATTGTTAGAGTTGATTGTATTTATTAGTAGTTTTACCAATTAAGGTAAGCTTATTATCTTCTACCTAGTAATTATACTAAGATAACACTACAAACCTGTAAAGCAATTTGTCTTTCAGCTATGAATGCTGGCTGCATATTTCCTATGAGTTTCTTTGGTGGTATGGGCAGGTCTATGTTGGCCTGCAGCAGCCCTGCGTGTAGGGCTGCAAAGTCCCGGTACCGACGCGACACATTCCACTTGTTATCCTTCGAGGGACCTCGCTGCACACGCAAAATATATTCCTGGAACATTCAACCATTTTAGAGTTTGTTATAAATTCAGAGATATCAAAGTATTTGAATGGGAAACTTGATACTACGACGAAGAACACTGAATATTTTTATTCGGCTCATTATGCTCTTAATCGTGTAAATCGGCCGACAAAACGGTACACAGATCGCTTTATTATGATTACGATTTTTTCAAAATAGATCCAGATGTTCACATCATCACATTTATGATGAAGAAGTAAACGGTCTCCGCACCAGACCGTAAGGTATTTCGAAACAAAAAAGATCACTTACTGTATGTTTGTTAATGTTTTGTGCATTTTCCACTGTGCAGCTAAGCTTTTCTGTGTCATCTATTAGGGCTTTGGTATGCGATGTTTTTTCGAATATAGCCATTGCACCAGGTATTTATAACTCATTGATCGATTTTACAATAAGACAAACACCACTAAACATTATGTTATTACTAAATATTAAAATGAAAAAGAAACTTGAGTCGTATCAATCACACAAATTTAGTGAGGTGTGTTCCAACACTTAGGGTATATATGTTCTGTGTCCAACACTACTTCTTTTATTGATTATTGTGCAACTCTTTTCACATTCTAAAATATATGAGCAAGAATCATAACAATGCTAAAAAATTACAGATAAAAAAACCTATTTGCCATGGAATGACTTCCCTTTTTGACAGTGAAGTACTGTCAATTTGGGTTTGACAGTGGTGGTCCAGTTCTGAAATGTTTGGGATTTCTGGCATATACAGTATTTCAAAGACTACACAGTATTTCTTCAAGTTCTACTCAAATTTTCATCAACTTTATCCTAAAATGAAAAAATTTTCATAACTTGGCATTCTAAAGACTACCTAATATTGAATAGGATTATTTTCATCAATTTTTGTGAATAAAAACGATTAATTTTAGCAATCAGCTGTTCTATGTCGTTCTGAAAACATTGACGCTGAAACGTGGCTACCACAGAACATAAATACCCTAACGGGTGGCTACAGGGAATCTTATGCATCCACAGATCTAGTTGTAGTTATTGGTTAGGTTAAAAGTGATGAAACGACATTCGGCTAATAAAAGTAATTATTTTGGATATACAGTTGTAATAATTTCAGTAATTGATTTTAGTTTATACATTCCGGGAGATGATGATTTGTCTTTTGTATAGATTATTTCCGTTTCAGGTTTTGTTCTGAAATCTGATACATTTAATTTTATTTCAACAAACTGACTGGAGTTAGTGCTCTTAAATTAGAATAAGACTTATTACTTTCATTCTTGAGACATTACATTTAATTTTTTATTTCATATAAATTACATTTATTCCGTGCAGTATTGTTATTTTTGTATTTTTACTATCATGAAATTTTGAACGTCTGAGTTTCCAAACGCACCTTCTACTGCGGACATAACCCATAGACAGCGATCGAATAAGTCACTTCCTGTTCTACCGCAACGAGTCGCGAGCGGAGAACTTCGACTACCTTGGGCCTCTTTATTCGTCTGCCATAGTTATAAGAATTAGTGAAAAATGTCTCTCATCTCAGCCCGTATTGCCGGCTCAGTAGCCAGGCGTTTACCCAATGCCGCTTCGCAGGTAATTATCATTTAGATCAAGAACATAGAGTGTATGAAAAGTTCTGTCATGAAAATTCTACCCGGTTATCACGTCTCGCGGAATGTCCACGGGATAAGAATCATTGATGATTTGCTCATAATTACTGGTCTTTAGTTAGTAAAGTAACTATAAGTTTCCATAAATTACCGTTCTGGATTATATTTTCATAGAGACGGGTTATTACATTATTCTGTTGTGTATGATCGGTGTTATGTAATAATGGGCGATTCGATTTTCAGGTCTTCAGAATTATGGAGTGAAATAAACTAGATAATGTTGAGTGAAAAGCGGAAAAGGAGTGTGTTGGTGTCAGTTTAGAGTGTAAATGTAATGTGAAATGTGTTGATGTTGGTTATGTCGGTCGGCAGGTATCGAAGGTCGCGGGTATCGCGGCCCCCGCCGTGGCTGTTGCTGCACGCAACTTCCATGTGTCTCCCACCCAGAAGGCCGCTGAAATCTCCACCATCTTGGAGGAAAGGATCTTGGGTGCCGCTCCCAAGGTTAGTTTTAAGTGTTACATAAACTTGTTCTTATCAGTTAGTATCAGTACTTGGGTAGTGAGACGACTCTGATTTACTCTATTTGACAGAGTGTGATGTCCCACTGTGAAGATGATATTGATCCATGACCTATTTAAGCAGTTCATTCACACTTAGTATATATCCTGCAGAGCCTTATTTCCAATGATATAATGAGAGCCTTAAAGCTGACTGAAACTGTTTGTTTATCTAATCCTTATTTGGAAAATGAATTTTTAATCTTTTGGTCAGTATCATGGAAATCTATTTTTGATTATGAAACAATTTTTTCTGGAACAGCTTGTCTACCTTTGGATTAACTAAGTATATCAAACCTCATTGGGATCAAGGAATCCTATGATGTAGCAGTTCTAGTTAGATCTTCGTATTACAGTTAAAAAAAAATCTTTACAAAGATTATAATTAAAATTACCCCACCCTTAAAAACCCTAATAGAGTCCAAAACACATTCATTTTTTAAATATTTTACAATACTAAATATATTTTTTAAATTGTTTTCCAAACAGGCTGACTTGGAAGAGACTGGCCGTGTATTGAGCATTGGTGATGGTATCGCCCGTGTCTATGGTCTCAAGAACATCCAGGCTGAGGAGATGGTGGAATTCTCCTCCGGTCTTAAGGTTTGTATAATTTTAATGGTTATAATACAACAAACCCAATTTTTATTTTATGTAGGTTCTCGGAAAATTTCCTGCTGCTGAAAATCTTGTCTTTACGTCTCATTCCCAAAGCAGATCATGACTTTAGTAGATAATAGATTAAAATCAATATTCTTTTTCAGTTAAGTATAATACTAAGTATATCAAACTAATATTATAGATGGTTTTTGATATGTATAGTGTAATTATTGTACATTTATATATAAATGCCACAGTAATTACAATACAACAGATACTTTGTGTGATATTTATCATAAAATTATGATTAAATTCTGTTAAAACATAATAATCCAGTTAAAATCTGTTTAGACTGAAAGCTGGGTTAGCTTTACACCAAATGAATCTCATAAGAATATCTTATGATTTCTTTGCTTCTGGGCTTCTTATGATGTTTTTTCTAGTATTTGACATTATTCTACATTCTTGTCTTTAGGAATTATAGCTATTTTGAAACTCCTCAAAAGCAATGCAGCTTTTTGTTTTTTATTAGTTTATGACACATTATTCTACATTCTTGTCTTTTGGAATTATAACTATTTTGAAACTCCTCAAAAGCAATGCAGCTTTTTGTTTTGTATTAGTTTATGACACTATTTATCTCCAACAACAACCATTTTCTTAACAACTCCTGTATTTCAGCTAATCCCTTCACACCAGTCATTACACCTAAACATCCACATCCATAATTTGCCGAACCGACGACTTTCTACCACAAAAATTCTACTATACAAACATCTTCACTTCTATAGGGTATGGCCCTCAACTTGGAGCCCGACAACGTGGGTGTGGTAGTATTCGGTAACGACAAGCTGATCAAGGAAGGAGACATCGTCAAGCGTACCGGCGCCATCGTAGACGTGCCCGTCGGCGAACAGCTGTTGGGTCGCGTAGTCGACGCTCTGGGTAACGCCATCGACGGCAAGGGACCCCTCGGCACCAAGACCCGTATGCGTGTGGGTATCAAGGCCCCCGGTATCATCCCCCGTGTGTCTGTGCGCGAGCCTATGCAGACTGGTGAGTTGTTGGTATTTTTTACTAGAAAGCTCAAAATAAAATTTAAGAATTTGATATAAGCACTGGAGACAAACTGTCAAAGTGTCTTGCAATTGGAGATCACTTAAACAATCATTTGTATCTCCGACCACAAATAAGCTCTCTTACATTTTAATATCTTGATTACATAATCTACTACATGAAAAGTACCAAAACAATACTTGTAGACTTTTTGAAACTTATTCACTAGTTTATACACTCTGTGAAAAATGCGCTTTCTTTTCGACATTATGTAAGAACACAACCACAAACAATTACAGGAAGAAAAATTACATCATAAAACTTAAAAGTTTCATTATTCCGCACAGGTATCAAGGCCGTCGACTCCCTAGTACCCATCGGTCGTGGACAGCGTGAGCTGATCATTGGAGATCGTCAGACCGGCAAGACTGCCCTGGCCATCGACACCATCATCAACCAGCAGAGGTTCAACAAGGGAGATGATGAGAAGAAGAAGCTGTACTGTATCTACGTCGCCATCGGACAGAAGAGGTCCACCGTCGCTCAGATCGTGAAGAGATTGACTGATGCTGGTGAGAATTGGTTTTGGCAAATATTTTGTAGCTGGATTTGAGTTTTTCTGGTAGAAAATTGTATACTAATGGTCCAAATATCACAGAAATATAAGAGATGTAAAATGGAAGCACTAAACATTTTAAAAGTAACTCTGATACTTCCACTGCTATTTTCTCAATTTTTTCTAAAGAGAAAACTTACAAAGCGTAGAGATTTTTTCCTTTCATTGTCTTGTGCACAGGTTTTATTATTGTTGGGTATAAATCACCAATTTCATTTGCATTTATCCTCCCCAATCTGCATTGGTTTAATCCAGAATATTTCTTTCACTTCTACCACATCTTGGGGTAGATGTGACCAGCAATTTTCTTACTCAACTAGCATACCTACAAGTATCTTACTAAGACACTTTTCCACCTTAGGTGCCATCAACTACACCATCATCGTGTCTGCCACGGCCTCCGACGCCGCCCCCCTGCAGTACCTCGCCCCCTACTCGGGCTGCGCCATGGGAGAGTTCTTCCGTGATAACGGCAAGCACGCCCTCATCATCTACGACGATCTGTCCAAGCAGGCTGTTGCCTACCGTCAGGTATGGATAGCATTGGATTAATACGAAAAAAAAATAATTAAAAAAATTATATGAGACACCAAAGTAAATAAACCTACACAAGGTCAAAAAGGGGCAAAATGCTGTAATATATAAAACTAATAAATAAATTCCGCAGGAATTCAGATAAGGCCAGAAGTGTCAATCGGAATAAAAATAGACTTACTACATGCGTCGTGTTTATGATCTAATCACGCGACCTAAATGTAACTCAAATGCCTGCAATGTCTGCGCGGCGATGGCCACTTACAATAAGATGTTCTCTTGCTTACTTGCCCCAAAATAACATAAAAAATGCAACAAGTCAAATAACGTTGAATTCTGTTAACAGATGTCTCTGTTGCTGCGTCGTCCCCCGGGTCGTGAGGCCTACCCCGGTGATGTGTTCTACCTCCACTCTCGTCTGCTTGAGCGTGCCGCTAAGATGTAAGTATTTAAGATCATAAAGCTAAGCCTACACTGAAGCAGAGCAGTAGTTAATAGAACTCTCTTGAGAATTTTAATGTTGAAATAAACTATATTATGTTTTTCAACAGTAACTATAATATATTATACATAGCTAGCTAAAATCATCCTCTTTTACACTCTGAATAGCTTCAAAATTACAACGCCAAAAATGTCACACAGATGCCGTGCAAACAAACTACAACACTACCAACTCAATGCCAAATACCAATATGTCTGTATCATCCCCAGGTCCGACAAGATGGGCGGTGGTTCCCTGACCGCTCTGCCTGTCATCGAGACCCAGGCTGGTGACGTGTCTGCCTACATTCCCACCAACGTGATCTCCATTACTGACGGCCAGATCTTCTTGGAGACTGAGCTTTTCTACAAGGGTATCCGTCCCGCCATCAACGTCGGTCTGTCTGTGTCCCGTGTAGGATCTGCTGCCCAGACTAAGGCTATGAAGCAGGTTTGTGACTTTTAAATGACCTCTAAAAGGTAATCTCGTATGCCCTGAAAAATATTGCGTGAGGAGTTAAACTCCTATCGAAAGGATTTGGTTTGAAGTCTTGGATTGTGCACCAATGCACAATCCAAGACTTCACCCTCGTGAATTTAAAGTCCTGGGCAAGTGTTTCATTTTTGGACACATAATGGTTCAAAACCAGATGACAAAAAATGAGAAGTTAAATGTTTATAAATCAGCTATCAAAGTCAATCTCTAAACATTATTTTGTTTGTACCAGGTGGCCGGTTCCATGAAGCTGGAGTTGGCCCAGTACCGTGAGGTCGCCGCGTTCGCGCAGTTCGGCTCTGACTTGGACGCCGCCACCCAGCAGCTGCTGAACCGTGGTATGCGTCTGACTGAGCTGTTGAAGCAGGGACAGTACGTGCCCATGGCCATTGAGGAGCAGGTAATCTATATGTTTTATACTATAGTACATACCACAAAATGCTAGTGTGTTAGTAACAAAATTTTACCTAAAATTATGTTAGTACCTTTACCTAACTGATGCCTATAACTGTCTTTATTCACTGACTTTGGTAGGGACAGTCTCAATGGGAGCATGTGTGGGATAGTATGTAACTGGTCTAAATACAAGTAGTTCACTCTTTTTGGAGTTGTATTTAAGCCCGCGCAAAATCGCTAATAGCACACTGAGACACCAGATTCCTTAATTCGCTGATTGGCTGATATTTAGAATAGAACCATTTAATACACACCACAAACTAGACAGCAGAATAAAAAAATGAGGTCTATTTTCCAGTTACCAATTTTAGACATCCCTATCAAAACCATAAGGTAAAAAACTTCACCTTGTCAAATTATAATTTGTATCTTTCCATCGATAGGTCGCCATCATCTACTGTGGTGTCCGTGGTCACCTCGACAAACTTGACCCCGCAAAGATCACCGCTTTCGAGAAGGAGTTCACCCAGCACATCAAGACCAGCCACACGGCCCTGTTGGCCACCATCGCCAAGGACGGTCAGATCACCAAGGAGTCCGACGAATCCCTCAAGAAGATCGTCACTGACTTCCTTGCTACCTTCACCCAGGCGGCGCACTAAAACTCTAGCTTTTACGAACACAGGCTTTGACAAGAGATTGCGAGTCGCATTTAGGACACGTCAACTTGATACCTTCTTAGGCAATCTCATGTCAAACACCACTGTATGTTAACGGCTCGCTTATGGAAGCATTTCTATCAGCTATTATTTCGTAAAACCTGGGGGTGCTTCCATCAGCGGCCTAGTAGTAGTTGTCATTCGTATGGACTGTATTGAATGTTGATACAATCATGGAATGTATTTATCTCGAACGTCAGGAGTGGTTATATATTATTAAATATCGTACATAACATTAGTATTACGTTTTATTATTTTAATCCCTCATTATCACGACAATCTAGGCTGATTTTAGAGTCACGCTGACTGCACGCTGACCGTCGGCGCTGACAGCCGAAACGTATGAAACGCACGCGCTGATAGCTACGCGTTATTCTAAAACGCTTCCTAGAAGTTCATACGTTTCAGGCTGTCAGCGCCGACGGTCAGCGTGCGGTCAGCGCGACTCTAAAATCAGCCCTAGTCAAAAAAAGGTTATGCTGAATGACCTGGTCCAGAAAGGCCGAATTCGACGAGAATCTCTCGCGCGCACGTTGCATTCAGAAGTGTCATTGACTCTGGCAGGGCCACCATCAGTGATTTTAATTTTGATAACACAAAAAATTTGTCGCCAAATTTCAGAATTTGTCGGTCACTGGTACACAAAAAATTAGTCGCCAAATTTCAGAATTTGTCGGTCACTGGTTCAAAAGATATAAGGGTTTATAAAGGTGGCCGATGAGAGAGTCTCCACAGCAGGGCCACATTTATATCTCAAAAACTAGGTCACCTAGCGAAGATCTGTTTTCTCCTTTGAGTTGGTTTAATATTCAAAGGTTTTCTCCCATATTTTGTCGCCAATTAGTCGGAATCAGTCGCCAAGTCACAGTTTTAATCGGATCTTAGTTTAGGAGATATAATGAGTTCAATTAGTAAGGTACAGTCCAAGAGCTATATCGAAGAGTTCACGAAAAATTGCCAACAAAAAATATTTCCACCTATAAACCCTTATATCTTTTGAACCAGTGACCGACAAATTCTGATATTTGGCGACAAAGGAGAATGGCAGAAGTTCATAGAACGCTGGCATTAAACTTTTTTAGTTACTACCAAAGAGATACTTTAATGTCTTTGGTTACTACAAAAATAAAAGTGGCATGGTTTGGAGGTTTTGTTAAAAATATAAATATAAAAAAAACAACCGACTTCCAAAAACACTATAAATAAAGAGAAAAATAACTTTAATTTCGGAAGTCGGTGTCTTTGGATTTGTATTTTAGTTTTTGCCACCGACTTCCGAAATTAAAGTTATTTTTCTCTTTATTTATAGTGTTTTTGGAAGTCGGTTGTTTTTTTTGTAAAAAAGTTTTTATTTTTCAGTTTTTAGCGGGTCAGTTTGTAATTTATCTAAGTTATAATAGCCTAATGTCAACTGCTTATCACCTTTTACAAAATATTGCTTTTCCCGATGCATGGACGTTAATTGTTGAGGAGTTCTCCTAGTAAGAACCAGGAGAACTGGAGCTGATTGAGAAGTCACCATCAGCTCCACTTCACCATACGCATTGTAATGAGCATAAATTGCTTAGCAGCCATATTAAAGTAATCGAATCGCAACCCGTGAAATATTTGTCATTGAGTAGTGCCATTTGTAGTCTTCATCATCAGCTCCACTTTACCAAATCATAATTTCCGAGAGCAAATGCTCAAGTTACTTTAATAATAGACTTAGGCAAGAAAAATTTTGCTAAGGGCCAAGTTTATGTTACGCTTAGTCGTGTAAAGACGCTGGATGGCATTGTATTATGCGACTTGGAACCTACCAAATTGCTAAATAGACCACATGACGAAAAGGCATTGCGTGAAATGCAACGATTGAGGCTTTTATAAATCATCATCAGCCTATTGCAGTTCACTGCTGGACGTAAACCTCCCCAAGTTTGCGCCAACGTTCACGGTCCTCCGCTTCTCTCATCCAGCCACTACCGGCAACCTTTGTTAGGATAATTATACAGAAGAAAAACTCGCAAAAGTATTTCACTTTAAGAAGTATTTATTAGTTTTTAGACTAGATGCTGATAATCCTGGCTGCAGCATCAGGCCAGACTTATGTCAACATTGCATTGAACTTAAAATTTAGTCCTGTTTAAAATGAGCCCAAACACGACTACGGTGCTGTAATTTCAAGGTTTGTACTTTTTCTGATGCGCGACTGGCTTCAGCATCAGGTCTCTATGTACTTCGGTGTTCCTCATTAACAGTACGTTTATCCACACATCGAGCCCTTTTCAATGAGCCTAAACACGATATATCTGCTGTTAGTTGTCGAGGAGTTAGGTACTCTGCAGACTACCCTGACTGCAGCACCAGGTCATAACTTGATGATCATGAGACCAAATGTGGCAAAAGCCCTATCAAACATCAAAACAATTTACTAAAACAGTCCTTGCCTGTTCGAGTTACTTCTTACTGTTAAGGAGTTGAACCTTCCATCATCAGCCCAGCTACCTGAGATGGTAACAACCGTACGCAAATACACAAGATACTTCATAAAATATGCGAAAAACAATAAGTGAGCCTATAAAATTTGAGGGTTACTCTCGATTTCTCTAAGATCCCATCATCAGATCCTAACTTGGTGACAATGGGACCACCTCAGAACTATCTACTTTCGAACAAAAAAAGAATTTTGAAAATCCGTCGACAATTGGCGGAGTAATCGATGAACAAACATACAAAAAAAAAAAAAAAAAAAAACATACAAACAGCCGAACATAGTACCTCCTCCTTTTTGTGAAGTCGGTAATAATAAGAATGGGACTAATAAGAGACTAATTTTTAGGGTTCCGTAGCCAAATGGCAAAAACGGAACCCTTATAGATTCGTCATGTCTGTCTGTCTGTCCGTCTGTCTGTCTGTCTGTCTGTCCGTCCGTATGTCACAGCCACTTTTATCCGAAACTATAAGAACTATACTCTTGAAACTTGGTAAGTAGATGTATTCTGTGAACCGCATTAAGATTTTCACACAAAAATAGAAAAAAAACAATAAATTTTAGGGTTCCCCATACTTAGAACCGAAATTCAAAATTTTTTTTTTCATCAAACCCATACGTGTGGGGTATCTATGGGTAGGTCTTCAAAAATGATATTGAGGTTTCTAATATAATTTTTTTCTAAACTGAATAGTTTGCGCGAGAGACACTTCCAAAGTAGTAAAATGTGTGTCGTCCCCCCTGTAACTTCTAAAATAAGAGAATGATAAAACTAAAAAAAATATACGATGTACAACATTACCATGTAAACTACCACCGAAAATTGGTTTGAACGAGATCTAGTAAGTAGTTTTTTTTAATACGTCATAAATCGTAAACCACAATTTACCATTCATTCAATCAACTCAAAAATAAAAAAAACATTTAATTTCATAAACATAAACCTTATGCATAAACCCGGATGTTACGGAACCCTCGGTGCGCGAGTCCGACTCGCTCTTGCCCGGTATCAAAATTAAAATCCCTGATGGTTGCCCTGCCAGAGTCAGTGACACAATTCAGAAGGAGCGTACCAACTTGTGAGTTCCTTTTTTAGGGTTCCGTACCCAAAGGTAAAAACGGGACCCTATTACTAAGACTTCGCTTTCTGTCCATCCGTCCGTCTGTCTGTCACCAGGCTGTATCTCAAAAACCGCGATAGCTAGACAGTTGAAATTTTCACAAATTACTGTTGCCGCTATAACAACAAATACTAAAAACAAAAAAAAAATATTTAAAACGTGTTTTTCGGCGTTTTTGCCTTGTGTTACGGAACCGTTCATGTGCGAGTCCGACTCGCACTTGGCCAGTTTTAGTTACTTTCCCATAACGTGTTATTGGGACGTCAAAACCGATGATAGATCGATTTTTCTATCTTTAGTAGGTCAAAACTAGCGATAGATAGGTTATTGGGAACGGCCGTTAGACTATACTTGTGAGTATTTGAAGACGAATTTTGCCGCTCCGTTTCCTTTGACACATGCACGCACAGTCGAGAGTCTGGTGAAGTTATGTCTTTTGCTAATGTGCACTCGATTTACGCGCATATTTTAAATTCGCACCATGCTTGTGGATGGAATGTATTGGTGACCACCTCACCGGCGCGCGTATGAATCTGGACAAGGTCTAAAAAATCTCCTGACGATTGCCCCACATTGACTTCGAATTTAACTCCGTAGCCGTAGTAGGTGTGCCAGGAACCACTGTGTGCTACTGTTTTTGTTTTTTTTTTGGTCATCTATGCGACCAACACCTTTTCTACGTTTCTTGTGCGAAATAGCTATTCTTGAAAATTAATCGTTTTAATTCAACCATCTCGTATTTATTCCACAATCTTACTACAGGAACATCTTGATTGGTGTTTGGTGGGGAGTGTAAGTTTTTATTTGTTTCGATAGGAGTCTTGGACAATTTCTGAACGTTTTTTAATCAATACCTTTCTGACATTGACATTGACAGTAATATTTGACACTGACAGAAATTTACGCATGTTGCCGCATTGTTTCTGTTTCCTCTCTTCCCGGTTGTTTTACTTGTTTTCCTAATTTCCAGGTTGTGGGTCGAAAAACCCCTTTATTAAAAAGTGACAATTAAACTTATTAACTTTTATTATACTATCCATTATTCTAGCCTGAGAATTTGTGGTAATAAATGGAGTTCTTTGAGAAAGCGCATGTTTCGAAGAAGCAAACTTCGAAAAAAGATATCAAATCAGAAGAAATTGTAAAGAAACAACTGAGGCAAATGTTACAGGGTTATAAGAGAAGTGATAATGAGCTTATTAAGCACAGCGGAAACTCCAGTAACGATATAGTTGAGGCTCACAGGTGCCTGGATGATTCGGCGTCTGTCAACGGTTTTTCAGATCTAGAACTCACAAATTCTGAAAGCGAAGGAGATATTAGTCGAGCAACAACTTCTAAAACTGTCGGCAAGAGTACAGCTAGTACTGATGATGTTAATCTGTCTCATTTATCTGGAATGAACTCTGACACAGATGATAATTTAGATGAACTTAATTTGGAGGATTCCGACAGTCACGAATCCATATCTGAATGTAGGCAAAACAACGAATCACTATCAGAATGTATTGAGTCCAGTGAAGATTTAGAATCAAGTGGAGATATGACATATTCAGACATAGAAGAGATATCATCAGAGACAGGTTCTGAAGGCAGAGATTCTGAAACTTTCGACCCTGATGGAGCATTAGCATCTAAGATACTTCAAAATCTTTGTAAAAATCAAAACAAACCAACCCTAAACAGTAAGAAAAGAAAAGTAGAAGAAGAGCCAAAGAAAAGTAAATCTAAGAAGAAAGAAATAAAAACCAAGCCGTCTAATAAAAAGCAAAGTTTTGATAATGACGCTGATGATGATGATATTCTAACGATGGAAGCCCTAACAATTAATAATGATGATGTTGATGAAGCAAGTATATCTGATAGTAACAGTACTCAGAATTCGGTAGCAACCAATGAATCGTCTCCATTTATATCAATCACTGTAAGAGACATGCCGAAACAAAGGCTTAGTGACATCTTAGAGGAGTACAGGCATCCTACAGTCAGACATTTACAAGATGTTCAAAGTGAAAGTTATGATACTGGCATATTCTCATCAGAAACAGGCATGGTAGTTGAAGACGCAGACAGTTTAATACCAGAATTAGGTGATGATAACACTATTGAGGACCTCTATAATGATAATATTATTGAGGAGCTAGATAACGATTACACTATTGAGGATCTAGACAATGATAATATTATTGAGGAGCTAGATAATGCTAATATTATTGAAGAAATCCAAAATGACAATATTATTGACACCCTAGATGAAGGTGTGGGTCCAAGCACAGAGTTCCGTCAAGAAGAAACAACTACAGATTATGACAGCACAATGCAGTCAGACACTGATAGAGAACTGTCAACTGAGGAAGAAGTCATGAACCCTGTTAAAGTTTATCATGGGAAAAATTGTTACATCTTCGTGCTAAGACATCCGGCAGAGCTGTACCTCAATGGCAAAGTAAGAGTTAAACCTATAGCAGGCACAGTAGAAGTTTTTGGGCATACGCTAAAGGATGTTGTTGACTTGTATGCCCCAAATAATAATTTTGCTCAATGCTTTAAGACTATAAAAAGTCCTAATAGTGATTATGGATTGTTTAGAACATTGACTGGGGAAGGACTGACAGTGCGTGAAGCTGAAGAAATAGTCACCAGGATTGGGTTGTTTGACGGTATAATAAGTGTGTCAAAATTAAATGATGCAAGGATGGATTTTGTTGAGAGCAATGTCTTCATGGACCTGTTCTCAAAGTGTAATAAGGCACATGGTAGTCTTAGAAAGGCTTCAGCAGATCTAGGTTGCAGCCTCCTTTTGAAGAAGCCTTGGAGGTATTTTGAAGAGAATGAGTCTTGGGATCATGCTGTAAGCTGTGGTTTTGGTAAGTGAAAATAATAGAATGATTTCTACTTGGTACTTTTTATCATTTAGCCACATAATTAGAAGAGGGAATTGTACTCAACTTAATTTCAGGACACCAAAAGGTCTCATTCTGTCCCTGTCAGTTTGAGGTGTATTTTAAAGCCCAAGACTTAATAATATCATGTTACCTACAAAAAATTGGTCTAAACAATATTATCTTTAACTTTCAGAGAGACACAGCCGAGGTATTGTGTGCGGTGGCAAAGGACTGGGCAAGTCGACATTCCTCAGATACTACATAAACAGACTGCTGACTAATGGACCAGTGCTAGTCATAGATTTAGATCCAGGACAGGCCGAGTTCACTGTGGCAGGCAATGTGTCCGCCACTGTGGTCAATATACCTCTACTTGGCCCAAATTATACGCATTTACAAAATCCAGATATGTATGTATAAACTCCAACATTTACTTTTTGCTATAACTTTCTATTTAATTTAGAAAATACTGCTCGGCTCAAACAAAACCCAACAGTTAAGCCCAGCGCACATTACAGCCGCAAGGGGCCGCAGCGCAACGCATTTTAGCAAAAGTGCGCTGTAGTGTGCTAGGCTAGGCTTGAATTGTAGTGGCCGCGCGACTGGATGAAAATTGGGAGGACGTTGTGAAGGAATAATACGCGTACGCGCCCCTTTTTTATCAAAGATCAAGTGCGTATGAACTAAGGTAGCAGGCGAAATTAAAAAAATTGATTGTGGCATAATATAAGACCTAACGAAGCACCTATGACTCTATTTAACTTCAATCACTCATCATGTCATAACTACCGACCTGCCGAGCGTTTTTGTGAAGTAACGCGACCCCCAAGGCATATGCACAGACAGCACAGAGATAACTAACCAACCTCCTTCTTTCCAGAATGCTGAACATTGGCATGATCAACACGATGGACAACTCCAACCGTTACGTGGGTGCAGTCACCGAAATCTTCGCCCGCTGTCGCTCTAATCAGGAATTTAGGTCCATGCCCTGGATCATTAATACAATGGGCATGTGCACGCAAATGGGGCTAAAGTTAGTCCTCCTCACCATCCTACAAGCACAACCAACCTTCTTGATGCAGATAGACACAAAAGTCGTCAAAAAACGCTTCGAATGCTATTTTAAACCTAATGCTGTTAGAAATATGTATCAAAACTTCAAGAATGATCGCTTCTTCAGAAATGTTGAGTTTCCCAAATTGGAGTACACGTTCATTTTGACGCAGCACCCGGAAGGCTCAGATAAACATAATACTGCTTTGTCGCCGAAGGATCAGAGATATTTGAACTATCTGGCGTACTTCGGTGAACTGATGAATATTCACAAAGGAGCACAGTTACTGGGGATTGTACCGTACGAGTAAGTATCATCTTGTTACGAGGGCTTCATAAGGTGTATTTATACATTATGTTGAAAAAGCTTAAAACTTTGGTCGAAAGCAGCAAAAGTTCCCGCAATCGGCATAATTATACTAGAGGTGAACCTAGGGCTGTCGAGCTTGCACGCATGTAAAAAACGCAAAATAATGCTTTTCGTAGTCCTTATTATCCAGAAAGAACGCCTATTGAAGTCCACTGCTAGAAATACATAGGCCTGCCTAAATGTATAAAGTCTTAACCCTTAGTCTCCCGGAACTTACTACGTGAGACACAATGGCTTTTTAATTGTCTGTAATTACAGCACACAAGCGGTTAAGGCTTTTGATCTAAGAGAATATGTTTAAATAACACTCCTCTGTTTTTGTCGGGGGTTAAAAAAAACTGGCCAAGTGCGAGTCGGACTAGCACACGAAGGGTTCCGTACCACAAAGCAAAAACGCCGAAAAAAACGCTTTTGCCCTGCAGTGGGACAGTACAGGCTAGTTAGATTAGATTAGTATTTGTTGCTATAGCGGCAACAGAAATACATCATCTGTGAAAATTTCAACTGTCTAGCTATCACGGTTCATGAGATACAGCCTGGTGACAGACAGACAGACGGACTGGAGTCTTGTAATAGGGTCCCGTTTTTACCCTTTGGGTACGGAACCCTAAAAAGAGCTGCTATTTAAACATTCCTACTCAATACCTCTTCCTATATGTCGCTAAAGGATGCACTGCGTGTTTTAAAATGGCTGACCAATATAAACTACAAGCCTAACGCACGAATATACTAAAGAAAAAGTAATGAAGGTATATTAAAAAAAAAGCTTTTGTCTTAAATACTTCTTATTAGTCGTCACCTTGGTAGTAACCACCTTTCTAGCAATATCATCATGAAGAAAAAGACATGTTGAGCCGACCCCAAATAAATTGGCATATGGGCAAGAGAAAGATCATAAATCAAAGTTTTTTTATTACGTGTAGCTACAAGGTGTGCTGTCTAGATTCTATTCTCATTAAGGTAGATCCCGGCAAGTGAAGGCAAACGGTAAAGAATTTGCTTGTCTAGCGTAATATCCAGTAGCGATCTTGAATAGTTAACAGTGACACCATTTGCCAAGTACTTACTACATAGGCGAGCGGTCATATCATCATAATATAATTATGTTCTATGTGAGAACGCGTATAGTACACGACTGCATTACCTGCGTGGGAGTGAGCGAGAAACACAATATTTACCTATTAGCCTACTCGATAAATGCCTCCATCTGTTTCGGCGATTTCACGATCCCGTGCTATTTCCGGCAACACTCGATGCTGGTTGAATCTCTGGAGTCTGGTACCGTTTGCAGAGTCTCCCCGTGACTTTATCACCTATGATTCATTGTCCACCTTGGCCTAGAAGTTACGGAAAATATATGCGTTCGTGGAATTTTAATCATTTATATGTTATGCCCCTTATATGATAGCTAGTTCAAGCTTTATATTATGCACCTATTCTAGGGACAAAAAAACAAGGCTACTTACAGTTATAACGATGCAAAGCAAACGTTTACATAATCAGTACCTAATAAAATACAGTCATACTTTGTATATGTACCAGTACAAATGAACAGGATGGAACAGTAGATGGGGTTTTCCATTCTTATATTTTGATTATTTCAATTGGTGGATTGTTATGAATGACATGTTCGAACGTCTGATTATCACAATAACTGTGAGCTACAATTATGAGTAATAAGATAATGTTTGTCCGGGAATTGAGCGTGATTCACGCGAAGGCTAACAATGGCTCATTAATCAATCAGCGGCTCCGTTATCATTTCAGGTTCTATGAAAGTCTTGTAACTTCAGAACTAAGCCAGAATATCGGTATTTATGTAAAAGTTTTTGAAGCAGTGCTTCAAACATCTTTTACTACGCCATTAACGTGTTTCATTCTCTTTGCAATGCCCGGGACTAATTATTACACCTAGGTCTCACCACAATAAAGCTTACGTCGAAATATACGCAATGATTATAGACCTGCCTATAGTATGTTTTTTTTAACTTGTGATTACCTAACAGCTTTCGAAAAACATCTGGGGTATGCTTTCATGTTTCCACTGAAAAGCAACAGGTGGCTTACCGACTTCTCTATATTATGTAGTTACTTAGGTACAAGCATACTGTATAAACAAACCTGTCCCAGCATTATAGGCTGTTTATAATACTGTATAAACTATTAGACCTAGTATGGCATTGGAAACTACTAAATTATTGTATTTTTTGTTCTAGAGTGAGCTTGTCAGATGTGAACGTGCTAACGAACGTGAAAGTAGCAAATGATGTGGTACTGAAGGTGATTAACGGAAAAATAGTAGCGCTCTGTCAACTCGCCGTAGGCGATAAGGGAAAAGTGTTTACCCTGCAAGATAACGCACTGCTATGCCACGGACACGGTAACTACATTTAGTTTAAAAAAAAACTCCACTAGGCCACAACAACCAGAGTTAGACTGGGAAACAAAAAACTTGTTTCTTTTTTACAATATTGATTTACTTAGGGCAAAAATTCTGTTTTTATATTGAATATTGGTAGCCAAATTAACATAATAATAAGATCAACCATAATAAACTTATTATTATTGATATCCCAAATAAATAACTGGTATTCATGTTTCTAAACGTCTACAAAAGCAGGTGCTCTACATTTAAAATTAAAAACTCGTTTTTCAAAAGTGGTAATGACAAAATTATACTATATTGATTATTAAATATGCATGTCCTAATGACTAAGATATCACTGAAATAGGTGCAAATGTTCTTCAAGCAAACAAATACTTTAACAGTTAAAAAATATGCAGTTTACTCATAATGTATATAATGTAATTTCAAACAAATAGCATAAGAGGTATGCATAGAAATATAATTAATATCGTAAAATGTGTTATCAATAAGTGTAATAAAGTGCTGATTAAATATGATAACTAAGAACGTGACATACTCAGGCGTTTACTGGAGTTAATTGTATTGTTACAGGTTTGGTCCGCGGTGTGGACTATGAGAAGTGGGTTGTGTACATAGTGACGCCGCTAGCCGGGGACAGGCTGTGCGCAGTGGACGCGCTGGTGTACGCGGACTGGGCGCCCGAGCTGTGGGGTCCGGAGCGCCAGCTGCCCGACGGCACCGCGGTCCCCTACCGCAGCCCCACTAACTACAGACAGAAACAACTCATGCTGTCGCCCAGACGCCGCTTCAACCCACTACAACTACTAAAAATGTCAAGGAGTGCCTAAATTGAAACTTTCAATGATTGGTTAATAAATTTGTAATTGGAGTAAATCCAAAATAATAAATCTTAAATTATATAAAAGGAAATCTAATAATTATTTTGTTAATTATATTTGACGATAATTTTGTACTTACAAGACTAATGAAACATAACATAAATGATCATATTTAACTTAAATATCCCCCATTCTAAACACCTTTGCTTTATAAATGCTGCTTTAAAATTTTATAAAAAGTCAAAAAGAGTCTAGTTAAGAATTGTTGACATGGGGTTCCTTTATTACTAATAAATTATATTAGGAAGTTATGATTTCACACAAACAATAGATTACAATACAACTGCCCTACAGAATCAGATTGGACGTCTCAGAGACGCGTCTAGCTGACAGGCACTTAGATGAGTGGGGCTCACGCTCCGTGTCAAATAAACATCCTACACAATTTATACACCACTATTTTATTGAAAAATTAAAATACAAAATACCGAACTAAACAAGTCTCGGTGAGATGCCACCGGTCGAGGAATATCTATATGTAGAAGAAATGCTACTCGATTATATAACGTGATATTATAGCAAAATTCCAGTGGCCCTGCCGGAGACGGGAGGTCCACATGCCCCCGACTACTTTTGTTAAGGCATTTACGCTTACTCTTTATAGATAATCTATAAAATATACAAAGTACCAATTGTGAAAGAGTAGCCACACAAATACTGAGTGAGTGTGCGTGCGACGCGGGCCGCGACGTCGCGTCAGCAGTCAGTATCGGAAGGAAGCACTGTGTGGCCGACCTCGCGACTGCTGCACAGTCCGAGTCGTTTCAAACTAAGTTATCAGGCAGTATGCGTACAATTCATTAAATCAGAGTTCTCCCGACAACAGCACAATTACAGCAGGGAACACCTAGTCTTCTTCTTCTTTTTGACCTGTAATGCAGCGCGAGTCGCCGTCTCGAATACCTCGCGCACTCCCTCCTTGCTTTTGGCGGAGCACTCCAGATACGCGAACGCGTTAATCTTTTCCGCCATAGCTCGACCCTCCTGCGGCTTCACCGGCTCCTGCTTCATCTTGCGGAGCTCGTTAATCGTGGCCGGGTCATTGCGCAGATCCTTCTTGTTTCCCACTAGAATGATGGGCACATTAGGGCAGAAGTGCTTTACCTCGGGTGTCCACTTCTCCGGGATGTTCTCGAGCGAGTCGGGCGAGTCCACCGAGAAGCACATGAGGATCACATCAGTATCGGGATACGACAGCGGCCGCAACCTGTCGTAGTCTTCCTGACCAGCTGTATCCCACAAGGCGAGCTCAACCTGTTTGCCGTCCACCTCGATGTCGGCGACGTAGTTTTCGAACACAGTCGGCACGTACACTTCCGGAAACTGATCTTTGCTAAATACGATGAGCAGGCATGTTTTACCACACGCACCGTCACCGACGATCACTAATTTTTTGCGTATCGCAGCCATCGGTCCTGTGAAACAATACAACGCAAATAATTATGATGGTGTCGAGCGTCAACGCCTTTCATGACTTATAAATATGGCCGCCGTATAGGATTATGGGTAGGGAGTAGTCAGACAAGCCCTCAAATGTGAATAAGCACCTGAACTAGCGGAAGAAGTACAGCACCACCACATAGTACCCTCACATACGAGGGTGTTATTTATTATATTTTGTAGATACCTGAAGATTGTGGCTAATTTCTGCAGAATATTGGCTTATCGACACTTTTTAATCGTCTTTGCTCATCACAAGCACTTTCATTCGTAAGTCACTAATGTTGCAACGCTACAAAATATACCATCAACTTGAATCGTAAAAGATTTTGCTAAAATAAAAAAATTGTTTTGTACAAAAATGCAGTAACATCTAGGGCCTTATTTTATAGATTGTGATGATATTATAATGATTAATAATGGTGTAATTAACGTAAAAATTGCAAATACACCTAAAATATTACTTGCCATACTAAAATATTGTTGTTTTGACATTTGTTAAAATTCGGATACACGTCCAAAATTAGTTTAGGGTGTGTAGAGTAAAAATATTATGAGTAAACATTGAGTAAAAGTAAAAAATGTAGTCCCTCGTCCAAATGCACTGATTTCAATTACCTCCTATTCTCAAGTTCAAGTATAAGCAGCAAGTTACAAAAATCTAAATTTCGCTAGTGTTAACTTGATATTTTAACATGCATTAGCTACGATATTATTTAATGAAGGAACGGTGGGCCAAACACAATCTTCGAGCATTTTGTTCGTGGATTTTCTTCGTAGTCTAGGAAATTTTAAAAGTATTAAGCTAAAACCATTAACCATTCCTACAAATAAAATAATGCGAGAACGTATGCCTACCTAGCTATTACCTACAGAAGCTTTACAGTACCTAGGGACTTTTGTTTTTGCGGTTGTCTTCTTCCTTTAAGGGGTTATTGCAATGATGTAATATTCAGTTAAGGCGTACTGCTTAAATGTAATCATTGGTTTATGTGAAAATGACTGCATGGATATAAATAAACTGTTGACACCGTCAGTGCGAACTATGAGGTCATACATAATAATTATGTAGGCACGTATAGACGTATAGTTAACGGTGTTCATGAGGTCAAAAAAAAAACGTCATGCTAGCTAGACTGAGACCGGTATCTCCTGACTTAAGTGTGCAAAGTATTTCTATGATGTGACGTCACGTATGTTTGACCAAGCTAATTTTATCGTCAATTTTCAAACATAATAAACATGATGAATGATGTCATTATATTATATCTACACGTAGAAGAACTCTATATTACTACTGTCGTCATAACAACAGTACGTACAAGTAGCGGCACGTAAGTTGGCAAGAGTTTTTGTAGTGGGGGAAGTTTGCGCACGCACAATTTCATACATTTTTATATGCGCGAACTTCCCCCACTACGAAAATCTCTTGCCAAGTTACGTGCCGGTAACTATACAATGATAAACTCCAACTCATATAATAATATTAGGTACCTACTTCTAGTTTTGGCAATGGGTAGACTACGTTAGTCTATAGTGGTCTGTCGTCTACGTTGCCCTTAATAAACTAATTAGAATGTAAATTATAGAGTGAAATATGGGCATAGGAACGTGCAAAAACCACAAAGTAGTTCAGTACTTACGGAGTTACTTCGTGTTTGATTATCAGCTGATATGCGCTTGATTGACCCGTTTCTTATCGGAAAACTGGCCGGAAGCCGAATTATTTAGACTATTGCGGACGTTGTGTTTGTAGTAGTGAATTAATGAGTCATGTTCTCATTCATGTTTCATTGATGTAAGTAAACCAACTATGTTGACTCCTCTCTACTCTCATGTTTATATCTAATCTGTCTGTGATCCAGTCTTTTCAGACATAAAATAGGTAGGTAAGTATATAAGTTTGTAGTTGGTTTATTGTTTTTACGTTACGTCGCTTTCAAAGAGCTAGAAGACATTTTTAATGCTTTCCTTCCTTTTATAATTACTTGAGGCTGTAACGTACTTGCGTAGGTAGTTAGTCATAGTTAATCTAAAAAACTCATCTTACATAGATACATTTTTTGTCCTCATAATGGTGACTCATGCGGTCGTCATAATCGAGTTTCCTCAGATTGCAATTAAGACTACACTTGAGTTAAACACCATAGACTCCACCCACTTTGGTAATATAGGTTCCGTGTTATAGCCATACAAACTTACCAGTCTAAACAAGAAGGCGGATGCTAGAACATGTAGTTGGGATTAATGACGCATGCTCGCAGAATAGATGGCGGGGTGTGATCGAAAGGTTCTGGATTGACATGCCACCCACAAAGTTGTACTGATGACGTCGTGAAGGACACGGGCATCCGCTGGTGAAGCACGTAGGACCGGTCGATGTGGCGAGGCTTGAGGGACGGAGAAGCCTTGTTATTTTCGACAGTGGGCGCCTTTCGGCTGAAATGACGACGAATGACGCCAGTTGCAGGCAGAAGTTCACCGTGCAAATTTGGAGACAAAAAGACGGTAAGAGTGTCCCTCGCTGATCTCGTGGTCCTAGGTTCGATTCTTGTATCGGGCAAAGTAGGTAAGTAGGTATTATTGGGTTTTTCTATTGGGGAATTTCTTAGTAACAGCCCGGAGTTTGGAACTTGGCGGTGTGTTACCCTTGTGCCTCGGAGAGCACGTTAAACCGTTGTTCCTGTGATCTCTCTCCGGTCGTGTCAGATTGCCGTCCCATCGGTCAATGAGTGTGAACCCAATACCCATGTCTGCACAAACACTTGTATAGTATAGTATCTTCCGCGCCGTCACCACTAAGATTGGTCGCCTCGACTGTATTCGGTCTTGAGAACTTTATCATGTCCGTGACTACCGCCGGACCACCATCGCCAATCGCTTTCATATTTGGTAAATAATTAGTACTCAATTGGTACTAATTAGTACTCGAACCACAAAATTGGTACCTACTTTAGTAGTTTTCGAGAAAATCGACTTTGAAGGTGGTCCGGCGGTAGTCACGCTCCCTTCAGTAGGACCACCATGAGCGCCGAAAAAGGGGGCACGCTACAGGTATTCTAAGTATACAAATAAGTAGTACCCATAAATGTGATTTATTACGTAAAAAAAAACAGAACTGTAACATTTGTATTTACCGAGAAATCAACGATGATAACCTTCTCGCAATTGTTCAGCAGGACCACGATTTTGAATGTTGATCCCAAGTTATAGAAGCTTGTCGCTCAAACCTACGTAGAAAATTAGTACCCTGCAAGATAAAATTAATACCCAAAATTCGACACTAGTACTCCAGTAGTTTACGAGATATACCATGCCATTGGTGGGGCGGCGGTAGTCACGGTGCCAAATTTTCATTTCAAGATTTCCCTATTAAAAACTCTGTGATTTCTTCCCAAATTTATACAAAAATTAGTACCTACTCCTAAAGAAGATAAAGCGACTAAAAATTCAGATTCTCAAGTGTTGTATTTTAAGAGAAATTAGCTTTAATTAGTTTTCTATACTAAATCTTCGAGTATAACCCGATCAAATTAAGTTGTTAATGGTATTGAGCTGGTTAAGAGATGTACACTCGTGCACATAAATTTATGGATGTCGGAATAGTATTAACAACAGTTCAATATCTAAATATTCATGCAAACAGTGTATCTAAGAAAAAAAAAATTATGTACGACTCAATACCATTGACAACTTAATTTGGTCGGGTTATACGCGAAGATTTAGTATGGAAAAGTAATGAAAGCTAATTTCTCTTAAAATGCAACACTTGGGAATCTGAATCCTTGGTCGCTTTAACTTCTTTAGGAGTACTAATTTTTGTACTCCTAAAGAAGCACCGCAACAAAATGGTGGCCGGAGCGCGGAAGTGTGGCCGGCGCCGGAGCAGATCGACGAAACCGCGCAGGGAAAGAGATAGAATTATAGTCAAATCTACGCGTTAGAACAGGCAGTTTCGCTAGTTTTCCGCTTCTCCTATACGTTCAAGACATGGCGAAATTACTGCGGTTCCACTGTTATGATGTCCGGAGCGGTGTGCTACGGGCGTTACCTACACAGCTGGTTCATTCTTAGTGGCGTAACTATACCATTCGGAGCCCGTGGCAAATTGAAGGGATGGGGCCCTCCCTCGATGTAAAGAAGCTCACCCAACGTTATAGTTTTTTTATTATTTGCTAGCACTTTTCCGGGACTTCTTCCGCGTAGATTTCATATTTTCCCCAACAACATTTAACACCTGACAGCTTCGTTGGTCTAGTCGCAAACGCTACTGCCGAGCATGAGGTCGATCTGTCCAAAAAATTAGACAATGGGAAAAAGGTACAACTGTTCGAAACCATTAATTGTCCTTTGTTGCGCATTTTCAGAAAAAAAAAAAATTGCATTTTTATACTTATGTTAGGATCCTCCTGTGCTTATGGCCCTCTCGGGCCGTGGGCCCGTAGCATTTTGCCGCAATGTCACCCTATAGTTACGCCACTGTTCATTCTGCACTTATTACTACTTGGACTCTCCTCTTGGGTTTACAAGATAATTTGGATGTTCTCTAAACAGAGAATGGATGTTCTCTAAACAGAGAAGCTAGGTTAGGAGGACGCAAATAAAAAACAATTTAATTTCTCGTATTATCCATTGTTCCCGTTTATCTACAAATACAAATATACGTAGTATCCAACAACCTTACATTTTTAATGCTTATCAACGAGAGTAACGTTTTATTCATAATTTAAAACAGGCAGACATAACTACAATAGGTTACCAAATATATTTCTAGTAACATTTTGTTTAGAATACGATTTTAAATATTTTTTCACTACATTAATAAAATCACGTGCGTTTTTATATTGCCTAATACAATTTTACATAAATTCAGTAACTAGGTATTAAAATTAAATTGATATAAACAGCAAAAATATAATTGAATTCCAACAATATTATTTATTTTATCTTTCGAAAAGAAACAAATAAAATACACAGAATAACAATAATGCAGTTTTCTTTCTAAAATAAAACAAACGTAGATTTCTCAGTGATTAATAAATGCAATAAAGAGTTTGGAATATAAATCAAGCCAACGGAATGCAGCAAAAAAGGAGCCAAGCATGTTTGGCAAGTGATTCGAATCTTATACTGCATGCTAACATTACCTAAATTGCTTGCCAAACGAAAAAATCTTGGCTTATAAAATAAGTATAAAAATAAATGCTTATTTCCTTGATAAATAAAACTAAGACAATAATTGCACGAGAATTCGTAAAAGTCATGGCAGATACCTCCTTACGTAGTGTAAAGTAATAAATAAGATTAATATTGCTTCGTAATTAAATCACGTAATTAATAGTGTGTTGCGATCATCTACATCTAAAGTGAAGGCACAGCACATTTACTCCTATCGACCAGTGTTTGTTTTTTTTTTTTTCATTATGCCTTTCTTTTTTATCTGTTTCGATTATTTTAAAATGTGTCTAACACTATACATAAGTGTATTTTTATAGGACTTTCTTTTACAGAACCAGGCATGTATCATTTAACTCTAAAACATTATCACAATAGGTTCGCAGCAATCCTGGCCGATGCCACTTCAGTCTCAGCGTTTTTATTCTTCCGAAGACATCTGAAATACAGAAAAAAATGTTATGAACATCTTTGTGATAAATTAGCGGTTTTCTCGAAGTACCTACTTACATTTAACAAAAAAGACAAGTAGGTAGGTAGCAGACACCTTACTACAACTACTTTTAAGGCCCGCAACTCCTCGTCGCACGGCTAACCACTCGTTGTCGACAGGTGGTATACAATAAACGTCAACCAGTCAACCAGTGGACCTCGCGTCGCGTATAACATTATCGCGTTGGCAATGCGCATGCGCAGTCAACGCAAGGCAAGCATGCGAGCAGCGCGTTATCACCGAGTGGTCCACCCGCCGTCCGCGCGTGGAGGGCTTACGACCGAGGCGATCCGGTGACGCTACGGAGTTGATGTAGTGAGCGCATACCCATACAAGTCTATATAAAGAATACTAGCCGCAGGAGACGAGGCGGTGCGGAGTGGGTGCCGGGTGGCTCTAATGAGCTGTGACCTTTAAACCTACCTATTGAATAGCAGTTCTTGATTAAAATGGCCTCGAAGAATGACAATACTTTTGACATCCGGACGGATACAGGCGGAGAGGCAACAGGTGCAGTTGCCCCTTCCTGGACTTCTTTGGATATAAACATAGTTTTATAACTTGTATTTTCACTTTGTATTCGATATATTACTAAGATGTAGATAAGTTGTCGTCATCTTCGAAAATGGGGGCACATTGTTGAGATTACGCAAAATAGGTGCAGAACGCTTTTTTAAAAAGGGTCTGAAAAATTTCCCCCCAGCCCCCAGAGTGAAAGATATTCTCCACCTTGAGCGAAAATCTAGATCTGCACCTGAAAACACCTTTAGAAATTGTTCTACTAGTGTCGTGTCGCCCTGTCTGCGGAAGCCTTAAGTCAGAAGTTCTGTTGTGCAACTTTGTTTCCCAAAGAATACAGAGCGTAAGAATAAAGTACTTAGGTACTAACAAGTTCAAGTGCCCTGTTCATGAACGTCGGCAATCACCACGTATCATTGCTTGATATTAAGATGTTCTAAGAGCAGGGATGCAGGTTCGGGCAGACTTTCTGATAGACGGTTACCGTTACGTACCTGTAGGCGGGTAGGTATATGTAATTAGCAATCAAACTCAAACTCAAACTCAAAGCATTTATTTAAATTAAACCTTTAACAGGCACTTTTGAATTGTCAAGAAGTCGGTCAGTCAGAAAAATTCATTCAATTGGTGGGGGGGCCGGTAAAAAGTAGCCTACTCGAACACCTATTTATTTCATTTCCTTCCCCGGATTTTGCCAAGGTCAGTTATTTTTTTGATATTGTGGTTCACCTCACGTTTAGCATTCTTTCAAACTGAGACATGGGTCGTCGTGTTGTTTCAGATTTTTCTTTAATTTGTTTAAAGTAATTTTATTCTATTTTTTGTAGGTGTTCAGTATGCTGCGTCCCAAAGGACGTTGCTTTTGAAGCTGCTAAGCTTAAGTGGAATTGAATTTACCTCGTCAGCGCGATGCTGGGTAAACTAACTAACTATACGTTGAATCCCTAATATATAGTAAAGTGACGTCGAGGCAAACCGAGAAAGCGATGGCAGAACGAGCTAGTTTTAAAAGCGACAGAGGCATCTTCAGCAGACAACCGTGCAAGTTTGAAATCAAGGGGAGATGGTTTGCCCAGCTGTGGGATACAGGCCAGTTATACATCATACCGGGCTATACAATTTAATAACCAAAATAATATGCGGGATTGTTTGCAAGTAAAATCTACCCGCACCGCTATGCATTGTAATATACTAGGCACACTGTACCTGATAAAGTAATACTTGATCAACTTGAGTCAATAACTTGAATTATAATTAAAAAAAAAAAACAAGGTAGTAGCAGTTTTGTATATCGCACACCTAGATCTAAAGAGAGCTAACTCAAAAATCGAAATATTTGAGGTATGCATACCATCGAATTCCTTAATTCACTACCTAGCGACCAACAAAACAGATGCAAAAATAGTTCTATCTGCATTTAAAAAGTATTGATCAATAACAGCAAACTCCTGTAGTGCACGGGGAGATGGTAATCAGTTTTTCAACTTTTCTGCAAAAAGTGTTTTTTTGAGTTAATCGCTGTTTAGATCTAGGTGTGCGATATCTGGTTTGTTTTTAGCTAGTATTGAAGTGGAATAGTCGATTATTTTATTCGACTAACGACCAGTTTGCAACATAAAGGTTAAATACTATTTTAATCTAATTTTCCTGAGTCGTGTAAGTGAGGGAGGATTGTTCATTAAAGCCATCTTTATTTTTACTCAGAGATATCATTTGTGTAAAGTCTACATTGCAGTGTCTCTTTGATTTTTTTTACGCAGACTAGTCATGGTCACAATTCTTTGTCGTTATATTTTATATCTCTACATGTTTCATCAGTAAACTAATGTACTTTTTGTGCTATAGAAAGAGTGTTTTTATTTAAAATAAAGTAAAAATATAAATTCCAAATTTTTGGAATGGGCTAGAATTTTTTCAAACTGGCAACTAATGGCAATAGCAGTTACATTTTGAAGTTCAAGGGCATAATTAATGATGCAATGAATAATTTAAAGTTTTGTGAAGTTAAAAGATTTGTTTGGAAAATAAAACAAGATAATAAATTTTAAAGATTTTTTATGGAATATTACATCATTTTACATGTTTTTTCGTTCAATAGATTACTTTTTACAATTTGTGCTTTTGTATTGGTAGCTATTTAATACTATGTAGTTAATACTATATTTATGACTATATTGTCCATTACATTACTGATAATACCTACGCCTGTAAACAAATAAAGACAGAATTACTGTTTAAAAAAAAAACCTTGATGGAATGTAATAAGGCATAGTTTTACAAATAGGTTTTACCTAAGTTAAGGGGGTGTGTTATAAAATTTTTGAGGGGGCAATTTTTTAGCAATATTCCTCATTTTTAGCAAGATATATTTAGGGATTTATGGGTCCTTGTTGAAGTTTGGTGTACAAACATCAGAAGGACAGCTCAAAGTCACCTTTTATAAGCTCCAGCACTTAGGGTGCCTTTGCATCTGGCGTTGGTCTAGCGTTGACGTTCGGTGAACGTATACGCAGCGTAGACGCTTTATAGACGCGACGCTAACTTTAATTTAACTAAATACATTGCATTTGCATTTGGCATTATTTCCCGCAACATTAAAAACATGTTGCTGAAACAATGTGTTGTCTTAATGAATAGTTGAATACACGACTTTACACCAAAAATTTTACAACACACCTATTAAAGCCTGCCCACACTGAGGCGAATTCCGTGCGGGACACGGGACGCGACTGCGCGTTTCATCTGTTTTATTTTAATAAGGAAGCCACGCGGCAAGTTAGTTAACACAATCGTCGCGAGCGCATTTCGTCCCGTATTCGATGTTCGCCTCCGATTGACAAGACTTTAAAACATCATAATTGACATTACTTCTTTACCTTTTGCCAAGCGAAGAAGCCGTAAGAGACTCCTGCGCCGAGTGCGAAGGCGAGCAGATAGGGCACGAACTTGAGGGACGGACCGAAACGCTTGCGCATCAACATGCTGAGGAAGTTGATGTTGCTGTCCGAGTACGGAGGGTAGCGGCCGCTGGAAGGAAGAAAAATTATTGTTTTAAAAAAATACCGTAAGTATAGCTTAGGGGAGTCAGTCTTCGGAATATTTGGGTAGTAATGTCACATTGTCACATGTCTTAGAACCAAAAAAATCGCAGGGGTGACACTCAGCACCTGGCCCGCCTGATAGATTAATTACGGCCTCACAGAGAGGAGGCCTTTGTCCCAGCAGTGAGAACATTGTAGGTTGTTTATGCTAATGTCACATTTAACTACATTAAATCGCGAGATGGGTCGTAAAAAGTTGTCTCTTGTTACCCGTTAAAATAACGAATGCAATCCTGCATGTCATGTCTGCTTGCTGCCAAAGTATACAACGTGAAATTTTAATGGTTGTTTTCCCGATTTGCACTCAGTAGTGCTGCCGATTCATAGAGAAAAATTTAAAAAAGAAACTTTTTTTTTTGTTTTCAAATAATTATAAAAATATGATCTCAACTCGAAAGAGTGAGAATCAATAGTAACTCACGTGCGCCCGCCCGCTACCTACCATCTTTGCAGGTAGCAGAACGACCATGCGCAGTCGTCCGTTTGCGCTGTAGTTAAACTATCGGTTCGAGATCGCGTTCGAGTTTTGTTTTTCACAATTGTAAATCTGTCATTTTTTAATACTTTTTTTCATTTTTTTACAAATCGATTATACTATCAAGACAAAATCATATCGCTTCGGGAAAACAACCATTAAAATTTCACGCTGTATAACAAAATTATTATGTCTATTTAAATAAATCAGTGAGTGAGTGATTTCCGAAAATCACTCACTCACTGTGGTTGCAAAATTGAGAACAGAGTTCCAACACTGCAGCTGACATTTCGTATATGGATGTAAGTTTTTTAGTAAAGATTTACAGAATGACAGTATTGTAGGTAGTCCAGGGAATCGAATCCCTTTCTGTTCTAAAATTCCGAATTAATCGATTGAAACTGTCTACAGGGTAGCAGGGACGCCGTATAGTTCTTGTTCAAAATTCACCCCTATGAACTATAAAATAGGTATCAAAATTCACTTACGAAGCCAGCTTCTCCCCGATGGGCGAGAAGTTCTTGATGAGACAGCTCTTCTTGTGTGTGAACGTGTCGAAAGTCTTCTTGCCGTGGTAGGCGCCTATGCCGCTCGCGCCGACGCCGCCGAACGGGAGGGTCTCAACTATTATAGGAGACTTTATTAGTAGGGGATAGGGTTGGTTATTGATAGTGTGCTGCTGAGATTTTCATTTGTTTATGCATTCTTTCTTGTGTAAAAGTTTTGTAGTGTAGGTATTATATGAAATAATTTGTTTTCTATTTATAACACACTTAAATGTTTTATTCTGATTATGAATCAGGTCTTGTAATAATAAGAGTGAGAGGTGTTTGCGTCACATATTTCCTAAGTTTGAATAGATAAATTAAAAAATCGTATAATAAAAAGAAATGGACAATTGAAAATCTCAGCAGCAAAACGGTTATACTTTGTACAAATCAAAGATCTAAGTTCAACATTCTCAAATCATGCTAATTCATGCTATTAATAGATACTGGCAGAGAGAAAGAAAGTGTACCTACAGTAATAAAATAGTTAGTCTACGAAAATATTTAATACAGGCTTACAAGCATTACCTACTTTTTCAAATGTTGGGGTAACTAAAAAATCAGCACTCTTTGTAACATTCAACAATGGCGCTGATTCTGTTGTTCACAAAATAAACTAAATTTAAGTTCAGGCATCTTTTTCTTTCTATTTCATTAAGACAAGGACAGAAGATAAATATTAATTTAGTCCTGTCAAATTAGTCAGCGCCTGGCGTAAACTGACGTATTTAAAAAAAAGTCTAAAGTTGTCTATGGAGTATCTTAATTTGACAGGACTAAACTAAACTTTATCTTCTGTCCTTTTCTTAATGAAATAGAAAGAAAAAGATGCATGAACTTAAATTTAGTTTAGCTTGTGAACAACAGAATTGGCGCCAATATTAATCTTTGACAGCCACTCGCCAAAAAATAATAAACGTGCCCTCGGCGTCAGTCTGTCATGTAATCGAACCATGGCGTGTGGAATGTTTTTTATGGCCACCAAATGGCTGTTTGGCTCGGAAATCAAAAGCTCAGTCTACTTCCAGTTACCACAAGACATTTGCAGGCATTGCAGTTTCAAGCCTAATTTTGTTCTCTTTATTTTTACAACAATAAAGTAAGATTTAGGATTTGTAGTGATGAATCCCTTCTCGGAAAAAAAGAGAATTATCCTATTAAATGTTACTAGGAAAATTCCCGATTTTCCCAAGGTCTTGGTACACCACTAGTATTCCTACAGCTGATATAAGTGCAGCCTGCAACAAAGTGGCAGAGAGGAGAAGCAAATAATGATGTTTTATCTAAACTTCGTTACAACCCCGCTCCCATTTCATCACAGGCTAATTTTAATCTCCTATAAAGAAAAACTATTCAAATAAGAGTGAAAAATATCCAAACCTCCCATGTGCATCATGGTATCGTTAACGCACATCCCTCCGCTACTAGTGTTGTCCACAATACTCGATATAACCTTCTTACTCGTACTGAACACGTACAGCACTAGCGGCTTCTCTCTACATACAACAGAATACGTCAGACCTCCACCGAACAGGCTATTATTTACTACAGAAGAGTAAAGAATATTCTAGATTTTTAAAGATAGTTTTCTGCCAAAGTTTTGTAATAATTATAACACTAACAATTTAAAAAGTTGTGCAAAAAATAGTATAATATTTAAGCCTGGCAACAACAACTTTGACAGTAAACTTATACAAGATTTTTTAGGCATATTGCGACAAAAAATTAAAGTAACAGAAAATTTTATATTCTAGAAATTATACAATTTAACAAAGAAGTCCACCACCATCCTTCACCGGTACCGACCACCATAAGACACCGTGAACAGAAATACACCAAAGATTTAACCAAGTTATAAATACTTTGTATACTAGACCATTGTGAGCCTGAAAGAAATCGATGTGAAATAACTGACTTCGATAGTTACATGCAAGTGTAAACATCCATTTGCTTCGCTATTTATTCTTGCAGCTTGCTATTGGTCAGGCGCACTGATATTTCTTACGAATGATTCGTTGGATCGGGAAATGCGAGCCTACATGAGAGTGATTACATCAGTCAGGGATGCTGCAAACGTGTTCGGGGGCCGGTATGATTCAGGTGGCAAAATCGAATGTATATGTCGAAGTTGAGACAGGGCAGTTATTTTTAAAAATACGCAGAACCGCCGACCTTATTCTGGTCTTCGGTTCTGCTATAGCTTACAATAGATTTCACTTTTGATCTATCAGGCAAACTTAAGGATTTCAGTAAAATAAAAACAAGCAATCTACTTAATACAATAATTTTTTTTAATCAAACAGACATAGGTTTTACTCACAATGTTTCTTCTTCAAAATCGGCAGCAAAAGTGAGCTCCGCACTGAAGTCGCGCCTTTTATTAACTCGTTCGCCCCACCAGCAGGGGCAAACGTCAGTTACAAAGTATTTTACCGCCGAATAAACAGATGACGTTTAAACATTACATTTTATTTTAAAAAGTACTAAGATTTTTAGGTATTACTATTTACAAAATAATGTTCCAAAATTACAAGGTATTTGAAAACTATTAGAATTCAATTTTAGTAGCATTACTAGATTTAATTAGTCATGATCTTGACGTTAGCTTAAAGTCAAAATCACTACCAACCAAATCTGAAGTTATTTATTAACAAACATAACACTTCTCTAAATATTGATAGGTACTGAACTACTGATTACAAAACAAAATCAACTTAATCAACTGCCGAATAATCTTCGCGGCGACACGGCCATACTGATGCGCGATGCGTGCTCTGCATCGCTCTTGTTTTTCTGTAATAGAGAAATAAATATTGTGAGGCCAGGCACTTCCACAGTACACACAAGCCTATTTGTAAAGGTTACAGCGGAAGTGTATTCGTATTTACTGTTCACTCCACGTGACTACAGATCAAATAAATTATTATTTTTATTATGATAACACATAATAGGTAGGTGTTTACTGCTCATTTCACATGAAAACAGTAAGCCTAGCTATTTAAAGTTACCATTAGCATTATTGGTCAGTTCGCGAGATAACAGTAGAATTAGCTATCATTATTAACAATGTTTCTGCTCATTCCACATGACAACAGTAACAGGATTCCATTTATTTGTAAAAGGAAAGGAGAGGTGGATGAAAGGTCGATGCTGTATAGACCAGCGGCTCTAAGGATGTTGGGGTAGGTCGATGCTGTGCTCTGGGCGGTCTCGTACGCCGTGGTACACAGGGGATTTTTAATTCTTTTAGGATAGGATTATTTGTGGCTTATTGGACGGTTCCACCCGCCATTAGCATCTTTTAGTTTTTGTTAACATAAATTGGTTGGCTTATTGGACGGCTCCACACGCCAATAGCATCTTTTTGTTATTTGTGGTAGAACAGACAACAGTCAGAGTAGTTATTAGGAATCAATATGGAAGACGCTCACCGTTGTTATTTTTCATCGTTGTCCGTCTGCAGGCGGCAACGTATCCGACGGGGTTAGCGGTTGCAAGGCTGCCCCGATGCTGGAAGGCCCGGCTTGCTGATCGTCCGGGGGCGACACGGCCGCCTGGGTGGTCCCTCCAGGTAGTGGGGCGCGCCGCAGTTGATCGTGTGCGACCTTGCGAGGTCGCCCATGGTGTCCCACTACCTTCTTCACAAGGTAGCGGTCGTTTTCTAGAACCCTGTGAACTTCGTAAGGAGCGCTAAACTTAAGATCAAGAGAAGTCTGGTTTCTGGGGTTGTTTTTTATCAAAACAAAATCGCCTCTTTGAAACCGGTGAATTTTAGCTCGGCCTTTGTCAAACCTTGCTTTATCATTATTAGCTACCTGCGTCATTTTTTGTTGCACATGACGTTCAAGGGCCTCAAAATTGATTGATGCATTGTCCAGGTTAACTAAGTTTAGTAACTCTGGTGGGACACAGTTTTGACGTCGAGTCAGTAGTGCTAGTGGAGCTATGCCTGTGGTTCTATGGACCGTGCAGTTGAGAGCAAGCTGAAGGCTTTCCAGCGCTGTGTGCCAGTCTGGAGTCTCATAGTTTTTTATCATTACGAGACCATTCTTCAGTGTTGCCATCACCCGCTCGACTTGTCCGTTGGCTCTGCTAACACCTGGTGCTATGGAGTGTATTTCTATGTTAAACATATCACAGTAGTTTTTGTATTCTCCTAGAAACTCACGACCGCCGTCAACGATTATTTGCCTTGGAGCTCCGAAAAGGTGGATGACCTGCTTCAGGGCCGCCAAAGTGCTGTGTTGACTTTTGTCATTGGTGTAGCGCAGTAACACATATTTAGTGTAGGCGTCTACCGTAACCACGACGTACTCTTGCTCATTAGGGGTTCCCAATTTACCCGTGATGTCCATATGTATTACTTCAAATGGGACTACCGGCTTGGCAATAGGATGCAATTGTACCTGCGTAGCTCCAGACGTTTGCTTGGAAGTTCTGCACACAATACAGTTGTCGACAAAGTCTCGGACGGTGCTGCTCATCTTGTCAAAATAATAAGTTTCCCTTATTTTGTGAAGGGTCTTCTCCCAGCCTGGGTGTTTCAGAGCACTATGGAAAGTATTGATTAGGCTCCACTGGAAAGACTTTGGTACTACAATAAGTTTTTGGGAGCCTAAGATAGCGTCTAGTCTCTCAAATTTAAGGACGTTGTTTTCGAGGAGGTATCCGGGGACATCTTCACCATTATGCAGAGCATCTATGATGGGCCGCAAGTGGTTATCACGTCTTTGTTCAATATTTACCCAATCCAGATTATTGGTTAAGACGTTGACAGTCAAAGGATCCGGATTTCTGCTTAGGTAATCTGCATGCTGCATCCGCTCGCCCTTCCTGTATTCTATATCAAATTCAAAATTTTGGAGATAGGCCCACCATCTATGAATGCGGGGTAGTAAGTCCTTTTTGTGCTTTGAAGCTTTGAGTGCATTGCAGTCGGTAATTACCTTAAACTGGCGTCCATAAAGAAAGTGCCGGAAATGCTTGATTGCTCGTACTACGGCCAGTGTCTCGAGCTCGTAGGAGTGGTACCTACTTTCTATATCCGTCGTACGCATACTGAAGTACGCTACCACATGCTGCCGTCCGTTAATAATCTGAACGAGTATCGCTCCAAAACCAAGGCTACTAGCGTCAGTAAATAGTTCAATAGGTTCCCCTTCTTGAAATATTGTTAGGACCGGTGTAGAAGTTAGGTGATGAATTATCTTTTGACGTGCTTCTTCATGAAAATGAGTCCATTGCCACCTAGCGCCCTGTTTAGTTAATTCGTAAAGGGGAGCCATGGTTCGAGCAAAATCGGGTATAAAGCGACGGAAATATCCCGCAAGACCGTTAAATTGGCGAACCTGTTTAACATTAGTCGGTACTGGGGCCTTCAGTAAAGCTTCGACCTTTTTAGGACTGGGGCGAACCTGACCGTTTTCTATCACGTTACCTAGGTATTCGATGGACTGTTTGAAGAACAGACATTTATCAATGTTAATCGAAAATCCTGATTCCCGTAATGCTATAAAGACTCTTTCCAAGTATCCGAGGCCGGATGAAAAATCACGGCATTTACAGATGACGTCATCTATATAAACCTGTGCGATGCTATCGTTATGGGCTTTGTCTGCGCTACCTGGACTCAAAAGAGGACCTAAGGCACGGTTAATGCATCTCTGATACACTGAAGGTGCGTTACACAATCCGAATGGCATGGTTTTGTACTCAAATAGGCCATCTGGGGTGACAAAGGCTGTTTTCTCTATAGAATCAGCAGCAACAGGAATCTGGTGAAATCCTGATGCCATATCTAGGGTTGTGTAATACAGGCCACCAGCCAACTGATCAATTTGGTCTGCGATTAAAGGAAGGGGATAATGATCGCGGACAGTGTTAGAGTTTAACTCCCTGTAGTCTACGCACATGCGGTCGTCACCGTTTTTCTTTTTGACCAAAATAATTGGGCTTGAATATGGGGACTTGCTCTCTTGCACAATGTTATTATCTATTAACTCCCTAACAATTTCTTTAACCTTTTCACGCTCAACTGGGCTTAACCTATAAGGTCTTCGTTCCACAAACTTATTTGGATTTTTTAAACGAATCTCTAATTGACCTGTATTGACACGAGTTTGTGAAAAACCCCGAGTGAAAATAGCAGAATATTTATTGAGGAGAGTTAGTAGCTGGTCAACCTCAGATGTATTGCTCAAATCATGATTAATATTATCAAATAAACCGGCCGTCGATCGCATGTGCAAGACGCGAGGCTGGGAGCACAGAGTCGCGCTATTTTGGGTTATGATTACTGTTAGTCCCGTTTCGCTTAAAAGATTTGCACCTATCAATACGTCTGACGTCATTTCGTAATCGGACAGGATGTGAAATTCGATCTCTACGTTTATATTGTCAATTTCACACACCGTCGTTAATATACCAGTGGAAACCACAGGAAATGGGCCTATTCCTCGTAAATAATTAACTATTTGTCGTCGTTTCCCGGGCAACTTATTTGCAATAGATTCGCGTATCACAGAGCACTCCGCGCCACTATCGAATACAGTATCAATAATTATATCGCCGACTCGCATACGCATAGTGTTTAAACTCTGTTTCTTTTTTATAAACGAATTCACATTAGAGGTTATCTGTTTCTCCCGACGGTAACATGTATCAAAGGTATGACCAGATTTTGAGCAAAATGAACAAAGCCTATTGTCACTCTGTTTAGGTAACGACGCCCCTGAGGCACTAGGGGTCTTCTCAGTTGTTTGTTTATCTGCAACTACTGGCGAATTTTTGTAACGACAATCACGAGAAGCGTGCCCCGGCTTCTTACAAAAGCTACAGTAAAGGGGGTTCCGATTATCAATAGCGTATTTTAAACGTTTGGATGGTGGTTGGTTGGTATTTTGATTATTGGGACGCTTAACACGAATAGATGAGGCAACGGAAATTAATTCTGGCACTGAGGTAGCTCTGGCATTCATGAGTTCAATCCGAAGGCGCTCGTCACTAATTGTTCCTATCACCGCTTCCACCGCATCATTATCATCAAGTTTATCTTTAGTAACCCGTCTCCACAAAATCCATGATCGGGATAGAAACTCGGCAATGTCTTTGGTAGGATCGTAATTGTGTTCCTTAAACCTTAGCACATCCCTCGAATAGCGGTTTTCGGGTTCAAAGGTAGTGATAATATTTTGACGCAGTTCGTCCCACGTGGACGTTGTGACGAGCCAGTTATCAGCCCACATCTTAGCCCGACCTTTTAGTAGGCTAGTCACTTTCATGCGGATATCATAATCACTGAGCTCATAATTAGTCTTAGCCGAAGAAATATGATTACACCACTCGCGGACCCCGACGTTGCCATCCGGGTCATATGAAGGCAAAAATACATCAGTAATTTTAACTTGATCACGTTGCTTCGACAGCCTTTCACTCATATTTTGCATCATCGTTATCATATGTAAATAAAATTCAGGAGGTACGTTACCGCCATGTTGTTGTAGCGGCGCCATGCTGGCTGATGTAGATGATCCACCATCGCCGGCGTCTGGTCCGGACACGGTGCACGTTGGTAGGTTCGGTGCCGTTGATCCGTTCTGGTCTGGTGTTTCCATTGTGTCACGCAGGATGACTCGTTCAATGTAGGTAGAAGCAGTCTGAAAAATAAAAATAAAGCGGACAGAAGAGTAGGTAAGTATCCCACTTCTGATGTCGAAGTTGAGACAGGGCAGTTATTTTTAAAAATACGCAGAACCGCCGACCTTATTCTGGTCTTCGGTTCTGCTATAGCTTACAATAGATTTCACTTTTGATCTATCAGGCAAACTTAAGGATTTCAGTAAAATAAAAACAAGCAATCTACTTAATACAATAATTTTTTTTAATCAAACAGACATAGGTTTTACTCACAATGTTTCTTCTTCAAAATCGGCAGCAAAAGTGAGCTCCGCACTGAAGTCGCGCCTTTTATTAACTCGTTCGCCCCACCAGCAGGGGCAAACGTCAGTTACAAAGTATTTTACCGCCGAATAAACAGATGACGTTTAAACATTACATTTTATTTTAAAAAGTACTAAGATTTTTAGGTATTACTATTTACAAAATAATGTTCCAAAATTACAAGGTATTTGAAAACTATTAGAATTCAATTTTAGTAGCATTACTAGATTTAATTAGTCATGATCTTGACGTTAGCTTAAAGTCAAAATCACTACCAACCAAATCTGAAGTTATTTATTAACAAACATAACACTTCTCTAAATATTGATAGGTACTGAACTACTGATTACAAAACAAAATCAACTTAATCAACTGCCGAATAATCTTCGCGGCGACATATATTTTGCCGCCCGGTTGTGCCGAATCATGCCGACTTGAACAAGTGTCTAGCACGCCTTAAAGCCATATTCACAGTTTCTAAATAGTCTTTCGAATGCACTGTGCCTGAACAAACCGTTTTTTAAATGGATTGTCTAGGTACGTGGTCTAGTATAGCAAAGTATTATTTTTCCATCATCAAACCTATTTCAACCCACTCCTTGGAATTAAAAGATCAAGCCAACCCAATGTACCACCTTATCCCGACGACTGTTTGCAATAACATACAAAACGATTTATAATTCATTTGTATTTTATTTATTTTTTATTAATAAATAAGTGATTTTAGTCAAATAATATATTGAAGAGAACATTGCGTGTGGTATTTATTTTAAAGCGACTACATACTTGTCAACTTTAAGCTGCTTCCAAAAAAAAAAAGTGCATTTAATTTTATTAGGCTTGCCCCAATTATATGGGACTTATGTGGGTGTATTATGGATTCACCAACCGTTCGGCCAACCTCTCGGCCTCGGCCTTCTTTCGCCCAACCCTTCGGAGAGTAGAGGCGTGAAGTTAGGTGTGTAATTTCATAATACAAAGTCTAAGCTTAATTTTAAGCTCTTTCACAAAGTGCAGTACCGTTTCCTTCAAAAAATGGTGCTGTGCGTTTGCGCATATTTTAGTTACTTACGCAACGTATTCTCGAGTAAGAGGTATTATTCCATTATTATTACTATCGAGGCAGCAAGTCGTGTCATCGATATTTGATGGTCTTGTCAGTCTAAAATGCAAAAATATGTAACTTTTGCAAACAGTCCATATTTTAAACAGTCTGCACAAATGTATCATTACATACTTTGAATTATCTTATATAAATATTTTAACTTCTGTAATCGATACATATTTAGTCGTCGACTCGATATTTTTCTTAGTCGATTTATCGACCACAGATAACGTATTTTTACGCTTACCACACAATGTATTTCTTCAAACAATATTTTCCAGAACACACTTCCTACATTTAATTTTTTTCTTTAAGAAATCGATGATTTATAAATATTTTGTGTACTTTTACAAACAGCCAATGGTAATGTATTGTCCTTACCGCCATAAAACATGATCGTATCGTTCATACTGATACTGCCCGACCGGGTTTGTTCAGTGAACAACTTTTGTATGTTGCTTTGATTGCTGAACACGTAAAGCACTAACGGATGTTCCCTGAAAATTGTTTATGGTTTCACTCTGTGGTCGCCATGGTTCCTTCCCATGGATAATGGTAGACTGGTAATGATGGGCCATTGTGGACTCCATGGTTCCCTCCCATCGAAATATGGTAACTGGTAACGATGGCCAGTCTCAGCAGCCCGGTTACGATTATCATAATACGAATCGATTATTATTTAAGAGGTTTAATTAAAATATAATAATTACCTAGACATATAATACAAAGATAATTAATATAAATTGAAAACTGAAATAAAAACTATTATTTTGGTACATTCGTTTAGTATCAAAATATAGGCCATTCGACGTTCACGTGAAATAAAATCGACTATTTAGTTATAATTTCGATGAATAATCGATTCGATATCGATATTGGTAGTAATGGGTCGACATGTAGTTATTAATTAAATATAAATATTTCGTGACTGTCCCCTGTGCACTGTATGGGGATTACATGATATAATTTCAATGGAATATATTGATTTCAAATTATTTAGGATAAATGTATTTTGTCATTATCAAAAATTACAATTAAGATGTAAAGTTAAATTTATGGCTTAATTATGAAATTCCCACGATAATCTAAATGCAATTAATATGTGCTATTAATTTTACTGGAAAACTGCCAAAATGACAATAGATGATATTCCGATGATATTCCCACGGTTTGAAGTATATGTAGCAAAACACTCAAAAACACACGGCCACACATACTTAATAATTATGTATTTTTTCACGATAACAAAAGTTGTAACAAATCTAAGTTTTTTACTGTTACAATGCACTTATAAGGCATCATTTTAAAGTAAAGTCAATTTTTATTTTAATAAAAATTTGAATATTTGATTCTATTTTCAAAATAACTAAGGCCCACTTGCACCACAACTCACGAAAAGCCCGTATTTCAGAACGCCACTCAATATTCAAGTATTACTTAAAACTAGATTCAAGCCATTTGATTGGTTGAAACTAGTTTTATGTAATGCTTAAGTATTGACTGACGTTCTGTAATACGGGACTAAATGCCTTTAGCGTTAAAAGTATTCAATACATCGTTCTGTTTCTGTTAACAGTTTGAATATGACAGAGGCGCGAGACGGACCGATGATTGGAATACGTTTAGCGTTCAACATATTAAGTGGATTGTGGTGCAAGTGGGCCCTCATCATTTAGATACTATATTATATATAGAACAGTAAAAATCGTTAAAAATATAAACACGAACGATACTGAAACAATCTTTGCACTGACATTAAAGAAAAAAACAGCACACTGCGCCTCTGAGGCTCTGACCCGCGACCAAGCGACCCGAATGCGTTAAACTGGCCGCTTGGTCGCGCGACCAGACGACGCGTTTTTTAGCCGTCGCTTCAAGCGGCAAAAACAAAACAGCAGTAGCCAGGGTTGCCAGCTCATAACCAAAACTCAGGTGTTTAAAAATGAACTTCAAAAACAATAGAATTTAAAATTGCGCGCTCCTCCACAAAAAACCCACACAATAATTTGTAATATGTATGAACCACAGATATAGATATACCTAGATAACGCAAGAGTAACTACTTCGCGTGCCAAAAATTGCACCAACTTATGATTACAAATCGTAAGCCGCCCCTTTCGCGCTCAGTCCTTTGTACTGCTGGCTGGGTAAGTGTGAGCGAGAGCGCGAGCTTGTGACGTCATAGTAGGTAGTCAAAAATATGGCACGCTTGGTTTTCATACAGTTCGTGATACTTGCGTTATCTAGGTATATCTATATCTGTGGTATGAACCAATCCGTGGAGGAACGCAACATTTTAAATTATAATATCTACATTTTGGTGAAACATTGAATTTTTTTCGAAGAACAACCTTAGCCAAAACCAACATTAAAACCCGCCTGAAACCACAAATCACTAAACACTTTTAACGATAAACGAATTTAGAACATCGTTCTGTTTCTGTCAGTTATTTGAAGATGACCGAGACAGTATGATTTAAACACGTATAGGTGTTTAAATCATTCTGTTTCGGTCATCCATATATAGCACTAAGCACTAAGGGCGCATTTCACCAATGAAACTGAATACGATCAGGACATAAAATAAACCACGTTTAACGGTTATCAATGTCATTATTTACTGTAGAACATTGACACTGACAGTTCTTGAACGCGGTTTAGATGTGCTGATCGCGTTGAATTTCATTGGTAAAATTCTCACAAAATGTAGTTAGTGATCGGTGGTGCAAGTGGGCCTAAATCACGTAAATTTTGAAAATCAAAACACAAACAGCATCACGAAACGCAATAAAAATATGAAAAAATAAACTTACCGCTCATTGATGAATTGTATGGCTTCATAAGCGTTTTCAACGGGTACTATAGGTAGTAGAGGCCCGAAGATCTCGTCTTGCATGATCTTGTCTGACGCCACAACGTTTGTGATCACTGTGGGTTCAATATATTTGTCGTTTGCGTCGTACGAACCTCCGATGGCGATTTTGTCTTTGCTTCCGTCGACTACTGCTTGGAGGCGGCTGAAAGATGAATTGCGAATGGATTAGTTTTACGAAAATTTTAAAATATTTTTTATTTTCTTTCCTAGTGTTTTTTTTTTTGTCTGTAGGATGGAATGATGTTCTTCAAGATTAGAGTTATCTACCGACTTACTTTATTGAAACTTTTTGCCTTGAACTTGTTGGGGAGAACTAATGTCATTCGGTTTTATGGCTTGTTTCACCAACTTGGACAAGTTTCGATTTCGGTATTGTTAATTTTTGATTAATAAACTTTATTATTATCTGTTGGCTAAATAACCGGAACCCCTAAGTTTAGAAATTTTACCACTCACCTAAAATGCCTTCCATTAATAATCCTGCCGAAATCCGGCGACTTCTGTGCATCAGCTCCGTACCATTCGTTGAGAATCTTCTTGGCAGCAGCCACAAACTTGTCTTGTACCTCCTTGGTGCACAGGACATAGTCTGGCGCGATGCAGGTCTGCCCTGCGTTGATGAACTTGCCCCAGAGGATTCGCTTCGCTGTCACTATCAAGTCCACTGTGTTATCGATGTATACTGGGCTGTGGACAGAGAATTTAGGTCTTAGTAGGAATAGGCATGGCCATAGTTATATAGTGGCTGGGACATCGACGTACAGACGCGCACATCAAGCTACCCGAAACTGTCAAATTTTCTCAATCAACTTTGAACCTTATGCTTTAGGGATAAAGTTGAAAATCTATTAAATAAATTTGACAGATTGTAGTAGTTTGAAGTGCTGGCGTTTGTACCACCTGTTACCACGGATTCAGTACATGATTCTGAACCCCGCTACGTAGAAATGATTCGTCGGTTATTAAAACAAAAATTTGTTGTTCAACACATTTTGATCGCACAGGTATTGCAATTTTTTACGAAAAAGCAGTTTTTTTTTGATAACCGACGAATAATTTCTGCGCTAGTGTGTCTAGAATCATCATCATCTGCCTGGCCTTTTCCCAACTATGTTGGGGTCGGATTCCAGTCTAACCGGATGCAGCTGAATACCAGTATTTTACATGGAGCGACTGCCTATCTGACCTCCACAACCCAGTTACTGGGTAATACAATACCCCTTGGTAAGACTGGTTGTCAGACTTTCGGGCTTCTGACTACCCGTAACGACTGTCAAAGATCCACGAATGACAGCCGGGACCAACGGCTTAACGTGCTTTCCGAGGCACGGAGGGGTCTCGGTATGTAAAGATGGTCACCCATCCACAGACCAACCACGGCAAGCGTAGCTTAACCTGATCGATCGACCTGTGCGGCTGTTATTATTTAGCCACGGGCCCCTCCCGGCTAGTGTGTCTAGAATAATGTGCTGAATTAATGGCTGCAATTTTTTTTGCTCTACATATCTGCAGCATAGAATTTAATGAGGGTTTTAGTAGTAAAATGGGTGAGATTTAATCTTAGCATGTGTTGGGCTTATATCGGGAAATCTGCTAGAAACGATGTTTGCTTTTAGTATACCTACTTTTGACGACACGGTTGGCGCAGTGGTTAAGCGATTGACTGCTACGCTGCGTGTCGCAGGTTCGATTCCCGCACGGAACAAATATTTGTATGACCCTGGCTGTTTGTGTATGTGAGTTCCCACAATACGGGAGAAATTCCTAGTGTGGAGCAAAATTTAAAAAAAAAAACAAAACTTCTGTTATCACTGCTGTGTAACGTTCGGACGTCAATGGCATAATTATGTGAAGTAATGCAAGTACATTTAAATTAATTATCCGATTACAACAGATACCTAATCTAAACAATTTGGCTTTTATCTGATGTTGTTTGTTGACTAGCTTCTGCCCGCGACTTCGTCCGCGTGAAATTTCTTGCTCCCCCGACCAACACCGTGGCAACACTTTTTTTTTTTTTGCGGATGGGAAATCATCACGCTCTGGGTGGAGCGGTGGGTGGGTGGTCAGACTCTTACTGACTAAAACCCACCCGCGTCCCTTCCTTAGCCCTTTATGCTCCGGGTCAGCGGTAACCCTTTCGGACAATCCCGCTGGACCGTGGCAACACTTCGTTTTCGCTTAGCGCTCTTTCTGACTTTTTTGGTTTTGCTCGGCTCCTAAGGGTCAAAGCATGATGTTAATACTCTATAGCCTTCCTCAAGAGATGGGCTATCAAATGCAAAAAGATTCTTCCAAATGCGACTGGCAGTTCCAGAGATTAGCGCGTTCAAACAAACAAACTCTTCAGTTTTATTCTTAACTAGCTGTTCCCTTCGGTGTCACCAGCGCCAAAGGGTCATAGCGTGATGTTATATAGCCTAAAGCCTTCCTCGATAAATGGACTATTCAACACAAAAATATTTTTTCAATCTAACCAGTAGTTCCTGAGATTACCGCGTTCAAACAAACAAACTCTTCAGCTTTATATTATTAGTATAGACTAGTATAGATTAATAACCTTCTTTTTTTTTTAAGTCCGTAAAAATATAGAAGACTAGCTGACCCGCCAGACGTTGTACTGTTTTTGATTCGAAAGACACGTGGCGCCATCTATTATCAAAATAACGTTATTGTTGTTTTCCTCGGGAACAGCACTTTTTTTCGAGATGAAAGGTTATTTCCGTTTCTGTACACCTGACAATTATGCAAAATTTCATAATGATCGGTTTAGTGGTTTAGGCGTGAAAAGGTAACAAACAAACAAACTTACTTTCGCATTTATAATCATCATCATTTCAGCCGAAAGACGTCCACTACTGGACATAGGCCTCCCCCAAGCACCTCCACTTCGACCGGTTCTGTGCTTCTCGCATCCAACGGGTTTCTGCGGCCTTCACGAGGTCGTCGGTCCACCTTGTGGGAGGCCTTCCAACGGTACGTCTTCCGGTACGCGGTCGCCACTCCAGAACCTTTCGGCCCCATCGGCGATCTGTTCTGCGAGCAATGTGCCGTGCCCATTGCCACTTAAGTTTGGCAATTCTTCGGGCTATGTCGGTTACCTTGGTTCTCCTGCGGATCTCCTCATTCCTGATTCGATCACGCAGGGAAACTCCAAGCATAGCCCTCTCCATTGCCCTTTGGGTGACTTTTAGTCTTCTTATAAGGCCCATTGTGAGCGACCACGTTTCAGTGCCACAAGTCATCACTGGCAGACGAAAGTCTTTGACCAGTGCGTGACTGGTCAAAGACTTTCGTCTTGAGACATTGCGGTATTTGGGATGAGAAGATATTGCGTAGCTTCCAGAACGCTGCCCAGCCGAGTCGGATTCGTTGATTGACCTCTTTCTCGAAGTTAGACCTACCTAACTGGACAGTTTATCCTAGGTAAACATACTCGTCCACGACTTTGAGTGTAGCCTCTCCGATCTTTATGAGGCGCATTTATAATATCAGTTAGGATTTAGATAGATATACAAAAAGACTAGGTATTCTGATGTGTCGAACTTTTTTTTTATAGTGCCTTATCACGTGTAACATAAAATAATTAGTATCCGTCCGTTGCCAGGCTGGGAAAACTCATACTTCAGATCAGGAACTTATGAATTCAGATTGGGAGAATTCATTTGTTTTGCCTGGGTGTGACGCATTTCCCCTAACTTGTTCATTTTAGCCTGGGTTGCATCATCTTACTTTAACTTTAACAAACGTCAAAAGTCTGTCAAACTGCATACAAAAATCACCGGTTATGGTTAAAGTTACGGTTAAAGTCAGATGATGCAACTCAGGCTTAGTGTTTATATTCTTTCTTTAACATTTTACGTAAATATGCTCCAAATAGATCACGGGAAAAATAAGAATGTTCAAATTGGCATGCTTTAGAATTATAAACTTCTTTCAGTAACTCAAAGTGCCGTTTAGGTTGCTATTGGCATTTTCCATAACTATTGACAAAACAAAATTGACTTTTCAGTTATAATTTTAAAGTTGATATTTCATAAGTTACCTTTTGCCTCCAAGTTCCAATGTGACTGGCGTGAGATTCTTCACGGCCGCTTCGTAGATGATCTTGCCGATGCTGGTGCCTCCGGTGAAAAAGATGTAGTCGAACTTCTGTTTAAGAAGCTCCGAGGTTTCTTGAGGACCACCCTCGATTACGATTACGGCATCCTAGAATATTAGAGGGTTTTAGGGTTAGTATTTTTTTGCATGACTAATACGGTTTCTGAGGGTTTACCTTATGGGTAGCGATTGAGAGAGAGAGTTCTGAATGCGATATCTCTTGACATATTGCATTCAGAACTCTCAAAAGGAAGTATGTTAACTTGATAACCAAAAGCTGTTCAAACTTTATCAAAGAACCTCACAAATCAGGCATTAACATAGTTATTATTAGGAGGCGCAAGGTTACTGCTGTTTATCCTTTTGACCTTAAACTTTTATTTTAAATTGAGAATAAGGTTACATTCAATATAAGGAAATCCTTAATTAAGTACATTCATAAATAAAATGGCTCCAAAAGTGGAGCAAATTTTGGTGCGTTTGACATTGTATTAAATGAAAGTCCAATTTTGACCAAGTGAAGGGAGATAATTATTATGTTTACGATTTAAATTATAATAATGTTTAACCTTCATTGTACCCCAATGTTCGACAAAGCTGAACCAGATATTTGGTCGTTATTTCCGCAGATCTGTATCAGTTTTAGATAACTGAGCACCAGTTTAGGTGGGCCAGTTGCCGTATTATGATTGTTTCATGCTGAATGGGCCATATTTTTTTTATTGTTGAATGGACCTGCTCTTGTACTCGACCACGCCTGATGGAAAACGATGGATGAGGTCGATCATGGAACGAGCGTGCCCAGCAAATGCCTATTCACTCTTTCTTTGAAGGCAGACGGGTTAGATGTGGAAGGGAACACAGTGCGCATAATAAATGTGGAATAGAAGCGCTATTATATCATAAAAGGCTAAACAAGGAACATGGGTGGGTTTTGGTCAGTAAGAGTCTGATACTCCCTTCCGCTCCACCCAGAGCGGGAGGGGTCATTTGATGATTTCTCATGCGAAAAAAAAAAGCGCTATTACATGTCATGTCATACTCACATTATCCAAATACTTAGGCAGAGTCTCGGCCACGAAAGCAGCACAAGCGGTCGCCAATTCACTGGGCTTCACAATCACGGTGTTACCTCCGGAGATGGCACCAGATACCGGCAGCAGCAGCAGCTGCAGCGGGTAGTTCCAGGCACCGATGACGAGGGTCACGCCGTAGGGGTCATTGTAGATGACCACGTCGTCCAGCATGTTTACGAAGCCCTTTTCTGGCTGGAGAAGAGGAATTTTACGTTAGTGTGTTGTTGGAATTTGAAGTTAAATTGGAGATTGGGTTAGGAATAAAGGACAAGGCCACAGAGCCCACAGACGCCTCAGCGATACTAGAGCCAGAGATACAGCCTACTAGAGGTGGGATTGTCAACACTTTCCATAAAAAAAAAGTTGACATGCTTGGTGTCACCGTTTACTCGTACACCAATCCTGACTAATATTATAAATGCGTTTGTTTGTTTGTTTGTTACGCTAAAACGGCTGAACGGATTTGTATGAAATTTGGCACACGGATAGACCATGACCTGGGTCAGGCCGTAGGACATACTTTTCATCCTGGATCGCAGGCTATAGCTAGTGACGTATAAAAAACGGCGGCTTTGAAGGTGGTCTGTGACCAAAGGGTTGCGCTCAACGCAGTTTCGGCGCCACGAATTTTGGCGGCGATTCTGTGGTCTGTGGTATTTGGAATAGGAGATGAGGTTAGGAATAAAGGGCATGGCGGTATAACTAAAACCACAGGCCCTGTTGGCAGCTGTTGAGATTATGTTTCGAAAGTTTGTGATGCTGGATTTGGTGACCTCAAACAACTTAAGAAACTAACATAATGCGTCATCTATTATTAATTATAAATCTGAAGTGTTTGTTTGTTTGAACGCGCTAATCTCTAGAACTATACCAGTCGGATTAAAAAAAAATATTTTTGCTTTTGATAGCCTATTGTTGAGGAAGGCTATCTATAGGCGTATACAGAAAAAACGCAGAAAGAACGAGAAGCTAAAATTAAGTGATAGCGGGCAGGTGATGACCAAGAACAGTGGTGGCCAAGTGGTAACGGCCGCGACTTACGAGTTGTAGGTCGTAGGTTCGAACCCAGACAGGCGCTTTACTTTCTGTAAATTATTTCATCACCATTGCTCTCAAAACGGTGAAGGAAAACATCGTGAGGAAACCGGCATGTCCCAGAACTAAAAATTCGAAGACATGTGTCATCTGCCAACCCGCACCGGACCCGCGTGGTGGATTACGGCCCACTCCCTCTCACCGAGAGGAGGCCTGTGCCCAGCAGTGGGAACGTTATAGGCTGATTATGTTATGTTGAGGGCAGGTGATGCGATGAGTTGGGGTGGGTCGTGTGAATAAGAAATTTTATGCGGACGAAGTCGCAGGCAGAAGCTATGCATGTATAAAGCTGACAAAATATACACACTTTCCGTCTTATTACAAAACGAGATCTAATTTTAGACCGAGCCTAAACCTTCGAGCCAGTTACTCTATTTTGAACTTGATTCCGACAAACGTAAAGTTCTTAATGCAAAATTGACAATTTAGACTCGGGTTTAACGTCAGTTTTTGTAATAAGAACTTTAGCTTCGTTGGATTATAGTTCGAAATTTAAAAATGGCTGGATGGTTTAAACCTGGGTCTAAAGATAAATCTTGTTTTGTAATAAGGCCGCTAGTGTTCAAATAATAGGTAATTTTATATGCTGAGCATCTACTTACAAAGTACCTAGGTACTTAATGCAAGCAATGACGTCATTGTCATATTAATAGTCAAGGACTGAACTTACACAAGACATGTAGTTTCGAGTGCATAGTTCATTGTTTAATCATGGTTGTAAGCGATTAATAACCAGCGGGTTTTCCATATTTGCGTGCCTATAATTACTCGCTTGTTATAAACAACGCTTGAAACGGAACTGTGAAGTTTCTAGATTTATTTATTCACTTTCTTATTCCGCACTAATGGAAGCGTTTAGTGGTCTGATACCATATTCTGAGTTGTGTATGTGGAGGTCAGATAGGCAGTCGTTGTGAAATACTGGTATTCTGCTGCATCCGGTTAGATTGGAAGCCGACCCCAACATAATAATGTTTATTTTCGCGCTATGATTGTTGACATAACCGTCCCGCATGATGAGAGCCTCGTGAAAGCCGAGAAATATAAACAAATCAAGTATCTTGCCTTGGCTCGCAAGGTTGTCGACATGTGGGATGTGGACTCAGCGATCATTGTACCGATAGTCGTGACAGCCAATGGATTAATAGCCAAGGGCCTCTACGATCACCTGAGGAAGGCAGCCTCTCGTTGGGCAGCTGGATCAAGGGCTTGATCCAGAAAGCGGTACATCTGGAGACGGCCCGCATTGTTAGGAGGTTCTTTTCTCTGGAGCCCTGACCGCAAAAAAAAAAAAAAAGCCCTGACCGGCCGGTAGCTTGGCTCCTGTTCCCGATACCGGTGGGCTACTATTTTTTATATTTTTAAATGTTTTTATATTTTTTATACTAATATTTAAAAATATAATTTATATGTATTTAGTTAAATAAAGGAAATAATAATAATTTATTTCTAATAAACAGATTGTAGATATACAACTTTTTTACATTCATAATAATAGGTAGGCTATTAATACTAAAAGGCTAGGCAGATGATGATGATGAGTGGTACGGTTCCTATTCCTAGCGTGGGTAGGCAGATGTTGAAACCAGGTAGCGCAGGACCGGTTCTGACGAAGCTTGGAGGACTCCTATGTTCACTAAGAACCTAATGATGAAGTCATTCTGTTCACAGCCCTGACGTGAGGCCTTTGGTTAAATTCGAAACATGGAGGTGGGGGAAACTCGATAAATTAACGTGTAAGTAGTTTTACTAGTACAACTATAAATATATTTGAATTAAGGATTTGAGATCATTTTCAAGTTATGACAAAACCAACTGAATGTCATACTTAAAAAAGTTCAAATTCAATTGCTACCAAAAACTTAATAGGACCTTTTTGTGGTTTGTTTGGTAGAATAGAATACATTTGGTGCAATGTAAATTATCTGAGATTATGAACACTGCTGTAGCGACTCCTAAAACAAAACAACATTGGCACGATTGGTACTCAGTGGTAGATAATATTACCGTGTCAGTGGTCTTTTTTTTTGTGGGAAATCATAAAATGACTCCCCGCGCTCTGGGCGGAAGCGAGTGTCAGACTCTTACTGAATAAAACCCACCCGTGTTCCTTCCTTAGCCCTTTATGTTCCGGGCCAGCGGTAACCCTTTCGGACAATCCCGCTGACCCGGCAGGCTTCGGCCCTGAGGGGCCCCCTCAATTTAAGCTGACATCTATCACATCTATTATGCTGACGTCAGCGGTCTTATGTTAGGATTTTGATGACACGTGCATTCGGCTTCATCTATTTTTTGCCGGTAATGTAAACAATGTCGTCACAGACTACAATATAATAACGTGCAAGATAATATCTGTGCGAGAGTTGAATGATAATGTTTAATTACATAAATCAGCCGGCCAAGACTTATTACTTACTAGCTACGCGTAAATGTCGATCCCGTGGGAATATCGGGATAAAAGTAGCCTATATGTTAATCCAGGGTGTCAGCTACCTCCATACAAAATTTTATCAAAATTGGTCCAGCCGTTTGAGCGTGAAGAAGTAACAAACATATAAACACACACACACCCCCACACACTCACAAATTTTCGCCTTTATAATATTAGTGTGATCCGTAGCGGCCAGCATTATAAAAATAGACGATTGTTTTGGGCCTATCAGATTATTCGGTATTATTTTTAATACAATGACTAAGTACTTTATGATAGTTTACGTAGACCTTTTTTTTCAACTGTAGGTATCTATGAGTAGTGATTACAGGGATATTGAATTTTGAATCAATGATGGGTGGGTTATTTCTAATTAGTGCCATTATGGCCAGTATGGATATGTGATGCGGAGGAATGAGGAAAATGTTGTGAGGAAAGTTTTGAGTATGAATGTCGATGGCTATAAAAGTAGGGGTAGACCAAAGAAACGATGGATGGACTGTGTGAATGATGATATGGTTAGACAGGGGGGTGACTGCCGAGATGACGACTAATAGAGATGTATGGAAGAAAATGACCATGTTGCGCCGATACCGAATAAATTGGGATAAGGACAGAGAGAGAGATGATGATGGCTTCTAGATGCCATCTTTAAAAGACGCACATTTTTAAAATTACTTAAATCAGTTTAAATAATCAAGAAAGACGTCTAAAAATTAATTAAGTACGACTTTTTCACCTTCAACTGGATGTTTTTGGTAGTGTAGGAAATGAATCAAAATAGCTAAGAACTTTATTTGGAAGGCAGGTTTTAACACGCAATATTGTGTTAAAGCAAATGATGTTCCTATAAAAACGATGCTTAGGCATAAAGTTTATACCTAGTAAAAAACAAGTTTGAGTAAAGACATTGAAGAATCCGTTAGCCGAGTTTAAAGTCGACAAAAACAAGTTGTGCGAGGCAAAAAATCTCCACAACTCACGTCATCGCGTGTAATATTATGAGTTTTTAACCAGATAAGAATTATATTACTGACAATTTAGATAATGTGGAAATAATGGTCTAACACGCATCATAGCTACACTAAGAGCGCGAGCGGTTCCGCACTACATCCGATTTGAATCCGAATTAAAGACCCGACTTCAATCCGAATTGGGAATGTTCTAAATTCGGACGGACAGAGTTCGGATCTAGTGCACAACTCCTCCTAACAAATAGGACTATGCACTTCGGACCGGCATTTCTCGGATTCGGATTGGATGTTGCAGAACTGCTCTAACAAGTCACATTTGTTAGTACCTACAGAATCTTTTCCTACCGAATGACTGCACTCTTTCTTGACCTCGGTCGGTTCTGGTGAAAAAAGATGGATGAGGGATTGAGGGCATACAATAGAACGAGCGCACCCTGGGTGGAAGAGGTCACTAAGATAGAGGGCGGACCCAGACGATGTAGTCGGGTTATACCTAACTGTTGGTAGGGAAACACAGACGCTGTGAAACTGTAACCATGAATGCAGCGCATGATTCTAGACCTCTTAACGTAGTAAGGAGAATGGCCAAAAAAATCCCAGTCCCGGCGCAAAAGTTTTATATCTCAGATTTTTATTATTATTATTTTTTTTAATTTTAGCGCCCGCCATCTAAGCAACTGGCAAATATAATATGTTAGCCATAGCCACTTAATTCAGCAATAATGACAACTGAGAATAACTTTACTAAAATTAGTACTTTTTCTCAGTTGTCATTATTATAATATGTCATATGGAATAATGACATTGACAGCTTTAAAAAAAAACATTATTTGCCTTGAGCGCCTACGCAACTTTAATGGGCAAAAAAACATGTTAGCCACTGGATTCGGCAATGAGGACTACTGAGAATAACTATTATTAATTTTAATCTAAAATCTTTGATACAGAATGTTTGCGACGGGCCTGGGTTTTTTTTTGTATGGGCCGTGGCCATTCTCCTTATTCGTCGGTTATCAAAAAATAAAAAATCTGCTGTTTCATAGAAAAGTGCAATACCTACGCGGTCAAAATGTACTAATCAGCAAATATTTTTTTTGATTATCGACTAAAACTTTCAACGCTTCAGAATCATGTACTGAAGCAAAGGCAACAGGTTGTGCGTCGATGTCCCTTGCCACCCTGTATGAGGAGATAGAGTAAGAAAGCTATAGAGCATCGGGTAGCGTGGCCACAAATGAGACAGAAAACTAATACAACTAACATGAGCTACATAAGTAGCTGACTTGAAAAAACTGACACGTACTGAGAGACGGAAATAGTATAGCTTTATCCTTTTCTGTTACTTATAATAACTCAATACTTTATCCGTTTCTTGCGGAAATGAAATGGAGCTACCCGCCGGCTATACTTTTCTTTGTCAAAGTTTTTATCGTTGAATGACCTGCTAGCTTGGTTCTTAAAATAAAACACTACAAACAATGTGCTTCTACAATAATATACAGAGTGAAATTAGCTCCCAAAACTTTGCAGGTACCCATTGTAGCGGCATCTACAACGCCACATGTAAACTAAGCATCACACTGATGTCACGCAAAATCCTGCTTCGCGCAAGCAGAGTTCGACGCCTAGGATAATTATACAACATCCCGACGTCTATCGTCGGGCAGTAACCCACCAGACACATCACCCATCTGGTCGGAGGGTTTTCCCTTTTCTTTGGAGGATGAAGAACTTTACACCCCGTTCCTCACACCTATACAGGGTTACTGGTAAAACAAAAAAAAAATCAGCTGTTCCCTACATTTTGACGAGATATACGAACATAAATGTAGGGAACAGCTGATTTTTTTTCGCGATTTCTGGTTTGGTCCCATAGTAAAAGTTGTTCATAATGATGAGTACAATGACCTCTTAAGAGGTTGTTAATGTTTTACCAATAACCCTGTATAGACTATACCTCTGTGAAGTTTTCCTACCATATTTATGAACTCATCTAATATATTGTGTAAAAACGCTCAGAAATGGTAGTAAACAATTGAAAAAATTGTACGCACTGCTACACATCAAGCCATACATATCCAGTATAAGCTGACTTCTGATTGTACGAAAAATTTATACAATGCGAGGTCAGCTAAAACTTGACGTGTCGCCGTGTATGCCTATGAGTAATGTATTCCAACATTAAGTTGAAGTTCAAGGTAATACTTGTAGAACAATGGAGAAAATAATGCATGTGAATAAATGTAATGAGGCAGGGTTATGATGTTAGTTTTATATGCATTTTTATCGAGCATGAGTGAAACTGTTATGCATTAGCTGGAGTTTGTGTTATGAACAATATTATTATCTATGTTTTACAATATGCATGTGTAAAAAAATTTATGTACAAGTATATAGGCGGCCACATATTTCAAGAAATAACTGCTGGGCCACATTCACTATATTCCTTACCGAAACCACGTCAATTCCTTGGCTAATCTCGCAAATCTCGCGTTGATTTCGCGCGGTTTCGGTCATTGTGTCATAGAGAATAAAGGTCATTATAGCTCACGTATCCAACCGGAAAGGGATCGGCACCGTATCGACTCGAGCCGTTCGGTATTCTTTATATGAAACTCTCTACTGCAAATCACACTAATCGGAATCGTAACGTAATCGCCTCGCTTCGGGACAAGCTTACGAACCGCGGTGCGGTGCGTTACGGCTCGTCGTCCCCGCGCTTACGTCTCTCCGTACCTGAGCTTACGTCTCTTCGTCCACCCTTGCCCCTCTCACCCCTCCGGCCTGCGTGCTGCACCATCAACCAGCGGTCGGCGAGCTGCAAGCGTGGCGTCGCCTAGCCGTAGCCGAGTCGACGTATCGGAGTTTCTGATCCGCTTTGGTTACGTGTTTACGTTAGGTTGACGCCTGTTTGACGGCGAGGCGAATGGCGATTCGGTGCCGATCCCTTTCCGATTTGATCAAGGCGAAAGGCGATACGGTGCCGATCCCTTTCCGACTTGATACGTGTACTATGACCTTAACGTCCCTGATGTAATTGGTCTAACCCAGTCACTAGGGCCAGCACATCATAATTTCATAGTATAAACCTATACTACACTTCTTTACCGTTTCTTTTAACTTCAAATTAAAAGAAAGGATGAATGGACTGTGTGAAAGATGATATGGCTAGAAAGGGGGTGACTACCGAGATGACGGCTAATAGAGATGTATGGAAGAAAAAGACATGTTGCGCCGACCCCGTAATAAATTGGCATAAGGGTAGAAGAATGATGATGTGGTTAGTTTTTTTTTACTATTCTATCCGATACTTAACCTACCACTACTTTTATTATAGATATATAATATCTAAGTAATTTAGATCAATTAAATTTATTTATTTCCCGTAAGAAAGGTCAATGTCTGTGGGTCAATGCCTCGACTCGACTCAAAAGCATCGTTCATTGTTGTCTGATTTAAATATAAATTTAAGCCGCATATGGACTTTGTACTAAAGTTAATGTAGAATGCATACGAGAATTACACACAGAAAATATGTCGATGACTCCTTTAATTTGGGAGTCGAGGAGGGTGACGAAAATGAAATTCATCATCTGCCTAGACTTTTCCCAACTATGTTGGGGTCGGCTTCCAGTCTAACCGGATGCAGCTGAATAACAGTATTTTACATGGAGCGACTGCCTATCTGACATCCACAACCCAGTTACTTGTTAATACTGGTCTGGTGGTCTTGGTAAGACTGGTTGTCAGACGTTCGGGCTTCTGACGATCCGTCACGACTGTCGAAGATCCACGAATGACAGCCGGGACCAACGGATTAACGTGCTTTCCGAGACACGGAGGGGTCTTGGTATGTAATGATGGTCACCATCCACGGACTACCGCGGCGTGCAAGCGTACCTTAACCTGATCGATCGACCCGTACGGTTGTTATTATTTAGCCACAAGTCCCTCCGGTGACGAAAATGAAATTGTCATTTTAATAGAGAACCTCCTTTTTTGAAGTCGTGAATAAACGCACATATAATTTGTTTAAGAATACGAGTAGAATTGATGTATTTTTAATAGGAGTCGAAGGCCACATGAAATATCATCGTTAGTAAGTACTTATTGGGTAGTCGCAACTCGCAATGATCTCAAAATACACGCCAGCTCAACTGGATAAATCTGCTTTTTCGTTCAATGCAACAAGGAAAACATGAAAAATATTTAGGGTAGTCTACGCAGCTAAGTGCATCGTGTATATCATAAGGTGAATATAGACTAGAGCATTTACTTGTAACAGAATATCGAGCATTCGCCGTTTTAAAAATTTATAGAACCGCACTTCGAACACGACGCTCCATGTTTTGTTACAACCTGATTTTAAAAACCAACGAGCGTATTGGAGTAACATTTTATAGAACAAAGGCACGATCAATCAAGAACGCACAATCATCAACAATGAACGCAAAGTTGAGAGAAATGTTACAGGTAGGTAAATGCTCACTCGCCGTGAACATTTCGATATCCGTGATTACGTCGAACGCAGCGTCGAGCATTCGCAGGAACGTTACATTACATGAAAATGCTTTTGGAAAATGAGCTTTTGCCTGTATTGTACCATTCGTAAGAACGTTACATTACATGGAAATGCTCGAGAAAATGCTCTAGTGTATACTCACCTATACGTTCATAATCTAGATAGATAGTATATGTAGATAGATATATTTTGGTTCATAATCAATATCTATACATATAATAAAATCGTAGGAAAGTCAAAACTGTACATTGAATATTTTTTTAAAAGAATACTTGGGGCGTGATCTACAATCGATACCGAAGCCAAAAATATAGTTTTTAGAATTTTTGTCTGTTTGTCTGTATGTATGTCCGGGATAAACTCAAAAAGTACTGCATGGATTTACTTTAAATTTTGCATGAATATTACTAAGAGGTCGGGTCAACATATAGGCTACATATTATCACGCTATCACCTACGGGGGAGGAGCTGTGAGTCTTTATTTTTCTTACGCATTCTGTGACAGCGTGTAATCTAACGACGCATATTTAAATGTTGTTTTTGAGTAAGCCATGCTATTATCTAGCTTTACACTATAAAAACTACGCCATTTAAGTAACTTGGACAGAGAAACATAGTTTAATTAATGTTAGTAGTATAAAGACAATTTTGAAGCAGCGCCATCTATGAGATTACATAAAAATCAAATCAAGTTACATGTTAACACTTTTTGGAAATTAATAATTTAAATTTGATCATGTTGGCGAGGTTAGTAGTTAGTTATTCTTAAAATTCATAGATGGGGTAATGTGCATTTTCTTCGTAAAAGTTGCATACTTAGTTCGTTTTGACAAATTCAAGTTCCAACAAAACCCTCAAAATCTTAAGCAGAGTTGAGGAAGACAATTTAAAAAAAATGCGGTGTTAAGTATTACAAAAAGTTATGTTCATTGATGATGATCATTTGTTCATCAATTTCATGTTGTTAGTACAAAATAAACATTGACTGTTAATACTTTTGTTCGGTATTTATCTGTGTGATTATTGCTTGGTATATAATTAATATATTTTCATGTCGTATACCTAACTAGCTGCTGCCCGCGACGTCGTCTGCGTGAAGGCTCTACAGCACCAAAAATACCTAAGATGCCAGTATCGCTATAGCATTATAAGTAAACAACTTTTAAAATAGCAATATAGCACGTCACCTTCTTGACGGTGACCAAAATTGGGATGACACCCTCGCAGAGGCGAGCGTCAGTGACAGTCCCAGCCGCATGCGTCATCCGTTTGCCGTCATCTTGGTGTATTGTGGAGTCGCGAACCCGGTAGCTTTGTAGGAGAGTATCGCCATCATCTGTCTAAAGATTTTCTACGAGCTTTGAGGCGTGCTACTGGAGACGAAGTCGAAGTAACTGATGAACGCGTGCTGAACACCTGTCTCAGTTCACTTCAAGATGTGGTAATTTCTATCGGCGGCAATCCACTGATCGAATATGGGTTACCGGCTCCCCAATCATCACCGCATCAAGACCGTGGAAATCACTTTGTTCTCTTCAGAGCAAAAACAAATTTATGACACCGTCCTTGAAAGCGTTGGGCAAAACCAGGGTAAAATGTTTTTCTTGGATGCTCCTGGTGGAACAGGAAAACATTTGTTACCACTGGCATACTTGCAGAGGTCAGGAGGCAAGGCAAAATTGCTATTGCTGTAGCGTCGTCGGGAATCGCTCCCACACTGCTTCCGGGTGGCAAGACAGCACATGCCATGTTTAAAATTCCCATTGATTTAGAAAGCGCCGAAACGCCCGTTTGTGGTTTGTCACGTAACAGTGATAAGAGACAAGTGCTCAAGGATTGCTTTCTGATCGTATGACATTTGTTGGGTGGTGTCACAGTTCTGTTCAGTGGCGATTTCCGGCAAACGCTTCCCGTGGTGACGCGGGGATCGAGGGCTGACGAGGTGAATGCTTCGTTGAAACGATCTTCGTTGTGGTCATGAGTTCGTACGCTGCGCTTGACCATTAATATGAGAGCTCGACTCGGCGGCAATGCACGTGCTCAAGAATTCTCGATGTCCTTCTAAGTCTTGGCGAAGGCACTCTACCAGAAGAGAGAGGTGGACAGGTGGTGCTTCCAGAGTCTCTCGGTAGAGTGGTATCCAGCTTAGAAGAACTCTTACGCTGTGTGTACGGGGATATCAGTCGTATACCGCACCAGCAGAATTCTTGGGTGTGTGAGCGGGCCATTTTGCCGCCCAAAAATGATCAGGCTGCAGCAATTAACGAATGTATTCTCTCGGAAAATGAGGGGAATTAAGTGGTCTACACCTTGATAAACACTGTTGTCGAGCAAGATGACGCCACACATTATCCCGTGGAATTTCTGAACTCCCTGTCAGCAAGTGGACTTCCAGCGTATACCATCAAGCTGAAGGTCGGTGTCCCGATTATGCTTCTTCGGAACCTATCTCCTCCGAAGTTGTGTAACGGGACCCGCCTTAAAGTCATCTCGCTCCACAGACACACCATTGAGGAGGAAATTCTTACGGGAAGTGGCGTCGGCGATGCAGTATTTATACCACGCATCCCCCTCATATCTCATAACTTCCCGTTCCAGTTCAAGCGCGTACAGTTCCCGTGACTGTTTGCTTCGCGATGACCATCAATAAGTCGCAGGGGCAGACACTGAGGGCAGCGGGTGTCGACCTCAGGACGAGTTGCTTCTCACACGGGCAACTGTACGTCGCTTGCTCCCGCGTCACCAGTCCTGACTCTCATTACATTTTGGCTCCTGGCAGCATAACTACCAACGTAGTTTATAGGGAAGTGTTGTGAGGTATGATACCTTTGTACGTATTTTTACTCTTTTGTGTCCTGGAATGTATTCCTGCATTATTTTCTATATTTCCTTCGGTTACATCTTATGACTGAACTCAGCAGAATTCCCATATAACTCTCTTCACTTGCTTCGCTTGCAAAAAATAAATATATTTTAATGCTATTTTAAAAGTTGTTTACTTATAATGCTATAGCGACACTGGCATCTTAGGTATTTTTGGTGCTGTAGAGCCTTCACGCAGACGACGTCGCGGGCAGCAGCTAGTACTAATAATAAAGCTGAACAGTTTGTTTGTTTGAACGCGCCAGTCTCTGAAACTTGAATTTGAAAAAATCTTTCTGCATTTCAAGCTCATTTCTTGAAGAAGGCTGTAGGCTATTTAACATCACGCTAGTTCCCTTAGGAGCCGAGTAAAAAGGAAAAGAGTCAGAAAGAACTCTAAGAGAAAACGAAGTAGAAGTAAGTACGAAGTCGTGGTCAGATGTATAATATTGGGATCGGCTTCCAGTCTAACTGAATGCAGCTGAATACCAGTATTTTACATGTAGCGACTAACTAACTTCCACAACCCATTTATTGGGTAATACGATACTTCTTGGTAAGACTACTGGTTGTCAGAGTTGACATCCGACTTATCTAACCCAACAGTAAATCCAATCACCCGCTGTAGTTGGCATAACTTGTGTGAAGCCTAAATCCAATTACCCGCTGTAGTGGCATAACTTATGTGAAGCCTAAATCCAACCACCCGCTGTAGTGGCATAACTTATGTGAAGCCTAAATCCAACCACCTGCTGTAGTGGCATAACTTATGTGAAGCCTAAATCCAATCACCCGCTGTAGTGGCATAACTTATGTGAAGCCTAAATCCAACCACCCGCTGTAGTGGCACAACTTATGTGAAGCCTAAATTCAATTACCCGCTGTAGTGGCATAACTTATGTGAAGCCTAAATCCAATCACCCGCTGTAGTGGCATAACTTATGTGAAGCCTAAATCCAACCACCTGCTGTAGTGGTATAACTTATGTGAAGCCTAAATCCAACCTCCCGCTGTAGTGGCATAACTTATGTGAAGCCTAAAGCCAACCACCCGCTGTAGTGGCATAACTTATGTGAAGCCTAAATCCAACCACCCGCTGTAGTGGCATAACTTATGTGAAGCCTAAATCCAACCACCCGCTGTAGTGGCATATCTTATGTGAAGCCTAAATCCAACCTCCCGCTGTAGTGGCATAACTTATGTGAAGCCTAAATCAATCAACCGCTGTAGTGGCATAACTTATGTGAAGCCTATCGAGCAGGGAAAAGCGACAGGCTTGGTTGATTAAATGCTTCAACAAGATCACTCACCTTCTCAGGCTTAGCCCAGTCCTCCAGATGATGGATAGTATTCTTCAGATCGTTGACCAAGTAGTCTACTTCGAGAAGCACTGCCTCCATCTTGCTCCTCCTCAGATCCTTGTGCAGGGCTTCTATCATTGCGTTGCGGTTCTCCTCGTACATCCGAAGGAGGTTCTTCAGCTGTTGGAGACGCCATTTTATAGGGCGGGTGACGCCGCGGTTGAATGTGTCTCTTGCTCTTTGGACCGACTGCGGAGAGAAATAGATTGTTTATTTTTCGTTTGGATGTTGGAAAAACATTAACCTTACGTGTATAGTGTTACACTGCTATTGACGAGACCATATATGAGGAAGGGATGGCGAACCAATGGAGAAAATAATTTAGGTACAACATCAATTGAGGAATTTAGGTAAGTATCAAAGGTAAATAACAAAAATAGAAATTAGAGCGCGATATTACATCCATGCAGATTTACGAATTAGGAAACATAACTGCACATTATCCCAGATTTACGAATTAGGAAACATAACTGCACATTATCCAACGCAACGCAAAGTCACGGATTTGACTACATAATACGTACTGTCTCTAAGGAACAAAATTCTTTGCTTGCGGATCAACTTAATTCATTGCTGTATTGTTTTTCTATCAATATATTCATGGAAATTTAAGACTTAGCAAACATAACTGCAAATCATCTAACGCAAGGTAAAGTATTCAAGGTAAAAGACGGAATCCATTAGCGAGTTCTTTGCGACTGGATCATACATCATTCACAGCAGAATTTTCGCAAGTCAAATGATATTCTCATCTCATACATGCTTGGGCAACGTTCCTCGAGTTGTTTATGTATTGTGTCTGCAAGTTTACCTTTAGATATACAGGGTTATTGGTAAAACATTAACAACCTCTTAAGAGGTCATTGTACTCATCACTATGAATAACTTTTACTATGGGACCAAACCAGAAATCGCGAAAAAAAAAATCTGCTGTTCCCTACATTTATGTTCGTATAACTCGTCAAAATGTAGGGAACAGCTGATATTTTTTTCGCGATTTTGGTCCCATAGTAAAAGTTGTTCACAGTGATGAGTACATAATGACCTCTTAAAAGGTTGTTAATGTTTTACCAATAACCCTGTATACCTACATAGATTCTTTACATAATAACCCTCCTTTTGGGCTTCGCCGCAGTCGGGTAAAAATACTAGACACGTGTTTCGGGTTTCATATACTAAAAATAATGTTGTATAATATTACACGTTTAAATATAATCGTGGCAATAACTAATTCAGATTCGCGAAAGACGGCGAAAAAAAATCGGGGTGCTCTAGAAAAAAAAATCTTGAAGTGGGCGGTGGACAAAATAGGGTTGAGAACCTATGATCTATTATTTTAACCTATGATTTATTATTACACTATATCTGAAGAGTTTGTTTGTTTGAACGCGCAAATCTCTGGAACTAACGGTCGGATTTAAAAAAATATGTTTGCAGTTTATAGCGCAATCATTGAGGAAGGTTGGAACGCTGGTTATATTTAACAACACGCTATAACCCTTAGGTGAAATTTAAAAAGAAAAAACTTCAGAGAGAGCGCTAAGCGAAAGCGAAGTTGCTACTTCGCTTTCGCTTAGCGCAGCCGGGCGATGCGATGCGACGTGGTGGGTCGGGCAAACAAGGAATATCACTCAAACGAAGTCGAGGGCAGAAGCTAGTTTTTAATAACTAAAAACGGATTCAGTATCCATACTAATATTATAAATTCGAAAGTAACTCTGTCTGTCTGTCTGTATGTTACCTTTTCATGCCTAAACCACTGAACGGATAAAATTTGGCAGAGAGATAGATTGTATCTCGGGGAAGGACATAGGATAGTTTTTACCGACATACCTCGCGGGCGAAGCTGCGGGCGGAAACTAGTACCTAGTCTATAAAAAGCTTTTTATAATTTTATTACTGGTAATTTTCATCGTAGTTTTATTGCAAACATATTTGTAATTCGTCGTTTCAGCCGATAGACGTCCACTGCTGGACATAGGCCTCCCCCAATTTTGGGGGGGGGGGGGGGGGGTTGCCATAATCGCCACGCTTGGCAGGCGGGTTGGCGATCGCAGTATGGTATGATGGTGGAATAAATAGAGAACGCTGCTGCCCATTCTCCGGTAAGACCCTTAGTCGCCTTTTACGACACCCACGGGAAGTAAGGGGTGGTGCAATTCTTTAAGTCCGGCACCACACAGACAGTATATTTGTAATTACATATTTGTAATTAAATTATGCATTCTTGTTAGTGGATACCGATTTCACGTTACAGTGCAGGAACTACTGTGTTAGAAACTGACGAACAGACAATTATTTCTCACAAAATAACAGGATATTTGAATAGATATCATAATTCAATAACTATTTATTAGATATTATTGAGTGTTTTATTTTTCAGCAATTAAATGCGTAGGGGGTGTAAATAATTATTTTGATACTTGTTTATTGAAAAATACTCTAAGGGCTGATTTTTTAATCATCTGACAACTTTATTCGAGGAACAATTTTGAAATTATGACAGTTATTTCATACATATACATATTTCATACAAAAACTGTCAGACTTCAATTTCATTCCACGAATAAAAACCGATAATTTTTATTCGTGGAATGAAATTGACGTCTGACAGTTTTTGTATGAAATAACTGTCATAATTTCAAAATTGTTTCTCGAATAAAGTTAGGTATCGGATGATTGAAAAATCAGCCCTAAGAAGAATTTCTGCTTATTTATTTTAGCTGACAACTCGATGTAAGAGAATAATTACCTCATTGTATTGTATTGCATGTTATTAGGCATGAGCACTATCAATCTCAATCATTTTGAAGAAAATTGCTAATCCATTGCTTCATAATAATTACCTATATTCTAAAAATTTGTCTGCTCAACAACGTAAATAACGCAATGGGTTTCATTTTGACAGTTCAACAACATTCATTGCGTTATTTACTTTATCATTTTGAAGGATATTGCTAATCCATTGCTTCATATGTTCGAAAAATGTTGGATGGATACACAGACTTTTAACTTTATTTTATTTTTATTATTTGTTGTTATAGCGGCTATCGTGGAGACAAGATGGTCTGGCTGGGACGGAATGGGTGTGGAAGGCGGATGACAGGGTGTTGTGGCGCAGCCTAGGAGAGGCCTATGTCCAGCAGTGGACTGCGATAGGCTGAGTTGATAGCGGCTATGTAGTACACACATTGTGAAAATTTCACGATGTGTGTGTAGAATAGAATACTCTTTATTATGTACACCATATTAATTACAGACATAAGGTATAGAAACTGTACAAAGGGTGACACAATGGGCGGTCTAATCGCTAAAAGCGATCTTAAAGACAACCTTTGGATGGATTTAAAAGGGGAAGGACCACAGATATAGATATACCTAGATAACGCAAGTATCACGAACTGTATGAAAACCAAGCGTGCCATTTTTTGACTACCTACTATGACGTCACAAGCTCGCGCTCTCGCTCACACTTACCCAGCAAGCAGTACACAGGACTGAGCGCGAAAGGGGCGACTTACGATTTGTAATCATAAGTTGGTGCAATTTTTGTCACGCGAAGTAGTTACTCTTGCGTTATCTAGGTATATCTATATCTGTGGGAAGGACAGACAAATACTGTAGGTAATCTGTGGTGTACCATTTACATAATACAATAAATACATACATAAAGTATATTACACTAATCTAAATAAATATATACATATAACAATAAACATGAAACAGGAGCAAAGAAAAATATAATGATGATGTTTAAGAAGAGAGGAAGTGCTTTTTTATCATAATTTAATGTGTGAAGATACAGCCATTATTGATAACCTACGGGGTAATTGCGTAACACACTATCAGTAGCAATGGCTTTCATTTTGACAGTTCAACAACATTCATTGCGTTATTTACGTTACTGAGCAGACACATTTTTCGAACATATGAAGCAATGGATTAGCAATATCCTTCGAAATGATTCAGATTGAGATCGATAGTTTGTTACGCAATTAGGGTGCGGGCTGCTACTGAGGAGTCCGGAGTCTGGATTTATCCCCGGTTGATGGCAAGAGGCCTCCTATTACTCATACAGTCAACAAAAGAGATAGGTATACAGGATCGTCGGATATAGTTGAAGTTTAGTAAGAAACCGACGGATGTTGTCGACTGAAATTTAATTTGATAAATGAGCTGTTTGTATTCTATTATTAAAATTAAATTTTATTCGAGATGATCCATCGGTTTCATACTAAACTTTAACTATATCCGATGTTCCTGGATACTTATCTCTTTTGTTGACTGTACATGGGACTTTACTCTTTATATCCAAAAAATATTATAATAGTGTTGGTATATTACGTTGATTAATTCAATCATTTCATTACGGTCAAAGCGCTAAGCGGATTAAAATAATTTATCACCAAAATGTAAACATACAGGCGGCATTATTTGTTTGATAAAAACGAGTGAATAAAAAAAAATAACACTCTAGGGGCCTAAGATAAATTTAGAGGTCGCTACGGACTTCGGTTTGTATAAATAAGACGGAAGAGTCTGTTTGTAATAACAAACACAACAACAGCACAAAACACAACAGCAACAGCTTTTTTACAAAAAAATTAAAAAAAATTTTTGGTCCGTCTGTTTGTTCTGACTAATCTCCGAAAAGGTTGGACCGATTTGGACTTTCTCAAGCAATGATAATTAATAATCTCATACTTCGTAACCACGTCAATTCCTCTGTCCTCAGCTAATCATGATTCATGCCAATCTCGCTTCCATTTCGCGCGGTTTCGTTCGTTGTGTCATAGAGAATACAGCCCTAGAGTTAACTTAGGGTACCTACCTACTTTTTTTAGAAAAAAAAAATTAGGGTTCCGCGCAAAAAAATGAAATCCCATGTAATCCAATTTGTTTTGCGACATGCAAGCGAACGAAGTCGCGGGCACAGCTAGTTTAAAATAAGTACCTAGTACCTACCTGTGTTTGTAGGTAAGCAAGAGTTCATATGCTTAAATTATATTCTATAGAGATTCTCGAACGTACCTAAGCAGCTTCAACAATATTGTATACTCATTGTTTTCATTGCATTTTAACTAGCAAGTTCACTTACAATTTATTCTGGGCTTAGTGAATACATTTACTTGTAAATACCAGCTTAAAATAAAATTTTAATTTTAAATGATGTTTACTTCAATTACATAGGTAGGTACTTTAGACAAGGTGGAGACGACAATCCTACTATATTATAAACGCGAAAGTTTTATGACAATGGATGGATGTTTGTTACTCTTTCATGCGAAAACTACTGAACGGATTTTGATGAAACTTTACAGTAATATAGCTTACACATCAGAATAATACAAAGGATATTTTTATCCCGATATTCCCACGGGATCAACGCTTTGCGGGTGAAACCGCGGGGAGCAGCTAGTACGACAATAAATTAAACTTCGGTCGTTCCCAGTCTGAATAGAAAAATTCAACCAATAAATCCAATAGTTCGCTCGTCAAAGTTTTAGAAAACCCATAGTCGCTGGGTTCCAATTTCACCAGTTCTTATGTTTAACTCCCATGTCATCATCTGTCTAGCCTTTTCCCAACTATGTTGTGGTCGGCTTCTAGTCTAACCGGATTTAGCTGAATTTCAGTATTTTTACATGGAGCGACTGCCTATCTGACCTCCACAACCCAGTTACTGGGTAATACAATACCCCTTGGTAAGTCTGGTTGTCAGACTTTCGGGCTTCTGTCTGACTACCCGTAACGACTGTCAAAGATCCACGAATGACAGCCGGGACCAACGGCTTAACGTGATTTCCGAGGCACGGAGAAGTCGCGGTATGTAAAGATGGTCACCCATCCACACACCCACCGCGGCAAGCATAGCTTAACCTGATCGATCGACCTGTGCGGCTTTTATTATTTAGCCACGGGCCCCTCTCCCCTCCTAAGTCCCATGTAATAGGAGTATTACATGGGGCTTACAACAAAACTGGTGAAATTTAGGTGTACTAATATGGGTACACCTCTTTTATCTGTTCTGTGGGTACACCTTTGTGACCTCTGTCCAACCCGCCGGGGATAACAGGCGTGATGTTTACTTCAATTACTTACCTACATACTTTTTTCTATAGTATTGTGTATAGGTATTGTACAGATGCCAGCACATCATGCATCCCGAAACTGTCAAATTTTCCCAAACAACCTTGAACCTAATGCTTTTGCAATAAAGTTGAAAATCTATTAAAGAAATTTGACAGATTGTAGTAGCTTGATGTACTGGCGTCAGTACATACAGTAAGTTGTGTTACAAATACGTGTGTCAGTTATCTTAGGACATTGGCCCCAATAAAGAACTGTTATCAGTCAAAGGCCTATTTGTTGATACTAAGGAACTGCGGGAATAATTTTAACATGATTTTATTTATGACTACATTATATACCTATCTAGCAGAGATTCTTTATAGATATTTATAGATATAAGCTCAATAAAAAAATTGATTGCAGTGCAGTTAGTAATTTCAGCAATTCATTAGGAAACAAACTAAGTGTTTGAAGTCATTTATGTCAAATATCCTATTTATTTAAGCTTAATTCTATCTAAGTGCAATTATAAATAATGTAATTTGAATGATTAATAGCAAATATCTTAAATTGAATAATAATTTTAATAATACAATGCATGGAAAATTATAAATTGGTAAATTCCCTTAATTATTTTGACATTATAATTTGACATTACCTTTTAATTTGAATCTATGACATTGTTTACTTATTAATTTGAATTTATATCATTGTACAACTTGTTTTTTTTTTAATTTATGACATTATGTATCGGATTAATTGGTTTTTATGAAATTGTATAACTATAACTATGAATTTTGCATGCCTGAATTGGTACAATACAGTGGACTGCGCATTCACTTAACATCTGGAAATGTATAAAATTGACTGTGTTGAGCAATAAATATTTGAATTTGAAGTGTTTCTATTAATTTGTGCTTCATCTAGTAAATAATTTAACCGTAATAAAAAGCTGTTTACATTTAGTTACAAAAAATAACCGGCCAAGTGCGAGACTGACTCGCATACAAAGAGTAAAAAACGCAGAAAAAATCATGTTTCTTGTATGAATCGTAATAGGTAGGTAGGCAGTTGAATTTTTACAGTGTGTTTTTATTGCCGCTACTTATATCAACAAAAAATAAAATAAAAATTAAAGGGGGTCTCCATAGAAGTAACGTGTTTTTTTCAGCGTTGTTTGCCTTGTGGTACAGAACCCTATAAATTGTGTGGGAATCCGACTCGCACTTGGCCGTTTTTTTTTGTTCCTTACACCTCTTCCGAACCTTTCTGGGTATACAGACGTGATGTTATGTTTTTTTATGAATAACGGCGCTAGCAGAAACCTTCCATTTTCTTTTTACCCGACTGCGTCAGGAGGAGGGTTATGTTTTTTTTTGGGTATAATTTATATGGTCACCAAAATAATTTTTGAACCTACCAAAATGGATAAATGCTCACCAAATCTTGTTTCCCTGAAATAGTAACATTAATACCCAAAATGAAAAATATTGGCGACGCAGGATGCAAGAGCGAGCTAAGGGCATCCCGAGGTTAGGTTTGGTTAGGTTACTTTAAACCCTTTACACAGAAATAGGAGCCCCGCGAAGCAGGGCTCCGTCGACATAGGTTGTGGCATAGAATTAAAAGGAAAATAGGTTCATTACTACAATACTTTATGAAACACAATTTGGTGAGCATTTATCCATTCTGACAGGTATTTCGAATTGTTTGGTAGTAAAGTAGGTACTTTTCTGGTAGGCGTTTAAACTCAAGCCGTTTTTTTTATGTATCTATACTTTATTTCCTTATGTATCTATACTTTATGTTTTATCAAGACTTAATGCGCCATGTTAAAAAAAAACAGTGTCACTCCGGGAGTGCCGACAGAAGTAAAAATAAAACACAAACAGAATACTTTGCCATCACTCACTGACATAATATTGGATATACATTAAAACCGAGTACGCGCGGTGTTTTGTTTCGGCACGTGTTCAATGGTTTTTTCCCATCTCAAAAAATGCTCAACGCGCCTAAAGAAGGAACTCACTTCAAGGAATTAAGGACACGGATATTAGATTTATTTACGGAAGTATGGCCCTGGTAATAAATACTAAAGCTGATCGATATGAAGGTTACTTACTTCAATCTGTAGGTAATAATCATCATCATCATCATCATTTCAGCCGAAAGACGTCCACTGCTGGACATACGCCTCCCCCAAAACGGGGGGTTTGCCATAATCGCCACGCTTGGCAGGCGGGTTGGCGATCGCAGTATAGTATGGTGGTGGAATGCATAGAGAACGCTGCTGTCCATTCTCCGGTACGACCCTTAGTCGCCTTTTACGACACCCACGGGAAGTATGGGGTGGTGCTATTCTTTAAGTCCGGCACCACACAGGCTAATAATAATGTAGTAGTAGGTAATAATAATGTAGGAAAATTAAAATGACTCACCTCAGCAACACTGCTTGATTTGGGTTTCAAATTTGTTATTCCTGTAACAAAAGAATTGAATATATTATTATAATTGTCTAGTATGTAAGTCGGCTGTAGTGTGAAAGGTGAAAACTTTTGGTGTTTAAGTAAATTCCTCTGTACAGGCATTGGAAAAGGAGTAGGATTGACGTATCGTCATACTTTCTTGCACATTCAAGTGAAACTCCTACAGTATTTTTTTTGTCATAGTCTGCCTAGCTTTTTCACAACTGTGTTGGGGTCGGCTTCCAGTCTAACCGGATGCAGTTGAATACCAGTATTTTACACGGAGCGACTGCCTATCTGACCTTTACAACCCATTTACCGGGTAATACGATACCCCTTGGTAATACTGGTTGTCAGATTTTCGGGCTTCTGACTACCCGTTACGACTGACAAAGATCCACGCATGACAGCCGGGACCAACGGCTTAACGTGCTTTCCGAGGCACGGAGGGGTCACGGTATGTCAAGATGGTCACCCATCCACAGACCAACCGCGGCAAGCGTAGCTTAACCGGAACAATCGACCTGTGCGGCTATTATTATTTAGCTACGGGCCCCTCTCCGGTATTTTTTATGTATTTATTCAAAATCAAAAGTCATTTATTTAAATTAGCATCCCAGCAGCACAGCTGTCTGTTCAGTTTGAAGTACTTGATTGCATACAATAGTATACAGGTAGGTACCACAACATTCAACTTAAAGAACAAGTACTATGCACCTAACATGAACAAAAAAAAAACTGGTCCTTTTGCTGACTCCAAGGTACATATTAAAAACAGGTTTAAATAAAAAATACAGGTTTATATTTTGCAGGGAACAGGTAACTGGATTAACTTGACTTGGCCTTGCTATTTTTTCCCCTTTTTTCTTTAATATTACACATACACAAACATGGGCCCCTTATTACAGTATAAGATAAGATAAGATAATGCTTTATTTCTCACCACAATATATAAGTACATCAAAAGATCAAGAACAATACATAATAGTTTAAATTATATTGTGGGAGACTGGTGCCTAAGCTAGGCGTAAGGCCTGTATTTCAGGACACCAGGTCTCCACCCCTTCAGAAGCAGTTACATTCAAATCGGATTATGTACTCGCACACAAATGCGGTAAGTTATGAAAGCAAAGAGAAAAGGAAAAAAAAATGAAAATTAAGAATATACAGAATGCACTATTGATTAAAACTTATTTTAGGGTTAGTATTTAGTGTGTGTGTTACGGTGTGTGTGCGTTTGTATGAGGGTGTGTGTGTGTGGTGAGTGTGTGTGTGGTGAGCGTGTGTGTGGTGAGTGTGTGTGTGGTGAGTTTGAGAGTGGTGAGTGTGTGTGTGGTGTGTAAGCGAGGTGTGGATGCGAGGTGTGTTTGGTAGGGGCCTGCGTAAGAAGGTGAAGATCTGAATGCACGGAATGGTGATGTACATAAATATATACACATGGCATATATTAGTATTCAAACAAGCAAGTTATACTGGGGCAGCCAGAAGTTTTTCCGTATCATCATAACTTAATTCCTGGAGCCAGCTCTCAACCTTCATTTTACACCGAGTTTTGGTAAGATGGTAAATGGAGAGCGTCCTATTTATTTTATTGTAGAGGAAGCGACCAAGGTAACAAAAGAAACGTTTGGAGAACATTGTAGCAAGTGGCTTACCATGGCGGTCTACTGGGTCAAAACGTCTTTTACCTCGTAAAAGCGAGGAGTTGAAGTTAAGGAGTCCATGCTGTTTTAAAGCCGTTTGTAGAACAAACAGCTGACGTACAGTTAGGACTTTAGTCTCTTTATATAAGAGTATGGGACCTACATAGAACTGGCGAAATGTGGGGTATTATAGGTACCTACTTGTCTGCTTAACCCTTCAGGAAAGTAAGGGGGGAAAAAATGAGCAGTATCTTAAAGCTATGAATGATATTATTATTATCAATTTAATCCATAGTAACAAGATTATGGTGTGTTTTGCACTAATTTGTTTCATTATAATAATTACACAAATACAGAGTGTTTTCCAATTATGTATATTTTTTTTGTTTTTATTATAAATAAATGTAATATATGTATTGGCCAAAGAATAAGAATTGAATTCAAACTCAAAGTTGCCAGCCTTCTGGTTTCTGGATGACAGCGATGCTCCTATGATGCTCAAGTGTCCTTTTGTTTTTGTATTTATAGTAAGTATAACTGTATAGTTAGTCATTTACAAAATATCATTTGCAGGGCCAACATGGCCAGAGATCGCACAAGGCAGGGAAGTTTGAAAGAAAAAAGGAGGCCTTTGCCCAGCAGTGGGACACAAAATAAGCTAATAAAAAAAATAAAAAAAATTATTGGTCCTTTAATTTAGTATCTAGTGCAGATATTTAGTTGCGTTAAATATTGTAAGAGATATGTAAATAAACCAGTAAATAATAATTTATATAAGTAATTATATTAAATCAAGGTTACAAGCATTACCTATTTAGTTCTATTAGTAAACTTATTGGTAAACTAAATATTTGTTGTCAACGCTAATATTATGAACAGATGTGGCTTTTGCATTGTTTTAATAAATATTCATGCTAATATCATGCAAGTAAAGTTTATTTAATTTAGTATTATGAATGATTGATGCATGTTTTTAGTTATTATAATTTTTTAAAGGTTGTGTTTGGGCTGGCCTGAAACTATGTTATACATGGATATAAATAGAGAGAAGTGGAAAGAGTGTAGGGGGAGGCCTTTGCTCTGCAATAGGACATCATAGGCTTTTAATAATATTATTACTATAATTTTTCTTCTTTTTTCTCGGAACCATTGGGTCCCGGTCCTTTGGAAGGCGTACGAGGGGCCGAAGCCAACTCGCAGAGGCCCCTTAGGAAATTTTAATGAAATGCGGCACCAACCGACGATTATCCCTGTATGCGCTATGCAAGTGCACCCAAGGATAACCCCCGGTTGGTGTAGGACTATTGCAGGATATGGAAAAATAAAAAGTTGGACTATGGGTTTGGGTGGCTAAAGTGGACTGGTTACCAAGAACTATGGAATAACTACGACCCCTGCCTGATCAATGTTTTTTTTTTTTTTTTTTACTATAATTTTATTATTATTATTTTTTCCTTGTCTTGTTTTATAAAACTACTCATTAGTGCTGTAAGCGTTATTTCTGCACAATTATTGCAATTTTATTTATGTTATAATTTTGTTTTTGCATGCTGTGTCTATCGCATTATATTGTAGACAATGCTTGTATAATGCTTGTATTTTAAGGATAAACAGTGTAACAATTGTAGATAGGCCAATAAATAAATAAATGACCTGCAATTTAGTAAGTACTATCACAATTATCTTATCACTAAGCTTGTCATAGAATAGAATATAATAGAATACTCTTTATTATGTACACCATATAGATTACAGACATAAAAACTGAAACTGAACAAAGGGTGACACAATGGGCGGTCATAGTGACGGGTTTAAAATCCTAAATAATTAACAGCCAAGGTTGCTCAAGTCCTCAGGGTTAATAAGTTACTTAAAACACTACTTAATTAAATTTTCAGAAACTTAAAGACAAACAACATCTGTCTGACCCATAATTTATTAATAAATGTTACTTAATAATTTTTTTTTGGTTTTGTTTATACCCAGTAGACCATGATAATTATGCTCTTTTCATTAATTTTTCCTTCACTGAATTAGTTTCAAATAAGTACGTACCAATGTTTAAGGCTTGGCATTGGTAATTATGAAAATTAGTGATATACCTAAGTAGTTTACGAAAGTTTGGACCAGAAAATTGGCAAATGCTAAGAAAGCAGTCTTGTAAACAGTGATTTTACAGTCACGTTTTTGCAAACAAATATTAACTGTATCAATCAAACAAACCTATAATAAAATGAGTATACTTTTTTATATTCTAAAGTACCTAGAATGCTTACGCAGAGAATCGAAATAATTCTAGTCGTTCGCAAGGAACCGGTTTTATGTGATCCGAATCGATTAAAACTACACGAATACAGTTACTCATCAAATACATAATTTATACAGTTTCAACACTCACCCGTCATTTTGTTAACTTATTTACACAAATCAAGTTCAAAGTTGCAATGGTAACAAGTAAATAAAAAGAGGAGATTATAATAATTACGCGATAAGGTATCTATTATCAGCGTACAAAGTCCACCAACTTTTTCAGATCACGTTATCGATAGCAAGGATTCGGAATAATTATTTTAGTAGCTCAATTCGCAGCAGAAAATAATAATATACACTTCTTTTGAACACAGACTTTCCATCAACTTGTGCATCAGCTGTTTGACAGCGAAGTGAATGTGCGTGTGATGTGCGTATGTCAAATACAAAATAATAATGGCGATGAACGATTGAATGAATGATATTATTGAATGAAGATATGTTTACTAGCGCCATTGACGTTAATTCATTATACTATTTACTCAATGAGTTCATTGAAATTACCGTAGTACTCTATCATTACGCTAGATGGCAGCGTACTCAATTTTAAACGTAACAAAATGGAAAAATGAGTAAGGTCAAGATCACGTCAAGATTATCATTCGAAATTAGGGAAACTGCACTTACCGATATCAGTTTGAAAATATTTGATGGTGGTCCACAAAACAAGTAACATGGTGAGAACAAAATAATGGAGTGGGATACCTAATCAGGGGTAAGGAATTAATTTAGGGCGGGATGCGTGATGCTTCACCTTACTGTAACAGACATTAGGTACTGTTAGCGCCAATTATTGGCACCAATTCTAATAATCTCTGATCAACAGCTGTCACCATTGCCCTCATAATTAAAAATCTTGCCAACCAATCTATCATCGAAATAGCTATTAGGTAGGTACTTAGATAGGAAGCAAAGCAATCTGCTGACCTAGGAATGCGCTAACTAGGTACATAATATTCTAAGAACCTACATAGGTGATCGATAGTTATTTTTCGATTAAAAATAATATTGTTCATTGAGATAACATTAATTACTTAATGTAAGTATACGAATGTGTTGGTAAGTACGTTTTATATTAAGTTATCTTTACCTAGCCGTGAAAAGAGTAGGTCACTTATGTAACCAAGAGCCTTCCTATACCTACTGTCGAAATAAACGACATTATCAGAGCCCTGACATGAATTAATTAAATAGATCTACCGCAGATGTAATGCGTTCGCGACGTTCAGTGCATTTAAATAGCATAAAATGCATGCGTGGATTGTTAAAAATACCATTAGTAGCAAAAGGTAGGTATTATTGGTCGTGGTTTGTCAAATCGTACCCAGGGGGTCTACTCCCTAAGCACGAAGTCCGTCGCTTCGGCCTTCGTTACGGGCGTTTCCTACTCCCTATGACCAACGGACGGATGATTCGCTCGGGGTCCGAGCGAAGAATGAATTTCAACGCGATTTGACAATTGTCCCTACTCCCTATGCGTTTTTGCCCGTCCGAACAGTTGAACTTGACATTGATTTCGACGGATAGTTATGTCAGTTGATACGACATCAAAATAGTTCTCGTGCTGTAGACGAAAGTTAAGAATTTATTATATTTGAACTATGGCTGCTTTTTTAATTATTGAAGAAGCTTTACAGGAAGAGCGGAGGCAACGTCGATATAATTTTCGCCAAAACTTTAGGTTGGCGAGTATTCCCGACGTTGTTCATAGGGAACTATAGGCTCACTCGGGAATAATTCGAGGACTTATGTGCGGATTTAATTCCTCTTTTGAAGACATACATACATAAGTACATAAATATAGGCTGATAAACATATTACCCTCCTTTGCGCCGCGCAGTCGGGTAAAAAGAGACAATGTTTCGGGATTTTACCATTAGAGTTTAGTACATGCTAAGTTTTGCCAATATTGGATTTTTTTTGGAATAAAACAAGAATTAACTTTAATCGTTTATTTCATTTATTTTCATTATGCACCATCAAGAGTTGGTAGGTACATCTTAGGTTTTCCTCAGTGGATGTAGAGAGTTGCTCCTAGGAGAGTGGGTCGGCACGTGTAGGAGCATGAGTGGGTGAGGTAGCTACTGGCTCTGGATCTCTTACAGGTGGAAGCTGTACAACAAAAACTGAATATCATTGACGGATACATCAAAACATATATAATTGTGTAGTTAACTGTAATTTATTATTATTTAATAAAAAAAGTCACGGGAAAGACTCATAATTATAAATACAATACTTATGCTTTTAGTTTTTTTACCATTGAACAGACTTACTATCATAAATTATAAATGTAATTCTTACCAATGGAAAAGCTGGCACTCTTGCTCCGGTTTCCAGCTCTCTAAAACCCTCTCCCATTATCGATAGTATCTTTAATTCCACTTGGGAGAGGGTTCAGAGGGGCCTCCACTTGCTGACCTTCTGGCAGCTCCAGCAACCTTTTTGGCAAGGCGTTTTTTGTCAGACCACACCTAAAATTTGAATATTTAGTTAATTTTATGAAGCTATATAAAAACCACTATACTCGTAAGTACTCCTACAGATAAGTATTTGGAGGATGACTGATTATTATCATTGTATTCGCTTTACTGATGACAAGACCTTACAATCATATTAATATTGACGAGTAATGTATAAAACTCACCCTTTGCCACTGCTAGGCGGACTTAGTGCAACTTCCCATTGAGTTATAGGAGTTGCACAGGTTTTCCTACAGCCGTTTGGAGCGAACTCTCCCGTCGGCACCCCTCAATAACCCGCGAGCTAATTCATGGTTCTCACCCATAAAATCGAGAAGGGCCTCAATTTGCCCGTGTGTTGCTGCAGCGGTTGGGGCCATATAAACAAAATTAACTAGTAAGCATAATAAAATATTGGAAATTTTAAAACTTCCCGGTTGACAATTTGACATTTCATTTGAAAGTGTCAAAAGTAGTCTGTGGAAAATGTCCTTCAAAAAGTAAATAGGCAAAGGTATCAACAGGATGATGCCGGTTTCCGGACAAAAATGGCAAAAATAATTCAATTCTATATTTAAAGACATAATAACAAGGATATTTTTTTAAATGTGGTAATTTTCTAACGACAAAAGTATTAATTTTTGTTTAATAAGCTAGAAAACTACAAAATAAGTAAACCGGTAATCGACCGGTAAAATAGGGCAGCTCTATCGCCATGCGTCGTTCGTTCACGAATATTGTCTATGATTCCGTTAGAAACTGATGAATCCGAAATCGTTAGGGAGTAGGGTTCATTCCGACGTATCGGACTACTATCGGACGGGCTCATTACTTCGTTAACGGAGTTAGGGAGTAGACCCCCTGTCTCGTACTGACATAATTTACGGAGTCGAAATGTGGACACTGACAATCGGGGTGGTCCCTAAATGCAAGGTTACTCAGTGTGCTATGGATTTTGATGTCACCCAGTTACTGCCTGGATAGTCCAAGCATCTCTAGCAGGACCACAGCGCCATGTGTATACGGTGAGGTGGTCATATTTAAGTGTGTGGTACAAACCATCAAACTGAACAATGAACAACTTTCTCCATGGGACCCACATCATACAAGTGAAAAAATAATCAGCTGTCCCATTCATTACGGACCGTAATGAATGGGACAGCTGATTATTTTTTCGTTTGTAGGACACCGTAATTTACGGTGTTGGTCCCATGGAAAAAGTTCTTCAGTTTGGTAGTCTGTTACGTGGGTCGTCTAAGGAGTCTGTACCACACCCTTACATATGATCTGATGCACGTTGTATATGCTGCAGTGATTTGGACTTCGCAAAAATTTCGGGGACACCTCAGGTAATTCCAGACTTTGGTCTCTAGCAGGACCACAGCGCCATGTGTATACGGCGAGGTGGTCATATTTAAGTGTGTGGTACAAACCATCAAAGAACAATGAACAACTTTCTCCATGGGACCCACATCATACAAGCGAAAAAATAATCAGCTGTCCCATTCATTACGGACCGTAATGAATGGGACAGCTGATTATTTTTTCGTTTGTAGGACCATGGGACCAACACCGTAATTTACGGTGTTGGTCCCATGGAAAAAGTTCTTCAGTTTGGTAGTCTGGTACGTGGGTCGTCTAAGGAGTCTGTACCACACCCTGACATATGATCACGTTGTATATGCTGCAGTGATTTGGACTTCGCAAAAATTTCGGGGACACCTCAGGTAATTCCAGACTTTGGTCGTAACGTTCATAAGTCTGGCTGTGTCTGTGTGTGTCTGTCTGTTTTGTTATGAAATAAATTACTTTTGAGCTGAAGAGCACCGTCCGGTTTTACGAAGTAAATCTAAAAATAACTGACCCTCACTCGAAATCGAGTCAAACTTTGAAGTTTCAGGGTTTTCATTTGAAACCCTGAAACTCTGATGTTCTAAATGGTAATGCATTTAGTAGAAATAGAATAGAATACGGAATAAACAAAGTAGTTTAAGCCGTCCGTCAGTCAAAAGTCAACCTCATTTAATAATTAATAAAAGAAGTAGAACTTACAGCACTTCAAAGTAAACTAGTATCGATTTAGGTACTTGGCTTAGGTTTTATATTGAAATACTAATGATAGGTCTCAACGTGGGAGCTCACACGTGTTCTTCTGCATAATAATAGTTTGCAATATGAAGAAAAGTTTTCTATAATTGAGTGAAAATTATAGTAAAATAAGTTTTCTATAAGTAATTGGGTGAAAATTATAGGAAACCAAGTCTTCATGTTGTTCCTTATGTTTTTCTTCTAAGTATTCAAGGAAGTATTAAGTATTCTAAGTATTATGCACATGTTTCTGTGAAAAGACAATAACATATTTTTCTTCTTTCCTTTTTTTTACCTACCTACCTATTAGGTCCTTCAAGACCTACTTGAATGTGAAGAATTGTGACGACCAAATAGACATGTTAATTATAAAATTAAAATATACTCGTATTAACTCTTAGCTGATATAGAAAAAACTAAAAAGCAGTTTATCGCACAATTTTGAGTCAATTTTTATGGAAACTATGTTAAACTTAAAACTTCTCGAACCCGTACTGGGCTCGCGTGGTAGATGGCCACTCTCGAAGAGAGGAGGCCTGTGTCCCAGCAGATGCAGAGGATTATATAGGCTGATTATGCTTTGTCAAAAGTGATAAGTAGTGTTAATGGACTTTTGTTGCGGCCCGTACCCTAACATGGTCGCGATCGCAAAGCTTTCATTTGTATGTCTCAGTTCATCATAACTTGTTGAACATTTTATAAGTTTAGTTTAGTAAGTTTTATAAGTTTTTTTGTTTTATTTATTTTATAAGTGTGCAATTTTATTTTGATTTGATTTGTATGGATATTTATCTGAAATAAATGATTTTTGAATTGAATAATGTCAAATGTAATTCAATCAATCAATCTGGGTCCGCCCGCCGTGGAGAGAGAATTTACATCTTAATCATCATCGTCATCGTCATCTGCCTAGCCTTTTCCCACTATGTTGGGGTCGGGTTCCAGTCTAACCGGATGTAGCTGAATACCAGTAGATATTTTACAAGGAGCGACTGCCTATCTGACCTCCACAAACCAGTTACTGGTTAACACGATAACCTTTTTTTTTTTTGAGGGTGGTAAATTATCAAATGACCTCTCCCGCTCTGGGTGGAGCGGAAAAGAGTGTCAGACTCTTACTGACTAACTATACTGATAGTGAGCTACCCATTACTCTCCATCCGCAGGCCCGCGCCTAAGGTGGCCGGGAGTCGTCACGCGGCTCCCGACGCCCGGAGCGTCTCCCGCGGCGGCTGGGACGTGTGGCTCTGTCCCTCAACCATTCCACCACCTCCTTCGCTAGTATGACTGCTTCGCAGAAGGATGTGACTGCCTCCCACTCCCTCTCGCTTCAATCCATGGCTTGAACCAGAGCCGGACGCGAGAGGTCGCCGCCGCTGCCGATCGCCTCTACGAGGACACGGCGGTGCTCCGCCCAAGCGGGGCAGACCTCCACTGTATGCTCCCCGTCCCCGTGTCTTCTGGGCGATCTTTGGAATGGTGACACCCGGGCGTTTCCTCCCGCCTGATTATGTGCAGGAACCTCCAGAAACATCCGTGTCAGCTGAGGACCTGCGTCAGGCGGTAGGTGATGGCGCTGTGACGCCTCTCTAGCCACTCCTCAAAGAGGGGTCTTATCGCCACTATCGTGGCGTGCCCTGCGCTTTGTTGCGACAGTCGTTCTTTCCATGCCACCAAGAGATCGCGCCGGAGGTCCGTAGACTCCGCCGCGATTTGCAGCGGAAGCGGAGTTTCCATACTTACAGGCGCGCAAGGACTATCACCTCAAGATCGCAAGGCGGCAGTTCGGCAAGGAGGCTTGCCGCCTCGCCCGAGATCGTGCGGTACCCCCGGATCAGCCTTACGGCTACCACCTTTTGGGGTGCGTTCAAATAGTGGGCGGCTCGCCGCCGCAGTGAACGCGCCCACACCGGGCCCCATATAGGGCCGTGGACCTCACGACCCCCGTGTAAATTCTCCGGCAGGAGACGTTTGGCCCCCTCAGGTTGGGCAAGAGTCGCTTGAAGGCGGCCCTGGCCCGTTCCAGTTGGCGGCCAAACGTCGGAGGTGTTCGACGAAGTTCCACCGGTTGTCGAGGACGAGACTCAGGTATTTCATCGTTGTCTCGACGCCGATGTGAACTCCTCCTACCGTTAGTTGGGATCCCGATGCATGGTGGCCTGTTCCGGGGCCCATAAAAAGACATAGCCTTCGGACCTGTGCAATGCCACCTCGAGATCCAACTGCTGGATCCTCTCCACGACTATCGCAACCCCGTGTGTCATCGCGTCGGCCACCGTCTGATGCGACCTCCCCTGCGCCAGGACCAGCGTGCCATCAGCGTAGTACACCACGCTGACGCCATCAACGAGGTCGGCCCGCAGCACCCAGTCGTAACCAATGTCCCACAGGAGCGGTCCCAGAACCAATCCCTGTGGGACACTGCACGACATCTCTCGCTGGTTCCACTCCCCGTCGCGACCGGGGTAGATGACGGCTCTGTTCGTCAAATACGCCCCGACTACTCGACGGAATTAGGTCGGCACCTGGTGATACCGGAGTGCCTCCCCAATGCAGCTCCAGGGCAGGGTGTTGAACGCGTTGGCAATGTCGAGTGACACCGCCACGACTACCCCACCCCGGGACACCGCGTCCCCCGTCGTGAGGGCTCTCACGCGCATGATGGCGTCTAATAATATTATTTAATATTATGTTTTATTTTGCCATAAGTATACGATGCGCAAAGCGATCCCCACTCTACCGCCGAGCGCTCAAGATCCGTGCCGGTAACTATACCCCTTGTGAAGACTGGTTGTCAATTTATGGGTTTTAACGTCAAATGCAGGTATACCTTATTTCAAATAAACTTGCGATAAAGTTTGTTCACCTCCTTCTACTAATGTATCCCAATATTTCCAAACCATACGAAAAAAATGGCAGTGTCGGTAACACGATCAAAACATTGACTTACCTACTCCGTGTTTGGTATTATGAAACTCAACCAATGCAATGTTAGCGACAGTTTTGTATGACGAACGATATCTATCGTAAGTTATTTGGACTTTTTGGTACAGGGTGGTTGAATGACATTTATCGCAAGTTTATTTGAAATACACTTTAATTGTTTTGCAAGCATTTATCGCTGTTAACAAAATGAGACAAAAAATCTGCAATAGTGTAGTACAATTCTAGTTCGTATTTACACGTGAATTTAACAATACACCACGTTTCACGTCCGCTATAATTTCATAGCGATCTAACACAAGGCCTACATTTAGTAGGCAATACCTAATTACTTAATACACGTTGCTAAATGACATGGTATTTGAATAAAAAAAGAAGTAACGACGGACCGCATTATTACCATTTCCATAGACAAAAACTAAAACCATTACTTAAGTCATTTTCTTTGGAAATAACTTAATTATACTAGAATAGTGTTATTTATAGATATAAGTACGTTTTGGTATTGCTCAGATTCTTCGGGTTGGATTCTTTAATTATTAATGTATATTGTATGAATAAAAAAGAATGATTGTTTGAGAATGGCCAGTGTTTTATACTTTTGAAAATTTATAACACATTTTATACATAGGGGGGCTAAGTAATAACAGCCGCATGGGTCGATCTATCAGGTTAAGCTACGCTTGACGCGGTTGGTCCGTGGATGGGCAAGACCCCTCCGTGCCTCGGAAAGCACGTTAAGCCGTTGGTCCCGACTGTCATTTCTGGATCTTTGACAGTCGTTACAGGTAGTCGAAACCCAAAAGTCTGACGACCAGTCTTTTAAAGTGGTATCGTGTTACCCAGTAACTGGGTTGTGGAACTTGTGGAGGTCAGATAAGCAGTTGCTCCGTGTAAAACACTGGTGTTCAGCTGCATCCGGCTAGACTGGAAGCCGACCCCAACTTAGTTGGGAAAAGGCTAGGTTGATGATGAGGCAGATGACTATCATGTCGTTTTTATCTCCATAGCAACATAACTTAAGGGGGAAACGCCAGAGAAGCTCGCGAACTTCATACGTTTTTTGCTATCCTATTGAATGACTATGTATATCATGAATTATCAATCAATAGGATTATATGAACTTAGAGGGTTGTGACTCGGCGACCTTGTACGTCGCCCAGCCAGCCGCTTCGCCCCAGCTTTTTAAATCTCTGATATCTTCTAAGACAAAAAAATCTAAATAATAATAATGTATAGCCTATGACACTCACAAATAATGTGGCTTTCTATTTGTAAAAGAATTTGCAAAATCAGTTCAGTAGTTTCAGAGATTAGGTACCCCCCCTCCCTACCACCTCACAAACTTTACCTCTTTATAATAATATTACTAGCTGTTCCCCGCGGTGTCACCCGCTGCTCAGCGCCTAGGGGTCATAGCGTGATGTTATATAGCCTATAGCCTTCCTCGATAAATGGACTATTCAACACAAAAATAATTTTTCAATTCTAACTAGTAGTTCCTGAGATTACCGCGTTCAAACAAACAAACTCTTCAGCTTTATAATATTAGTATAGAAGTATAGGTTATAATTTTATTCTGTAAATACATACTTGTTACGGTTCGCGAATCATATTTTGTTCAACATACAATCTAACACTGACCTGCAAATTGCAGACAAACATACAAACTTGTAGGTGTTACCTAAGTGTTACTTACATAAGCACTTAACTTCCTCGATTGACATTGACAATGACCTGCGGAGAGTCAGTGTAACTAATAGTAGTTTTGTATGTAATTGTCTCAGTTGCTTACATAATCAACCTTTAAAGTTGCCACTGTTGGGACACAGGCCTCCTCCCAGTGAAAGGGTACCTATAGTCTCAGAGACGTGCCCTAACAGGCGTTGCACTGAGGTGGTTCCGGATTGGTCTATTAAGAGGTAACTGGCCCCCCCTCCATGTGCTGATGATGATCACCGGGGTGGTTTTAGTGACGTAAGAATCCCATTCTACCTGGTCTTTTTCCCCAAAGTCCAGGTGCCTTTTGAAGATTTCCCCCCGAAAACAAAAAAAAAAAGGCCACGCGGGCCAGGCGCGGATTGGTGGATGACACATGTCTTCGAATTTTTTGTTCTAGGACATGCCGGTTTCCTCACGATGTTTTCCTTCACCGTTTGAGTGCCGTAAGGATGATATAAATTACCTACTCAAAGTAAAGTGCGTGCCTGGGTTCGAACCCGACCTACAACTCGTAGATGAAGGCAGTGATGTCCACTGGGCCACCACTGCTTTCTTTTAGGCTCGGCGCAAACGGGCCACCGACCGCAGCCACCGGTGGCTGTCGCGCGCTACCGCCACATTTGTAACAGTGTCAGAAGCGAGCGACAGCCACCGGTGTTCGGAAGCCGCCACTGTTTCGGCTGTTGCCGCTGTGTTTTACTTCGAAATAATGGACGATGCTGGTTTATAAATGTTGTATAATATGAGTTCTGAATATAATTATGTGGATCTGAATATAAAATAATAATTAAATAATCTGAGATGAATTTGAGCGACGTTCACAAAGCGATGGCGAAACGACGACTGGTCCCCTGGCGGCGCGAATCGGAGGCGCGGGCTCGGCCGAGCTCGCGGTATGGCTCGGCAGGCATGGTCGTAGAAAGTCCTGCCGTGCGCCATCTGGCGGCGGGGCCGTAACAGCCACATTTTATAACCCGCTCTCTGCTGTGCAGTCTTACGATGGACTCTGACAGGGGCAGTTTGCTCGCGCTATTGTTAATACGCAGACGATGTAGACAACGCTGTCGCCGCCTATATTGGGTACATGCAATTTTAACTGGCGCGGGGAGTGGAGCAGTGCGTCAGCCACTGTCCTGGGTGTTGGCGTCTTCTGTGGCCCGTAGCGACCACAAGTGGCGAGTCGCGGACACTGCTGTAACGAGTGGCCGTCACCGGCTACACGGGGGCGGCGCGTCTATATACAAAACATATGAAAAAGTGTGTTAAGTCGCTATCGCTAGCCACCAGTGGCAGTGGTCGATGGCCCGTTTGCATCGAGCCTTAAATTACACACCTGCAGCATCCGCTACTGACAAACAAACAAACATACAAACCAGTAGGTTAGGTACCTATGTTTCCTAAGTATATATTACATAAGCACTACCTGCTCGCTTGACATTGACAATGATATGCGGAACGACAATGTAACTACATAATAGTAGTTTTGTAGGTAATTATCTCGGTAGTTTGACTATAATATGCTTTACAAACAAGTTTGATGGTTAGATGATTTTTTGCGTTGGCATGGGCATCGCGATTAGGGGTTTAAAAAAAACTTTTTTACAAAAACAAAAAACAACCGACTTCCAAAAAAAAACACTATTAAACGTTATTTTTTACTTTGTAGTGTTTTATTTGGAAGTCGGTTGTTCTTTTTTTGGAAAAAAGTTTTTTACAGAACCAACGACACCGACTTCCGAAATTAAAGTTATTTTTCACTTTGTAGTGTTTTTTTTGGAAGTCGGTTGTTTTTTTTTTGTAGCAAGCAATTGCGGTTGATTTTCTGGCATTTATTGAAGAGTTCCGTTGCCTGTCTCCGAAACTCATCATCAGATTCTGATCTTTACGAAATTTAAATGGGACGATTTCCGAATAAAGCTAGTAGAAGTCGGTTAGAAACAACGAAAATTATTTCGTTTTTAGGGTTTCGTACACAAAGGGTGCCAACGGGACCATATAACCGAGCCTCCGCCGTTCGTCCGTCTGTCTGCCTGTTTGCGGGCTGTATCTCATAGGTAAGCCGTGATAGGTAGAAAGTTGAAATATTCACATTTTCTTGGACACGCTATTGAAACCAAAATTCCTATTGTAAAACTATAATGATTAGAAATAGACATAATTATCCTGAAAAGCCGCTGAAAACAATGAAAATGTTGTCAACCAAAAGGAATTGTGATAAATACTATTCCATCAGTGGAGCGGCCCGTGGCTAAATAATCAGATTAAGCTACGCTTGCCGCGGTTGGTCTGTGGAAGGGTGAACATCTTTACATACCGTGACCCCTCCGTGGCTTGGAAAGCACGTTAAGCCGTTGGTCCCGGCTGTCATTCGTGGATCTTTGACAGTTGTCTTACGGGTAGTCAGTAGCCCGAAAGTCTGACAACCAGTCTTATCAAGGGGTATCGTATTACCCAGTTATTGCGTTGTGGAGGTCAGAAAGGCAGTCGCTCCATGTAAAATACTGGTAAGTATACCCAACATAGTTGGGAAAAGGCTAGGCAGATGACTATTCCATCAGTGAAATATACAATAGATACCGCTCAGTTAGAATCTAGGTCATTTCCTATGATTTTTGACTAAAATATTCGCATGCATTTGGAAGCGCGCCAGAAATTGTTTGGGTAAAAACTATTTCTGAAAACTCTTTTTAAAATGGAAGCCTGCTAGATGTTCTAAGTCTCGTCTGCCTGGGTAACTGACTATGCTTTCTCTGATTAAGATTGATTGATTGATTTTTATTTTTTTCTGATTATTATTGTGACATCCTGCATGCTTAATTTGCATGTATCCGCATGTTTTGACAAATAAAATTATCTTATCTTATCTTAATGATGTTTAGCTTTATAAGTCAAAAGAGGTACCTAATTACGCTCTGCAAAAGGCAATATGTCTCAACTTGGCTAATTAGCAAAGTTGTCTTGTCTCTTTCTCGTTCCCGATGATAATTACTTCCACGTGTCATTTATTAGTGCTAGTAAAGGCCTGCGCAGACGATGGACAATTTGTACGCGGACAAATTGTTTGTGGCAATAGAAAGTATGGAAATCTATGAAATAACGCATGGGAAGGACAAGTAGACTGCTGGATTTTCATACATTATATCGTTGCGATTGTTCATCGACTGCTTGCTTAAGGGAAAGCCGTACTTTTGGTAAAGAACTATCGCCAGGAAGGTTGATTCAGTATTTGGTGGGTATGAGGCCCTCCTCTGGTGAGAATGGCGACGGGTCAGCCCGTCAAACAGGTGCGACGCGCGATAAAATTGCGCGCGACACAAAGGCACCGCAAACATCGCGTGTCGCTCCTGTTTGTAGGAGCCTTTATGCGGCTGGCCAAATGACTATTACTTATGTATCGTTGGTCAAAGATGAGCTATGGTAACAAAAAATTAACAATAACTAGGAAAGCTGATTAGTACCAGCCTTCCTAGTTATTGGCGCCGATTCTGTTGTTCATAAACTAAACTAAATTTAAGTTCAGGCATCTTTTTCTTTCTATTTAATTAAGAAAAGGACAGAAGATAAATATTAGTTTAGTCCTGTCAAGTTAGTCAGCGCCTGACGTAAATTGACGTAGTTTTAATAGCCAATTTTTAAATCCCGTCTAAGTTGTCTATGGAGTATCTTAATTTGACAGGACTAGAATAATATTTATCTCCTGTCCTTTTCTTAATGAAATAGAAAGAAAAAGATGCATGAACTTAAATTTAGTTTAGTTTGTACACAACAGAATCGGCGCCATTGTTAATTTTTTGTAGAATTTTATAATTCTTTTAAACTTATTTTATTTATTTGAACAAAGTAAATCCGTACTAATATTACTTATAAATGCGAAAGTGTTTCTGTCTGTCTGTCTGTTACCTCTTAACGCTTAAACCGCTGAACTGATATAGATGAGGTATAGAGGTAGTTTGAGTCCCAGGAAAGGACATATGGGATAGTTTTCATCCCGATATTCGTTGCGATATTCCCACGGGATCGACACTTATGCGGGTGTAACCACGGGGCGCCTAGTAAACTATTATAGAATTATCAAATTCCATCGATTCGTATTCTAAAAAAATCTCAACCATTTATGCAAAGTTGGGTCAATACTTATCTATAAATAAACTTTTTGTTATTCATACGGTTGTTTTTATAAATTTTTTGACCTTGATAAATTTAATTTATAAACTTGACTTTATTATTGGCGCAGCCGTGTGGCGCACAATGTTATCATTTTTAGGGTTCCGTACCTAAAGGGTAAAAACGGGACCCTACTAAGACTCCACTGTCCGTCTGTCTGTCTGTCTGTCTGTCACCAGGCTGTATCTCATGAGCCGTGATAGGTAAACAGTTGAAATTTTCACAGATGATGTTTTTCTGTTGCCGCTATAACAACAAATAAGTACTAAAAACAGAATAAAATAAATATTGAAGGGGGCTCCCATACAACAAACGTGTTTTATTCGGCGTTTTTGCCTTGCGATACGGAACCCTTCGTGAGCGAGTCCGACTCGCACTTGGCCAGTTTTTTATTATTAAATTAAGTTTTTTCTATCCTCGTTTTTATGTTGTGTGAACTTAAGACGTTGTGCTAAATAGGTAAACATAATATTTTTGTTTCTTTTACGCGTTATTTGTACGTATAGGTGCGAATTCCACAAAATTTTTATATACATAGAATAAGTCTTATCTATAATATAAAAATGAATCGCTGAATGTGTTGCTAAGCGCAAATCTCGAGAACAGCTGAACCGATTTCGCTAATTCTTTTTTTAGAATATTCCTTGAAGTACCTACGGGGATGGTTCTTACAATTACCGGCACGTAACTTGGCAAGAGATTTTCGTAGTGGGGGAAGTTCGCGCATATAAAAATGTATGAAATTGTGCATGCGCAAACTTCCCCCACTACAAAAACTCTTGCCAAGTTACGTGCCGGCAACTATACGCAGAGAAAAATTTAATATATCTATGGGAGTAGGGTAGGAGTAGTGTAGGAGTAGGGTAGGAGTAGTGTAGAAGTAGGGTAGGAGTAGGGTAGGAGTAGGGTAGGAGTAGGGTAGGAGTAGTGTAGGAGTAGATTAGGAGTAGGGTAGGGGTAGGGTAGGGTAAGGGGTAGGACACCACGCAAATGAAGTAGCGCCGGGCAGCTAGAAATAATTTATATGGCAAAACAACGTTTGCCGGGTCAGCTAGTCCTAAGAATAAATTTTTAATGTTTGACAGTTTTTCCATACTAGCACTGTCAGATGTTAATTTTATTCCACGGTTAAAAGTTAACTGACTTTAGTGAAATCGGCCCTAAATATTTAAATAACGTGACAGACAGAATATTGCAAATGTTGTTATAGTTACCGGTAAGCCTTTTTCCCAAATATGTTGGGATCAGCTTCTAGTCTAACCGGATGCAGCTGAGTACCCGAGTACCAGTATTTTACATGGAGCGACTGCCTATCTGAATTCCACAACCCAGTTAATCCCTTCGTAAGACTGGTTGTCAGACTTTCGCGCTTCTGACGACCCGTAACGGCTGTCAAATATCCACGAATGACAGTCGGGACCAACGGCTTAACGTGCTTTCCGAGGCACGGAGGGGTCTTGGTATGTAAAGATGGTCACCCATCTACGGACCAACCGCGGCAAACGTAGCGAAACCTGCAGTGCGATTCTGTAACCATCTCACCGTGAAAACTTAGGTGAAGTGAGCGTGGAGCGAGCTGTCAATAGTGTCAATTCCTAGCAAAAACAAACTCACATGTCCTAAGTTTTCACGGTGAGATTTTTACAGAATCGACCGGCTGATCGATCGTTATTTTACTTAGACAGTAATAATGTTAAATAAGGTAATTTTATAGTAAACTAGCTTCTGCCGGTAACTGCGTCCGCGGGAAATAAAATAATATCCTATGCCACTCGGCAATAGTGTAGCTTCCTATTACTGAAAGCATTTTCGGAATCAAAACTATAGTTAAGAAGATTACCCTATACATGCAAACTCACAAATTTAACCTTTTTTTAAAATATAAATTAAACTAGCTGATCCGGCGAATTTCGTACCGCCTCAGAATAATCATTATCTGTCTAGCCTTTTCCCAACTATGTTGGGGTCGGCTTCCAGTCTAACCGGGTGCAGCTGAATACCAGTATTTTACATGGAGCGACTGCCTATCTGACCTCCACAACCCAGCAATTGGCTACCTAATACTATACCCCTTGGTAAGACTTGTTGTCAGACTTTCGGGCTTCTGACTACCCGTAACGACTGTCAAAGATCCACGAATGACAGCCGGGACCAACGGCTTATTGCGAATTGGACATTGTGTGAATTGAACATAATGCGCCCAAAGGCGCTTACCGCCTCAGAATCAATACCTAAATACAAAATGTATGAGAAAATGAAAAGGCTGCCTGTGGTCATCACTGACGTTTGACAAGCAAGTACGATGGCAAATTCAACTAAGTAAGCACATACTTGAGCTGTTTGTTTAAATATTTCATCAAAATCCGTTGACTTTGGAGGTTCAAAGTCAAGTTTGTTTATCTTACTTTACCTTCAACTAATTTTCTATTCAAATAATTTCAAGAATTTTTATGTTTGTTGAACTAGTTGCTGTAATACCGAGCGACGTTGCCAACTTTCGAAATACTGCACCCTCGCAATCCTTCGTAGATCATGCAACATGCGCTTTGTCATTAGATGCAACGTGTCATTTATAACCTGATTATTTACCTGATAGACAATAAATCATAATCTATACTCTAGTCTAGACACATCAATTACGAGCTAATTGCATTCGATGGAGAAAGAGCCTTAAGGGGAATGCTCCAACCAGCCCGCGAAATTCAAAATTTCTTGCGTTTTTTGCAATTTGCAGGCCAGTGCTAGGTTGTATGTTGATTAAAATATTATTCGCGGCTGTAAGACGTATGTAGTTACAGAATTATAATCATCAAAATCACCAATACAACCCTCCAACTTCATAAAGGTGTAAGAACAAAAAAAAAACAGAAAAAGTTATTCCTACAGCTTTATGAACTTAGAGCGTTTTATTGATGATTTTGATGATTATAATTCTGTAACTACATATGTCTTACAGCCGCGAATAATATTTTAATCAACATACAACCTAGCACTGGCCTTCAAATTGCAAAAAACGTAAGAAAATTTTAATTTCGCGGGCTGGTTGGAGCATTCACCTTAAGTGGGATATGTTAACAGAATCTGTGATGTAATAAGAAAGGTGGGTTGTACGCCATGTGCTTCGTATGCGCTGCGACGCGCTGAACGCCTTGCAAACCGGCATGGGCATGATAACCAAAAGTTCGAAGACATTGTGACGTCTACCATCCCGCACTGGGACCGCGTGGTGTATTACGTCCCACTCCACCTCACAGGGAGGAGGCCTGTGTCCCAGCAGTATAATATACCGAGCAAGTACACACATTGCGTGACATGTAGGTAGAGACGCCAGCATATCAAGCTACCCGAAACTGTCAAATTTTCCCAGTCAACATTGAACCTTATACTTTAGCGATAAAGTTGAAAATCTATTAAATAAATTTTACAGAATGTGGTAGCTTGATGTGCTGGCGTCTGTACTTCGCATGCGTTGCGCCGCACGCCTCCCAAAGTGTGTATCACAACAGTAATACAATAATCACCAAATGTCAAGATTTCATCAAATAGTCATTCTTGGGGATTACTTGGTCTTAGAGAGTTGTGTTGATGACTTTAATGATTATAATTCTGTAAATACATATTTGTTACGGCCGCGAATCATATTTTAATCAACGTACAACTTAATACTGACCAGCAAATTGCAAAAAACGTAAAAAAAAAATTGAATTTCGCGGGCTACCCTGCAACGCTGATGGCATTCACTCAAAAAACAAAAAAAACGCCTACATCATGCCAACCATGTCAGCTTCCTAGTACCTAGACGTGCACCTAGGTACTAGGAAGCTGCTACCACAGACAAGCTTTCGCCTAGAATTTCCATAACTCAAACTGGTCAGGGCAGTGCCAAAGGAAGCACTAAATTGTACAGAAACATTTCTATCGGGAAATATCTATGACTTACAATATCACCTTACACTAAGCACATGATAAATGCTATATAAGCAGCTGGAGCTGGTGGAGGGTTAGCAGAAGAACAGGTTTCAAGTGACCCATTGCGAGTAATACAAATAATATACGAAGAGGTCATCCATTTTTATTGCTGTTACTGCTACTTTTGAGACCTCGTAGAAGCGACAATCCAACGAGCCAACATAAGAAAAATGCCAAATCTATTAACCCCGCAGGGAGATGAAGTTCTTATACACATATCATATCATGGTCGTGCCCGGAACGTGGACGAACCGTGCTCCGACAGAGGCTCAAAAAATATCGGTATATACAGACGCCAGCACATCAAGCTACCCGAAACTGACAAATTTTCCCAATCAACTTAGAACCTTATGCTTTAGAAATAAAGTTGAAAATCTATCAAAGAAATTTGACAGATTGTAGTAGCTTAATGTGATGGCGTCTGTACTTGTACATTTTACAAACGTCACTCGTTCACAAACGTCCTTGTCCGGGCCGGCGACGGAGCTTCAGTGCTTGTCTTGTGTGGGCCTCGGCCCTGTCACGTCCCGGACATTACCCTGATGGGTTATTCCCAGAGTACTCCATTCTTTCGTTCTAAAAAGATAAGAATCTATGTGTGGATCTGTACGCCTTTAGCTGTCTTAGAACCCGAATAACAAAAGAAAATCATTGGAGTAGGAAAGTAAGAGCAGTGGAACCTTCAGTTATACAGGATGGCAGCGACATCGATGCGCAACCCATGGTCCAGTACATAATTTTGAACGTAAGGGGGCGTTTAACGCGTGACAACTCCCGGCCACCGCAGGCACGGGCCTGCGGACGGAGAGTAATGGGTAGCTCAACGTCCGATCAGGACCAGGCCCATGCCGGACGGCGCGTACGTTTTCCACGCGCGCCTCAAAGAGATGTCAGAAACAGAGAAGAGGCCCGCTAGGGCCGAAGCCTGCCGGGTCAGCGGGATTGTCCGAAAGGGTTACCGCTGCCCCGGAACAAAGGGCTAAGGAAGGAACATGGGTGGGTTTTAGTCAGTATGAGTCTGACACTCCCTTCCGCTCCACCCAGAGCGGGATTGGTCATTTGATGATATCCCATCCTCAAAAAAAAAAGGGGGTGTTTAAAAAAAAAGTTGTTTTTCCATACGTAGTACATTTTGACCGCGTAGGCCTTATTGCACTTTTCTATGAAACAGCAGATTTTTTTTTTTGATTACCGACAAATATATTCTACGCTAGTGACCCTCTAAATAAAGAAGAAATATTATGTAAGTCTAACATTAGGAGCAACAATACCGCCGCAGGTAGCGCCGCGGCAGTGCCGCAAGGTAGCGTTACAGGGTCCTTATTCTTTCTGTTATATATTAACGATCTACCAAACTTTACAAATCATTTCTACTCTCTGTTTGCGGATGATATTGCGGTGGTTATTACGGAGATTAAAATGCTTATTTATAATACTGAAATTAACGAAACCGTTAATGCTATTTTAGAATGGCTGAATATTAACAACCTAAAAGTTAACATTGATAAAACCTCCATCGTTCAATTCTACAATAGAAAATCTGTTTCTGACCTTCAGATCACTTATTCCGATCAAAGAATTAAAGAAGCAAACGAGGCCATTTTTCTTGGTATAACAGTGGACAGTGGCTGCACATGGAAACCTCACTGCCTAAGGGTCACAAATAAGATAAATCGATTCGCTTTTGCCTTGTGGAGACTTTGTAAAATAGCCAACCTCAAAACAGCCCTCCTAGCGTATCACGGTTATGTAGCTTCAAACATTAGGTACGGAATTGTGCTATGGGGAAATTCTGTTCTAATTAATAGGGTATTTATAGCCCAAAAACAATGTATCCGTGCTCTTTGTGATGTGCCACCATTGACTTCATGTAAACCTCTGTTTAAAGAGCTAAAAATATTAAGGCCAGGACTCTCAAAATTGACCTATTTTTGATTCAACATTAAACAATCAAATATTCTTTGTTTTAATCTGAAAAAAATATATGTTGCAGTTCAGTTAACACTCTTGATTATTCTACGGTTCAAAACACGATATTTACAACTTCACTCGATCATAAAAAATCGCAAACAAATCGAAAACAAGGAAGTTTTTGATCGTTTTTCAAGTTTTACTTGAAGTAGATCAAACTTTTACTCACAAAAAATATGTCAAAAAATAGGCAATGATGTATAGAAGAAAATTCTACGGGTAATTTTTCTCAAAACAGAATTGTATTGTTTTAACAAGATATAATATAACAAGGCGGCCCGCGCTCATCGCTTCAGTAGCCTGCCAGGCGTCACCGAGGTAGGACCTGTGTCGCTTTTCCTGGCTCGCTGCGTTCCCCCGCTAATCGATCGAAATATACGTTCACAGACTGAAATATAATGCAGTATTGTTATTTACCGTGTTTGTGTATTCGTTTTAAAAATCAGTCTGTAAATATTGTTGTAGGTTCTAGTATTAATAATTAAACTAGATATTAGTTTATGTTGTTGAGGGGCCCGTGGCTAAATAATAACAGCCGCACAGGTCGATCGATCAGGTTAAGCTACGCTTGCCGCGGTTGGTCTGTGGATGGGTGACCATCTTTACATACCGAGTCCCCTCCGTGCCTCGGAAAGCACGTTAAGCCGTTGGTCCCGGCTGTCATTTGTGGATCTTTGACAGTCGTTACGGGTAGTCAGAAGCCCGAAAGTCTGACAACCAGTCTTACCAAGGGGTATCGTATTACCCAGTAACTGAGTTGTGGAGGTCAGATAGGCAGTCGCTCCATGTAAAATACTGGTATTCAGTTGCATCCGGTTAGACTGGAAGCCGACCCCAACATAGTTGGGAAAAGGCTAGGCAGATGATGATTAGTTTATGTTGTAGTAGGTATATTATATAGTGATAATTAAGATTAACTCTTTGCGGGACACTTAACGCCTATAGACGTAATAAAAATAAAACTTCTATTGTGTCTCGTTCAGTGTCCTTCAATGTGTTAAATTATGGGGAATAAAAACAGAAGGAAGAAAAAATGTCCAGCATCGAACTGCGGGAGCTTAAAAAAAAAAAGTAAGTTTGATTATTATTTTTCTACGTATTTATGACTACTTACCTATTTGTAAAAGTCGACGGGACAGAACAATATTGTAGTTGTTTATGTAATTAGGTACCTACTTGCTTTCGTCACAGTACTAGCAGTAGCAGGTAGGTACAGACGCCAGCACATCAAGATATCAGAAACTGTCAAATTTTTCCAATCAACTTTGAACCTTATGCTTTAGCGTTAAAGTTGAAAATCTATTAAAGAAATTTGACAGATTGTAGTAGCTTAATGTGCTGGCGTACCATAAATTTACAATAAAATTAAGTATAGTAATATCAAAGTAAATATAAACTAGTTGATATTTTAGTTTTTAATATTTCAGTTTATAGACAAAACAGTAGCACAACTACAACAAAGATAATTTTTGCTAATAAAACTTTTTATCTTTGCAGTTCATCGATACCAAGATCTAAAGGCGTATTTTTAAAAAAAACCGGGCAAGAGCGAGTCGGACTCGCGTACCGAGGGTTCCGTAACATCCGGGTTTATGCGTAAGGTTTATGTTTATGAAATTAAATGTTTTTTTATATTTTTATATTTGAGTTGATTGAATGAAAGGTAAATTGCGGTTTACGATTTATGACGTATTAAAAAAAAACTACTTAGTAGATCTCGTCAAACCAATTTTCGGTGGAACTTAACATCATATATTTTTTTAGTTTTATCATTTTCTTATTTTAGAAGTTACGTGGACATTTTACCACTTTGGAAGTGTCTCTCGCGCAAACTATTCAGTTTAGAAAAAAATATATTAGAAACCTCAATATCATTTTTGAAGACCTATCCATAGATACACGTATGAGTTTGATGAAAAAAAAAATTGAGTTTCAGTTCTAAGTATGGGGATCCCCCAAAATTTATTGTTCTTTTTTCTATTTTTGTGTGAAAATCTTAATGCGGTTCACAGAATACATCTACTTACCAAGTTTAAACAGTATAGTTCTTATAGTTTCGGAAAAAAGTGGCTATGACATACGGCAACGGAACCCTAAAAATGCACAGGCGAACAGTAACTACATAATCTACAACTAGATTTTTTTAGTTAGAGAATGGGATTTAGAATGACGACCGACGCGACGGCAGTATTTGCTTCTCGCTCAGGCGCAATAGCTACTACTACGTGAGCGACAGACATGTACACACTATTATCTACACAGTATTGTGACTCGGCCCTCTTCTAGAAATAATTACAGACCTACAGCCGCGCGTAAACACGCAATAGGGCTGCCCGCCTACAGTATTTTAATTTCATCAACCTGCCAGCTTCATTCTAGTTTTGTGATTGTATAGGTAAAATATTATATTTTTTATTTAAAAATATGAAATTCGTTGTGAATGAAATAGGAAGAGTTCAAAAACAAAAAAAAATTGGTTTTTTTTTATTAGTAGATTTAATTAAAAAAAAAACTTATTGACGAATTCAAGCAACCAAAAACAGCACAATATAGTCTATAATTGCTCTTTACCATATTATTAAGTAAGTACTTGTATTAATTATTTCAATGAATATTTGTCACAAATAGCACGCTTACTGCTTACAAAACGATCACACCGTCCGGCGTCCGTTCATCACTGCGGAGCATTCGAGACTGTTTGTTTACCGAGTGTAAACCGGACTCTAGGCGCGTAGGTATAACTCGCGTTCCGACCGTTTGTATGAAGATAGTATACTGTATAGATAATATTACCGTGCCTACTGTATCTATTCTATAAATTATAATAATAATGCAAGGTTGTTGATGTTGTTGATAGTAGAGTGTACGTAGATATTTGTTACCTCCTGATTTAACGACTGACTTACTACTCGACTTACCGATCGACTTACCGACTGACTTACCGACTTACTGACTGACTTCCTGCGGGAAATTGAATTACGCGGGTAAAACAGCGGGGCAAGCTCGTCTAAAATAATTTCGATGTTTCACATCTGCCAGGCCTCTCACGATGGCTCAATTTATAGATGATCTTTTTATTATAATATACATTACATAGGTACCTACCTAATTACTTATAAAACTTAGTAATAGGATAAGCTTGCGAATGCGTCTATAGTAGGTTTTTTTTTTAGCATTGATCTATCTTTCAGACACTCTGAAGCAACGGAAAGCACCAGTGGAGATGGAGCTGGAGAACGTGATCCAAAAACTCAATCGCTTATGAGTCGCTGAAGACATACTAGAACGAGTCAACTCCGACCCAACATTCATGAAACTGGTGACGGATTTACTGGTGACGAGACGAGTTTGACATGCAAACTAGTCAACAAGCTTCGGAGTGGCGCCTTCCAACTGAACTGAAACCGAAAAAACCACGCCACGGCCAAAGTCGATCAAAAGTCAGTCATGTTGACTGTTTTCTTTGACTATCGCGGTATTGTACACTCGGAATTCATACCGGAAGGTCAAACGTTAAATAAAATATATTATTTGAGCGATATGCGGCTTTTGAGAGAGTAAATTCGAAAAAAAGGCCAGATTTGTGGAAAGAAAATTGTTGGATCTTGCACCACGATATTGCGCCTTCGCACAAGGCCATCACTGTGCACGAATTTTAGCGAACGAAGGAGAATTCGCGGCGTAAACTAAGCTCAATTCCGGAAAAAGCGTTTAAAAAATGTTTTTATGATTTGGTTATTCGTTGGTGTAAGTGTGTCGTTTCTGAAGGATCATACTTTGAAGGGGATAAAATAAATTTGGATGAATACCTAACTAACATTTTGTGTATTATTTGATCTCGGTACGTCTTTGACAGAGCAGTATTTTAGTATTTCTTATTTCTAATAAAGAATTTATTATCCTGTGCATTGTATTGTAATGAGTTTTATCATAATTTATTTAGTCCAAAGTATATAACTAATAATAAATAACTAGCATATGCCCGCGACTTCATACGCGTGGACTATAAATTAGTTATTAAACATACCCTATGTGATGGATGAAAACCAAAGCTACAGAATATCGAAACTTCCATCAAAATCCCTTCAGTAGTTTATTATCAGACAAAAATTCGACAAAACGGATCATTCATAAGGGTAGTGCGGAAGCGATATAACAGTCATGAAAGAAAAGATTAGGTAGCAATTAAAAAACTGCGCACCGGACTGCAGACTCGCGCAACGAGGGTTCCGTACCATCATATGTTTTTAAATTTTCATCGACGAGGCCTTTATTCATCAGAGAATTTTAACATTGTGCACTGCGGTGTATAATATTGCAGTTTTATGTCAGCGCCATCTCTTGACCGATAGTGAAACTAATATAACTTTTATTGATGATTTCTGAACAAGTGTGCTATTTAGAGACTTCGTTTTATTTTTCCTGTAATCTTTACATAAACTTCTATCACATAAAATAATTTCAAATTTTTCTGTTTGCAAACTTCGGAGATAAGGGCGGGAAAGGTTTTTTTTTTTGCATTTTACATCAAAAGTCGAAAACAATGCGGCCCAAAAAAAAGAATAAATGTTTGAGAATGTGCAAACTGTTTTCTTTCATATGATACCCCACGTGCTCTAGTAGCCCCACTTCGAATTCTTCAGACTTCCTTTCAGGCCCTGTTGCAAAAAACGTACATATATTTTTATTTCTTTCTTATTTGCAAAATAGTTGAGCAAACGTCATCTAAAACTATTCCAAATTTCAAGTTGATGCATTAGTAGTTCTTGACATGTCCAGCTGTGACAGACAGACAGACAGACAGACAGACAGACTGAGTCTCACCATAAGGGTTCCGTTTTACCATTTTGGTACGGAACCCTAAAAAGAAAATTTTTGGTAGGTAATAAAATTAATTATGTTGCTATATTTATATTTCCCTAAAAACTAAACACCAGAAATATTTTAACATAAATTTTATACATAATATTAAAAAAATATAATATTTACAATCACAAAACTAGAAAGAAACTAAAGTAGGATGATGAAATTAAAATACTGTAGGCGAGCAGCCCTATATTTCAAGAATAGGGCCGAGTCACAATACTGTTAGATGAAATTACCGTGGCAGCAGCGGGGTCAGCGAGTTCATTCGAATTGCGCGTTCGCGGAACTTGCCACGCGCGGAGGGAGGTAACGCTAAATGCCTACTGCGCTCGAATATCCTGGCCTTAACTGTTCCCGGTATGTATATAATTATTTGAATGCTGTAAATTTGTTAAAATGCACTCCGACTTATTTCAACGTCCACTGTTACGTTTAAGACAAGATATCCTGACAGATTAATTATTCCTCCGATGAAAAGCCACTTATACCATAGAAGTTGCTTTCCAATGGTCATAAGGATATTTAATAAACTACCAAAATCGTATAGGGAACTTCCGATCAATCGATTTAAAACATCGTTATTCAAATGGCTTATAGAAAAATCATTATATTATGTGAAGGAGTATTTAGACTTTAAAGATTCATACTGACATGTTACTATTACAATTTGACAAATACTTGACATTTAAATCTAATTAATAACAATGATCTATGTACCAATTTTATTTCATTTATTAATTCATGTTATCAATAATTTTGCATGCTAGTTTTAGCAAATTGTTTTAGAAACTTAAAACAAACGACCATCTGTAATGTACTACAATTCTAGCAAATAAACATTTCATTTCTATAATCATCTGTCTAGCCTTTTCCCAACTATGTTGGGGTCTGCTTCAAGTCGAACCGGATGCAGCTGATTACCAGTATTTTACATGGAGCGAGTGCCTATCTGAGCTCTACAACCCAGTTACTTGGTAATACGATACCCCTTGGTAAGACTGTTGTCAGACTTTCGGGCTTCTGACTACCCGTAATGACAGCCGGGATCAGCGTGCTTTCCGAGGCACGGCGGGGTCTCGGTATGTAAAGATCCCATCCACAGACCAACCGCGGCAAGTGTATTTAGGGGGTCTATAATCATGATCTGAATTCATGGTTACAGTTTGAGTGTCGACGTCCACCAGTATGCTCTGTGAGTGGGACAATCACAGGTTGGGGCACCACATTTTCTCAGCAAGCACTGGGAAGTGATTCCCAGTCCAATGATGAATAATGAATGTCCCATTGATTAGATGACTGATTTTGATTTTGAATCAGAAAACCAAATTGGAGAAGTAGGAAAGTAAGCAGTGAATCTTTAGTTATAACTAGCTGCGCCCCGTGGTTTCACCCGCATAAGTTTCGATCCCGTGGGAATATCGGGATAAAAAGTAGCCTTTATGTTAATCCAGGGTGTCAGCTACCTTTATACAAAATTTTATCATAATTGGTCCCGCCGTTTGAGCGTGAAGAAGTAACAAACATATAAACACACCCAGACACGCACACACTCACAAGCTTTCGCCTTTATAATATTAGTGTGATAGTGTGATACTAGGTTCATGCACATCAATTTAAAAGTCGGGCTGTGACTAGTTTTCGAGAAGGTATTGGTCAAGGTTTGTTTTTACGGAAACAAAACTTCGTATCAGCTTTGAATCTGGTTTTATAAACTAACATGGCTGGTTCGCGTGTGGATTGACATTCAGATATTTTTTATTTAAGTATGTAATTGATATTGGTTTTTTTTCCATGCTTGATATTTGATAGGTATCAAAATTGTTCTAATTATATATTTTTTTGGGGTCAGAAGCCAAAAAAAAAAAAAAAACCCGGGTATGAGCGAGTCCGACTCGCGCACTGAGGGTTCCGTACCATTATCATAATTATGTTTTTAAATTTTCATCGGCGAGGCCTATATTCGTCAGAGAATTTTAACACTGCACGCTTCGGTGTAGAATATGACAGTTTTAGGTTAGCGCCATCTCTCGACCGATAGTGGAACTAATGTAACTTTTGTTGATGATTTCTGAAAAATTGTGCTATTTAGAGACTTCATTTTATTTTTCCTGAAATCTTTACATACACTTCTATCACTTAGAATAATTTCAGTTCTCTTTGCAAACTTCGGACATAAAGGGGGACGGTATTTTTATTTACATTTTTCATCAAAAGTCAAAACTAAGCGGCCTAAAAAAAAGAAAAATGTTTGAGAATGTGCAAATTGCGCTCTTTCTTAAGATACTCCACATGCCCTAGTAGACCCACTTCGAATTTTTCAGTCCCTGTTGCAAAAAATATACATATTTATTTTATTTTTCTTTCATAACTGCAAAAGAGTTGGGCAAAATTTCAAGTTGATAGCATTAGCAGTTCTCGAGATTCCCAGCTGTGACAGACAGACAGGCAGGTTGAGTCTCACCATAAGGGTTCCGTTTTAAAATACCATTTTGGTACGGAACCCGAAAAACTAAGAGGTATATATAGGAAAGGAATAACAACCTAATAAATAATCTTGTGCTCAATTATACATATACCTCTTGCGGTTTTTACTCACAAATGAATATTTCATTAGGTCATCAAGGTATGAAAAAAAATAAGAAAAAAACAAATACTTACTAGCTGACCCGGCAAACGTTGTTTTGCCATATAAATTATTTCTAGCTGCCCGGCGCTACTTCGTTCGCGTGGTGTCCTACCCCTTACCCTACCCTACTCCCACCCTACTCCTAATCTACTCCTAACCTACTCCTACCCTACTCCTACCCTATTCCTACACTACTCCTACCCTATTCCTACCCTACTTCTACCCTACTTCTACCCTACTTCTACCCTACTCCTAACCTACTCCTACCCTACTCCTAACCTACTCCTACACTACTCCTACCCTACTCCTATAAGTAAATGAAAGTATTAAAAAAAAAGAAAAACCGGATAAAAAGTATCCTATGTCCGTCTCCTGGTTCTAAGTTACCGCTAGCTCCCCACCAATTTTCAGCCAAATCGGTTCAGCCGTTCTTGAGTTATAAATAGTGTAACTAACACGACTTTCTTTTATACATAGGTATACAGGGTTATTGGTAAAACATTAACAACCTCTTAAGAGGTCATTGTACTCATCATTATGAACAACTTTTACTATGAGACCAAACCTGAAATCGCGAAAAAAAAAATCTGCCGTTCCCTACATTTATGTTCGTCTAACTCGTCAAAATGTAGGGAACAGCTGATATTTTTTTTCGCGATTTCAGGTTTGGTCCCATAGTAAAAGTTGTCCATAATGAGTACAATGACCTCTTAAAAGGTTGTTAATGTTTTACCAATAATCCTGAATATACATAGATTTGAATTCCTTTTTCATTTTAGATCGTAACTCTAAGTTGGTAATCAAATTATGAACACGTAGCTTCAGTCTGCGATTTCCATCCGCATGGAAGTCCTAAACCATAAAACATATCCCATGGCAGCGGCACTGAGGCATAGTGTAGTGAAAGATTTTTTGTAACTGCCGGTCGATTCTGTAAAAATCTCACCGTGAAAACTTAGGTGAAGTGAGTTTGTTTTTGCTAGGAATTGACAATATTGATAGCTCACTCCACGCTCTCTTAACCTAAGTTTTCACGGTGAGACTTTTACAGAATAGCACCGCTGATCCAGAGATTATCTCTTTCAAACATACACAATTTTGCCTCTTTATAATAGAAGTAGTTTACTAACCCGCACTGGGCCCGCGTGGTGGATTACGGCCCACTCCCTCTCACCGAGAGTAGGCCTGTGTCCCAGCAGTAAAAGAAAGAAAGAAAGAAAATACGTTTATTTGCGGTAAACATGACGCAAAAAAGAGCATAAACACAAAAAATAAAATTTAAAAAAAACTGGCCAAGTGCGAGTCGGACTCGCACACGAAGGTTCCGTACCAGAAGGCAAAAACGCCGAAAAAAATACGTTTGTTGTATGGGAGCCCCCTTAAATATTCATTTTATTTTGTTTTTAGTAGTTGTTGTTATAGCGGCAACAGAAATACATAATTTATGAAAATTTCAACTGTCTAGCTATCGCGGTTCTTGAGATACACCCTGGTGACAGACAGACTGACGGACGGACAGACGGATAGACAGCGAAGTCTTAGTTATAGGGTCCCGTTTTTACCCTTTGGGTACGGAACCCTAAAAAAGGCAAGGGGAAACATGCGTCAAATCCACGCAAAACGGCTATCGCTCAGCATTATGCTGCGATCCTATGCAAGACAGAGCCCCAGCGCTGCAAACATTACAGGCTGATTACGATTAATATTAGTTAAGATTACTCAGATTAGCAAATATTGCTAGTTTAAAAATATTGAATCCTACTTGTAAGCAGGGCTGGGCAACATACATGCTTTGCTTTAATTTAAATACAAATTACAAAATACAGTATCGCAAATAATTAAAATGCAAAATACATACTTAATATCTTTAAGTAATGTAGGTATTTGAAATATAAAATACAAAATACAGTATTTTAGCTATTTTTAATTGAAATACAAAATACAAATTACATAATTACAAAAACAATTTAAAAAAAAAAACCGCCTACAAAAACCATCAGACAAAAGTGTAAAGTAACTTTCTTTCGTGAATGAATTAAAAACAAAATAACAAACTTTTGAACCCTTTTTTAGTTATAAAATTTAACCCAAATTCTTGTCAAATACCTACCTAATTTTCTTACATGTGAATATTAATATAATTAATACATACATTACTACATACATTAATATATTATATGATATATTTACATGTCACTGGGGTGAATTCGCAAAAGTACTATTGTTCACGTTATGTTACAAACAATGATCTTTGTTTTTAGGGTTCCGTAGTCAACTAGGAACCCTTATAGTTTCGCCATGTCTGTCTGTCCGTCCGTCTGTCTGTCCGTCCTCGCTTAATCTCTGTGACCGTTAGCACTAGAAAGCTGAAATTTGGTACCAATATGTACATATATCACGCCGACAAAGTGGTAAAATAAAATTTTGGAAAATATTTTTTTTTAGGGTAGCTCCCTTACATATGAAGTGGGGATGAATATTTTTTTCGTCGTATACCCCATCGTGTGGGGTATCGTTGAATAAGTCTTCTAAAATGACTTGGGGGTTGCTAAAATTATTTTTCGATTTAATGCTCCATTTACGAAATATTAAACTTTAAAGTGCAAATTTTTGTACCAGTAGGGCGTCCCCCCCCCTCTAAAACCTAAACTGCTGGCTTGAAAAATATGGAAAAATTCACGATGATAGTGCATTTTATGAACTTTAAAGGAAAAGTATAGCGGTTAAGATAACTTTATTTGTTTAGCGGTAATAGTCGTTGAACTTGGCTATTGGATAATTTTGTACCAAATACAAAATCCTTAGCATTAATCCTTTAAAGTGACTAAGATGAAGTAGTTGCTTGTTTATAACGGGTAAAGACTTGCATTGAAAAACAAAATATGAAAATTTTTATTTTTTTATTTTAATTTTTTTATATTCAGTCTATAGAACAACAGAATCGTACTACATTGTGATAACGGGCTACTACGGAACCCTACACTGTGCGTGGCCCGACACGCACTTGGCCGGTTTTTAATTATGTGTGCATGACTTGGCTATCGCATTAGGTTTAGACCTGTAATGATAGTTTTAAGGCATTTAAATAAATAAATAAATATTAATTATATTATTTCTATTAATATTCTAATTAATATAATTAGAATATTAATAGAAATCTTTGTCTACTTGGACTATGTTATTACCGGTCGTAGTAACATCGTTCACGTAGACAACGTACATTTTAGGCGTTTTGTTGGCCAATTTCGTTCAAAAACGTTCAGCTTAAATAACAAGTGCAGTGTTGCCAACTCTAATAGCTGCTTTAGCATCATTGCACTCTCGCCTCGCACTCACACTCACGATCGCTAAATGAAGTTTAAATGTATTTTAATGTTAAAATGTATTTTGAAGCCTCAAGTATTTGAAATACTAATTACAAAATACTTCGTTGTCTGGTATTTGAAATACTAATTACAAAATACTTCGTTGTCTGGTATTTGAAATATGAATTACAAATTACATTTTAAGGAAGTAATTGAAATACAAATATCAAATACGTATTTGTATTTCAATTACTTACGTATTTTAATTACAAGTAATTCAAATACTGCCCAACCCTGCTTGTATGTAACTTGTATTATACCATATCACACAAGTACTAACGTGAAGCTATAAAATTACAGTTGTGTAAATTTTAACATACTAACAATCCATCCGTATTGATCGACCTCAATATTAAGGTAGGTAAGGTGGTAATTACAATGTCAATATCGCTCGCTGTTGGCACGAAGGTAGAGGAAGTTGTACCATACATTTTGTATATTTAAAGTTGACTGTGTCGTTAGTCTCGTGGTCGCAGGAGCAACTGCTTATGGTCCATCTCCACGAGCGAGAGAAAGCTATATTTCTACCACCAACCACCAATCTCTTATGGAAAAGTGTAAACGGTAGAAATCTAACTTAGAAAGATGTATTAATGATTCTAATGATTATAATTTTCTAAATATGTACCTGTCCTGTTACTGACCTGCAAATTGCAAAAAACGTAAGAAAATTTGAATTTCGCGGTCTACCACTATCCATTCTCCTTAACATTTCACCAATCCACCGCGATGATATCGCTGTGTGGAGACAAATCAAATCATTTTATTCCTTTGCAAACATGGGTAAAGACACATAGATGTTTCATATTTATAAGTTCTCCACATTTTACCATCCAATGGGCATGCAAATAGTGTACATACAGTTTCAGTTTAACATACTTAATTAAAAACATAATACAGATAAAATAAAAAATGTTAATCATAAAAATTAAAACAAAATAAAATGTCAAACGGAGTAAAAGTATGTCAAACCATGATAATAATAATATGTCAATCAGATTAATAATACACATGTCAATCAGCAAGTGAATCATCATTAATAAAGCTGTCAATAGTGTAATAGCATTTAGAAAGTAAGACTTCATTGAGCGCCCTTTTAAATTCTAATACAGTCAAATTTTTTATAATATTCGGTAATTTATTATAAATGCGAGGGGCAATACCAAAAAAACTTTTTCAACACACTTGCTCGTAAAGTGGCTCTTATTGAACCGCTTTTAGGTCCATAATGCAGTGTATTAAAAACGCGTGCTTTTTCTTTACTTTAATCCACATGTGCTTTATTTCCACAGATAACTATTTACTAGTCGGAGATGCGCTCTTTTTATTAAGGGGAATGCTCCAACCAGCCCGCGAAATTCAAAATTTCATGCGTTTTTTGCAATTTGCAGGCCAGTGCTAGGTTGTATGTTGATTAAAATATTATTCGCGGCTGTAAGACATATGTAGTTACAGAATTATAATAATCAAAATCACCAATACAACCCTCCAACTTCATAAAGGTGTAAGAACAAAAAAAAAACAGAAAAAGTAATTCTAACAGCTTTATGAACTTAGAGCGTTTTATTGATGATTTTCATGATTATAATTCTGTACCTATATATGTCTTACAACCGCGAATAATATTTTAATCAACATACAACCTAGCACTGGCCTGCAAATTGCAAAAAACGTAAGAAAATTTGAATTTCGCGGGCTGGTTGGAGCATTCACCTTAATCTCATCAATTTACTTTTTTTTTAAATAGTCTGTATTGTCCTTGGTCCAAAAATTAACTAATACTTATTTACCTTAAGGTGAATGCGCAGGGACCTCGGACAATTTAAGGTGAATGCGCAGTGGTCTACCACTGCGCATTCACCTTAAATTGTCCGAAAAAACCTAAGAAGGTTTTTTGCAATTTTCAGGTCAGTGTCAGGTTTGTATCTTGATCAAAATATGATTTGCGACCACTGACCTCTATAATACAAGACTTTTATTATAGAGGTCAGTGTTTGCGACTCTAACAGGTACCTACATCTTTACAGAATTATAATCATTCGAATCATTAATACATCTTTCTTATGGAAAAGTTCTTAGGGAAAAAATCTAACTAGAAAGATTCTATTCTAATTACTATAATTCTGTAAATACATATACAGAGCGTTAGGTTAAACGAGGGACATACTTTGAGGGGAGTTAGTACTCATGAAAATGAGCAACTTTTACAATAGTAAAAGTTGTTTGCGATTTCAGGTTCGGCCCAATAGGGCCGAACCTGAAATCGCAAAAAAAAAATCAGCTGTTCAGTACATTTTGACGAGCTATGCGAACATAAATGTAGGAAACGGCTGATTTTTTTTCGCGAATTAACAGTTGTTCATTTTCATGAGTACTAACTCCTCTCAAAGTATGTCTCTCGTTTAACCTAACGCTCTGTATATTATAGTCGCGAATCATATTTGATCAAGATGCAACCTGATACCTGCAAATTACAAAAAACGTAAGAAAATTTTAATTATCCACCTAAAATTGTCCGTGGTCCCTACCCGAAAACAAACGGAAAAGACCCTGACTGGCGTTCTATCATTACGGATTCTCACTGAACTAATGTAGGTATATTTCTCTATGCGGAAAGACAAAACCAGGGCGCCATTTTCCATACAAGTTAATATTTAACAATACAAGTCTGTTTTTTCCTCGCAAGTGTGTTGAAAAACGTCGTATGAAACGCGTGTGCATCGATCATTAGACTCTCGGCTTTCTTATCGCACTCGCCTGCGGCTCGCGCGAATAATACCGCCTCGAGCATAATGATCAACATAGCACACATGTATCATAATGTACTACACACATCAAAAGTGTCTAGGGATCAAGCATTTTTATGCGGATTTCTTGAGATTGAGATGTGGCTTTGTAATAAATTTATGATTTTATAAATTTATATGGATCCTTTTTGGTGCATTTCATAATTTGAATCAGGAACTGTGAATCAAATTCGAGTAAAAGATGAAAATCAGCTGTCAATATTTTCCCTATAAAAACATACAACGCATTGAAGTCATTTAAGCAGGGAAGAAATGCTCAGAGCCGTGGGAATGATAGAAGCTGGTTCCCGGCAACGTACTGTGGCTTTAGCTCTGAATACAAGTCAGAGTGTTATCAGTCGACTTTGGACACGTTACCGAAGCACTGGTACCGTGGCTGAGCGCCATGGAGGACGGTATCGCTGCACCACACGGAGACAAGACCGATACATTCAAATCTTAACTCGAAGAGCTCCAACAATAACCGCCATGATGTTAGCCGTGAGGCTTCATCACTCTTCAGGGAACTTAATTAGCGACCAAACAGTCAGAAACCGCTTGCATGAAGTGAACCTTCATTCCCGAAGACCGCTACGGGTACCACCTATAGCAATGCACAATCGTAGGATTCGATATCAATGGGCTCTTGAACACAGAAATTGGGCAGAAGAACAATGGCGTTTCGTGTGCTTTTCTGATGAGTCTCGTTTTGGTATGAGACCGGATACAAGACGTATACGACACTGGAGAACCCCTGGACGACAACAGCGATTAAAATCCTGCCAGGAAGTCCATCCTTATAGTGGTGGAACCATCATGGTATGGGCGGGTATTTGGATCGGCGGAAGAACTGAGTTGATTTGGATCAGAGGCAACCTCAACGCTCAAATTTATGCTGAGACGATTGTATCAGACGTCATCGTTCCTCTACAAGTGCAAATCGGTCCCTTATTTCAGTTAATGCATGATAATGCACGACCGCACACCGCAAGAGTTGTAAGACAGACTCTCGCCGCAGCTAACATCAATGTCCTGCCCTGGCCTGCTCAGTCGCCAGACTTGAACCCGATTGAGCATGCATGGGATATGCTACAGAGAAGAGCTCTGCCGAATATGGAGGGTATCCAGTCGCAAGAAGACCTTTTTTTGTTGTTGCAACGAACATGGGCGGCCATTCCACAGCGTGATTTGGATGAACTCATTTTGAGTATGCCAAACCGATGTTCTTGTGTTGTTAGTGTTCGCGGTAGAAACACGGATTATTAATTGTTTAAGTTACCCAATAAAATTTTAAAGAAAACTGTTATTTCAGTCTTTTTTTCGAACTTTTGTGTTAGTGGTTCAAATGTCAAAAATCCCTTTATTAGGAAAATGGCAAATTTCTTTATTAATGCAAAGGTGACTTGGTTTATCGTTACTGTGACAAACGAAAACACTTTATTTGATGAATCCTTAAAGAAAATTTTAATTAATATCAATCAGGAGAAAAGTTATTGCAAAAATATATGTTGATCCCTAGACACTTTTGATGTGTGTATTTTGCTAATGTGCAGTTTTACATTTTTACCGACTTCACAAAAAGGAGGAGGTACTATGTTCGGATGTTTGTATGTTTTTTTTTTTTTTTTTATTGTATGTTTGTTCATCGATTACTCCGCCAATTGTAGACGGATTTTCAAAATTCTTTTTTTGTTCGAAAGTAGATAGTTCTGAGGTGGTCCCATTATCACCAAGTTAGGATCTGAGAATGGGATCTTAGAGAAATCGAGAGCAACCCTCAAATTTTATAGGCTCACTTATTGTTTTTCGCATATTTTATGAAGTATCTTGTGTATTTGCGTACGGTTGTCACCATCTCAGGTAGCTGGGCTGATGATGGAAGGTTCAACTCCTTAACAGTAAGAAGTTACTCGAACCGGCAAGGACTGTTTTATTAAATTGTTTTGATGTTTGATAGGGCATTTGCCACATTTGGTCTCATGATCACGAAGTTATGACCTGATGCTGCAGTCAGGATAGTCTGCAGAGTACCTAACTCCTCGACAACTAACAGCAGATATATCGTCTTTAGGCTCATTGAAAAGGGCTCGATGTGTGGATAAACGTACTGTTAATGAGGAACACCGAAGTACATAGCGATCTGATGCTGAAGCCAGTCGAGCATCAGAAAAAGTACAAACCTTGAAATTACAGCACCGTAGTCGTGTTTGGGCTCATTTTAAACAGGACAAAATTTTAAGTTCAATGCAATGTTGACATAAGTCTGGCCTGATGCTGCAGCCAGGATTATCAGCATCTAGTCTAAAAACTAATAAATACTTCTTAAAGTGAAATACTTTTGCGAGTTTTTCTTCTGTATAATTATCCTCGTTGCATTTCACGCAATGCCTTTTCGTCATGTGGTCTATTTAGCAATTTGGTAGGTTCCAAGTCGCATAATACAATGTCATACAGCGTCTTTACACGACTAAGCGTAACATAAACTTGGCCCTTAGCAAAATTTTTCTTGCCTAAGTCTATTATTAAAGTAACTTGAGCATTTGCTCTCGGAAATTATGATTTGGTAAAGTGGAGCTGATGATGAAGACCACAAATGGCACTACTCAATGACAAATATTTCACGGGTTGCGATTCGATTACTTTAATATGGCTGCTAAGCAATTTATGCTCATTACAATGCGTATGGTGAAGTGGAGCTGATGGTGACTTCTCAATCAGCTCCAGTTCTCCTGGTTCTTACTAGGAGAACTTCTCAACAATTAACGTCCATGCATCGGGAAAAGCAATATTTTGTAAAAGGTGTTAAGCAGTTGACATTAGGCTATTATAACTCAGATAAATTACAAACTGACCCGCTAAAAAGTGAAAAATAAAAACTTTTTTACAAAAAAAACAACCGACTTCCAAAAACACTATAAATAAAGAGAAAAATAACTTTAATTTCGGAAGTCGGTGGCAAAAACTAAAATACAAATCCAAAGACACCGACTTCCGAAATTAAAGTTATTTTTCTCTTTATTTATAGTGTTTTTGGAAGTCGGTTGTTTTTTTTGTAAAAAAGTTTTTATACATGACATAATTTATTAACGTATTGTGTCCGTATTCGATTTTTTCTGACCTCTGATAATTTTTGGAATAGTTGTGGGTTACATTTAACAAACAAGGTGGTTTCCAATATATATAGAGAAGGCAATGTTAAAATTTTTAATGACTTAAAATAGGGAACACAGCTGTCAGTCGTCTTCAGGCCGCACATTGACCTGATGCATCGCTTTTGCAGCCTAAACACCATTTCTCTATCAGTAGACTGCCCCCAGAATATAATGCCATACCGCAAAATAGAGGCAACCATTCCGTGGTAGGCTGTTAAAAGAGCCTGACTATTTACTTTCTTTGAAAGTTGATACAGAGCATATGCGGATTTGCTGAGTTTTTTACATAGTTCTTCTACGTGACACGTTCTAAGGGAGTATATAGAAATACATGGCATGACGATAATATCGCCGCTATTCTCTCGCACGTGGAGACGGCCCCTTAGAGTGGGGTCCTGGGTTGGATTCCCAGTTCCGGGAAAGTGTTATTGTTATGTTATACACCCTTGTGCGGCTGTTTGTGGCTAAGTAATAACAGGCGCACGGGTCGCTCGTTCAGGTTAAGCTACGCTGGCCGCAGTTGGTTCATCGATGGGTGACCACGCGTACGTGTTCCACGCGCGCCTCAAAGAGATGTCAGCAGCAGAGAAGGGGCCTGCCGGGTCAGCAGGATTGCATGTCCGAAAGGGTTACCTCTGGCCCGGAACATAAAGGGCTAAGGAAGGAACACGGGTGGGTTTTGGTCAGTAAGAGTCTGACACTCCCTTCCACTCCACCTAGAGCGGGAGGGGTCATTTGATGAGCTCCCACCCACCCAAAAAAAAAAACCTTCGGGGGCGGGGGTTAGAGTCGTGAAGTTACGTCATGTCATGAACTCAAAGTTAAAATGACAAGCACGTGTAACTAGAGGTACAATGGTCCATAACATAGCTCATAAAACTTAACTCAAACTTCGTCAACACAAGATCACTTACTTAGGTGTGAAAATATTTGTTGAACTCAAGACTCTTGAGGCGCATACGCATATCGTGTGACAGGACGGCCGGCCGTATGTAAACAATTGTGACGTCTCTATGTTAATATAACAATCCTATGAAGTGTCTCGATGTCTTCTACAAACAACGGCTCAGGTTTCTGTTTTAAATTCTATTTGATCGTTGCTACTGCGCAGGATTTTGAAGGAGGAGGTTGGTTATGGATGCGCTTGCAGAGGTCATTATGACTTCGACTAATGACCTCTCTTTGCACGTGGCCCAAACTTAGTGACTTGGAAGTACATCCTTCAATTATAAACTAGCCAAAATATATATTATATATTTTTCCTGTGTAGGTACCTATATTTTTCCTGTGTAGGTACCTTCGGAAGTAATCGTTTTGTCAAAATTCTTTCGACTTAACCTCATGCTAGCTGTTCGCAGAAGAATTTTAATAAACAATTGGAATATTTCAATGTCAATATCGTCATGTTCGTGAACCCATTTGTTTTATTAATCTTATATTTTGAATTGTTTCTTCATTTGATTTTTTTTTTGTTTTACATTGTTCTCACATATAGAAGCAACAAGATTAATGTAGGTACCCAGGATTTATATCTTGATTTAAAAGAGTGTCCTCGGAATTTTTTGCCCGTTCTTCTCCATAGAGATCTACGTTTTGGAATGGGCAACTAGCTTCTACTTTCTAACTAACTGACCGACTACTTATTTGACGATTCAAAAGTGCCTGTAAATGGTTTAATTTAAATAAATTATTTGAGGTTGAAATCAACATAAAATTAAAGTTGCTTTTCGTGTCTAGCTCAGAAGAATAAAAAAAAAAATGGAATATTTCCACATAGTAAAAAAATAATGTCGCTTCGTATCTGGCTGTGTGACGCATCTGGGGGCCAGCAAAGGCCACTTCGGCAGATCCATAAAAGGATAACATTATGAATCATAATATGGCGAAGACAGTCCGTATTTTTCTATGTACGTAGTGTAATCAAAGCGCAATATTGGATTGATTGGTTGATTGATTGGTTGGATACATTCACAAAAATAAAATTGGAAAGTCCTTCACCAATAGGATTTGATACTATTACCTTAACAGTTAACTGTCCATTATGATTAATAATGTTATCCTTTTATGATTCTGCCAAAATGGCCTTTTTAGGCCCCCTGATTTTGATGCGGTTTTTACCATCATTTAGAGAATTTATTCCGGAAGGTTTATAATAATATGAATACATTATTAATATTAAACTTAAACATATTATAATAATTAAATCTTGATGTTTTGTCAAGTACCTACCTAGTAAAAGACTAGGTCGCTAGTTTCAACTAAATACAATTATCCATATTCTATTATCAGATTATTTTCTTTTCAATTGTATGTTCCTAAAGTTTACCTACGAGCCTACAAATTGCAATTCATGGACCTCTTATCTTACAAGAAAGTTGTGTTGACCATTTCTATTGCTGTTCCCTTTTACGTCTGTGTCATATAAAGAACACGTGTTTTGCGAATTAGATCCTTATTAGCTAATAGAATTGTCGCACTGACAGGAACGCATTCTCTCGACGCAACAGTCGGACTGTAGATAACAACTTGATCGCGTTAAAATAAGACAGGCGCGGGCGCATGGCGCGCAAACTTGTTTTTTTATCGAGCACTTTCACGCAGCATTGTTAAGGCTTACTTTTATTATTATTTACTTACTTATGCAAGTCATTGCATCATAAAAGTAACTGTGTGGGCAGTACCGTAATAATGCGTTTTAAGTATCAGATCGCCTTTTTATGTAACAAGGAAACTCCGACTAGCCTCGTCGTATTGTATTTTTTGAAGTGATAACTTCTTTAGTCGAAGACGAGTATGTTTACTTAGGACAAACTGTCCAGTTAGGTAGGTCTAACTTCGAGAAAGAGGTCAATCGTCGAATCCGACTCGGCTGGGCAGCGTTCGGGAAGCTAAGCTACGCAATATCTTTTCGTCCCGCATACCTCAGTGTCTCAAGACGAAAGTCTTTGACCAGTGCGTGTTGCTAGTGATGACTTACGGCACTGAAACGTGGTCGCTCACAATGGGCCTTATAAGAAGGCTAAAAGTCAACCAAAGGGCAATGGAGAGGGCTATGCTTGGAGTTTCACTGCGTGATCGAATCAGGAATGAGGAGATCCGCAGGAGAACCAAGGTAACCGACATAGCCCGAAGAATTGCCAAACTTAATTGGCTCCCTCTCACCGAGAGGAGGCCTGTGTCCCAGCAGTGGGAACATTATAGGCTGATTATGGTAATTGGCAGTGGGCAGGGCACATTGCTCGCAGAACAGATGGCCGATAGGGCCGAAAGGTTCTGGAGTGCGACCGCGTACCGGAAGACGTAGCGTTGGAAGGCCTCCCACAAGGTGGTCCGAAGACCTTGTGAAGGCTGCAGGAACCCGTTGGATGCGAGAAGCACAGAACCGGTCGAAGTTGAGGTGCTTGGGGGAGGCCTATGTCCAGTAGTGGACGTCTTTCGGCTGAAATGATGATGATGATGAACTTCTTTAGGCGCGTTGAGCATTTTTTGAGATGGGAAAAACCATTGAACTCGCGCCACTGTTACCGTAAGCGACACCGCGCGTGTTTTGTTTTTAGGACGATAAAAAAATAGGTACCCGCTTCGGATGTGTTCGGCTGTCCTCAGGATGTACTCGGTTTTAATGTATATTCGATAGATCAGTGAGTGATGGCAAAGTATTCTGTTTGTCTTTTGTTTTCACTTCTGTAGGCACTCCCGGAGTAGGTACCACCACTGTTTATTTTTTCTTGTCAATGGTTCACTTGGTATAATGTCCTACGTGCCTTGATTATTCATATATGATATTTATTTTGGTTCGAACAATCAATTTTATACGTCTAAATTAAAGAATGTTTTTTATCTAGATGAGTTCAGTGTTTCCTAAGCTGCTAAGTGACTAATCTGAGAAGAAAGACCGAAACAAATTCAGAGGTCACAGTCTCTTTTAAAGTCCAGACATAATCTTGGTCAGACCTTAGGAGGATTAATCAACCATACGAGGATTAATGTCTGCAGTCTACAGGTTACTGGACGCTACTGAAAAATAACGATACCGCCACTTTTGGCAGAATCATAAAAGGATAACATAATGGACAGTTAACCGTTAAGTTAATCGTATCAAATCCCATTGGTGAAGCATTTTTCAGTTTTTTTTTTGCCTGTGCTAAAATAGCAATCAATCCGATCCAAATCCAATAGGTAGCAATCTCTTTGATTAAGTCTACGTAGTGCAGCGAAAAAAGAAAAACACGGACTGTCTTCGCCATATTACGATTCATAATGTTATCCTTTTATGGTTCTCCAAAGTGGCCTTTTCAGGCCCCCTGAGCTGACTCAATTTCGATTTCCATAGACAACCCAACTAGCAAAAACGTCGTATAATTCCAGTCTTATAAGACTTCATGTTATTTAACAGTGATATAGTGGTATGTACTTAACTAATATGATATATAGACGTTTATCTTGCGACGGTTCAGTCGCGGTGACTGTAATGTCTTAATATAAAGTTGAGTAAACGTCGTCAGGACTAACTTATACGACGTCGTACAAAGGTGTCAGTGCATACGTTGAGTAAACGTTTTCAGGACTAACTTATATGACGTCATATAATGGTGTGAATGCATATGTTGAGTAAACATTTTCAAGACTAGCTTATATAACGTCATATAATTGTGAGAGTTCGTATGTCGAGTAAACGTTTTCAGGACTAACTTATATGACGTCATTTAATGGTGTGAGTGCGCATATTGAGTAAACGTTTTCAGGATTAACTTATAGGACGTCAGATAATGCTACCAGTCATGACGTTTATTGGACAATGTATTGGTCATTTAAACGTTTCGGTTAAATAAAAGGTTTTCGTAAAACAACTTTTAAACTTCTTAACATAACTTTTATATAATTAAAACGCCGCTTAAACGTTTGTGCATGACCTTTAAATAACAAAACTATTTTGGTCTAATGAAAGACTATCTAAGACTTGTATGCGACTAAAATGTTGAATTTCAACGGTTACATAACTTTAAATAGACTTTTAAATAATTTAAACCCTCACTTTGTTAAATACAAAAGTGATTTAATTAAAAATATGGATCCAAATAAATGGAGAAGAATTAAAAGTGAGGCCTTCAAGCGAAAAATTAGGAAAACGTTCCACTCATTGAAAAGTGAGCTGATAACCTCTTCGTTTTCTGATCTCCCGCCCAAAAATGACGTACAAGAACGAACGATTGTTTCAGAAAATGGTTCCGTATATATAAAAATATAAACATAATATAAATATATATACAGGGTTATTGGTAAAACATTAACAACCTCTTAAGAGGTCATTGTCCCATCATTATGAAGAACTTTTGCTATGGGACCAAACCTGAAATGGCGAAAAAAAATCAGCTGTTCCCGACATTTTGACGAGTTTTACGAACATTAAGGTAGGAACAAAATGTAGGGAACAGCTGATTTTTTTTTCGCGATTTCAGGTTTGGTCTCATATTAAAATGTGTTAAAAAATTAAAAAAGTAAGTTATCGAGAACGTGGCCTGATGGATGACAGAAGAACTGTAGCAGTTATAACATCTGCTTGACACGGTAGAATGAGTTCAAAGGCCATTTTCGTCTTTTAAGACGTTTTAAATAATTCCGGGTCAAAAATTTATCGATGTCCAAGAACACTACCATATTTCATTGATATCCTATGTTAGACTTGAAAATAAATTAAATTTTTCATTTAAATAAATGAATCTTTTCGTGTCGATGGCTATCTAATCAAATAGTACGTCTTTTTGATTAGATAGCCATCGACACGAAAAGAAGATGAATATATTATAGAGGGCCGCGTTGTATCTCTGTTCAAGATATGCAATGTTTATAAAATTCAATGTAAGTGATGATTAGGGAACCCTGAAGTCGGCTGAACATGGCTGCGGCGTCATGGTCTCAAGGAAAAGTCTACGCGACCTTTTTGTTATATTAGTGTAATGAAGAGGTCGCTATATAACGTAAACAAGATGGTTAGAACTTTACTATGAAAACATATTTTGGATAATTAACTAAAACCATTGAAATACAAAGAAATAGGGGAGGGCGTTAAAAACTTCCCAACAACACATATATACATTATCATAAAACTAAAGTTCCCTGAAAGATTAACCCCTATTGTTATATCAAACTCGCCTAAATAATTTACAGTGAAGATATTTTGTAATCATGAAAATTAACTCCACCTTTTTCTGTTATTTTTTATACAATTTAACACGAGAATCAAAACGATTGTATTTGAGTCGTATTGTTGGACACTAGTACAACGTTTCAGTCATTTGAAAACGTCACTATAACTGCTATGTGACATAAGCGGTCACTTAAGGGTCTCATCACAACCAGTATTGGACCAAAAAGTCGGTCTTTGTACTTTTACTTAACTTGTTTATAACATTCAACGGTCATTGGCCGACTTCTACATAACTACTAAACGATAATATTGTCTTGTAATTTGGGCCTAATTCGCGTTTTATAAACGTTTATATTTACGTTTACGCGACCATTCTTCAAAAACTAATTGAAAGTGTAAAACGTCAACTTAACTATTATAAAACATTAATTTGTTAGTTGGGAAGCTAATAAGAAGAAGAATAGTTTTATTTAACCTACACGGCTTTGACAAAAGAGGTAGAACAAAGAAAATAATTATACGAATGCATTGCGTCAAAGATATGGGTATATTGTGTGAACTCTAAGATGACAGCTAATAGAGATGTTGTCAATTAAATTGACTTAATTTTAATCATAGGTACCTTTTTATTTTGTCGGCGGGAAACCTTCAAAAGGGACCCGACCTCCGGGGAGGGAGGTCGGGGAGTGTAGGATTTTTACCTCACTAAAACCTCCCCGGTGATCACCATCAGCACATAGGGGGGGTCCCGGTTCCTCTTAAAATACCAATTCCGGAACCCCCCCATGCAACGCCTATAAGGCACATCCCTGGGGAATCATGGGTATATATCATAGGATTTATATAGATTATAAATAAATCCCTAAATGTTGAGATATTATCCTTCAGCATATACTAGGAAAGTGAAATAGGTACCCGAATCAAATAGGTACGTCAGAAAAATAAGCCCAAAAGGAGGGTTATTAATTGGTTTGTTTCTTGTTAATTAGTCTAATTACTATTTTATCGGTAACGTAGATAGGTGTAATTACGATTGGAAAAATTGGTACCTACAGTAAAATTTTATTTTATCTATTTTTGTATTTCTAACAATTAGACGTTAATTACTTTTATGATAATTACTTAATCAACATCTATCAAGGGCTGGCATTGATGAACTACGCGACTCTATGGAAACAGTACTTATTCATTTATTTATACATATATAGGTGTGTATGGCAAAATGTTTAGCCGGAAAAAGGCCCTCACGACCAAAAGCGCAGTCACTGTCGGACTGCATAGAAAGAAAAGAGAAGCGCGATGACACAACCCTGGTAATTTATAGCAAAATATGAAGCAATTATTTAATTACAAAAAATCTATTGTTTGGACGGAAAAATTAAAACACTAGTACCTATTTTAGTATGTTACTTGTAGAATAATCCGACAAAAAAATCAGAATGATTATACACACATCAAAAGTGTCTAGGGATCAAGCATTTTTATGCGGATTTCTTGACATTGAGATGTGGCTTTGTAATAAATTTATGATTTTATAAATTTATATGGATCCTTTTTGGTGCATTTCATAATTTGAATCAGGAACTGTGAATCAAATTCGAGTAAAAGATGAAAATCAGCTGTCAATATTTTCCCTATAAAAACATACAACGCATTGAAGACATTATTAGTGCTACTGTTTCGGGATACTACTGATTAAAACCAACGTTATTATGGAGCGGCGACGTCATTTAAGCAGGGAAGAAATGCTCAGAGCTGTGGGAATGATAGAAGCTGGTTCCCGGAAACGTACTGTGGCTTTAGCTCTGAATACAAGTCAGAGTGTTATCAGTCGACTTTGGACACGTTACCGAAGCACTGGTACCGTGGCTGAGCGCCATGGAGGACGGTATCGCTGCACCACACGGAGACAAGACCGATACATTCAAATCTTAACTCGAAGAGCTCCAACAATAACCGCCATGATGTTAGCCGTGAGGCTTCATCACTCTTCAGGGAACTTAATTAGCGACCAAACAGTCAGAAACCGCTTGCATGAAGTGAACCTTCATTCCCGAAGACCGCTACGGGTACCACCTATAGCAATGCACAATCGTAGGATTCGATATCAATGGGCTCTTGAACACAGAAATTGGGCAGAAGAACAATGGCGTTTCGTGTGCTTTTCTGATGAGTCTCGTTTTGGTATGAGACCGGATACAAGACGTATACGACACTGGAGAACCCCTGGACGCCAACAGCGATTAAAATCCTGCCAGGAAGTCCATCCTTATAGTGGTGGAACCATCATGGTATGGGCGGGTATTTGGATCGGCGGAAGAACTGAGTTGATTTGGATCAGAGGCAACCTCAACGCTCAAATTTATGCTGAGACGATTGTATCAGACGTCATCGTTCCTCTACAAGTGCAAATCGGTCCCTTATTTCAGTTAATGCATGATAATGCACGACCGCACACCGCAAGAGTTGTAAGACAGACTCTCGCCGCAGCTAACATCAATGTCCTGCCCTGGCCTGCTCAGTCGCCAGACTTGAACCCGATTGAGCATGCATGGGATATGCTACAGAGAAGAGCTCTGCCGAATATGGAGGGTATCCAGTCGCAAGAAGACCTTTTTTTGTTGTTGCAACGAACATGGGCGGCCATTCCACAGCGTGATTTGGATGAACTCATTTTGAGTATGCCAAACCGATGTTCTTGTGTTGTTAGTGTTCGCGGTAGAAACACGGATTATTAATTGTTTAAGTTACCCAATAAAATTTTAAAGAAAACTGTTATTTCAGTCTTTTTTTCGAACTTTTGTGTTAGTGGTTCAAATGTCAAAAATCCCTTTATTAGGAAAATGGCAAATTTCTTTATTAATGCAAAGGCGACTTGGTTTATCGTTACTGTGACAAACGAAAACACTTTATTTGATGAATCCTTAAAGAAAATTTTAATTAATATCAATCAGGAGAAAAGTTATTGCAAAAATATATGTTGATCCCTAGACACTTTTGATGTGTGTAGTATTAGCACAGATAATATAATACGTATTAGTTTGGTTTTTATTGTGAAAAGAAAGTTTTTAGAGGTATCTTCATGATTTTTTTCTATCGTATCAAATTAGTTGTATTATGTTTTCCACACACTATCTACCTAGCATATATCCTGAACAATATCATATATTTTTCTGATTTTGTTTATTGGGGGCCTAAAAAGTCCACTTTGGCAGAATCATAAAATGATAACATAATGGACAGTTAACTGTTAAGTTAATCGTATCGAATCCCATTGGTGAAGCATTTTTCAGTTATTTTTTTTTGTCTGTGCTAAAATACCAATCAATCCAATCCAAATCCAATCTCAATCTCTTTGATTGTACCTACGCGGCTACGTAGTGCAGCGAAAAAAAGAAAAACACGGACTGTCTTCGCCATATTATAAATTCATAATGTTATCCTTTTATGATTCTCCAAAGAGGCCTTTTTAGGCACCCTGTAAGTAGTCGATCTACTTTTATTGTTTCTAAAACTTGCGTTTTTGTGTTTAGATCCTGCAAGCTAAGGGCTTGTAGGACCTAAACACAAAAACCTAACCTGTGACGAACTTCTAAGAATGTGTTTGTTGTTACAATTTCAAAATCATAAGAGACGAAGACAAAGACATTTATTCGTCGGACATGGTAGGTACAAAGTTGGTTGGTATAAATGGATAAGTTCAACACATACCTAAGGCATTTTAGATGAACTAAGCATGCTTATTCAGCCTATAATGTTCCCGTTGCTGGGAATCCGGGGATCCACCACGGGCCGCAGTGCGGGTAGGTTGATGTCACATGTCTTAGAATTTTTGGTTCTAGGACATCTCGGTTCCTCACGATGTTTTCCTTCGCCGTTTTGAGAAATGAACTAATGACATGAAAATTAAGAATAATTTACACAATAATTGTGTAAATTATTCTTAATTTTCTTTTATTCTTAATTGTAATTATTACAATTAGGTACCTATACCTACAATATGCACAAATTTAAATAATTTTCCAAAAAAGAAGTGCACAAAATAAAAAAAAACTTACCATTTCCGTTCATGGTGTTAACTTGCTTCGGCTTATCGATATGTATCACTGGTATATCCGATTTATCTATAGGTGCAACAACTTGATCGACATCCGCGTCGATATCGATGACGTGCACGTCACTGTCTTTAGCACTCGCGTCTTGCCCCGTCGGCGCCGGCATTTCAACTAACTGATACAAATGAGTGTTTACTACTGGCTGAATGTCTGAATCTTTGCCTCGATGGCGGGCTGAATAATAATATTTATGATTGTTTATTTTTTCGATTCACGATTCAAAATAGTCTGACGTTTGATTTGAATATGGAAGAGCAGCGTGAAATAGTAGATTGTTTGCCAAGGGAACAAACAACTATTTTGAAGGCAAGAGTGTTTCTTTCAGCGAGGGATTCAAAGTACGTCACTCGAGCTTAAAATAGTGTTGCTCCCGAGGTGGACACTCTACTTTTTATCATCCTCTATAAAAAATAAGTAAATGCAATTTATGAATAAGAATAGTACGTTTATTTATTTATATACAATTAGGAGTAATACATAGAAATAACTGGAGGCTAATGTTTATATTTGAACAATTATGGAAGTGCATCGTAACATTTTTTTCTTAATTTTGCTCGGTCGCCTTTTACTTTATCATACAGCCTGTTACTTGTTCATACAATGTTCGTGATTGATCTCTTTGGTGATTATAATAATAATAATAAATAATAAATCTTTATTTCTCAAAAAATGCATATACAGTATTTGGTCTAAAAATGGCTTAAGTTAGCATTCCAAAGTGAAAAACCCTGACTTCTAAACTAGGTTTATGTACCTGTATCTTAGAAGCCAGTGCCCCTTACAAATTGATGTGCATATAGAAAATAGGACACACATTATAGACAATAATCCGTTAGGACAAGTCCAAGAGAAATAAAATATAAAAGGGAAAAAAAAAACTATATAAAAAAGATATTAAATGAAAGTGTTGTGTAAGTCTCTAGTGTGTTTGTCTAGAGTGATATGTGTGTGGGTTTTTAAGTGTGTGTGTGTGGGTGTTTGAGTGTGTGTATGTTTGTGAGAGAGTGTGTGTGTGACTGTGAGGGTAAGTATGAGTGAGTGTGCGAGCGCATGCGAGAGTATAATATTTATCATAAAACCTTAACTATTTATGTATATTTCTAAAATTTTAGATTGGAACTTTTATTCAAATCACTTTTAGTCCCTAGAGATTAAAGAGCTATTTTAGTCCCTGTTTACGAAGAACATACTAGTTCTTTTTGAATAGATATTGTGATAAAAAATAATGTAGTGACAACTTTCACACTTCATCATTGTATTTTTTACGATTAAAAAAATTAAATATGCACCATTTAATTTTCTATTTCCTGAAATGAGTCTGTTTATAACTTGCGTTACTGTGTTAATATTTATGAAATTAGTGATATTGGCTATCTGCTCTAATTAGTAAAACGTAAATGATAGATATTTTTGGTGATCGTGAGTATTATCCGCTACGTGTTTGATTGTATTATCTTTTATTTTATTGTGCGTTACTATGTAAACAAGAATATCGTTGCAAGTAGGTTTTTGTTTTGTCCTAGCAGTAAGTTGCTTGTTTTATTATCTTTATGTAACATGTCATTATGTAGATAGGTACAGACGCCAACACATCAAGCTATTACAATCTGTCAAAGTTCAAAGTTGATTGAGAAAATTTGACAATTTCGGGTAGCTTGATGTGCTGGTGTCTGTACCTACGCTACATCGATGATTTTCTAATGAATGGGTGGAACGTTTAGAAAAAACTAATGGCGGCTTTGGACGGAGAGAGGTGGAGGGAGAGTAAGGAGGCATTTGCCCATCAGTGGGACAATAATGGCTAATAAAAAAAAATGGCCAAGTGCGAGTCGGACTCGCACACGAAGGGTTTCGTACCACAAGGCAAAAACGCTGAAGAAAACACGTTTGTTGTATGGGAGCCCCCCCTTAAATATTTATTTTATTCGGTTTTTAGTATTTGTTGTTATATTGGCAACATAAATACATCATCTGTGACAACTGTCACGGTTCATGAGATACAGCCTGGTGACAAACAGACGGACAGTGGAGTCTTAGTAATAGGGTCCCATTTTTACCCTTTGGGTACGGCGGAGCCCTAAAAAAACAAAAAACGTTTTCCGTTAGTCAAATTAATGTGTCTTCGAGGACTATTTCGATACGCCTACTGTGTTTACGAAATATCACTTTTTTTTTTTTGCGGATGGGAAATCATCAAATGACTCCTCCCGCTCTGGGTGGAGCGGAAGGGAGTGTCAGACTCTTACTGACTAAAACCTACCCGTGTTCCTTCCTTAGCCCTTTATGTTCCGGGCCAGTGGTAACCCTTTCGGACAATCCCGCTGACCCAGCAGGCTTCAGCCCTAAGGGGCCTAAGCCTCGATGCTGACATCTCTTTGAGGCGGGCGTGGAACACGTACGCGCCGTCCGGCACGGGCCTGGTCCTGATCGGACGGTGAGCTACCCATTACTCTCCGCCTGCAGGCCCGCGCCTACGGTGGCCGGGAGTCGTCACGCGGCTTCCGACGCCTGGGGCGTCCCCCGTGGCGGCTGAGACGGGAGGCTCTCTCCCTGAACCGTCCCGCCACCTCCTTCGCTAGCATGACTGCTTCGCAGAAGGAGGTGACTGCCTCCCACTCCCTCTCGCCCCGGACCATGGCTTGCACCAGGGCCGGACGCGAGAGGTCGCCGCCGCTGCCGATCGCCTCTACGAGGACACGGCGGTGCTCCGCCCATGCGGGGCAGACCTCCACCGTGTGCTCCACCGTGTCCTCTGGGCGATCCTGGCAATGGTGAAACCCGGGCGTTTCATCCCGCCTGATGATGTGCAGGAACCACAGGAAATATCCCTGGCGAATGGATTTTTTTTTGCGAGAGTAAATTTGACACTTCCTTAATCTAGGATTTTCCATTAATAAATATTTATAAAATATTAATTCTGAATAATAGAAAACATGACCTACACATCCATAACAACATTGATGTTGATACCTATTTCGTTAAAACCGGTTTTCTGTGTAAGTGTTAAAATTAATTTAAAAGTTATATTATGGAACGTACCTAGATTAAAGTGACAAGAAAGTTTAATTGGGTCGTCTTAGGGGCGGCTCACCCGGGCGATTTTTAAACTATACCTACGGACTTTTAAATAATATTATTTTTTGTATAGGCGACTCGCACGAAGTTAGTTTTTTTGTGGGCGAATCGGCAACTCCAGAAACATGTACATACAAAGTAAAGGTTTATAAAGAACTATAGCTTCTGCCCGCGACTTCGTTTGCGTGAAGCATAGCATATGAACTTAAGGTTAATGTAGCTTCTCATTAATGAAAGAATTTTCCGGATCGAATCAGTAGTTCCGAAGATTACCCCTATGACCTCACAAACTTTACCTCTTTATAATATTAGTACATCGGATCATATCATTTATCAAATTAAATTTAGTCGACATCATCCATCGGTTTCATACTAAACTTCAATTATATCCGACGATCCTGCATAGGTAGATCTCTTTTGTTGACTGTACATCACCATATTAAACAAATGATATTGACTCACAGATTTGAGGCTTAGGAAAAATACAAATACTTTATATGGTAATGTGGCACCTACGGCATGTATCTTTTTTTGTGCACTGACATCCATGCGAAAAGGTTTATATTAAAATACAGGCTACAATAAATCATTCATTTGTAATCTGGCGGCTGGGATCGATTTCCTGAGAAAAGCTATAAGCATGTTGGTATAAACGTCATCTCATCTGCATGATTGATTATAAATTGTCATAATTATAAGGTCTAAAATCGAAATTGATACAGTATAAATATTATAGTCCGACAGAGGTGCGGATCTTGACGTGAGACTTAAAAAAAAATTAAGGTAGGTAATTTTTCTTTTCTGTGTGGGACTTAAAGAATAGCACCACCCCATACTTCCCGCGGGTGTCGTAAAAGGCGACTAAGGGTCGTACCGGAGAATGGGCAGCAGCGTTCTCTATGCATTCCACCACCATACTATACTGCGATCGCCAACCCGCCTGCCAAGCGTGGCGATTATGGCAAACCCCCCCAACTTGGGGGAGGCCTATGTCCAGAAGTGGACGTCTTTCGGCTAAAATGATGATGATGAATGATCAATCTTTCTTAGGGTGCAATTCCCTAGCCGACTGCAGATTATGCTGCAGACGACAGCAGCAGCCGACATGTCGCCGCGACCAGCCGCGACACTGCTGGTTTGGATGAAATACGTGGAAGACGACGACGTGTCGCTAGTTTTGGAAGGTATTTTATAGAAATACATAGAAACCAGCAGTGTCGCGGTGTTCCGAAGCACGGAGGGGTCTTGGTTTGTAAAGATGGATAGATGTTTGAAATACTCACTCTGCCACCATTTTGAAAAAATAACTATTTGGTGGACAGGTAGGTATGCCATAAACGGACCTTTAAAGCCCTGTCTTGTTTTAGCATAAAATATATCCTATGATACTCTGCAATACCGCAGCTTTTTTTTTTTTTTTGGATGGGAAATCATCAAATGACTCCTCCCGCTCTGGGTGGAGCAGAAGGGAGTGTCAGACTGACACTCTTAGTTTTAGTCACTCTTACTGACTAAAACCCACCCGTGTTCCTTCCTTAGCCCTTTATGTTACGGGCCAGCGGTAACCCTTTCGGACAATCCCGCTGATTTCGGACAATCCCGCTGAGCAATACTGTAGCTTAAATTATCATTAGTGAAAGTATTTTTGGAATTGGATCAGTAGTTCTGAAGATTACCCCTAAATACAAACTCACAAAGTTTACCTCTTTAAAATATTTATTACTAGCAGCGCCCCGCGGTTTCATCCGCATACTTTCGATCATCATCATCATCATCATTTCAGCCGAAAGACGTCCACTGCGCTGGACATAGGCCTCCCCCAAAAGGGGGGGTTTGCCATAATCGCCACGCTTGGCAGGCGGGTTGGCGATCGCAGTATAGTCTGGTGATGGAATGGATAGAGCGCGCAACGCTGCTGCCCATTCTCCGGTACGACCCTTAGTCGCCTTTTACGACACCTAGCTACGGGAAGTATGGGGTGGTGCAGGGTGCTATTCTTTAAGTCACCACACAGATAAGTAGTAGTTTCGATCACGTGGGAATATCGGGATAATAAAAACTATCCTATGTCCTTTCCCGGGACTCAAACTATCTCCATTTTCATCTTAATCGGTTCAGCGGTTTAAGCGTTTGAAGAGGTAACAGACAGACAGACACACTTTCGCATTTATATTATCAGTATGGATAGAGTATAGATGAGGTCAAGAGAATGATGGCTCTAGGAAACTTTTCATTCATAAAATTTTAAAACAAAAAACATTCATGACTTACGTTTGTTGACTTCCCGTGTATAAAATACCTATCACTATACGACATCTATGAATGTTAAATATTTATATATTTGTTTCCGTTTATGTACACAAATAATAGTATTAAGTTTTAAATGATTATTATTTACAAACAGTATGTAAACTGACTGCTGTTTCAAACGTGTCGGTTGTCAATCTGTCGCGAGTAAGCACCGGGTAAGGAGTGATTGTTTCACACTTCTATTACAGTGTACAATAATAATTGTATAATAACGCGTACTATTTACCTAAAGCAGGGTTGTCACTTTCACTGCCGACCGTTCTGTTCACAGACTACACTATAATAATATACGCTCTGTTTGCCCAACATTGACACTGAAGTTACGGTTTCCTAGAAGAACGGTGGCTGTCACACTACTCCTTGACAGCTGTCATGAAATGACGGCAGGGGGGTTTGACTTTAAGGTGTCAAGAAACGCTCTCTACGAACACATATCAACTTAATTTCTTATTATAACGTTTCAGTGACGTCACTGGTTGGTAAATTGCTGGCAGTAGGTGGCGGCCGCTCAGCGCGCTTTGGAGCGGGCTATGCTCGGAGTTTCTTTGAAGGATAAAAGCAGGAATGACGTGATCCGGAAAAGAGCTGGAATAACCGACATAGCTTTCAGAGTAAGCAAACTGAAGTGGACCGGGTCTGGGCCTGAACTTGGACTTTAAGAAGGGAGTGATTGGATGCGGAAGGCGGAGGACAGGGCGTAGAGGCCCATGTCCAGCAGTGGATTGCGATAGCCTGAGTTGATTCTCAGAAGTAGGCAGTGAGCTGTCGCTGCCGGCCGTAGTCGAGTCGATGGTCGGCAGCGAAGAGTCCTGGGATGCGGTGGTTTCGCGAACCGACTGTTTCGCAGAAGGGGTCTGCGGAAAGCGAGGAGGGAGATCTCGTCCACTCACCCGGCCCGCAGCGGGCGCACCGGGCGTCGGCGGAGGGCGAATAACGCCCTCTTTCAGCCCGTCTAAATGGGTCCACGGGTGACGGACTCGGGGATGTCCGTCGCCCCCTACACATCAGGACTTGAGGTGGCGGCGCGTAGTGTTCCACTCGCGACCCTCTTAGACGTCGTAGGGGGAGTAAAACACCTCACTCCCTCCCTCACTGAGGAGGCCCGCAGTGCGATCCGGCACCAGTCGGGGGTTGCGGAAGTATCGTACGTTCCCGCGACCCCCGGCGTGTGCTTGGTGTGAGATGGAACACCGGGATGGTTTTTAGTCAGTAAGAGTCTGACAGACCGCTTCCCGCCCCAGGCGGCGGACATCCATGAGGATATTTCACCCCGGAAACAAAAAAAAAAGGTGAGTTGATTGATTGCAGCGGCCACCGCTATTCCTGTAAAAAGTAGCTTAAGGACGGTTGCACCGGGCCTGCGGGTGGAGACGGGCCTGCGGGCAGAGAGTAATGGGTAGCTCACCGTCCGATCAGGACCAGGCCCGTGCCGGACGGCGCGTAAGTGTTCCACGCGCGCCTCAAAGAGATGTCAGCAACAGAGAAGGGGCCCGATAGGGCCGAAGCCTGCCGGGGCAGCGGGATTGTCCGAAAGAGTTACCGCTACCCCGGAACAAGAAGGGCTAAGGAAGGAACATGAGTGGGTTTTAGTCAGTAAGAGTCTGACACTCCCTTCCGCTCCACCCAGAGCGGGAGGAGTCATTTGATGATTTCCTACCCGGAAAAAAAAAGGACGTTTGCACACTTTTCTTTGTGAGGTGACTATGCCCAGCAAGGAACTGTGATAGGTATTGATGGTAAATTCTACGAAAGGTACCTATGGTCCTTTTCAAAAGCATCTGACGAAAATATAAACAAATAGATGTAAAAACGTACCTGTGAATGTCAATTTGTAGTGTCACTTACAAATTGGGTGTTTTGATTTGATTATTTGAATGCTTAAAAAACCCGAAATTCTAATTTATTCTAATGTTGGAAAAAGTGCTGATAATATAAAGTTGAATGAAACCTTCTCATTGTCTACAGATGAGTGTGTTCTGCAGATGAATCTATTTCTTCTTTTTAGTGAGTTTTGGGGGAAGAATTTATCATAAACAGGGTTTGTTTACACTTTCAACAAATCCTTTTGGAACAAACCATAGTTAATTTCGGTAGTACAGTCGTTGGCCAACATTATCTAACCCACTTCTAGTGGGTCAGGCAATGTTGGGTGGGTCAGACAATGTTGGTCACCGACTGTACTATATTAGCCTTAATTTTCATACTACATTAGTAACGCACTCTTTTAAAATAATATTTTATACCATTTTCTTTATTGTCCACATCACTTCGTCTAAAACAGTTCTTTAGAACTCATTCTTGCGTCCTTGATTATTTGACTTTCAAGCAAATGACCGCGCCGCGAGAATTCCAAACACGACTGCCTGAAAAACCTAGTTTTTACAGCAGTAAGCAGGAAGTTACGTAATAATAGGCATTGGGGTAGCTTTTTATTACTTAGTGTTTAGGGTTCTGTACGCAAATAGTGCCAACGGTACCCTATTATTAAGCCTCAGCTGTCTGTCCGTTCGTCTGTCTAGATGTCTTCTAAATCTTTTAATACTGTAATAAGAAGACATTTGAAATGTTCACAGTGTGTACTTACTATATCCCTCGTGTGTATTAGGGACACTTAAAACAAATGAAGGTCTATTGGACTCATTTTGGAAAACATTATTCTGTTCTACGATTTTTGAAAATAGATATACACCGTGTTCCGGACGATATAGGTACATAAACTTCGACCATATTCAGACCGTGGAAATAAGCATTTTCATTATGGACACATTAATGAATCTTATTTTTTGTTAATTTTCATACAAACTAAATACCTTGACGTAAAACACCCGATATGCATTTATCCGAATTGGCAACGACGTATCTATTTTCATTCATAAGATTTGGCAGGCTGAAGCTTGTCAAAAGTAAGTTAAGACTCTTTCTTACTGCATAGCTCAATTAAGTTTCACTAAATGAAATTACAAGTATCTTTGTAACGAAGCCTTTTTAAGTACTACTTAATTTGTTAGATTTAATTTGTAAAAGCTGAAGAAGCGTTTGACAAAGTTTATGCATAACGTAAAGAACACGGTGTATATTAATTAGCCTGTGATGTCCCACTGCAGGGCCTGCCGCGATGTCGCTTACCATTAAGAGTCACTGGGTCGTAAGAACAACAATAATAATAGGAGTCTCGTAAAACTTAGAAGCGGCAATGATTTTTGCTCCTTGGCATTTCACAAAGACGTTAAATACTTATCGCAAACTAATTTAGTTATTGAAATAAGTGCTTTTTGGGAATGTCACGGTCACAAATCACAGTTGTTGTTTTGTTAGAAACTAAGTATTATGTAGCTTTGAGATTGACTTGGGGATCATTTTTAGGGTTCCGTTGCCAAATGGCAAAAAATGGAACCCTTATAGATTCGTCATGTCTGTCTGTCTGTCTGTCTGTCACACAAAAATAGAAAAAAAACAATAAATTTTGGGGTTCCTCATACTTAGAACTGAAACTAAAAAATTTTTTTTTCGTCAAACCCATACGTGTGAGGTATCTATGGATAGGTCTTCAAAAATGATATAGAGGTTTCTAATATCATTTTTTTTCTAAACTGAATAGTTTGCGCGAGAGACACTTCCAAAGTCGTAAAATGTGTCCCCCCCCTGTAACTTCTAAAATAAGAGAATGATAAAACTAAAAAAAATATATGATGTACAATACCATGTAAACTTCCACCGAAAATTGGTTTGAACGAGATCTAGTAAGTAGTTTTTTTTTAAGACGTCATAAATCGTAAACCGCAATTTACCTTTTATTCAACCAACTCAAGTATAAAAAAATAAAAATAAACATTTAATTTCATAAACATAAACCTTATGCATAAACCCGGATGTTACGGAACCCTCGGTGAGCGAGTCCGACTCGCTCTTGCCCGGTTTTTCAATCGTCGGATAACTTTTATTTAAAAATCTAGCTTTTGCCCGAGAATTCGCCCGCGTGGATGTCTGAAAATATTCCACGGAAACGTACTACCAGGATTAAAAGGACAGACGCCAGCGCATGAAGCTACCACATCACTTCAGCCGACAGACGTCCACTGCTGGACATAGGCCTCCCCCAATTTTGGGGGGGGTTTGCCATAATCGCCACGTTTGGCAGGCGGGTTGGCGATCGCAGTATGGTATGAAGGTGGAATGCATAGAGAACGCTGCTGCCCATTCTCCGGTACGACCCTTAGTCGCCTTTTACGACACCCACGGGAAGTAAGGGGTGGTGCTATTCACACAGACCACACAGACAAGCTACCACAATCAACTTTATCGCTAAAACATAAGGTTAACCTTTTGCGTTAAACCAGGTTATAAACTAGGTATCTGTGTGTCATCTGTTTAGCAGTATTTGCGCCAATCCGGAACATTCATCCAGCGGGGTAATTGCGTAACACACTATCAGCACAGAATAAATAGTACAAGTCTATCAATAGCAATGGCTTTCATTTTGACAGTTCAACTACATTTATTGCGTTATTTAGGTAAGTACGTTGTTGAGCAGACGAATTTTCCAACATTATGAAGCAATGGATTAGCAATATCCTTCAAAATGATGCAGATTGTGATTGATAGTGTGTTACGCAATTAGGGTGCTGATCACCAGAGAGCGAGACAAACAGGCAAACGGACAAAAATTCTAAATAATATATATTTTCGGCATCAGCGGTGCTATTCTGTAAAAATCTCACCGTGAAAACTTAGGTGAAGTGAGCGTGGAGTGAGCTGTCATTAGTGTCAATTCCTAGGAAAAACAAACCCACTTCACCTAAGTTTTCACAGTGAGATTTTTACAGAATCGAGCGGCTGGTAGTAATTACTTTTTAAAAAAGTACAGTTAAAATATTTAATGTACAGTTTTGGCTTCGCTACTATGGTGCTGGTCAACAGAGAGAGAGACAAACAGGCAAACGGACAAAAATTCTAAAAAATATATATTTTCGGCATCAGCGGTGCTATTCTGTAAAAATCTCACCGTGAAAACTTAATTGAATTGGGCGCGGAGTGAGCTGTCAATAGTGTCAATTCCTAGAAAAAACAAACCCACTTCACCTAAGTTTTCACAGTGAGATTTTTACAGAATTGACCGGCAGTAATTTCTTTTTAAAAAGTACAGTTAAAATATTTAATGTACAGTTTTGGCTTCGCTACTATTTTTCTAACCGACTTCATTATAAGTATAGATGTACTTAAATAAATTGGAGGTTCGACATTATTTTCCATAGAAAAGCTGTCAAATTGCCATATAATTTATTCCCCAGATAATAGTTATCTTGACGCTCGAAAAATCGGCGACTATAGTTTTTTTTTATAATAAGAATGCTTTTGACGATATACTGACCGTATACTTAGCCTTGTTATAATTGTTAGACATTTTAGCCAGTAGTGAAACACTTGAAGATCACAACACAAAAACACGTTTCAAAAACTGAAATTAAAAATAATGCACGTGCTTTTTCGCTCCACGTCGAAATTACACTGTTCAAAAATGTAGGTATTTTTTTTTTCGGAAATATTATTTAGTGTAATATTATGGTAATTCTATTATATTTGTCAAAAATGCTTGAATGATTTGCGAGTCTTATTTGTTATAGTAAAAACAAATTTGACAAGTACAGTCGGAGACAAAAATAAGTAAGTAGTAACAAATATAATAGGAAAATCGTTTATTTTGTGAATATCCAAATACGCTATTCAGCGCCATCGACCGACTGGAGCCGAGTTAACCCGATTCAGCGTCACCGACCGACTGGAGGCGAGTTAACTCGATTCAGCGTCACCGACCGACTGGAACGGAGTTAACCCGATTCAGCGTCACCAACCGACTGCAGCCGAGTATACCCGATTCAGCGTCACCGACCGACTGGAGCCGAGTTAACTCGATTCAGCGTCACCGACCGACTGGAGCCGAGTTAACCCAAATCAGCGTCACAGACCGACTAGAGCCGAGTTAACCCGATTCAGCGTCACCGACCGACTGGAGCCGAGTATACCCGATTCAGCGTCAACGACCGACTGGAGCCGAGTTAACTCGATTCAGCGTCACCGACCGACTGGAACGGAGTTAACCCGATTCAGCGTCACCAACCGACTGGAACGGAGTTAATCCGATTCAGCGTCACCAACCGACTGGAACGGAGTTAACCCGATTCAGCGTCACCGACTGACTGGAGCCGAATATACCCGATTCAGCATCACCGACCGACTGGAGCCGAGTTAACTCGATTCAGCGTCACCGACCCGAGCGTGGCGGTTCAGTTTCGTTCACTGTTCAGAAAGTCTAAAGAAGTCTAAAGAAGTTTTTACTTAAAAAATGGCTAATATAAAAAGCATTTCTAAACAACCCTAGGTTACATAGCCATATCCTATAACACTAAATGGCGAATAATCACAGCGGATAATTGTATAAGGAACGAGGAAATTCACGTTACGCCGGGTTACCAGTACCTAACTTGTTACGTTGCGTTTCGTAACGGAGCGTTACTATGCTCTGATTAATTTTACTGATATTGGTTATGAAGGAGGTTTAAGTAGGAGGAAGGATTAGTAAAATGGTCACGTTGGTACGGTTTAATGAGGCTTTGAACTAGAACTTGAATTTAAGAGCGTACGGCATTTCATATAAACTTTCAAGCCCTTGTTTTTAGAAATGAATGAACCGATTTTAATGAAACTTATTACGCCTAAGCAGTATAGAAAGGTCTACTTAAGAACTTGGTGCTTATATGGAAGAAGGGGAATTTTGCAAATAAGCTTCTAGGCTACCGATTTACCTGGGACTAGTTTTTAAATTCACAATCAACTAGTCTATTCTTCTGTACCCATAAAATTACGCACGAGTCGTAAAATTTGATAGAATGTCAAATTCGCAAGCTGACCTTGCCGAGTTTACGAATACATCATAATATTAAACGATCTATTATGTCCTGTTGACTGCCTCATTGGTCTTGTAGTGGCAAGAGCAACTGCTGAGGACGAGGTCCTAATTTCTATTCCCGGGTCGGACGAAGTGTTATTAAGTTTTTCCATCTGAAATTCCTTAGTAGCAGCCCGGAGTCTCGATTTGTGCTCAGTTGAAGGCACTAGGTACGCCTCCTGTTACATAGGACTTAAGGGTTATTGCTTTTAAAACTTGCGTTTTTTGCGTTTAGGTCCTGTAGTGTGTAGTATAAAAGTATATGATCGATAACAGTAAGCAAAAGCCATCAAAAACATCAATCAATCAATCAACTCAGCCTATCGCAGTCCACTGCTGGACATAGGCCTCTCCCAGACTGCGCCACAGCACCCTGTCCTCCGCCTTTCGCATCCAGTCTACCCCAGCCACCTTCTTTAGGTCGTCCGTCCATCTAGCTGGGGGGCGTCCCACACTACGCTTGCCGATACGCGGTCTCCACTCCAGGACTCGTCTGCTCCACCGGCCATCGGTCCTTCGACAGACATGGCCAGCCCACTGCCACTTCAGTTTGCTTACTCTGCAAGCTATGTCGGTAACTCCGGTTCTTTTGCGGATAATTTCAATCCAGATTTTATCCTTTAAAGAGACTCCGAGCATAGCTCGCTCCATAGCGCGCTGAGCGACCTTGAATTTGTGGACCAGCCCGACCGTCAGTGTACACGTTTCAGCACCGTATGTCATGACGGGCAGGACGCACTGGTTGAAGACCTTAGTCTTCAAACACTGCTGGATAGGCGACGAGAAGACTTGACGGAGTTTTCCAAATGCTGCCCAACCCAACTGGATCCTTCTGTCGGCCTCTTTCTCAAAGTTGTGTCTACCGAGCTGGATGACTTGCCCTAAGTAGACGTAATCCTTCACAACTTCGAGAAGCGACCCTTCGATGTGGATTGGACTCGACAAGACGTGCGAATTGTACATGACTTTTGTCTTGTCCAAATTCATGCCGAGGCCAACCCGCCGGGAGGCTCCATTTAGGCTGTGCAACATTTGGTCTAGCTGTTCCAGCGACTTTGCCATTATGACGATGTCATCGGCAAATCGGAAGATGTGAGATATACTCGCCGTTCACGTTAATACCCTGTCCAGTCCAGTCCAGCGTCTTAAAGACGTCTTCCAAAGCGTTGGTGAACAATTTAGGGGATATTACATCCCCCTGTCTCACCCCCCTGAGCAGTTGGATGGGTCTGGTTTTTTGATCCTGGATCTGGACAGTCATCGTTGCAGCGTCATACAAACATCTCAACACTTCGATGTAGCGCCAGTCAATAGGCTATTTGACTACTATTGGAATTTAGTTGTATATTATTTGTTATTGTATTATATGCAAACCATTTTAATATTTCCTGGAGATCTGTCGTATATACGGAGAAAATCAATGTTAAAGTTTGAATCAAAAAATTACGCGCCAAAACGCAATTTTTGCTATGGCGCCTGGTTGCTCTGACAGATGACGTCACACATAAGTAAACAACAAACTGCTGAAATAGTTTTTAAATTTATTGCATAAATAATGGTTTATAAATGGTGTGTTGTACCAAAATGTACAAGTACATCGATAAAGACTCCGGAAAAACTATTTGTACCTGTTCCGATAGAGAGACGAAAAAAGTGGTTGAGTCTAGCTCGTCGAAACCCTGGAAGCCTTGGGCCTAATTCTAGTGTTTATATATGTGAAGATCATTTTAACCTAAGTAATATTTATTTTGTTTAAAAATAATTATTAAAGTAAAAAGCTTTTACTAGAGAAGCAAGCCCACGCTAACATACCTATACATAACCTCTAAGATAGGTAACAATACAATCAGGCCATTGACATAAAGCTGTTTATAATATGTTTAATGTATTTATTTCAGGGAAGCTTCAATCTGTGCTTCGCCTTTATATAAACTAATGTGTTTTTTTTTAAATTAATCCAACCATATGCGATCGCCAACCCGCCTGCCAAGCGTGGCGATTATGGCAAACCCTCCCAAAATTGGGGGAGGCCTGTGTCCAGCAGTGGACGTCTATCGGCTGAAACGACGACGAAATCCAACCATAATCGCATCTACTTTGGGTAAGTTACTGCTGTGAGTTTGCACAAAACTTCTCTCCATTTTATGCACAGAACTTTAAATAAACTAAACTGTAATAGGACGGCAGGGAAATAACGTAAATAACACGTAGATCGCACGATAAATATAAAGAAAAACAGAAAGCACGCACCGAAACTAATTTTTACTTCTGTGTGGCGTCATCAGAGTTGCAACCAATCACGGAGCGTTTTCAAACACGTGATCAAACCACAAAAAAATTTGAATTTTATATACATTTTATATACAGAAAATGACCGTATTTTTTGCAGAATATCAATAAGATATGCTTTTTATTACATTACATTTTATTAGGATGACAGCAAATTGTTACATATTTTAAACATAGTCAAAATGCCTATTCGACATCGTTGCAGAGAGGCCAGAACTGCCCATATTTCGATGGAGTCGAAGGCTTTCTCGTAGTCCACAAATGCCATACACAGCGGCTGATTGTACTCCTCGGTCTTCTGTACAATTTGTCGAACAGTATGAATGTGGTCTACGGTACTGAAGCCTTTTCGAAAACCGGCTTGTTCTGGCGGCTGGAACTCGTCAAGTCTCCTAGCGAGACGGTTCGTGACGACCCTCGAGAACAGCTTGTATACGTGGCTCAGAAGTGAGATGGGTCTATAGTTCTTTAGCAAGGATTTATCACCTTTTTTGAAGAACAGAACCACCGCACCTCTGCTCCACGCCTAGGGCGTTGTACCCTATTGGATGACGGAATTAAAGAGACTCGCTAGCTCTTTCAGGACTGGAGCCCCCGCCTGCTTTAAGGAGCTCTGTCGTTATTCCGTCATCCCCAGGTGCCTTGTTGTTCTTTAGCTGCTCGAGAGCCGCCCTAATCTCACAATGGTCGATATCCGGGATTTCCTCCGTGTAGTGGCGTGTTAATTCAGCGCGATGGTCGTCTGCACTATGCCCCGCTGGTTTCCTCGTCCGTGTTGAGTACAGGTGCCCATAAAAATCCTCGACTTCCTCGAGAATCTCGGACTTCGAAGTCACGATTCTGCCATCCGCAGTTTTTAATTTCGTCAGATGGGACCTCCCTAATTGCTGAGCAAACACTTTCGACCCTCGGTTTTGCTCAATCGCGTCTTTAATGTCGCGGGTGTTGGAGCACCAAAAACATAATTTGTAAAAAAAGCCGAGTCTCGCCACTCAGTTCTTCTACCGTAAAAAATTGTGAGATCCATGTAATACCAAGTCGGTTAATTTATTCAGTCCCTACTTTTTTTTTTTTTGTGAATGGGAAATCATCAAATGACTCCTCCCGTTCTGGGTGGAGCGGAAGGGAGTGTCAGACTCTTACTGACTAAAACCCACCCGTGTTCCTTCCTTAGCCCTTTATGTTCCGGGCCAGCGGTAACCCTTTCGGACAATCCCGCTGGCCCGGCAGGCTTCGGCCCTAAGGGGCCCCTACTCGATGCTGACATCTCTTAGAGGCGCGCGAGGGACACGTACGCGCCGTCCGGCACGGGCCTGGTCCTGATCGGACGGTGCGCTACCCATTACTCTCCGCCCGCAGGCCCGCGCCTACGGTGGCCGGGAGTCGTCACGCGGCTCTCTCCCGGAACCGTCCCGCCACCTCCTTCGCTAGCATGCAGTCCCTGCTTAAGGGACCTTCTGTCTTAAAGTTACGTAATTAGCTAACCTATCAACATCTTATAGTGACCATATCAATACCTATTAAAAACATTTAATTTTTTGAATAAATTGATTGACTTGGCCATCGCATGACATAACAAGTAATAATATTATATTAAATTAAATTGTTTAGTATGATTGCCAAGTCAATTTAGTCTAGTGCCTAAATGTTGCGTGTGAAGTTGAAATGTCACCACCTGACCAGACCTATAATGGTCAATATATGTCCATTCGTCAACATCGCGTGATGAAAACTGCAGAAACATTATTTTATTATTGGAATAAATTAATTTAATTGCTCACACGTGTCTGCGCGTCACTATATTCTGAATTATTATTTAGAGAGAATTTTATGATGGCTTGCGTTGTTGTTTGGATATACAGGTTCAAATTAAATTAGTTAGCTAAACTCCGCAGACGAGATGGTGATGGATGGTGATTCCGCAACCATGAGATATTTATTACCTACTTTAGCACACAAATATGTACAGATTTACAGAGGCGGACTTAATGCCACAAATGCTACATGCTTAAAATCCGTACTTTCCTCTATAAAAAAATTAAGGACTTTCCATACACAACTTCATCCCCCTTTTTAACCCTTCAGGGATGGAATTATCAAAAACGCTGAGACACGTGTAAATTAATTTTCAATCGTCAGGCTAAACACAAAATTTGAAGATCCTAACTTCAAAACTGACGGACTTTCATATAAACTTTCATCCCCTACTTTATTCCTTTAGGGGTGGAATTCCTAAAAATCCTTTTTATCCACTAAGAACTTACTCTTCACAAAGAACACACCCTCCAGTTTCACGTCTTTAGGACCAGCGGTTTGGGCTGTGTGTTGAAAATATCACCCAGTCAGTCAGTCAGTCAGCTTACCATTCAAACTCAAACTCAAAGCATTTATTTCAATTAAACCAATTACAAGCACTTTTGAATTGTCAAGGGGTCGGTCAGTCAGAAAGATGAAGCTAGTTGCCCATTCCAAAGCGTAGGTACCTATGGAGAAGACCGGGCAAGAAACTCCATGGACACTCTTTTAAATCAAAATATTATGGTTACAAAGTCTTGTTTACATCATTCATGTTAAAAATTATACATGTGAGAACGATGCAGAACGTTAAAAGCGTCCATAATGAAAAGACGAAAAAAAACAAAACAATTCAAATATTAAATTAAAATAAGCCATGGCAGCAAAGAGATGACCAGTCCCTACTAACGGCGCCCGTTCACGAACATGACGCATGTATTAGCACCATTCAGCTCAACCATTTTGAAGGGAGCTAAATGATCCAACACACGCGCCACCATCAGCGAGACATTAGAGTGAGCGTGACATACTCTCAGCCGTCAGGGCACATTCAAGTCAATGAAAGGCGTAGGTACCCAGTAAATGGAAGCTTTATAGTATGTACATAGTACTCACACAATCATGTGCTATGCAATTATACAATACTAGGTGATTGAATTTATATAATGCAAAAATATTAAATATAGTATTTTAAAATCTTCAGCTGCTCCAAAAGTGTTTTTCAATGCTAATTAATTTATTTGTGCGTCCTTATGGAGCAGGACCAGCGTTTAGCCAAGCATTTTCGCCAGCGATGTAATCCCCCAATTTATAATATGCCTGGCTGCATATGTGTGCGTTTTATACAAGATTTAAATTTTGTTTCATTCAGTTCAAGTATGTGGGTAGGTATTTTATTGTAACATTTTAAACAGTAGCCCATGAAAGACGAGTCTACTTTAGCCAGCCTGAAACCTGGTTGAACTAATTGGTCCCTATTTCTAGTGATATAATTGTGTCTTTCATCTCTTTTACTAAAAAGATGTAGATTTTTCCTTACGTACATGATATTTTCATAGATATATTGACAAGGTACCGTCATGATGTTAATATCTTTAAACAGTTCCCTTAGGGCTATATTTCACCGGGACACCATGGCGGCGCAACCAGTCGCCGCTACCAACAAAATGTATGGTTGGTTGCTCATCCGATTGGACGCCTGGTGAGATACCCACCATAAAACTGTGTACATTTTGCTGGCAGCGCGACCATGGTTGCGCCACCTTGGTGTCCCAGTGAAATATAAGCCTTAGAGAGTCACGCCTGCGGAGGCTGTATATGGCTCTGATGGCCCTTTTCTGCAGAATAAAAATAGACTCGATGTCTGCAGCCCGTCCCCATAGTAAAATACCGTACGACATGATAATATGAAAGTAACTAAAATAGACCAATCTCGCGGTATCAACATCAGTAGGTAAATTGACGGATTTTTCTCACAGCATATGCTGCTGAACTTAGCCGTCCTGCAAGGGATGTTAAATGGGGACCCCATTGAAGCCTTGAGTCGAGCGTGATCTCCAGGAAAACAGTATTATCGACGAATTCTAGTTTCTCTTGATTCAATACTATCTCACAATTACTACTTTTGACATTTGGTAAAGAAAATCTTATGCACTTCGTTTTTTTTCCATTTAATACTAAATTATTAGCAGTGATCCAATTTTGGATCTGCAGTAGGGCGTTATTTACGCCGTCAAGATTTGATGCACGTCTATTAATTTTAAAAATCAAGGACGTATCGTCAGCAAATAATACCATTTGTGGTTGGGTTTTTAACAAATGGGGTAGATCATTAATATATACTAAAAAGAGGAAAGGACCTAATATCGAGCCCTGTGGCACACCCATTTTTACTTTTAAGCCAGGTGAATTGACACCATTTATTTGAACGTGCTGTTGTCTATCATTTAAATAAGATTTTACTAAACTGAGCGCAAGTTTTCCCAGTCCGTAATGGTCAAGTTTTAAGAGTAAGGTTTCGTGTTCGACGCAATCAAAAGCCTTGGAGAGGTCACAAAAAAATCCTATGGCGTCTTGGGACTCTTCCCAGGCCGCAAATATGTGTTTTAATAAGGTGACACCGGCATCAGTCGTACAACGTCCCTTGGTAAAACCGTATTGTTGGTCGTGTAATATTTTATTGGTGTTAAAATGATTGAGCATTTGGTTCACCATCATCTTTTCAAACACCTTGCTGAAAACCGGTAACACGGATACGGGTCTATAATTATTGGTATCTTTACTGTCCCCCGATTTGAAAAGTGGTATTACCTTACTGTATTTCATTAGATCCTGGAAAACTCCTTGATCCACACACAAATTAAATATTAAGGCTAAGTACGGCGCTATTGTCTCAATAATGGAGGTACATACTTTGATAGATATTCCCCATATATCTTCGGTTAATTTGATCTTGATTTGCTTAAAAGCTATTATTACAATTTTGGGGTTTATATGCTTGAATTTAAATTCAATCTGGCAGGATGAAACGTTTGCTTTTAATAAACCAATAGAACGCAAGGGCGAGGAATTTAAGGTTTCAGTAGTTTTATGCGGGATACTGGTAAAGAAATTTACAAATTCTTGAGCAACTTCTTTGTTAGTGCTTATGAGACCACGCGAAGTCTCTAGTGCGAAATCATTATTATGTCTTTTATTCCGGTTAGTTTCGTCATGAATAATTTTCCAAACCGTCTTTATTTTATTATCGGCTGATTTAATCTTGTTGCTAATATACAAGGCTTTAGCTACCTTACAAGTATTTTTAAACGTTTGGAGTAGGTACCAACGTATTTATTAAAAGTTTCAGAGTTAATATAAGGCTTAAGGCCATACAGCTCAAACAATTTTTCTCTACTTTTCCTAATACCCTTAGGCCTCGTTTCTGGAGACGCGTGGCTTCGAGCGTCGCGTGCGGAGGCGCGACCCGCACTAAATTCAAACTAAGGCCTCATTTACGGAGACGCGGGGCGTCGCGCGTTGCGTTGAGCGGCGCGGCCCGCACTGAATTCAAATATATGGCGTTGTATGAGTGCGTTTACGGAGAAGCGATTTTAGACGCGTTTGTTTGAATTAGGGCGTTTTTTGCGGCCGAGCCCGCGGATGGCACCGACGCGTCCCACGCGGCGTTTATCGCGCGGCGCACGCAGCGGCAATTCTCGATGAAGCTATGTCCGAGGCGGAATCTTCTGTCAGTCTTATTTAGATCTTATTTAGTCTTATTTAGGTCTTATTTTGATCGAGGCGAGCGTGCGCCGCCGCGATGCCCGCCGCGTGCTTCGCTACACGCTAGAGGATTCGCCGCGGGCGCCGCGGCGGGCACCGCCAGGCTTCCCGTCTCGCTTCTCTATGAACATGGTCGTATATTGCTATAAGTTTGTGTTTACGCGTGCGATGATGCGTGCCGCTTCACGCGCTGCCCCACCGTAAACAGAAAAAACGTCCGACGCGTCGCGAGAAGCCACGAAACACGCGACGCGAGACGCCCCGCGTCTCCGTAAATGAGGCCTTACGGCGTTGTATGAGAGCGTTTACGGAGAGGCGATTTTACACGCGTTTGTTTGAAATGTAGCATTGTTTGCGGATGACGACGCCGCGTCGCACGGGGCGTCGGTCGCAGCGTCGCACGCGGCGTCGGTCGCAGCGTCGTGCGCAGCGCCAGCTTTCTTGTGTCCTGGGCAGTCCCTTTCTACCCCCTGCAGGGTTAGCCGCGTCCGCCGCCGCGTAGCCCGCCGCGTCCGCAGCTACACTTCACGCGACGCGCCATGACCCTCGGCTCCATGAACGAATTCGTACTTAATCATATGTTTGTTTTTGTGCGTATGAAGACGCGGACCGCTGCACGCGCCGTCTCTTTGTGAACGCAAAAAACGTCCAACGCAACGCTAGACGCCACACTGCACGCGACGCGCGTCTCCGTAAACGAGGCCTTAGTTGCCCAGTCACTGAACAAAAAATTTGGGCAAATAGTTTTAGTTTTCTTCTTTAAAGTGTTATTGAACTCGGTGCGCACTATCGAAAAGAACTCCTCATATAATTCATTTACATTGTTTTTAATTTGGCCTGGTACACTTAACTAATTAAGTTATTATTAAATCTATTTAGATTGCTTGGTGTTATTTGTCTAGTTTGTACCTGAATTTTTTGTAATGGTGTATTGGACTTGAAAACAACGGTTTGACCACTGTGATCAGAAGGGAGATAGTTTACAATGGCTTTATCTAAGTAGTCGCAGCAACCAAAAACATTACATATAATACTAGCTGACACGGCAAACGTTGTTTTGCCACACAAATTTTTTCTAGCTGCCCGGCGCTACTTCGTTCGCGTGGTGTACTACCAGTTACCCTACCCTACCCCTACCGCACTCCTACCCTACTCCTACAATAATCCTACCCTACTCCGACCTTACTCCTACCCTACTTCTAACCTACTCCTAACCTACTCCTACACTACTCCTACCCTACTAATATAAGTAAATAAAAGTGTTAAATAAAAATAAAAAAAGTATCCTATATCCGTCTCCCGGTTCTAAGCTACCTCCCCACTAATTTTCAGCCAAATCGGTTCAGCCGTTCTTGAGTTATAAATAGTGTAACTAACACGACTTTCTTTTATATACAGGGTTTTTGGTAAAACATTAACAACATCTAAAAAGGTCATTGTACTCATCATTATGAACAACTTTTACTATGGGACCAAACCTTTCCATCCAAATTCTTCTCCATAGGTACCTACGCTTTGGAATGGGCAACTAGCTTCATATTTTCTGACTGACCGACTTCTTGACAATTCAAAAGTGCCTTTTAAAGGTTTAATTGAAATAAATGCTTTGAGTTTGAGTTTGAAACCAAAAATCGCGAAAAAAAAATCAGCTGTTCCCTACATTTATGTTCGTATAACCCGTCAAAATGTAGGGAACAGCTGATTTTTTTTTCGCGATTTCAGGTTTGGTCCCATAGTAAAAGTTGTTCATAATGATGAGTACAATGACCTCTTAAGAGGTTGTTAATGTTTTACCAATAACCCTGTTTATAATATATGTATAGATGATGGAAAATATCGATACCCTTCACGTCTGATGGAGTTTCGCTAGCTAATTTAATTTGACCCTGTATGTGTTTAGTTGGTTATGTTGAGCAGTAGGCAATTATGGTGATAAGAATGGCCGACAAACTTAATTAATGACTAGACTCTTCTTTCAGTCTTAACATAATCATAACATTGTCCGAAGCAATGATATTATAAGTGTAAAAAGGTGGTCCGAGTAAGGCAGAATGGTGTGCAGTAGCAAAGGGTAAATTTTTGTAAGAGGTAAGCATTATATTATTTGTCTATAGAATACTGACTGTGCCATTTTCAAAGGGAAGCTGTACCCTAATTGTACACACACACACACACACACTGTACACACTATCAGTCTCAATCTGAATAATTTTGAAGGATATTGCTAATCCATTGCTTCATAAGTTCGAAAAATGTGTCTGCTCAGCAACGTAAAAAACGCAATGGATGTTGTTGAACTGTCAAAATGAAACCTATTGCTACTGATAGTGTGTTACGCAATTACCCTGCTGGTAGGAATCGAGTTGTATGGAACCTTCGCCATTGGTGGTGTGCCTATAGTGAAAACGAGTTATGGAACTCAAATGAAGTTTGGCAGGACACCTGGCAAGACGGAGTGATGACGGGTGAAGTAAAGCAGTGATTGAGTAGCGTCCAAGGACTGGACGACGAAGTCCGACGGCGAGATGGGCGGACGATATTGTTGCCATCGAGGCTGGCTGAGAAATTCCAAATAGAAAAACCCAATGAAACTCTGCCCGACCCGGGAACCGAACCCAGGACCTTACGGTAGTAGCGCTTGCGTCCACTAAATGTGCCAAGTATCTTAGTTAGGTATAGCATTTACTACTAAATAAAACTTATTACCGATTTCACAAAAAGGAGGAGGTACTATGTTCGGATGTTTGTGTTTTTTTTTTTGTATGTTTGTTCATCGAATACTCCGCCAATTGTCGACGGATTTTCAAAATTCTTTTTTTGTTTGAAAGTAGATAGTTCTGAGGTGGTCCCACTGTCACCAAGTTAGGATCTGATGATGGGATCTTAGAGAAATCGAGGGTAACCCTCAAATTTTATAAGCTCACTTATTGTTTTTCGCATATTTTATGAAGTATCTTGTGTATTTGCGTATGGTTGTCACCATCTCAGGTAGCTGGGCTGATGCTGGAAGGTAACAACTCCTTAACAGTAAGAAGTTACTCGAACAGGAAAGGACTGTTTTAGTAAATTGTTTTGATGTTTGATAGGGCATTTGCCACATTTGGTCTCATGATCATCAAGTCATGCCCTGATGCTGCAGTCAGGATATTCTGCAGAGTACCTAACTCCTCGACAACTACAGCAGATATATCGTGTTTAGGCTCATTGAAAAGGGCTCGATGTGTGGATAAACGTACTGTTAATGAGGAACACCGAAGTACATAGAGACCTGATGCTGAAACCAGGAGCATCAGAAAAAGTACAAACCTTGCAATTACAGCACCGTAGTCGTGTTTGGGCTCATTTTAAACAGGACTAAATTTTAAGTTCAATGCAATGTTGACATAAGTCTGGCCTGATGCTGCAGCCAGGATTATCAGCATCTAGTCTAAAAACTAATAAATACTTCTTGAAGTGAAATAATTTTGCGAGTTTTTCTTCTGTATAATTATCCTAACAAAGGTTGCCGGTAGTGGCTGGATGAGAGAAGCGGAGGACCGTGAACGTTGGCGCAAACTTGGGGAGGTCTACGTCCAGCAGTGAACTGCAATAGGCTGATGATGATTTATAAAAGCCTCAATCGTTGCATTTCACGCAATGCCTTTTCGTCATGTGGTCTATTTACAATTTGGTAGGTTCCAAGTCGCATAATACAATGCCATCCAGCGTCTTTATACGACTAAGCGCAACATAAACTTGGCTCTTAGCAAAATGTTTCTTGCCTAAGTCTATTATTAAAGTAACTTGAGCATTTGCTCTCGGAAATTATGATTTGGTAAAGTGGAGCTGATGATGAAGATCACAAATGGCCATCGGAACTACTCAATCACAAATATTTCATGGGTTGCAATTCGATTACTTCAATATAGCTGCTAAGCAATTTATGCTCATTACAATGCGTATGGTGAAGTGGAGCTGATGGTGACTTCTCAATCAGCTCCAGTTCTCCTGGTTCTTACTAGGAGAACTCCTCAACAATTAACGTCCCTGCATCGGGAAAAGCAATATTTTGTAAAAGGTGATAAGCGGTTGACATTAGGCTATTATAACATAGATAAATTACAAACTGACCTGCTAAAAAGTGAAAAATAAAAACTTTTTTACGAAAAAAAACAAACGACTTCCAAAATTAAAGTTATTTTACACTTTACTTATAGTGTTTTTGGAAGTCGGTTGTTTTTTTTGTAAAAAAGTTTTTATTTTTAGTTTTTTATTTATCGTTATAAAGGGTCGATGTCCGTAAAATAAGTGAATTGACTCCATAATTTCAGGGATTTTAAGTAGTACTTAACTAACACATATACCAATTCGTCATTGTTTTATGAAGTTTGCGCATAAGCATAGAGAATTTTGTTATAAGTAATCGAAAAAAAAACATCTTTTTATTGCTAAACGAGTTGGCGAGCAGCGGGTGAGCGACCGCGACGAGCGGTTACTCGCAGGTACCAAGGGATACCAAGGGGTACCAAGGGATATCAGAATACAATCGCTACGGTATTTAATTTTAAACATCGCAGCAAGAGGAGCCTTTTTGACCTCGCACAGCTCTTTTTTTTTGTTTTGAATTGAAATGGGCATTTTTAGGGTTCCGTATCAAAATGGTAAAACGGAACCCTTATGGTGAGACTAAGTCTGTCTGTCACAGCTGGATATCTCAAGAACTACTAATGCTATGAAGTTATCAACTTGAAATTTGGAATAGTTTTAGATGACAATTGCCCAACTATTTTGCAAATAAGACAGAAATAAAAATATAAGTATGTATATTTTTTGCAACAGGGACTGAAAGCATCTTGTTCAAGTTTTCACTTCTGCCAGTAGTCTCAGAGTGTCATTTGCCGCAGTGGGGGTTTTTTTTAAAATTGTTTTTATGTAAGTAGGTACTTAACTTTGTTAGTTTTACAAATGCTCCTTTTTTAACCGACTTCTAAAAAGGAGGAGGTTCACAATTCGGATGTTTCAAATATTTTTTTTTTAGTGTTTGTATTTCCTGTGTGTGTCCCAAATAAAATACTGTTCACACTGGCCGGCGAGGACTTGCTCCACTTGTTTGTCGCTGAGCGACAAGAACTATCAAAGTAATACTCCTTCAGCTTTATTCGTTCAGCGATGCTCGCTTGACGGTGACGGTAGTCCCACAGGGGTTTGTCTGGTTGGTCTCGGCGTGAGCGAGAGACCAACCAGACAAACCCCTGTGGGACTATCCGCTCCGAGCGAGTGGTGCGAGTAATCGCCGGTCGCATTCGGACACTCGCTGATAGCCCAGCGACAAAACTATCGGAACTACACACTCGCTGCTTGCCAACTCGTTTTCAGTTGCTAGTTCTACTCGCCACTCGTTCATCGCCGGTGCGAACTGCCTTAGTAAAGAATAGTTACCTACATAGGCAGAATTATGGTAACTATTATTATATTATTTACATGACGCATAGGACAAAAGAATATGAAGCTCTTAGCGTGCATAGGTACGCGTAACGGCATATGTAACTGACGGCGACAGCGGGCAACATGATAAAAAAATCTTATAAAGATAGATAGACAACTGCTGAAAATGTGTTTTAAAGGCTCCTTCAAACAGGCGCGACACGCGATAAAATCGCGCGCGACACAAAGGCACCGCAAGTCGCGCAAAGAGTGGTGCCTTTGTGTCGCGCGCAATTATGTCTCGTGTCGCGCCTGTTTTTAGGAGATATTACCTATTGCTACCTAATAATACACTAGTGGATGCTTCATGTATTTTTAAACAGAAACAAAGTGTAATGGGGCCGTCTACCGCCGTCGTTTAATAACTGTATCGTTCATATCGACGTATAATCGACTTTTAATAGACGAATCATTCGTTCAAATGGTTCAAATGACACAAATCTTTCAGATAAGCTAATGTCTTTTATAGGTCATTTATTGCTCATGTTAGTATCATTCGTTGGTAGACAGTCGGGAATTGTAATGGAATTCAGCCGGTCGATTCTGTAAAAATCTCACCGTGAAAACTTAGGTGAATTGAGTTTGTTTTTGCTAGGAATTGACACTATTGACAGCTCACTCCACGCTCACTTCACCTAAGTTTTCACGGTGAGATTTAAACAGAATAGCACCGCTGGCATATTTTAGGAAAGGGTTTTACACTCTAATCACGATGTCCGTAGTTTCAACCGAGCTAATGGGCGTTTCCTACTCCGTATCACCTACAGACATAATTGGTTCGAAGCCCGAACTAAGAATAAATGACTCCCGTACTAACCCGGCAAGATCTACATTGTAACAACTGGATCAATCAAATAATTTTATTTGTTTAAAATCTTTTATCCCCAGTTTTTTTTATTTTTTATATGTAAACTTATTTTTTCAGCTCACTTTAGACATTGGCAGAATAGTCGACATCGGCTTTGCTTGCCATTTATTAAAAATAGAATAGAAGAATAAATGACAAACCGATTTGACAGGTTGTCCCTACACTCCCAAGTACTCGCGACGTATTCTTGCCCGTTCGAAAAAATGAAATTGTCACTTGTTTTGACGTATCAACTACTTTCAAACGCCTTGGTTCGTAGTGTTTTAGACTATGGAATGTATCTTTTGATCCCTTGGAACAGGGGTGCTTTGGCTGGACTGGATAGAGTTCAGTCGAAATGACTTCGAATTATCTCAGGTTGTATGAAGTCCTCTCCTGCTGATCCTCCTCTGGCCCTTAGACGGCAATATCTGTCCTCCCGTTTTGTGTCTAGGCTAATAAGCAGATCCTCCCATCCTCTCATAGGAAGACTGAACGAGTTAGATGCCATAGGCAGAAGCTCGAATTACTGGAAAAATAAAGAAATACCCTTAATCCTAAAATCCTTTCGACTAATTCTCAATTTAGCATACCCGATTGTCCAGTTTCCCAGATTGCCCCTTTTTAATTTTCCTTACCAAGTTTTAGGTTTTAAACCAAAAATTTTCTTTGATATTGGTATATCCAAAAAATCTCCGTCAGCGAACTTGGCCTTCAATGCGGTGGTGGGCGAGCGATGGAACGGGTTTCAATTATTCTTCACGGATGCTTCGAAACTAACCGATCATAATCACACTGGCGCTGCGGTCTATTACCAAAGCTCCAAAATCATCCTACAGTTTAAAGGCCCTAAGGAGTCTTCTGTATTCACTGGTGAGTGCGTGGCTATATTGGAAGCTTGTTTTTTTATAGAGTCACACCATAATATTGAGAAAGCCGTAATTTTTACAGATTCCCTTAGCTGTTTGCAAGCTTTAGTCCAAAATCCGTTTAAAAGCAAATTAAAAATTCCCTTTTGTCCTGCGCTAATAGTCAAAAGGATGTTCAGTTAGTTTGGATACCTAGCCATTGTGGCATTAAGGGTAACGAATGTGTTGATGCTTTGGCTAAAGATGCATGTTCATCTTTATTATCAGATCTCACGCACAATTCCTACCAGGGTTACGACCTACTGTCCCTTCCAAGACTGAACCTGCAGTGTTCCTGGCAAGAGCAGTGGAATATGTCCAGTAAAAAGAAAGGTAGTTTTTTTATGCAGTGCAACCGACCATCAAACCAAAACCGTGGTTTTTCGGTCACAAAAAAGTATCGAAAACTATTATTTCAGTTCTTTGTAGAATCCGCCTAGGTTTTCGTTGCACTCCCGTTTTCTTACACAAGATCCATGTCCGTGACTCCTCTCTCTGCGAGTGCGGGTTGGAGGAGGGGCACCCTGGATCACATATTTTTCGAATGCTCTAACAACATCCCACCTCTAGATTTGTATAGCCGTCTCCCCAAATTTAAGATCCCTCTTCCGATTAATTTACCCTCCCTTTTAACGTATCCCTCCTCAGAATTGCTTGTGGCGCTGATGATATTCATCCGCCACAATAATATAAAATTATAATTTGTTTCCTTAAATATTCTATGTTTGGATGTGGTATATTTTAATGTTCTAACAATTATTCTAATATTACTCGTATAATATGTAAATTTATCTTTTTGTTTGTTTCAGTCCAGTACTAACCCCACAAGATCTACAAAGTTCAACTGTATCATACATATATATATATATATTTTCATCTCTCATACTCGGAAAGTTGTGTTTGTTTGATCCGAATAGCGGGTGGAAAACGCTGCTTCCCACCCTTGGGCGGGAATTACTCATAGTAACTGCTTTCCTCCCTAGGGCGGGAATGAAATTTAAAAATAGAACTAAATTTAGTTAGGTAGTCAGCTCAGTCAGACATACGACACCCTTAATTGATTATGTAAATATTTATTATGCTACCCATCAAATCTTATGAATGTGCGTAAATTAGGAGAGTTGGATAAAAAGCTCATATGATAACGCCATTAAATCTTTCATATTTAGCGCACATAGGTAAATTCAACATACATAGGTACGATAATCGCCATTTTGATGTCAGTTGTGGTCGAGGCTAAAAAACATAAAAATTGGGGATTTCGAAGATCCTGATTTTACCATATGGGGCTGTGAATATACATCATTTAATTATTTCAAGAATTTATCCATACTTTAAGATAAATAAGTAGTGGTAATGAAGTTTTTTGATATCTAATGTCGAAGTTTCGCGCCAATCGTGTGTGTTTACATTTTTACTTTTCACAAATTTCACACACACAGATGTAGATAACATTTAAAATGTGACAAATGTTATTGATAATATTATAAACAACACGAAAATGCCCATGTTTTAACGTAATATTCAATCACAAGTTCAATAATACGTATTAATCATTACCACTACTCAATTTGTGTTCAAAATCGCCGACCATTATTGTTTTTTTTTTATTGCAGTGATGTGTAAAAGCGATTATTCTGAACAATATTTTTTTTTAAATTTGTATTGAATCGAGTAATTAATATGACGAATGTCATTCGTTCGTCGTTGAAAATAAAATAAAATAATTTTAAGCAATAAATACACTAAGCATTGTTTATAATAATGATTTATGCTTTTCTAATATCATTTCAATCTCTTCTAATATCATGTCATTAACAGACAGGCCATAGCATAGGTAGGTACCTCATTTACTGAATTTCGCGCCGAAATGCTTCTATAATTGAATTTATATTCGGAATGCGCTCGCTGTTTAAAATTATTTTAATTTATTGGACAATTATTTATTGTGGATTTTTTTTGATACTTTTTAATAGTTTACTACATAATTTCCAGTAAACATTTTTTAGGTAGGCTTACCAGAAGTTTTTTTGAGAATGATGATAATTAATTAATTCTATAGATTGGATATTTTGCAAACACTTTACATTTCAATACATTTTGTTAGTTTAAAGAGTTTTTATTCAGTTTCTACAATTTTTTTATTGCGAGTATCGATTAGGCTGTATGCAAGTTTTGAATCGAAATAAGAAAGTTGGGTGGACGGTCAGCACTAAAAAGTGTCACGTCGCAACACAATTTTCAGTAATTTTTTTCAAGATTATCGTGTTTTCTTAGTAATTTATGAAAAATGGTAAAAGTAAGAATGCAGTCAGAATGATAATAATACGGACCCTAGTAAGCGGGACGGCCCGCGGTGGTGACACAGAATCTACTCATGTGGGTGACGTGGTGTGTTCCATAGGTACTTCAAATTTAAAAAAGATTAATAAATAAGTACCTATTATTCATGTAATTATTATCAATAAATACTTTAGAAAAACTACTATTTTTTACTTTCCTTAAATTCGAAATGAAAAGTAGAGTGTTTAACGCGGGTGAAAGTCATCAATTCCCACTCGGACTATAGCCGCCCTCGCTGCGCTCGGGCGTCTAAATGCCTCGTATGGGAATTGATTCCTTCCGACCCTTGTATAACAATCTACTATTTTACATAATCCACACTTGCTTTTCCAATTCACTTTTGACATTGGCAGAATAGTCGACATCGGCTTTTCTTGCCATAATTAAAAATAGAATAGAATACTTTCAAACGGGCTTGGCAGTTTCGTCCTTGGCAGCTCTGGACAGAGAGGGGTGAAAAGGGAGTACCCCTGGGACCCAGCTTTTGCCCGGTGCGGCAGTGGGACAATAATGGCTAATAATAATAAAAAGAATCTACCTATTGTCTCGTTACCATGATTTTGTGTCGTCGAAATTACCCAGGTAGCACAAACGCTGTGTATGATTTGTCTTATATAGCATTGAATCATAAAAAGGTTGTGTAGCCGCAATTTATAAAATACGTAGCCGTATAGAGACATAATATAAGGTTCTTTATCTTTTTTCATCGTAAGCTTAATAAAATAGCGTTGTAAACGTTTAAATAGCGTTTTTAAATTGCTGCCATTTAACAGAGTTCGAAATAAGCCATGTAAACGTTCTTATGTCAATGTTAAAAAGCAATCGTAAAAGAGCTTCTTACGCAGGCATTAAGTTGTTGTTTTCTGTATAAACGTTGAGTAATTTACTTTTATAAAGCTTTAAGTACATATAACAGTGTTAATAATTACGGATACTTAGCTTCATACAATTATCATAAAAAAGCACCTTAAATTTCATTTAAATAGCTTTTCGCAACGTGGAATCGGTTAATAGTTGTTAATATTGTCACTAATTTGCGGGCAGCTATAAAAATGACAAATTTGTTACTTCTAGAGCAATAAAACACTCTTAAAATGCTTTACCTAGATAATATTTTATAAAGTTTCAAGTGCTTGCGTTCACGTGAGACGTAACTACGCGTTTACTGTTGTCGAAAATATTTTTAAAATGGACACCAATCAATGGAAAAAATTTAAAAGAAGTGGAGAAAGGTGCAGAATGAAATGAGTAATATTTTAAAGAATCATGGAGACACAACATCTGAAAATAATAAAGAGCTAATGAAAGATAACAGCAATTTAGTAGCTTCTTTTCTTGCTAACAGCAACATAAATGAAAATATTGTGGCTAAGAGAAATGTAAGTGTTCTAATTTAGCATCCTTCATTACAACTAACAGTATAAAACACTTTTTTGTAAAATAAACATCAACGCCATGTTTTTTTGTAATGTCTATTTGCAGAGTAAATCATTGAACAATATTAAAATGTATTTTCCTTGGTAATTACTACTAAAAAAGTTGTGTTTTGTTAACCCATAGTTTTGTATAGCTGTTACAAAACGTTTGTTTACGCCTTTACTGATAAATAATATAATTACTGCTTTTATCAATTTTTATTTTTTTATATATATTTCATAAAATAGCAGAATATTAACAGCGCATTAAAAATTTACATAAAACATGAGTATAAATTATCAGTAAAATTTGATTTGCATATGAAATTACGCTTGTTATTGTGTAATCACCTTCAACATTTTAATAAATATTCGCCATTAAAGTTGACAAGTATTACGATTGTGAATTAGTTGACAGTAGTATAAATTCATTTTGTTTTAGCATTAAGTAAATTACTTCAAGTTGCAAAAACTAACATCTATATAATTTGAAGTCAAATAAAAGTTACGTATAAAGCAATTATATGACAATTGAAGAGCCGATTAATTAGCTACTTTACAGCTTGTCATGCAGCAGAGAAAGGCTATATAATGTGCGCCCAAACCGGCTGTATAGAAGCTGTGTAGAAGCTTACATATACCATTATGTGATAATCACTGCAGACAAAAGTTGTAATAAATACGTTTTCATGGCTTTTATAACAACTAGTTGTGCTACCTGGGTACTGTTTGTTCAAAAGAATCAGACACAAAAATAACTTTTCAAGGCTATGCAAAGCGTACACGATTCTCTTTGCGTACACGTAATGTGTTTTGTTACATTAGCATTATAGCCATAATAATTCCACGCGAACTTTGAAACTAAAGCCATTTATAAAAACTAGCATACAAATTATATTGCAGGTACCTCCCCTGAATAACTCGATGCCACTGTCACCAGCCAGTTTCACTCTTGTCCGAACTTTTCCGAACAGGTCGGATAAGAATCCGACCTTTTCGGTGACTTCCAGTAACTTCTTCAAAACTAAAAATATACTGGACGGCGCAGTAAGTCGCACCATTTTATAATGCTTCATTTATTTTCCTTGATAGACATCTATGAGTAAAAATTTGCATTACAAAAAAAAAAAAACCGGTCAAGTGCGAGTCGGTAAGTATGTAAGTCGTACTTTGTAGGTAAGTACCTATGTAAATAGTTTATCACGGGTTTTTTTTAATGTACCAATAAATTTACGGTTTTCGGATTATTCCTTTACTTGTGCTACATGATCTTGCTTCTTGCCAAATTTCATGATTCTATGTCAACGGGAAGCACCCTCTAGGTTTTGATTCCCCTGAGAGTGCCGAATACGGAATAATATACGTTTTTCGCGGCATAAACGGCCGTATCTTTATTTTACGTTAACTTAGAAGTTGGATTTTTTCACAGCTTCAAGGGACCAGTGTTGGGCAAAATGAAATCTAACTACTGATTACTAACTACAACTACATATTGTAGTTAGTAATCAAAACTACAAATTACATTAAATAATCGTAAAAAGTAGTTAAAAATTTTGATTACTAACTACAAATTGTAGTTGCAATCACGATTACGAGATTAATTTTTATAACTACTTACACATTTTAAATAATCAAACGCGCGTAGCGTACATGTACCGACTTGTGATACCCAGAGGTGAAAAAAGTATTTATAAAATACAATACCCCTTTACCGTCTTCGGCTCCAGTGGAAAGACTATTTTCATACGCCACCATGATAAATCATCCGAAATCCCACAAGCTGTCAGATGAAATGTTCGAAAAACGAGTAGTATTGAAGGCTAATTTGAATGATTAGCCCAATCGACATTTTTTTCATTTTATTCGTAAATAATTTGAATTAAGTTGATTTTTGCTGAATAAAGTTGATTTTTTTGATTACTTGTCAATCAGCTCAATAACAATATCTAATTAATGTTAACAAAGGAAATTGCCCATAACCAGCACCGCTTTAAAGCAATAGAGTATGGCCATAAAAATATACTTATAAATTATAAAATATTTTTTTATCTTTTCTGAGTTCAGTTGATTGAAATCGTATGTGAGGTAAATATTTTGTATTTAATTAGTTATTAATTCGATTTTATTGCATACTTTTTTAAATGGAGTATTTTTGTAAAAGCAGTGTTGCCAATTTTAAGAACCTCCCCATACTCGGTCTTAACGCTTAGTATAAAGACAGACGCTGAGTTTTAAAAATAATTTCAACTATGACATTCTTCCTGGGTCATTGATTCCGTTTTAGTCATGATCTGGCAGTTGGAGTACCTAATTTATACGGCCTACCCAAATGTCCCTTCTTTGGTATTGTTCGTCGAATCGTTGAGCTCCTTAAGTTCTGCGTTGAGCTGCACGTTTACTGACAAATGGGAGCACTGACTGGACAGGTCCACTCAATCTGTGTGGTTCTTTTCCCAAAAGAACATTTCAGACACCTTTATACATGGTCTGCACATGATCTGACCAAGATTATGTCTGGGCTTTAAAAGAGATTGTGACCTCTGAGTTTCTTTCGGCCTTTCTTCTCAGAGTTGTCAGATAGGAAACGCCCTTCTCATCTAGTTTAAAAAAATATGTTTGACGTGTAAAAGTGTTTTTTTATCATTTGTCCTCCTTATTATTTTTAATTAACATAATCAACTTAATATAATTATATATTTTTAACATCTTTAAAATAATAATAAATTAAATCCATTTATTTCAGACTAATTATTTGTCCATACTTGTTAGTGTAATTACATTACTTTACTAATTAAAACTATTTCTATTATTGACAAATCACATGGTCAGGGTGATTAAGATTAACTGTTGGTAACACTATCACGGGCAATGTGAAAGGTGAACTGCCAAAAGTGTCAAACAAAAGTGTCACTCACTGTCAATAATTATTTGTCAAACAAAACATCTCATGTCGGCCGACCTGCCGACCAGCAGCGAACATTGTTTTTACTTGTGTATTGATAGTTGTTGAGTTTGTTGTGCTAAAAAATAACTTATCATTGCGTTAACATCGTGTCCAGTTGAGTCTTCAGATTTCTGCACGGTCAAGAATTCTTATAGAGACCATTGTACTGTTTCTGTGATGTAGATTGTGTAGAACGTTTTTACGACTACGGCTTGTGTTCTCAGTGCAGTAAATCACCAATGATTTCGTTAAAAATGTCACGCTGTGGGAGTTGTGTCTACCCCGTCATCAAGTCGGAGAGGCAACGGATATAATGGAAGTCTTTCAGCACATTTGTATTTTGTTGTTTACAGCTAATACTAGAAGCTGTTTAACTATATTCAAAATATACATTTAAATGCATCATGATGAGAAAGTGGGAAATGTGTTGTACCACTCACTGCGAACGATCACAATAAAGACTGAAGCTGTGGCGACACAGTGCTTCCTTACCCAAACCATTCGTTCCACCGGCTGAAGAGCTCCTACCAGGACATGGGTTACCTTGGGTAACCTTGGGACCACGGTTGGCCGAAGTAAGGAAAACCTGTTCAGGTGGAGATTCATAGACGACTCCGCCTTGGAGTGTAAATGTTGTGCTGTTCCACAAACGATGGGACACTTAATATCGTGTCCCGTCTGCTGCACGTTACTGGAACTGAAGGACGCTGGTGATGGCGGCAAACAAGTAGCTGAATTCTGGGCCGAGTCCATTTAGATTGCTATCGACACGCTAAGAGGAAGATGATGAGATGAGAATTAAGAACCACCAGTTATACTTTTCTTAGTTTGATTTGATTTTGTTTGTGACTTTTGCCTCTGTGACAATATGTGTATTTTCTATTAAACTAATACAATATGTATATTTTCTATTAAACTAATGCTAAGATCAATTTCTTTACTGAATATGATATATCTATTATATTTATTTTTAGATGTTAGTCGTATTATTGGGAGCATGTAAGTAGGAACGAAATATGCAAATTGAACTAGCAAAAGACATTGAGGTTGACTTGCCGTTGGTACTGGGAACGGACACGTATTTAGTAAGGGGAAGAATTTAATCACGACATGTCAGCACAAAGGTTAGGCTTTTTTTTTTTACGGATGGGAAATCATCAAATGACTCCTCCCGCTCTGGGTGGAGCGGAAGGGAGTGTCAGACTCTTACTGACTAAAACCCACCTGTGTTCCTTCCTTAGCCCTTTATGTTCCGGGCCAGCGGTAACCCTTTCGGACAATCCTGCTGACCCGGCAGGCTTCGGCCCTAAGGGGCCCCTCCTCGATGCTGACATCTCTTTGAGGCGCGCGTGGAACACGTACGCGCCGTCCGGCACGGGCCTGGTCCTGATCGGACGGTGAGCTACCCATTACTCACCGCCCGCAGGCCCGCGCCTACGGTGGCCGGGAGTCGTCACGCGGCTCCCGACGCCTGGGGCGTCCCCCGCGGCGGCTGAGACGGGAGGCTCTCTCCCTGAACCGTCCCGCCACCTCCTTCGCTAGCATGACTGCTTCGCAGAAGGAGGTGACTGCCTCCCACTCCCTCTCGCCCCGGACCATGGCTTTCACCAGGGCCGGACGCGAGAGGTCGCCGTCGCTGCCGATCGCCTCTACGAGGACACGGCGGTGCTCTGCCCAAGCGGGGCAGACCTCCACCGTGTGCTCCACCGTGTCCTCTGGGCGATCCTGGCAATGGTTACAATGGCAATGGCAATGGGACAAAAGTTAGGCTTACATTTTAATTAATAAGTAACTCAGTAGGTGATATTAATAGCTATTATTGCAATTGTTTGGTGGGTAATCAGACAATGGGATGATGTGCTCTCACTATGACCATTTTGTGGTATCTTAGTTGAGCTCGATTTAGGTCTGTGGAGCCACCGGCTCCGCTTTTAGACGACATATTTTATGAATATGATGATAATATGGACCAATGAAACTATTGCATTCCTATATTCAAGCATTTTTATTTTCTATTTCCTATCAAAACCTACATTTAGCATGACCTACCTTTGTAATATTATTTAATTGGGATCATTCGTTGATTTATTGGAACTATTTTCTGTTGTTTTATGTGAATCAAATCATATTGTTGTAAAATACTGTTTTTTGGTGGAAGATTTGTTACAAAACTAACCTCAAAACTGAGCAGAAAATCAAAGTACAACAAAAACCCCACAAAATAAATGGATAATTTTAATTTCCTATGAAAGTACGACATTACCCCGCTTTTATATCCAATTTATGGTAGCATACAAAATTGTTTGATGCGCAACGGCGGTCAGTAGAGAAATGAGCAATTTCCTTTACAGCTTCAAGCCTTGTATTCAATTACAATTGTTAAATAATTATTCATAAAAATAAACATAAGTACGTGAAATAAACTGAAGTTTTTTTTTATACAGTCAGATTCCGTTTTATTTTTTCATTAAATTTTAGTACCCGATTCAGTTTCAGTTCAAAATCTGCCTATAATTCCAACACATTATATTTTATTTAACTGCAAAATACAAGTTCTTAGAAGTCAAATAATCAGTAGTTATAACTACTAGATTACAGCAATCAAATTAGTAACTACTTCATGTAGTTTGATTACTTTAGTTAAGTTAAATGTAATCGTAACTACATGTAGTTAACTACTTTTAATCGTAATTAGTAATCTGATTACAAAATAGTAGTTAACTACGCCCTACACTGCAAGGGACTGTAGACCTGAGTATATGGTTTTAATTTCAACTCGATATCTCCACGCGTTCCCGAGATAACGGGTCTTGACAGACAGACAACGACAACAAAGTGATCCTTTAGGGGTTCTGTTTTTTCCTAATGAGGTACGGAACCCTAAAAACAGTTTCAGTAATTTTCTCAGGTAATGCAATGTGACAAAAATGTATGGATTTCCTGGTTTTTATGTTCAGTGGTTTTAGGTAGGTGAAAAAGGTAAACACCGGCAGAAACACAAGAGCTACTTTCGATTAGGTAAGTTAGTCGAGTATGAAGTAGGTACCTATATGAATTATTTTAGCAGAAAGGACTCAACCCACAAAAAGTTATTTTTGAGTTATCGAGGTTTTAAGTTTAGGTGTGTATTGCTGCAATGATGTTGTATCTGGAATTATTTGAAATATTGTCACCTATGGGATAATATACTAATATTTTCATATGTCAAGTTGTATTACACAGACTAACGCATTTTTTTGTTTGTTAATTTTTTTTTTGTTGAGTCCTTTTTGCTAAACTACATGCAATTGGATAATCTACATAACCTTGTCCGATTTTTTCATAATGTTCAACTTACCCTCCAAATATCGCTCTAGGGTTGACATTGATTTAATAATCACTAGGGTTGCGTAGGTGGTCCCTAGCGACTAGCGTGCCGGTTCAGACTCCATTTTTCTTTCGTGCTTCAAACATTATTACATTTAGGTCGATTAAGGTCAAGGCAAAGGTTATGTAATTTTCCTATATTTTGGTGCGTGTTTGGCCAATTTTCGACCTTATTTCAAACGATGATGCTATTTTGGACTAGAAGTAAACTAAGAGCTCGTCATCTACCTACCTAATACAAAACATATAATCAGTCTTTCATTTTCCACTGCTGCTAACGTACACACGGGCCTCCTTCAAAAACTTTACCTTAGTTTTTTTTTCTGTTTTCCTTCTTAGTTTTAATCATGATCTGGCAGTTTGAGTATTTTATGCGGCCTACCCAAATGTCCTGTCTTTGGTATTGTTCGTCGAATCGTTGAGCTCCTTAAGTTCTGAGTTGAGCTGCACGGTTACTGACAAATGCGTGCACTGACTGGACAGGTCCACTCAATCTGTGTGGTTCTTTCCTCAAAAGATCATTTCAGACACTAATCTACATGGTCCTCATATAGATTATGTCCGGATTTTTTATAACACATTGACATTGATGAATTTTATTTAGACAATGACATGAATATTTACTTTGTACCTAAAGTATTTTTTTTTCGTTTTTCATTTAATTATTGTGAATGTGAGGACTATGTGGGTCATTTTTTTTCTGTTTTCCTTCTTAGTTTTAAACATGATCTGGCAGTTTGAGTAACTTACGCGGCCTACCCAAATGTTCTTTCTTTGGTATTGTTCGTCGAATCGTTGAGCTCCTCAATTTCTGAGTTGAGCTGCACGATTTTTGACAAATGCGTGCACTGATTGGACAGGTCCACTCAATCTGTGTGGTTCTTTCCTCAAAAGACCATTTCAGACATCAATCTACATGGTCTTCACACGATTTGACCAAGATTTTGTCTGGACTTTAAAAGAGACTGACCTCTGAGTTTGTTTCGGCCTTTCTTCTCAGAGTAGTCAGATAGGAAACGCCGACCACATCTAGTTTAAAAAATATGATGACGTGTAAAAGTGTTTGTAAAAACCTACTTACAGAAAATAAATAATTTATCATTTATCGTTCACCAACCCGCACTGGGCCCGCGTGGTTGAAGTCTTTGAATTTTTGGTTCTAGGACATGCCGGTTTCCTTACGATGTTTTCCTTCACCGTTTTGAGAGCAGTGGTGTTGAAATAAATTTAAACAAAGCAAAGCGCCTGGCTGTGGCTCACGACCTACAAACTCGTAAGTTGGGTCCGATACCACTGTTCCACCCAATGATATTACAAAGGAAAGATACGCTACGTTCATACTGAGCAACGTTCTGTATTGTTGCGTTGTTATTACAAAGTATTTACTGCGATAGATAATACGGAACGTATTACACAGAAAGAGATAGCTATCTGTAGTGTGTTGCTCGCTGCTATTAGCGGAGTAAATGACACTACAACAATTGTCTGAATTTGTTTGCAACAATTTGCGCGCGCTAGTGCGATATCTACCTCTTTAAATATCATTGGTTCCACCTAATAAAAATCTTGAATTCACTGACAGGAAAAACAACGCAAGACCTAACCGGTTTAGAAGCTTGAATTTTTTCCTTTCGTAACGAAGGTAAGCAGAAAGATGATTTTTGAAATCCGTTCCCTAAAGGGGTTAAATATTGGATGGAAGTTTCAATGGAAATTTTTGCCGATGGAAAATCCCATCGTGTACAGACGCCAGCACATCAAGCTACCCGAAACTGTCAATGGAGAAGGGGACTTCTGGGCCCAGCAGTTAACTAGTTGAAACGTGTATTAAAAAAACCGTTATATTTTTCTAAAGGAAATCACAAAGTATGGTACCTACCATGTTTCTACCTAGAAAGCGAGAAAACTTAAATTAAGTTAATGAAACATAAATAATCGATTAAATAATTCCTGAATTACTACTAATCGATTATGAATAAATCGGTAAAATATGAGAATATGTATGAAAATCGAGTGACAACCGACAAGTGCATATCAAGCTTTCATGGAATCGATTGAATAGATTCATAGTGAATTTTTTTCTTCTGGCGACAGATGCACTGATGCACTCGTTCGTTTTCTTTCGTTCTAAGTGCACACGTATTTTCCATGTTTTATTGTTTAACCCCACGACCTCGGCTTTGCACATTATGACGGACTATTTGACGGATCTTGCTACTATATATTACCTGGCTCTCTATTTTGGACAACTGTTTACTCCTATCGATTGGATATTGACGACATGATTGCTGTATAAATTGTACGATTGCGACTGGTCGCAGTAACTCTATTGGTAGAAGAGTCTTGGAAGATGAGGCGATTTTATCAGTTGCCTGTTGGGACTTGGCTTAAGATGTGGTTCTTGGGAGACGTGTGACCGATGCACCAACCCAAGTTGGTCATTCCAGTGTTCGTACCTCCTGCACAATTTTTAGATGATATTTTCATAATTATTGAAGATGAATAATGCATGTTTTATACATATATTGGTGTTTTATTTTACTTTATCTTCTCCCTTTTTTAGTTTTTAAAAGGTTGGTGCCTACTGCTTCTAGGTTACAGGATATTGGACATAGAAACCTGTCTTCGACTGTAGCGACTGTCCAGGGCACGGGAGAGCCAAACGTGTCAGCTCTTCGACACGTCACACGCTGCATACATAAAACCATTACACAACCAAAGCCATTCAAAGTATTTCGTAAATAACATAAAAAACTACAATGTTATAAACTTATAATATAACCTCACTTTTACTATAATTCATATAACTTGGTTCCTCGATAGCCAAATTTCACCAAATTTTCAGTGAGGCCTTATTATTATATCCTCTTACAAATAAGGCTAGTTTGATTCAGTTAACACCTGGGCCCAGGAATCTATGGAGTCATTCTCTTCTCCTTTCCCAATCAATTTTGAACCTTATTCTTTAGCGATAAAGTTGAAAATCTATTAAAAATAATTGTCAGATTGTTACAGCTTGATGTGCTGGCGTCTGTACATCATGTTTAGCTATCGACACCCAATTACGTCTGCAGAATTTCTCAAACTAATTTAATTTGACCCGATATATGGCATTGTTCTATCTCTGATAGAACTGTGTCCCTGTTTAAACAAAACATTAAAGGTACGGACAGACGTGCTCATTACTAGCACGAAAGCATGCTTTTATTGAGAAAGTGCTCATTAGTAGCACGTGTGTCGCAGCATTGCTAGTAATGAGCATGCTTAAAAATCAACCGACGTTTGATTTTCGAGCATGCTACCTGAGGCGCGGGTAGAAGGGGGAGTGTTCCGAGCGCGTCTGAACAGGTTTGCTTATGAATTGAGCATGCTATTATCGTACCTATGCATAAAACAAGCATGCTTATTGCTGGCAAATGTGAACAGTTGCAGAGCATGCTAATTTTAAGCAAGCTTATGAGCATGCTTTTTTTTGAGCACGTCTGTCAGTACCCAAGAAACTGAATCTGGCATGCAGAAAAGGCAAGCAAAACAAATGAAGCTGGGAAACTTAACGCGGGAAAACAGGCAACAAGATATCTCTTTGTTTATTACTTTGTATTGCGGAAATTGCAAGGAATTGTATGGTAGCCGGAACTACTGGCTTCGGATCCTGTTACTGTGTTCCTAGTTGTTAGTGTAATGTTGTTTGTTAAAAAATAAATTGTTTTTGTTTTTTTTTTGGAAGTTGGAGTAAGAATTCGTACTGTTTTTACTAAATACCAAATTGGAAAGAGTTATTAAATTGTTATTATAATAATTATTAATTCATAAGTTCTATTGTTTGAAAAACTGCATGCTGTAAGGTAAAATGTATCGGGACTATTTAAAAACAAGAGCGAGTCGGACTCGCGCACCGAGGATTCCGTAACATCCGGGTTTATGCATAAGGTTTATGTTTATGAAATTAAATGTTTTATTTTTATTTTTATTTATTAATTAATATTTAGGTATATAAAAGGTAGATTTATGACGTATTAAAAAAAACTACTTACTAGATTTCGTTCAAACCAATTTTCGGTGGAAGTTTACATGGTAATGTACATCATATATTTTTTTTGTTTTATCATTCTCTTATTTTAGAAGTTACAGGGGGGGCACACACAATTTACCACTTTGGAAGTGTCTCTCGCGCAAACTATTCAGTTTAGAAAAAAATGATATTAAAAACCTCAATATCATTTTTGAAGACCTATCCATACATACCCCACACGTATGGGTTTAATGAAAAAAATTTTTTTAGTTTCAATTCTAAGTATGGGGGAACCCTCAAAATTTATTGTTTTTTTTCTATTTTTGTGTGAAAATCCTAATGCGGTCACAGAATACATCTACTTACCAAGTTTCAACAGTATAGTTCTTATAGTTTCGGAAAAAAGTGGCTGTGACATACGGACGGACAGACAGACAGACAGACAGACATGACGAATCTATAAGGGTTCTGTTTTTTGCCATTTGGCTACGGAACCCTAAAAATACATGTTTTCTGTATACCAATCACTGATCTCTATCATACAAGTGTATGATAGCTTAGAGGTCAGTGATGGGTAAGGCCGCGGATTTTGCCACTTTGTAACATAGAACTTCCATGTTACAGTAACGTAGAAGCAACGCGAAAGTAACTCATAATATTTGTAAGGCTTATTGCATAATGTCGTATTTTTAACCGACTTCAAAAAAAAGAAGTAAGTTCTACGATGTGCTAGGACCAAAAGCTTCCGAAATTTTTTACTTATACATTTTGATAACTGTGAAAGTTTCGATGTTAACAGAAAAATATGCAAGTGCGCGTGATCAGAAAAAGGTGTTCGCAATTATCACAGCCATGACAATTTGACCACTTACCAAATTAAGGGAACATTATCAGGAAAACAAAAACATTGATTTATGTAAGTGTAGTAACAAGATATATATTGTGATATATTTACCTATCAAAAACTCTTCTTGCAATAAAAGGCACTAAATAACATTCATTAGAGATATTATGTTTTAAACCTAGAAACTAAGCTACACACAATGAGATCAATGGTGTATAACAAAAATGAGAACAATCTTATAAAATAGGTACAGACGTAGACGCCAGCACATCAAGCTACCCGAAACTGTCAAATCCCAATCAACCTTGAACCTAATGCTTTAGCAATAAAGTTGAAAATCTATTAAAGAAATATTAAAAATTGTAATAGCTTGATGTGCTGTACCTAGGAACATAAAATATCTATTTAGGTAAAGTTATCAGAAATTAGCATTTTTTTGGAATCACACATTCATTATCTTTTAATTATAACAATAACATATTAATATTTACTGTTTATTAAAAAGTCTTCTAAGAAAATTAAAATAGTCATGTCTTTCTTAATTAGAAAGTAGGTAGGTAATTAAATTATTAAATCACAGGAATAATAACAAATCTATTAATTCGTGCAGATCTTTCTTGTATTTCTTCATATTTTTGAGGATTTTCGGTTTATATCTTGTCTCTGTATTTTTTTTATCTTTCAGTCGCAGTCAACGGCACCTGTGAAAAAGTTTATATTGGTTAGACGTCAATTAGAAAAGTGAACTGAATCAAAAAAGTTAAGGTTAAAGGCACTATTTCAGTCAGACTACTCGTTTCGCAACACGTATTTTCGTATCTCTCTTGTTAACGCTAAATTACTTCATTTGCTGGAAAGATAATACCACTCGAGGTGCGGATGCTGAAGAAGGCGTACGAACGGGTGCGCGTAATTTTGTTTTTCTTTAGACATGCCATTAGAAACGCTGGCTCCTAAATTACAAATAAGGTGGCAAATGTGTTACTCAACCGTGATTATGTATTTTATGTGCCAGTAAGTGTAGTATTAGCCATCTTGAACTTCAGAAAACGCTACTCTACTTGGTGAAAACCTCGAGCAAATATTAAGTAGGGAATTTTTTTTTAAAGAGTTACCTTGCCGTGTAAAAGGCAAAATATAATAATCAACGATATGCACAAACCTTTACAACACTTCAACGTTACCGTAACATACAATCAACGTTACTAGTAACATAGAAGCAACATAGAAGTAACGTGTAAGCGCAATTTTCGAGGTTATAAATAAGCATAATTTCAAAACCGAGCCGAATTTGAAACAAAGACACATAATCACTCACTTCTAAGTCACTCGCGCATAGAAATATGTAAGAAGTGTGTAATAAAAACTGTTATTTACCTTTGAAATCGCCAAAATTCACAATAAAAATCCGCTGCCGAAACACACGTGTACACTTTGACAACACTCCAGAGACGACAAAATTGCGTCTTTTTTTTTTTAAATCCGTTGCCTGCACAGTCAGTATTGCCAGTAAAATTACTAAAATCTGTCACTATCTGTTTTAAATAACTAGAAGCCAAACTTTGGTAACATAGAAAATAGTAACATACAAGTAAAAGTATGGAGACAAATGTTTGAATAGTGATAATTCAACGAAAATCGCATAATTAACGATATGAAAACCAAGTTACAGCAGCTTAACTTTAAGAGATTTCAGATATTCACAAATAATTAGACTTTTCTTAGAAGGAAAAAAAGTTTTATAGCTTCAAATGTGTGGCCGAACCAAAAAGACACGGTGTTTTCGACGAAATTTGGGGGTGCGAACAGATTTAAGTCATTGTATTTTATAAACTGTATGACTTACATTGAGTTTAAGAATAGATCCTAAGAGTTTATGAATGATCTAATCTATTATGGTATTTTCATTGCAATTTACCAAGCATTTTATTTTTTATGAGCAGTCAAAATTTGGGACATATTTTTTTTTCAAAAAGTGGCAAAATCCGCGGCCTTACCCTGATACCAACATTATAAACAAAAAAATATTTGTATTTCTATTTCCTTTGCTCTATGACAAAATGACAAAACGGCGCAACCGATGCGAATTACAAACTATGCTAAGTTGGATTTTTTTTTATATTAAAATGATAACGTGTTTTGATAACATTTTGCACCTTTTTGAACATTGCGATTCTGTGAGAATGTCTCTCAAAGTTAAAAATCAAAGTCAAATCATTTATTTCAAATAGGCACAAAGGCACTTTTGAACGTCAAAATTGTCAAAAAAATTGTATTGATTCTAGTGAGAATGTCACTTCCTCATCGAGTCAATTATAAGCTTTGGAAACAATAATTAATAAGCTTTTTGTTTATGTCGAATTTAGAGTTTTTTAAAGAATCGCTGAACAGATAAGTTTACAACATTTTTTTGGCATCAGGAAGCTGAAGGTTACATTCAATATTAATTGTTTGTAGTTTTCACACAGTAATTATAAATTAATTTTTTTAACTAAGACAGAGTAGGTAAGTACAACTTTTATTTTTAGAAATCATTTTGTGCTCACATTGAACAAAAAATGCAAATCAGTATCTAAATTAATACAAAAAACTGGCCAAGTGCGAGTCGGACTCGCACACGAAGGGTTCCGTACCACAAGGCAAAAACGCCGAAAATAACATGTTTGTTGTACGGGAGCCCCCCTTAAATATTTATTTTATTTTAATTTTATTATTTATTATTAAAGTTAAAATACAACTGAGTATTTTGTGAATATTTCAAGGGCCTACCTATTACCATTTTTGATATCGAGCAAAAAAGGGCAAAAAAATCGCGTTTGTTGTATGGGAGCCCCCTTAAATATTTATTTTATTTTGTTTTTAGTATTTGTTGTTATAGCGGCAACAGAAATACATCATCTGTGAAAATTTCAACTGTCTAGCTATCGCGGTTCATGAGATACAGCCTGGTGACAGACAGACAGACAGACGGACAGACGGACAGACAGCGAAGTCTTAGTAATAGGGTCCCGTTTTTACCCTTTGGGTACGGAACCCTAAAAACCATAACCAAATCGGTCCATCTATTGCGGCACTAGATGAATACCCGGATACACTTCAAGCTAGACGTTTCCAGTTTTAGCTGCATTGTATACCGGTATGAGAAAGTTTATAGTGGATAAGACAAAGATTAAAACAGAAGACGATCCAGGAGGGGATCGAGGTGGGGGGGGGTGGAGGGGGGTTCAGGGGATCAGAACGGAATAATTCGGTTGTTCGTACACGAAGTCAGAGTATACTGTTATACAAACTTGATGAGTAGCCGTGCGTACACAGATAGGTAGGTACACAATACGTGACAAACATACTGACAAAGGCTTTTAACTTGCGACTCCCCTTTTTGCGTTGGTGGTCGATTGTTATTTGAAGTACCTAACTGCCGTCACACGTACGAAGCTAAGCCTTCCAGTGATTAACTCAGGTTCATTCTGCACCTTAATTGCGTGACAGGTGACACACTTTCTATCAGAATCATATTTTTGAAGGATATTGCTAATCCATTGCTACATAAACTATTAGGTTCAAAAAAAGTTCTGCTCAACAACGTACAACGCAATGAATGCCGTTGAACTGTTAAAATAACAGCCATTGCTACTGATAGTGTGCTACGCAATTACCCCGCTAATTTGGACTATTACGAACATTTTTAAACAAAAATTTGCCTAATCGGTCCAGCCGTTCTAAAGTTATACAAACGAACAACATTAATCGATACCTCTGGGCTCAAAGGGCGTATAGCACATTTTGAGCTTTTTGACATTTTATACTTTTCTCACTCAGTTTTTGATTCTCTATCGATCTGTGTAATCCACGTGGCGAAATTCGCAAAAAAATGTCGAATACGACCTCGTAATTTTCGTTACGTGTGCACAACTTGTTTGAAAATTAGGGGCATTAGGAACATATTGCTGCCTCCACAAAAATTGGCAGGTTGTATAAACCAATTTGGTTGAAGATTTTGGGTGTAAGATCGTTCGAAAAGTAATATTGCTCTTTACGTCCTTTAAAAATCTATACATATAATGAATCAGAAGGGTCAATTCTGTACATTAAAAATATTGAAAAAATAAATAGCGGGGGGTGTTGCTGGATCGATACCAAACCCAAATATGTGATTAACAAAATTTTTGTCTGTCTGTCTGTCTGTCTGTCTGTATATGCAGGCATCACGTGAAAACGAACGGTTCGATTTCGATGAAACTTGGTATAATTATACCATATTATCCTGGGCATAAAATGGGATACTTTTTATCCTGGAAAAATACGTAGAAAAAAAAAAATTTATTTTTCAGTTTTATTCATAGACGTTGTTCTGTAGAACCGCGAACACACGTTGCATTACCCGCAGTGGATAATTTTCCATTTCAATTTAAGAGAATACAGTTTCCTGTAGCTTTGTGTTACGCCATGACAATAAATAAGGCTCAAGGTCAGACCCTAGGAGTTGCTGGCGTAGATCTTACCGCGAGTTGTTTTTCACACGGGCAACTTTACGTAGCTCTTTCCCGTGTGAGCAGTCCAAGAAATCTTCATGTTCATATTCCGGACGAGCTCACTAACAATGTTGTGTATGCTGAAGCTCTCAATTAACTTTATGTCGCATTGTCACGATCACTTTTTTATTATTGCAAACTTTTCGTCACTGTCAGTAATTTACTGCTACATGCTACTTATCAAGGTCGGAATTACTATGAAAAAAATACTTACTACAGAACGCGAGCTCAACAGCAGTAGCTCAATATAGGGATATCCTTAATTATTATAGGCTTAGCCGTATTTGGGTCCAATAGATATTTATAAGATGTCATTGTCAGAGTTACTCAAAATGGAGAAATAAACCATCCACGCGAAGACCGACATCCGCGCGGACGGAGTCGCGGGCGGAAGCTAGTTTCAAATATAAAAATATATTTGTGCTATACGACCTAAATTTTATTATAAAATAAAGAGACCTAAGAGATCTGCTTCATCAGTTTTAAGCTTTATTAGCTTAAAACTGATGTAGCAGATTATAACAAAGACACCTGATTACATAAAAACTGAAAAAAATTAAATAAGAAATGACGAAGAAAATGAAAAATTAAATGTTCTCATTACAAATTTAAAAACTTTTAGTATATTTTTGTTTTTTTTTATAGAAAAGTGAAATAAAAGATTTTTATTTCTCATCACAATTTTAGTTTCTATTATCCTCTTTTTATTTCTATTAAAAACTCAATTAGAAGATTAAATAAAGCTACTCTTATAGCAAACCAAGAGCTATTCAATTTAGATTTAAAAAATATTTTAGTTTATTAGACAGAACAGACGAAGGTGACGTTCAAACGCAATACACTAACATAAAAAACAGCACTAAAAAGGTCAGTAATAAAACAAAAACGAACAAATACAAAGAGAGTCTAAATTTAGTTACCAAACGAAGCAGTTAATTGAAGAGAGGTACTGCAGAGCATGAAGTATAGGCCCAGGCGACGATGGCGTAACCACTGCAGCCTTAAAAATAAGAGAGCCTGTCCTTCTTCCACATGTTACCAATTTTTTCAACAGCATTTTACACACCGGAATTCTGCCATGCACATTTTGCCATTCTTTGATTATTCTTTTCCACAAAAAGGGTGACAAAACAGACATAGACAATTAGCATCCTATCAGTCTGGTTTCACACCTGTATAAAGCTTTCATTAAAATAATCGAGAACAGAATAGCCGGAGCCCTCGATAAACATCAGCCCCCGGAACAGGCCGGATTCCGAAATCCGGTCTGTACTATTCTACTACTGACCACCGTAGAGGTGGTCAGTAGTAGAATAGTAACAAGTAGTCTATCAACAAGGTTCTCGAGAAACATACAGAGTTCCAGATCCCACTTTATATTGCATTTATAGATTACTCAAAAGCTTTTGATAGCATAAGCCATACCTCAATTTGCAACGCCTTACAAAATCAAGAAATAGACACCACTTCTTTTGATAGAAACAGCACCCCAGCTATTAAAAATTAATTCTAAGACAGAACCGTCTTTACAGTTCAATAAAGGAGTTAAATAAGGAGACCCGCTGTCTCCGAAATTATTTACGGCCGTTCTGGAGGAAGTCTTCAGAAAGCTAGCAGCAAGCTGGGCAGAAAGGGGCATTATGGTTGAAAAAAAGAGATTATCCAACTCCGTTTTGCCGATGATATTGTTCTTTTTTCGTCTTCAGTCTCCGAACTGACTCAGATGCTAGAAGATCTCAGTACGGCAAGCCTAGAGGTCGGACTTCAAATGAATATGTCGAAAACGAAGTAATAGCGAATGTCAAAGACCAAGTTGATGATGAATAGCGTGCATCGCAGGATCACCGTGGCGGGTGGGGAGGTTAAATATGTCGATGAGTAGCTCTATCTTGGTCAAATAGCCTCTTTTAGGCAAGACCAAACAAAGAAGTTGCAAGACGCGCCGAAAATACCTGGAAGAGCCATTAGGCCATGAAATATCAAATGAAGGGCGATCTTCCACTATCACTTCAAGAGAAGACTCATCGACATGTTTATTCTTCCCATCCTCACGTATGGTTCTCAAACATGGTCTTTGATAATTCAGCAGAGGTCCACGCTCAAGGTTTGCCAGAGAGCTGCTCTGGATAGAGGGATGTGGAAAGAAAGTAGGGACTAGGGATATCTTTGTCCAGCAGCATAACGGCAAAAAAAAATCTAAATAATTATCGAAGAATAGATGCCTACTCAATAAATAAAATATCAATTAGAAAAATAACTGTAAAATATTGTCCTTTACCACGTTATACAACAATTCAAGTAATTTATACGCCCCTGTGTCTTTGCATCATTTATGAAAAGTTGGGCTTACGCCCCTGTGTACCTGCTCAAGGCGTATTTTTATGGGGTGTATAGGACATATATTAAAATTTTTTGGTCGTAAAGCACATGCTATCTCAGCCAATACAAAACCAGGCCTATTTTTGAAAAAACCTTCTTAGGCACATCAAAAATCTAAGAACTTTATCCCTTGGATACTTTTATGTAGCTCTAAAAATGAGAGAGATATAACGAAAACAATTTTTTTATTTTTGTTTTTTGCTTCTCCTGAAAACCTGTGTTTTGTGCTATACGCCCTTTGAGCCCAGAGGTATCGATTTCATTTTTATGATAAAGATAAATTAGGTACAAAAATTAATATTCGTCATTGAATTTGTTCGATCACACGCTTGAGATGCTGAGATGGTGAATCTCACAGTGCGGATCGCTGCGCAGTGCGATTGTCTTTGACTCATTGTCACTGTAATTTAGGGTTCCGCAAGGTAACATGTGTGTAATATTGTTGTGTTGTTGTTGTTGTCAGAAGATCATAATTTAAGACCATTGGGCACGAGATACAATGAGAAATCGATTAGGAACACTAGGATAACCCTTTTTTAATTGAAATAGGTATTAATTAAGTAATCGATTAAGATTAACTATAAATAACTATTAATGACAACTATGACAACTAAGATGAAAATTGCTCAAGTTATCACCTCCTAATTATAGTCTAACTAGCTGACCCGGCTCACTTTTTTTTTATATGTCTGTAATTTATATGGTGTACATAATAAAGAGTATTCTTTTCTATTATATTCTAACTACGTACCGCCCCGCCAGCCCCCGCCTGTGTCCCCGCTTTTTAAATCCCTGATATCTTCTAAGATATTCATTTTAATGATATGCCGTAAATAGATAAACATATACCATCGCGGACTTACTTATTGATATTTTTAAGATATACAATTCCGTAGTACATTAATTTGATCTATCTCGTAAGGTTTAGCCAGCGTTTGCAATGCAAGCGCACAAAAATATGTTTATTACGACATCACATTACAAATCTTTGAATTTCTCGGCTTTTCTCTACTACAATGTGCATGAATTATACATATAAGCCTTCCTCTTGAATCACTCTATCTATTAAAAACTGCATCAAAATCCGTTGCGTAGTTTTTAAGATCTAAGCATACATATATAGGGACAGACAGACAGCGGGAAGCGACTTAGATTTATACTATGTACCTAGTGATAACGTCGCATCAAAGAAACTGCTCGGTAAATTCCACATAATTAAGTATGCTAAAAGCTATTAAGTCTGCATTTGTAATAATTATATAACCTGCGATTTACGTCGCAGTAAAATACCGCAACGGACTACCTCCGGTGTAAAATATATTAACTGCTCAATGTGTGTTTCTGACTATACAGACGGACAAGCAAAGTATCTATACTTATAATAATTATAACTATCTATAAATTTGCGAGTTTAGTGTAGATTCGCTTTTTTTTTGTGTGGGAATTCATCAAATGACCCCTCCCGCTCTGGGCGGAGCGGAAGAGAGTGTCAGACTCTTACTGACTAAAACCCACCCTTGTTTCTTCCTTAGCCCTTTATGTTCCGGGCCAGCGGTAACCCTTTCGGACCAGACCAGCATCCCCTTCAAATGATGCTGACATCTCTTTGAGGCGTGCGTCCGGCACGGGCCTGGTCCTGATCGGACGGTGAGCTGCCCATTAGTCTCCGCTCGCAGGCCCATGGCTCGCACCAGGGCCGGGCGCGAGAGGTCGCCGCCGCTGCCGATCGCCACTACGAAGACACGGCGGTGCTCCGCCCAGGCGGGGCAGACCTCCACCGTGTGCTCTACCGTGTCCTCTGGGCGATCCTGGCAATGGTGACACCCGGGCGTTTCCTCACGCCTGATGATGTGCAGGAACCTCCCGAAACATCCGTGTCCGGTGAGGACCTGCGTCAGGCGGTGGGTGAAGGCGCCGTGGCGCGTCTCTAGCCAGTCCTCAAAGAGGGGTCTTAACGTTACTATCGTGGCGTGCCCTGCGCTGGGTTGCGACAGTCGCTCTTTCCATGCCGCCATGAGATCGCGCCGGAGATCCGTCCGCTTCGCCGCGATTACCCCTTACATTCTAAGGGGTAATCTTCGGAACTACAGCGGGGTAATTGCGTAACACAATGCGTAACACAATGCGTAACACAATGCAAGCAATGGCTGTTATTTTGACAGTTCAACAACATTCGTTGCGTTATTTACGTCGATGAGCAGACCAATTTTTCGAACATATGAAGCAATGGATTAGCAATAGGTATTCAAAATGATTCAGATTGAGATTGATAGTGTGTTACGCAATAAGGGTGCAGGTTTTTACGGAACGGAAAATTAGAAGTGCATTTTTACGGGAATTTTGTATGAATTATTGTGATTTGGACAGGACAACGACTTTGATTAGCTAGTAAATAATTAATAAATAACAATAAAATAAATAAATCTTTTATTTCAGACAATGTTACAGTTCAAATTATTAATAATAGTGGCCACTATTTTCCGTTTTAGTGATTATAATAAAACTAAACAATGTAAAACTACTGTTTATAATAATATTAACGTATAATCTTGTGGAGCACCACTTATAACGTGCTTATTTTCTGCTCTTAAGAATAATCATCATCATCATCATCATCATTTCAGCCGAAAGACGTCCACTGCTGGACATAGGCCTCCCCCAAGCATCTCCACTTCGAACGGTTCTGTGCTTCTCGCATCCAACGGGTTCCTGCGGCCTTCACAAGGTCGTCGGACCACCTTGTGGGAGGCCTTCCGGTACGCGGTCGCCACTCCAGTCTTTGACCAGTGCGTGTTGCCAGTGATGACTTATGGCACTGAAACGTGGTCGCTCACAATGGGCCTTATAAGCAGGCTAAAAGTCACCCAAAGGGCAATGTAGAGGGCTATGCTTGGAGTTTCCCTGCGTGATCGAATCAGGAATGAGGAGATCCGCAGAAGAACCAAGGTAACAGACATTGCCCGAAGAATTGCCAAACTTAAGTGGCAGTGGGCAGGGCACATTGCTCGCAGAACAGATGGCTGACGGGGCCGAAAGGTTCTGGAGTTGCGACCGCGTACCTGAAGACGTAAGAATAATAACGGCTGTAAAACGAAGCAGAGGGCCTCTTGTATCATTGTAACTTTTTTTTGTACTGGACCATAAGGTCAAAATTCCAACTTCTATGGTGAAGTTTCTTACAAAACTAGCTTTTGATAATAATATAACACAACTTTAAATAGCCCTACGACCCCTGTACCTTTGCACGCACTCATAAACACAATGTTTTGCCTGTGTTACATTGCGCACTACCACAAACAGCAAATATAAACACCAAAAAACCACCACTTGTAAATGGCCTTCAGATGCATATTGTTTAAGAGCACTGTTTAAATTAGCTGTAAGTTTCCCGAATAGAATAAAATAAAATAAATAAATAAAAATAAAAAGTCGTTTCCCAGCAATTAACTAGTTTTGTGCAATGTTACTTAGTTTGATGTAGGTACAGACGCCAGCACATCAAGCTACCCGAAACTGTCAAATTTTCCCAATCAACTTTGAACCTTATAATGTAAAGATAATGTAAAGAATTTTGACAGATTGTAGTAGCTTGATGTGCTGGCGTCTGTACATACAGAATGCGTAGTCTGACGCTTTGTGATGGGTCTTTTCCCACCTTGTATTAAAGCACTAATTAACATTAATTAACAGATTATAATAATTTATAAATCGCTCTTGTTTTTCACATCGAACAATTGTCGCGCATCTGATTTTTGACCGAATTAAATGTAATAATTACCCATATAATTAAACTCTATGTAAATTATATTGGTTTTATTCGCATCCTCGACTGCATACATACATACATACATAATCAGCCTATAACGTTCCCACTGCTGGGACACAGGCCACCTCTCGGTGAGAAGGAGTGGGCTGTAATCCACCACGCGAGCCCAGTTAGGGTTGGTAGATGTCACAAGTCTTCGAATTTTTGGTTCTAGGATATACCGGTTTCCTCACGATGTTTTCCTTCACCGTTTTTAGAGCAGTGGTGATGGAATAATTTACACAAAGTAAAGCGCCTGTCTGGGTTCGAACCTGCGACCTACTACTCGTAGTCCTCTATCCTATCTAGACTGCAGTTTTACGTAATTCACTAAACAAGACACTTCAGTATGGAATGTAGGTGCCATAAAATATTATTACCTATCTTAGATACCAATGACCGTGCCTCGGAAAGCACGTTAAGCCGTTGGTTCCGGCTGCCATTCGTAGATCTTTGACAGTCGTTACGCGAGAACCCCAAAGGTCAGTAAACCAGTCATTCCAAGGAGTATCGTCGTGTTATCCAGTAACTGGTATGTGGAGGTCAGATAGGCAGTTGCTCCATGTAAAATACTGGTACTCAGCTGCATCCGGTAAGACAACCCGAACATGTTGGGAAAACGCTAGGCAAATTGATTGAATTACTATTTACTTATGAATAAAATCAAAAGTAAAGTTTGACTTATTCGATGTTGTTATAACAAAACATCACCTATAGTCGAGGATAATCATAGGTGAACCTTACCTGGATTACCTTGAAGATTCTAGATTTACATGACCAATCTATTGTGTACTTGCTGTTGTGCTATAGGTACTAGTATATACATAGGTATTTATCAATCCATGGAGATGTATCTTGCTGTCAGTTGTAATGACTGTAATATTTGATTTAAATAAATTACTTAGGCGAAGATGCATGCGTTATGCAATTGTTTTGGAATGAATTACTTACCTAAGTTTTAAGTGCGATGTTTGAGAAATTAATCGTTTCGATTACAAGAGAATCGAGTTCTTTCAATTCAGTATAATGGTTTGTTACAAAAGTATCTGACGAAAGAGTAAATATTTACTCTTTCGTCAGATACTTTTGTAGTAGTAAGAATTAACTTTAACTTAAACATACAAACGTATACCCTGTTTAAGTTAATTCTTACTAATACAGTCACTAAAAGCAAGTAATACATTAATTTCTTCATATATTATTTAGAAGGTTTCAACTTGAAATCTCAGTAATTTTTCGTCCAATTATTATTTGAATTGTAATTAGGGGCGTAGCTACCGCCGTATCTGCCGTATCAATTATACGGGGCCCCAGGGCCACGGGGGCCCCCAACGTGCCTAAGCAAAAACTATTAAAAACTTCCCAATTTTTTTTAAATTTCAGAAATGACAAAAAAAATTGGAAAGAGTTACAGATAGATAATTATGATGAATAAATATTTCTTTTAATTTTATGCAAACATTTTTTTTTCTTTTGTGAGAAATCTTTACCCTTCATAGGGGCCCCCAAACAAATTTTTATACGGGGGCCAAGCCACGCTACGCTTCTGATTGTAATTGAAAAATGTCTGCAAAGAGATTCAAAATTATATTTATATTTATATTCAATTATTTTTTATATAAAAAAAAAATATAATCAAATTAAAGCACTCAATTTGTGAGACTACAAATTGGCAACGACAGGTACGTCTATTTGTTTCAAATGTCATCTCAAACTATTGGAACAGACCTAGGTTAATGCTGAATTGTGCAATGAAGATGTTTTTCAATTAAGATTTTTGATTACTACAAGTTTGAGTGACCACATCCTCTGTTTGAGCGCTGTTTTTTTGAAGAGGTTTTTGGTTTCGAAGGTTCAAGGTCTCGACTTGTGACTTATGGCTAGAATGACTCGCTGAAATATGACCATGGAGAAAGGTCCAATCAGGATTATCGTTGCTCTAAAGTTTCACCCAAAGTTACAGTCACGACTATAAATACCAGTTAGGAAAATTGCAACTTTAATCAAATCAAATCAAATCATTTATTTCAGGCATACACCCATATAAAATTTAACTGGATTACAAATTACAAAAATAAAAAATTTCTAATTATATCAAAATTATCAAAAATTAAAAATTATCAAAAAATTTAAAATATCAAAAATTTAAAATAACGTATTAAATTATTGCAAAACAACACAACAACAAAGGAAAAGATAAGTGTTATTGCAGCTGGAATATTAAATGCCATAAGCGAAGAAATAGTTTACCTCGTATAATTACGGCCCTCAATATTTCATTGTCAGATTTGTGTATCAGGTTCATAAAGGAGGCCTGTGACTTTCTCATGACTGCGTAAAATTCGTCAATCCTGCTTTCGGCAAACATGGCCGGACGCACTACACCGCCAGGGCAGTCCCAGTATGCATCTGAATGCGATAATATATTTAAGATAAGGCCTATCTCTTTAAGTATGGTTTCGATAATACTTTGTTCGTAAGATCATAAAATATCTATCAATACTCTATTAGAAAAACGCTTTTGAACCTTGTGCAGTGGCGTAACTATAGGGTGGCATTGAGGCAAAATGCCACGGGCCTCTAGTCAGAGGGGGCCCCTGGCCCGAGAGGGCCATGACCGCAGGAGGATCTAACATAAGTTTATAAATTCAAACTTTTTTTTTTAAATTTGTAAAATAGACATAATTCAAGTTTCGAACATTTTGTACCTTTTTCCCATTGTTTGTCTCATTTTTTGGACAGGGCCTCATGCTCAGCAGTAGCGCTTGCGACCACTAGACCAACGAAAAATCAGGTGTTAAAAGTTGTAGGGGAAATGTGAAATCTACGTGGAAGAAGTCGCGAGAGAACTGCTAGTTAAAAAAAAAACTATAACGTTGGTTTGAGGTTTTTTACATTGAGGGCGGGCCCCATTCCTTGAATTTGCCACGGTCCCCAAAAGGTATAGTTACGCCACTGACCTTATGTACTGCCTGTACCAATTCTGGGTGATGCTCAGAATCGGTACAGGCAGTACACAAGGTTCAAAGGCGATTTTCGTTTTTTTTTTGCGAGACTCTCTGATGCAAGTCATTGTGTCATGCTGTCATTTGTGGATCTTTGACAGTCGCTACGGGTAGTCAGAAGCCCGAAAGTCTGACCACCAGTCTTACCAAGAGATATCGTATTACCCAGTAACTGGGTTGTGGAGGTCAGATAGGCAGTCGCTCCATGTAAAATACTGGTATTCAGCTGAATCCGGTTAGACTGGAAGCTGACCCCAACATAGTTGGGAAAAGGCTAGGCAGATGATGATGACTCTCTGATGCAAGTCTGATGTATTAGGTTTACTGCCATAACAAGTACCGACACAGGTAGAGCAGGTGGGCATTTACGAGTTAAACGATGCATTGTGTCGTAGTAATAACCCTGTTGTTGTTCATGAGGAAAATCGTTTCATAAACTACAATTTTCTTTAAGGCTACATGACCTAAAGCGCGGTGTTTGTCGGACTGCACAGAAAAGAATGAGAAGTGCGATGACACAACGCTGGTAATTTATTGCAAAATAAGAAGCAATTATCTATTTACAAAAAAAATATTGTTTGGACTAAAAAATTAAATTTTTTTAGTATGTTGCTTGTAGAATAATCTGACAAAAAATCATAATGATTGCATGTATAGTATGGTTTTTATTGTAAAAATAAGGTTTTTAGAGGTATATTCATGATTTCAAATTAGTTGTATTATGTTTTCGACACACTATCTACCTAGCATATATCCTGAAGAATATAGTATATTTTTCTGAAATTGTTTTCGGCAGTCGATCATATACTTTATTGTTTCTAAAACTTACGTTTTTTGCGTTTAGGTCCTGTAAGCCCCTTAACAGTAAGTTCTGAGTCGGGTCATTCATTTAAGCGTTTATTATGAAGTTGCAAACAAGTTTCCGTAAATGTACTGTGCGTTTACCTTGATCTCAAAGAGTTAGGTAGTTAAATATCTAGATTTCAGGTCAGTGAAGGGCAAGAGCATAGTCGAGCGAGACGAGCTCTGAGATCTCCAAGTTGGTTGCTAACCATGATGATAAGGTACTTAGGTCCGGTTTGGTTGAAATTCTCGAAACATTCAGGTATAATTATACAGGGGGGCAAGGACAGAAGCGCAATCTGTTACCATACTTACCATGGATTGGATGGATGGGAAAAATAAATTAGCTGTTTCTTACAAAAGTGCATTACTTCCGCGGCCGAAATGTATGGAACAGCTATTTTTTTTAAATACCTACAAACGGGGTGAATAGGGATGCAAGGGTGAATTGGGACGAAACTTTAAAATGGATTTTAGCGTTGATATAACATAGTTTGTCGCCGAAAAGGGCACTTAATAGTTCATTATAATACAATAAACACATTAGAGTCCTTCTTGGCAACAAACTATATTATTTCATTGTTAAAATCGCTTTTAAAGTTTCGTCCCGATTCACCCCTGCATGCCCATTCACCCCGTTTGACGGACCGACGCAAAATTTCAACGTCTGAATCATGTATTGAATCCATGGTCGTCAGAAGCCCAAGTCTGACAACCAGCCTTACCAAGGGGTATCATGTTACCCAGTTACTGGGTGGTATACACGGAGACTCCATGTAAAATACTGGTATTTCAGCTGCTTCCGGTTAGACTCTCCTTTTAAGTTAGCTCCATTTTAAGCAACTTTATGTAAAGTAGATGCTAGTTTAATTTAACCCAGCCTTTATTTAGCATCTACTTTATCATTTTTCATTTTTTTACATTCTGGATTTGTTATAAACTGTAAATTATTTTGTGCAGTAGATTTACTAAACTTTTACTATCTTATTCATTCAATAGATGAAAAAATAAAATCGGTAGCCTATCATAAAAGTTGGAAAACCGATTTTTTTTTAAATTTTGTTTCCTTTTACCTTGTGGTACCTACAACTTCCAACTCCGGGTGGTTGCAAAAACTCAACTCAAAACTCAACTTACTTGCTTATATCTAGACAGAATGATTTCATTCTGTCTAGATATAAGCCAGTAAGTAGTAGAGCATGAATAACTGCTTTATTCTCAGGTCTTAAGAATGTACTGCTTTTCGCAGCTTTCATAATTTGTCCTGAAAATATTATTTCATAAACAACATGCTGGCTTCAAGTAATTTAATAATAAAGAACAGTGAATATTTTTGATAATTCTTTGATTTTTTGAATGCGCTGCTCCGATGAGTTTGAAGAGATCATAATATAATCGCGCCGATTCCCTTGTTCACAAACTAAACTAAATTTAAGTTTAGTGCGTCTTTTTCTTTCTATTTCAATAAGAAAAGGACAGAAGATACATATTAGCTTAGTCCTGTCAAATTAAGATACTCCATAGACAAGTGTAGACGAGATTAAAAAATTGGCGACTAAAAAAAAGTAATTCAATAAAAAATAAAAAAACCCAAAAGTTGGAAGCAGACGGGACCCATACCATTTTTATTATTATATTTTCCAATTCCAATGGGTCGCGCCTGTTCCAACTTTTATTTAATTTAAAATGGGCTTGTTTGTAGCTTTTCAGTTTCGCAGTCGGGTTTTTTTAATTTTTTAAATTACTTTTTTTATTTCCAGCTTTTTAGTTTACAAATGTGAAAGATTTCGCAAACGATTTAGTTCTTGCTAGGTACGTATTTTTTACGATATGTCACTTCGAATTACTTTTAACCATACAAGTTACATATATTTCTGTAATCACCTTTTAAAGCCCTTTATTTTGATACCCCACTCGATAGGTTTCGAGAAAAAAAAAATTAAAATGGCTGATTTTTGGCGCAATATTAGTGCGCCAAATGTCAGCCATTTTAATTTTTTTTAATTTTGATATACCCAGTGTCACTCTCACAATTAAGACGAATCTAACGGCACCTCTCAAGTTGAAATCGATCAAGCCGTTTAGGCTACAGAGCGTGCCAAAGAAATATATATATACAATGTGGAGATGACAATATGACTTTAAATGAAAACACGGGCAATACTGGTTTATAGAAACATTTGTAAACTATCAAATATATCCGAACATCGAAATTAAAAAAACAATTTTTTCTAACAAACTAAATAGCATAAAACTGCAAACAAAATAAAACACCATTTAGAAAATTGGTACACTGACCTGCGGTAAGAATGGCAACGCAGCGAGGTTTCATTCATGATAAAGCGCGAGGTCGCGCGCGGCCGCTCGCGGGGATGCGCGGGCGGCGACGCGACGCCGACAACCGCCGAAGCAGCGACGTAATGTTTTGGCGCCATTATTAATAATGCTCAATTACACAAATCAAATCACAGATTATTAACCAAATAGTCGAGCATCAACCACCCGCGTGTTATTCACTAATCAATTTATTATTCACAATCACTTTTCGATCACTTAGATAAGTCGCCGCTCATTAAATTTTATTATTTCTGTGTATGCCAGCCCACACATTGACAGCAAATCTGTACCTACTGGTGCGAAGTCTCCCGTACTAGATGCGGATTCACGCGGCTCCAGTACCGAAGGTTCTGTCGGTTCCATAAACCATTCCTTGTGAATGTACTCTCGTCAGTCCACATCACATTGTACAGGAAGTCAGGATTCTCGAGATGTTTGGTTTCCAACCAGCGCGGCAGCGACAGAAAGTTTCTCTTATTGGCTTATCTCTCGATAACAATGCTTGTACTTTCTTGTACTTATAAGGTCTGCGTTTGTAACGTTTCAAAACGTTTTGAATAGTTTTGTGATTTACTCGAAAATGTCTGCCTGCATTACGCAGACTGGACGTCGGATTGCGATCATAATAATCAATAACTCTTTCGTCTGGAATCACATTTGCACGTGGAGGAGCACCATCTACGTGCGGGATCAAGGATTGATTTTCCCGTATCCTCTGGACAGCTTGTACAATAGTCCGCCCGTGGGTCGGACACATACGAGTATTCCCATACCTCTCACGGTATGTCCGTACTGCTAAAGCGGCATTTCCGTGACACTCCCCATAAATTAAAATCATATCGGTGTACTCCGAAGCTGTGTAATTGTAACGAGGCATGATTATTTAATAATAAAATCCTTAAACACCCAAGTATTAAGCGTCTATTTTCGCAAAGTTTACTTAGCTAATTAACTAAGTACCTATGATACGTTATGTGTTCTGTCACTATTAAAACAAAGCGTCAAATTTCGCACAACACAATAACAAAGATACGATAACACTCGCGCGGCGACTTCAAGGAGCGCGGCGCAGGCGCATCCGAAATTCCAGAGCGGATAAAACGCGTCACAGGCAGGAAGTCCGGTGACACACTGACCGCGTAACCTCGACACGAGTAATTGCAGGTTTCGACAAGTAAGAAAAGTAGAAACAAGCAAACTTACCTATCTCTTTCGGACATACATATTTTGCGATTGACATGAGTGCGTAACAGAAAGTAATAACTTCCGCATGCATTTTTTCTTATCTAGTTGTGATGACACGCTTTATGACTCTTAACGCTCAGGCATAAAGTATAATTTGCATTAAGAAAATAAATTTTAAAGAAAAGGCATAAGTTTTTGAAGTAGCGAGCTGGCAACGTGTGTCGTGAACCTGTCGCGTGCTCTCCTGTTTACAATACATCATGTAGAAAATACTTAAAATGAAAAATAATGTCCTGTGGCTAAACTACTGGATATATTCATTTGATTTTTTGTGTGCAGGTTGGGCATACCATAACTTATACGAAGTTTAATTTATGATCATATTGTCCTCTCCACATTGTATACACTCGAAAAACATAACCCTCCTTCTGACGCAGTCGGGTAAAAATACGTCAATTTACGTCAGGCGCTGACTAATTTGACAGGACTAAACTAATATTTATCTTCTGTCCTTTTCCTAATGAAATAGAAAGAAAAAGATGCACTGAACTTAAATTTAGTTTAGTTTGAGAACAAAGGAATCGGCGCCATTTTCATTTTCAATAGATGAGTGACGAATAACATTGTAAGCTCATCTGGCTATTACCACAAAATACAGATAGTAGGTACAGAAGGCAAATCACATGTATGTACAAGTAGCGGCACGTAAGTTGGCAAGAGTTTTTGTAGTGGGGGAAGTTTGGGCACGCACAATTTCATACATTTTTATATGCGCGAACTTCCCCCACTACGAAAATCTCTTGCCAAGTTACGTGCCGGTAACTATACTTCACTTTTCATACCTACGCTACGCTTGGCGGTCGCGCTGGGGTTGTCAACTTTGGCTTATGCACAAAAAACTATCGTTGTAGTGGCACTCGTATCTAGTTGTTTGATTTATTGTTGAGCTTATTCTACAATATTAAAACAAAACAATAAACGTAGTATTAAAATACAAAAAGTTTACAGACGAAAAACATATAAAATTTTACATTTGTCAATTTTCACTATCGAAAATCCCTAATAACTTCAAAACGGATTACCCACCCTATTTACACAATTTATTTTGTCCTATCCGTTTTAGACCTAAACTTAACAAATGAACTTAAAAACAACACATTATCTTCACAAACAAAAAATCATGTTTTCAACTTACGTAATAGTTGGTGGCGTGAATTTACCATACAAAAAAGTTACTTCGTTTATACTGATTCAAAATAGGAAACTATTATATAAATCGAGCTTAGATAGGCATTTTTTTGTTGCTCCATTTTTGCACTTCACAGACGCGTGTCTCAAGCGGATAGCACCCGCGCTCGCACTAATCCCAAGTCCCAACCCGTCCGAGATAACGTGTCCGTGAGCGGTGTCTATGTGTGCGTTGCTCGAGCGCACTTTGTATGTAGATTGCCTTCTGTACTAGATCTGTATTTTGTGCTATTACTGTGTTTGAAGTAAATATTGTAGGTAGGTACTAATCATTGCTACTGTTAATACTTACCTACTTGCCAATAATGATCATTATCATTATAGCAAGCAAATATGTAGGTAGGTAGGTACAAGAACACTTCAAGGATTATCTGCTTCTTCTTGCATACATAAATTATACTTATTTCAGTTTTTATTGATGTAGGAGGCAAATAGTTATCTCAAAGTTTTTTTGACGTTTTTTTTTTTTTGTATTGGATTTAACTATTCATCAGCTAACTATTCCTTTCAAGCATAAATATTTTAAAAGCTGCAGTTGGTGGGTACCTACTGCACTTGACCAAGTACCAATTTTGCTTAGGTGATAATTATGTCTTTATCGTACGTAA